>JAFNEN010000498.1:0-611586 GCA_019343175.1 Oedothorax gibbosus
ATCCGTCATTCACCGCGAATACATTCCTACTAAAATATGCGACCGACTACCAACAGATGGCGCGACCAGAGTACTTTTTGAGGACAGCCTGTGAATCTATGTTATTTCTCGAGTATACGCGGCATTCTATGTAGGAGGCTATGGTCTATGGGCTGTCTTTTTTGGTGGCACCATCTAGTGATGACTTTTAGTACCAATTTTGACCCTATATTAATATTTCACTTTGAGCTCTCGGTAGATGCTAAATTTTATCCCGACTTTTTTTTTTAATTTTTTCGGAATAGAAAAACAATAACTTATTTAGGGGTTAGGTTACATACTTAAAATAAATACTCATAAACATTGGAAAAATCGCTATAGATATGAGCAACTAATGGGTGTTTGTCTTTAAAGAAAAATACATATTACTAATTATTTTAATTATCATGTAAATGCAATTGCTACATGATTATTAAATTTCCTATTCAAACTAGTCAAAATATTTTAGCTATTCAACTGCATTTTCGCTTAAAGATTTAGAGAAGATTAATGGAAAACTTATTGCTTACGATTTTGTAAAGTAGAGAGCAGCACCAAATATTTGATAATTTTTTAATGTATATATAGTATGTCTAGTCTATGAGTTAGTAGCATTACCTTGCACTTTGCAAAATTTATTATTGCATAACTCCTCCGACGAAAATTAACCATACTATACTATACTAATTTTTCAAAAATATTAACTCGTTGTCCTATTTGATCTGTACGAAATGTAATTCAGATTCAATTTACTAACAAAAAAAGGATTGAATCAGTTTATTATTTTGTGTCTATAATATAAATCAATTTTTTTTTCTCCAATGGGGCTGCAATTTTGGCCGTAAAGCCTTTGCAGACTCGGCATTGTCCCCAGAACTGAGAGCCATTTTTTTTTGTGGCACCATCTAGGCGACTCTCGCTACCAAATTTTGACGCTCAGATTACAATGAATCTGAGTTCTCTGAGGATGCTCAAGTATGCCGAGATTTAATTTTGCCGAGAGAACCAGAGCCAAATGGGTACTCCAGGGATCTTTTACATGCCACATAATCATATGACATGCGTGTCCTTGATTTTCCCATCCAGAAAATCCGACGACTCAGCCGGGGCTCCAAACCGCGAACTTGGGCTTATGAGGCGGACACGTTTAACCTCAAATCAATATACAATTCGACAAAATATTTTTTAACGTCATGCTGCCATCTATGTTCCTGTCTGCGTATTTAAAAATTATTTATTTTGGTATTGACTGATTTATTTAGAAGTGTTTATTCGCAAAATTGAAATGGCTATCTAGTAAAAAAAAATTTAAGAATCAGATATATAAAGTTAGAATTGATAACTTAAGTTTATTTATATTTTATTTTTTAACAAGTAAATACTTTAAATGTAAATTTGACGTCAAACGTTCTCAGTAAGCTAAAGTAGCATGCATAGGAGAGTCTTACAGCATTACAGTATCTAATTAAACTAGTTTTTATCTTCCAAACTCAGTTTAAAGTCAGCTATAAATTTCATTTATAAATATAAAGAATTTTAATGCACTAAATCGAAATGTTGTAGACTATAAATTTTAGTAAGAAAGGTATTTTGCTATGTAAAATAATTTTATTAAGTTTCTATTATTTCCTCTTGTGTTTATCAAAGGAGTCGTTTAGAAATGGAAGGCTTAGTAAAATGTAGGGGCTGAAGAACATTGGTTTAGCAAATTACTATCATGCAAGTTAAAAACTCTTTTAATTTTAGTTTCTTTCACTTCTAAATAGGTGTAAAAGGTGTCTTCAAATATTTAGTAACGTTTTTCACTTTTTTGGGCATTTTATTGTATGAGTTGAAATCGTTTATTTACATGATATCGCTAAATTTTAAAAAGAATTTAATTTTCAGAAAATTGCCGCGAGGGGGCGCCGTGAACCAAGTCTTTGTGTAGCGCATGATCCGTATACTAGGCATGGACTTTCAATCTAATACTGTAACTGCCGTATACAATAAAGGAAATAACTCAAGTTTTTAAAGCATTGCTGAGGCTGAAGCTGTTTGTGAGAGCGCCCCTCTTAAATCCTTATTTGTACGATTTTC
Source organism: Oedothorax gibbosus (assembly GCA_019343175.1). Lineage (NCBI taxonomy): Eukaryota > Metazoa > Arthropoda > Arachnida > Araneae > Linyphiidae > Oedothorax > Oedothorax gibbosus. The sequence goes on from JAFNEN010000498.1 coordinate 2,098, forward strand.
AAAAAAATAGCATAGTTATTTCAGAATCTTTATGATCTAGGGACTAAGCCCCGCTGTGTTTCTTATCGAATTCGGTAAGAGACTAGTTATTTCTGGAAATAGAACCACATTATTATATTTTTTTTTCAAATATTATTTTAAAATGTAAAAATTTAACTTTATAATGACTTTTTTATGTAAAATACTTAAATACTAACTATCGAAAGTAGTAGCATTAAACTAAAAAACTTTTGTAATCGTGTTTTAAAGCAACTTAATGAAAGGTTGCTCACAATTGGGAGCAAAAACCACATTAGGTAAACTTCCCATATATTTGAATCTGACTTTTTATTTTCGAATGTTTTGAGGAAACATTTAAATTGACAGCAATAAAAAAAATTAATTGTAAATTCATTCAAAAACAGTTTTTCTATTAAAATTTCCTGATTCGGTTACAAATATGATACAAAAAACATCATCAATTGATTAATCAATAAAAAGTCTTTGACTGATAATTCCCTTTATCTTTCAACACACGTACCCCCATAAAAATAGCCGCACGTGTAAAACTTCAAGCGCATTACACAATCCGACCTTACTGTCCCTTGCGAAGGTAAATTGATTACTCCTCTGCAGTCGACACGTTCCACGAAAATTAATTGCCCACTATAAAAAGAACATCCGTCGTTCCATTCGAAAACGGACTCGCATCGATAAATCGAACAATGTTCTGGAATTAAAGTCGCGAAAGATTCTAAAGTGATTGGGTATACTTGTACCAAGGTCGGTGAATTTCGTGGAAATTTCATTTTTGTGAGGAATGTTTACTAAACATCGGATTTAATAACTCTGAAGTGGCAGAGTGAAGTTGTCTCTGAAAATTGATTCTAACTAAGTATCTTTAGAATTTGATTTTCATTCTACATGGGACTAATTCAGTTTGTGATCACTTTACGTAAACAAAAATATAGCTATATAAGAAGCTATATTGAATAACTTATAATTATATAATGCTATATTGGAAAAAATAAATATTATTATTGTTGTTGTTGTTGTATAGTCGATGTTCTTGTTGTTGTTATTATATAAAATAATGCATGGAAATCAAATTTAAATGATTTGGTGTAAAAGTTACAAAGTTTTGAAATAAGTTCAGAAATATTTTGTTGAATTTTTATTTTTAGATTCTTCTCTTTTTCAATTGAAAATTAAATATAATAAATCTATAACAAAATTCTTTAGCTTTTTAAATATAACTAGGGGCTGCCTAGGCGAGCAAGCTCGCACATCACTGGATTAAAAAATGTCACATTATTAAAATTACGCATCATAAATTAATTACGCATTATTAATTAACTTACGCAGCGTAAGTTGAAGGTGTTAAATGACGCAGTGGCGCCTTTCCCCCACTCCCCGTGATGTTATGCAGAAGCATTTGGTTTTCTAATTTTCATTTTTTTTTCTCAGTTACTACTCGCTAAATTTTTAAGGGTGTGAGCGGTATCCGGAAGATTTTAAAATAGTTTTGTCATAAATTATTCTAAAATTTGTAAGTTGTATTACTTTTTTAAGTAATAAACTATTCAAGGTCAAAGGTCGCAAATATCGTTTTTTTTTTGCATTTTTCTAGTAAATGGTAAGTGTTATCATAAAAATAGCTTATACATATCATAAAATAGCTTAAAGTTGTAGATAATGTAATTGACTACAAAAATATTTCCAATACTTTTTTTGTTACGAATCACTATTCCTGAGATATCACCATTTCAAAAGTTGAAGTCGCATTCAACATACTGTGAAAAAATTGTAAAAGCAACAATGGAATTATTAAAATGCAGAAGGATAACAAGTTCATCACTGAAGCTCTTTCTGATTGCAATTAAAAGCGTTACCTTATATAGCCTTGAACTGCGTTTTTTCTCACCCTACAATAATATTGAAAGAGTCCGTCACAAAAAAAATTTCACTTTTTTGACAATAGTTTTCGCAATAACACATTTTGTGTTTTTACAAGTAAATATGATTATTAGCTGTCTGTTTCTGTTTGATTAACCCATATTCAGAAATAAAGCAACAGAATAAACTCTTTGACAGTGACCTCCACAAGGTTTACTTTACCAAAAGCTGGTGGCATAATTCTTTTAATTGAGTATGAAAGGGTGCTCTTCATATCATACAATATACATTATACATACATTCCCCCTCGCTACATCGCGCCTCGTTATATTGCGCATTCGGTTATAAAACAACTAAGTCATATCTCCCATTTTCCCCCACAATATATTTCACACAAAAAAAGGATTTTGTTTAAAAGAACAAAAATTTGTTGATTCAACAAAAATCGTTGGTCAATATAGCGCCAACAAAAAATTTTGTTCTTAAAACCAAATTAATTTGATGGCATTTTTTTTTTTTGTTTACCAAAAGATTTTGTAGATTCAACAAAATTAAAACATTGTTAAATAAATGAAATTCGTCAGAAAAACCAGTTGAAAAAAAATTGGTTCTCCCAACAAAACATTTTTCTGCGTTTATTTCCCCAAAAAAATTGTCAAATTAATCGAAATATTTTCTTAAATCAAATTAAAATATGCTCATTATTCTTGCTTAATCTGTTCATTATAATTTAATTTTCTAAACACAATTTTGTTTTAACTGTCTATATTAAGATTTAGCTTGATTTAAATTTTATTCCATTAAGAATTATTATCTAGCTGCTCAGTTATATTTGTTACTTTTTTGATACTGTGTGAAGCGCAGTATAATCTTAATTCAGGTATAGTAAACACCATTTTAGAGGGATTGAAACTACGCAGCAATACGGTGTATTTTTAGAATAATCTACACTGTTAAAAATTTTGTGCTTGGTTTCACCATGATATTGGTTCATAGTAGCTGCAACGGCTGTGTGGTGAAATGTTTCACCTTTTTTTCGGTGTTTGGTTGAACCATTTTTCTGGATTTGGAAACAAAAACCTGAGAAATGGTTCAACCGAATACCAAAAATATGGTTTAACGTTCACCACACAGCCGTTGCAGCTACTAGAAACCATATTTTTGGTGAAACAAAGTGCATAATTTTTAACAATGTAGGTTCTTAGATTTACATAAAACACTATATGTTTGACAATCCCATCAAAAGTAGGGTGCAACTTCTTTTCTTTTTTAAATAATAATGCATACATGTTAATGTTTTCTATAGATTTTTAATGTTTGATTAACCGTTTATAGCTAAAGGAAGTTGCAAAAGTGTATCTAATTTTTTTTAAAAAATGCAAATTATAACATCAGGCTATTGCATTGCCCCAAGTTGTTATCTCAAGCAGCTTTTTTCATATTTTTTTCAAGAAATTTCCGTGTTATGCTATTAAATAGTTCTTCTGTTGTTAAGAGAACTTCCGCGTTGTTACCCTTTATGAAGACATATAAAGAATATGAAATGTTAAACTTCACATATTTCCAATTTGAGTTTCTTAGTTTTGCCTTCTTTCTTTACATCTTTTCAGAGCAATATTATAGAGTCAACAACCTGAAAAATATTCTTCAAACAATAATAAAAAATACAGTTATTTTGCTATTAAATAGTTCTTCTGTTGTTAAGAGAACTTCCGCGATGTAACCTTTATCAAAACATATAAAAACGTAAGAAAAATATACAACTTCACATATTTCCATTATTTATTTCTCGGTTTTGACTTCTACATATCTTTTTTAAATCAATAACATAGAGTCAACCACCTGAAAAAAAATCTTCAATCAATAAAAAATACGGTTCTTTTGATACTGTAAATATCTTCCATCTATCATATCTTCTAAATTTATATTTAAAGACCTTTTTTATACTATATAAAAATTATGTAGTACGATACAATCAATTTCTCACTTTAAAAATATCATGTCCTTTTGTGTCACAAAAATATCGTGCATGTTTAATGACAGACACTGAGAGGCTACGCGTGTGTCCTCTTTTGTCGAGGACGTGTCCTAGATTTTAGTGCGTTAGAAGTATAGTTAGCATGCACGCTATACGTCACACGTCCAATGTTTATTGTGGGACATTTAGTAGCTTTATTGGATATCCTTTGCTCTGTACAAAATGGAAAGGGATAGTATTTTTTAAACTTCATATTCGTGAAAAATTTCACACGATAGAAAGATGTTAATTCATTGTTATTTTGGGACTGTTCCATTATTGTTGATCAATACTACGAAATGTTCGAAGTACATGGGACTTCCAGTGTTTTTCGTGAAGAGAAAAATAATTGATCTTCTAATTGCAGCCAAATTTTTATATAATGACTTTAAAAATTTGTCAATTGATAGATCTCTTTGTTATGCATATTTTATCAGTTTTTGCTAAAAAAACAGTAATTGTAATTTAGTAGTTACGTCACTCTTATGAGCTCCGTGTGACATTTCACACCGTTAAGTAAGAAGTAATGCTAAATACACTAATGTTTCACTTCATATTCTTTATCTTTCTTCACTTTTGCAGTTCTAAGATATGATTTTATTAAATTTAAACAAACATACATTCAAAATTTTTAATTCATGGATTTTATAACCACTAGTTAACTTTTAACAACTTGATATACAAAGAAGGTAACACTTAAATTATCTAGGCCACTTTACTTGAAAGATGATAGTAAATTAAATTATCTGTTTTTAAACTGTATGATTAAATAACACATTCAAAATGTATAGGGAATTTGCATTTCAATAAATTTAAAGTAAGCAACATCGGATTTAAAATGTTGTTGTTTTTACAAAATATTAAACAACAATATCGGGGTAATTAATAAAGTTGAAAATAAATATTAAAAAGTATAAGAAATAATATAATTTAAAACTATCAATTAATTATAATATTAACATTTAAAAACTATTAATCCTATCGCATTGTACGCAGAAAAGTGATTTACATGGCAAATATGGTTTTTCTATCTAAAAATTACAAATATGTTAAAAAATTTAAAATCTATCAACTGATGCAAATCTTAAATTGATCAGTACGACACTTTGATCTTTTTTTGTGCTACAATCGTATAAAATATAATGGTGAAACACTTTATTGTTTAATAATTGACAAATACTTAACCTTTTTATATGAGTTTGTTTTCAATTTGTCAATTAAAAAATCCAACTACGGAATAGTATACAATAAATAAGTTCAATAATCAATTGCAAATGGTCCACTTTTTTAAAATATGAAAAGATAAATTAAGAACTTTAATGTGGTTAAAAAATTTAGATATATAAGAAATGATCGAGAGGGGAAAAAAGGAATGTATTGGTATATTATTCTATGCTATATTTATTTCGATGCTTGTTTTCAAATATAAGCTATAACTACTCATTTTAGCTTCCACACTACGTTTATAACGTAAAAAATTGAAGGTATTATAATCGTTCAGTCCGTCCTTCTGTCTGTCACCCACTTTCACAGAAAGAACCGTAAGTCTCAGAAAGAAGTGTGATACGTAATTTTGAAGCAAAAAAATCAGACTAGGCTACATCCGAAATTTCATTAAAAAATTTTAATTAGAAGTTTATTTAAAATTTAAAAACTAAAAATTTAATCTACATTGAAATAACATGCAAATTCCATTTTTATTCAATATTTTCACTGTTGCCATTTCGTTAAACGCACGAGAAACTTTATTTAAAATAAAAAATAAAACTTTTGAAAGAATATTTATTTATGTGATATATAATTCAGTTTGTATTGTTGTAATATCACAATACAGTTCTTTTGATGGTGCATTATATATATGAAGAAAGATGCATAGAGAATTCTAACTTAGTATAAAAAATATGCAAATTTCGCTTTTATTTTTCAAGCATCAATTTTACTAATTATATATTTTATAAACTGTTAATTAATTTAACAAACGATAAATAATAACTGAGTTTTTGAAAGAAATGTAAATGGGAAATTGTGGACGACCAAAGATATTTAATTAAATAATTACATTTATTATTCTTCGAACTTCAAACAAATTTAGCAAACGATAAAGTCTAATTATTAAATCTGAGAAAGAGGATTAATGAAAATAGTTAATTTTGGCGTTAAAAAGTTTGAATTACAAGTAGCTAAAGGCCCTGTTTGGCGAACTTCTTTCTGTGGTGTATAAATAGTTTGTTTCTTGCTGAGCACAAATGCTGATGTGTAGAAGCGGTTTAAGTGACAGATTCTGTAACAAACCTACTTGTTTAATTCCAAATTAAGTCATTACTGAATGTATAATAGATGCTACTGCATACTGAAAATGTAGGTTGAAATATACATCCCTATAGTGTTGCGAACATTTTTTGGAGTAGTAAACGAATCTATGAAATGTTTTATATCATTAATTGGAAACCTGCCAATGTCCTCAAAATTAGCTATGGATATTTCTCATAATACATACACTTCTTATAAAATTATTCTGTGTAAAATATGTGTAGGGTAACCCTCCTATAAATTTCATTGATGAACATTTTGGCATTTAATGGAGCTGATGGATCTTTTTTAGTGAAGTACAAAAATAGTCGATTAAGGACACAAAAGAAAACTTGTTTGATACTTAACTAGCTCACTACATTGGTAACCCTGGTAAGTACTAAAGTGCCATAAAGATTTTACCAGAAAAATGTCCGAAGTTTCACAATTATTCATGTTTTGTTCTTTTCAGACAGATCCAACAAAAATGACAACGGCAGAATAAAACATAAATCACGAATAAAAAGTATATAAAACAACACTTGACCTTCTTGGACATTTGTCAAACGTTTGTTGCACATAGTAAATATATTCTGAAGTAATTTTGTTTTGTGTGATTTTTCCTGGGTATTACGGTTACGGATATTTTAGTTTTTTTATATAGAGATACTTTTTTAAGTGACTCCAAACTAAATATATGAAAGAGACAACAAAAACTCTTTTATTCTTAATATTTACAGCAGTAAATTTTGCTGTACATAAAAATATAAGAGTTTTTGATGTGCATAAGAACAAAAAGTTTTTTTCTGGATATTTCAACATTTCTGAATTTGTTTCCTAACAACAATTATAAAAAATATACACTGAATAGATCATAACTTACATATTTAATTTATGCTTTTGTTAAGTACAAATTGTGTCCTTAAAGTTAAGATATCAAAAGTTAATGTTATTATATATACATAATTATTTAGTAGTAAGTATTTTCGGTATATAAGTTCTTATATTGTACAGAACTACTCCCGGATTTGATTCTCTGGTGCATTTTGTAATTAATGCCGATTCATATTAGTTGATGAAACACGGCCAACGTGTAAATATTGTATAATACTACATTATAATCAAGCCAACTGTTGTGGTTAAAACAGACTGCGGGAATCTGAAAAACGAGGGTTTTCTTATTGATACATCAATGCGTTTTTATTAAGAAATCACCATTTTTACAAAGACGGTATCAATGATAATAAAATACTAATGATAAAAAAAATTGCCGGTAAGTTGAAGATGGTTAAAGGAGATTTCATTGCATATTTATTATCTGGAAGATGGTATATTATGCAATAAAATGGAATTAAAAAATTTTTAATCAACTAATATCCATCACGCAGTTCCAGCATTGTTTTAGACGTAAATACTAGTAAACGAACATTATCCTTCCAATAGATTTCAACCACCAAAATTTGTAAATATGTTGGACAATAAAAATGGTGAGTAACGAATTATCTGAAGGATCAGACTTAGAAGTAAAATTCTGGCAAAAAGGCGATATTTGAGGGCCTGATCCTTTTGAATCGGCGTCATCCTCTGAATGCAAATAATTCGCAAAGGAAACCATAAAACTGCTCCAAGCCCAGAATTTCTGTTAAAAGAATAGAGCAGGGCAGTGAACTTTATGGCTTCAGTAAATCGCCCGTAGACGGTATGGGTGACCCAGGAAGGGCTTAGCACACACAAAAAAAAAGAATACTGAAGAATGAGACAGGGTCGGGATACCACCACGTGGCTTACTTACTCTGCCAAGATTCTAACTGACACTCGAATGATTTTGAGTAAAAAGATTTGAACATTAGAGATATACAGGGTGGCGCAAATAAAAGTGGCCCGGCTTAGATGTAGGGATAAGGAAGTAAATGCTGCCAAGTCAAAAGCCAATGCATGAACAGGTTTGTCTTGTGAAGCCATTGATCACTTCAATATTAGGCCCAAGCAAACCCTTGGCGAATTATTTGCCGGTAACTATGCCATCTTCACATGTGCACTGATCTGATCAACGCAAACTTACACAGCTCGCACTAAGCTCTGAACTTGTCAATAGTCCATGTGCAGCTCTAGTCTTGTAACAACCAAACCACCAATGAAAAAATAGTTTTGCCAAGTGAAGCCGTTGAACGCTTGAATAATTTCTGAATTCGACTGAGAAGCTTTAAAGCGGTTTCAATAATTTTTCTCGCCCAAACCTTTCCCTGCATTCTTAGCTCCATGCCAGGGCTACTTTTATTTGCGCCACCCTGTAATAAAGTAATGTATATAGAAGAAAATAAAATACTTGCTAGCCAATAATTTTGCTCATTTGTATCCTCCTAATTTCGTTCATTCCCTAAAATCCACTAACTCAAACCGCCCAACATCGTATCTTAGAATGTCTGGACAAATTTTTTTGATATTGTCTTCGGTTTCCGGGTCCTCGGTTTTTAATTCTTCCGATACGATCGTATAGATCAAGAAGAAGTTGTCAAAGACGAGCAACTAACTATTTTTTTGTATCAATCAATATTTTTTGCACAATTTCAACATAGCAACATACAATTCGCAGCATATTAAACTATATTGATAGAATTTTTTTTTAAACTAATTTTTGGACAAATATGTAAGTTAAAAGTTTTCCAAACAAACACAATGATATGCCATTCATGCCTCTTATCTGGAGGTATGAGACAGGAATGAAAATAAAGGGCAGACTTTCGTAAGGTCCGACCGGTCTCTCGGCCGAAGTTTCGAAACACTACCCCTTTGCAGAGGCGAACCGTCTAGCGCAAATGAAGATGGATTAATAGCTGTATCTCAAAGCAAAGGGGCTTAACTCGGTTTATGTAACTTTACTGGAAGCGTAAAACATGAAAACGATTTCAAAGCTTGTCGATGCAAAGCTCATGTTTCAATTGGCTGGTAAAGGTTTAGTTATTAAATGTTTGGAATAGGCATTTAGAGTTAGGAGCATCATGCGATTCTGTATACAAAACTGTAAGAAGCTGAAAAGTGGTACTTTTGTAGTTATACCTCTCTGTCTCTGAGGTACAGGTTGGGCAGACCTTGTCTGCACTTGAATTCTGCGGCACAGTAACTATTTTAGGCCCCTTATATAATGGTTTCTTCACCTTTGGGTTCAGCCGGACGTGATTCCATTCATAAAAGTCTGGCGGAGAACAGCATTCTTTTCTAAAATGGCGGAAGGAATTAGAGAACTTGCGTAAGAGGTATCGGAAAACTTATGTATGGGAAGAGTGTTTTATTATAGAAGTTTTATGTACAACAAACTCGGAAAAATCCAAAACTTTCTTCTGGAGTGAAAGTATGAGCGGACTCATCTCATCAAGAGTTATCTGACATACATCTAACTTAGTAATTTGACTTGCTTACAAAAATGAAAGCAAAGTATTGATCACGATAAATTAAATCTTACTCAGCAAACTAGTCAGTTTCATTGTATTGTATCTGAAAAAGTAATGAGTCAAACCCTATCAAATGCTCAGATGACTCAGATGCCAGGTAATTTGAAGCTACCAAAATATTTCGAGAAATTGGATATAGTTAAGTGATTCAGATACAAAAAAAATTTAGATCATATAATTTAACGTACGGAAAGCTGACTAGTTAGATGAGTCATATAGAACGAATTAGCAAATGATTTTAAAGAGATTGCCTTTGGCATACTGGCAAAGATTCCAGTAGTTGGCTTACAGATTCTAGCAAGCCGTCGTAGAGTAGTGGGTATAGCAACGGTTCTCGAAATGTGTGGAAGTTTGATTTGGAAATTTTAACTGCAAAATTGCATGTTAGGTATTACAGTGTTCCCCCCACTAGGTCATCTTTAGGCCCCCATTACGTCGGCATGGCGCGCCCTTGTATTATTTTTTTTACCCCCAGGGAAATTGACTCTTCAACCGAGTTGCCTGACTAGCTTGGTCAGTCAGTTTTGACTCATGTAAGTTAGTCAGCAGCCAACTTTCACATTTTGCTTCGAAACATGGATAAGTTGATTTTTTTTATAACTGCTTTGAAAAAGAAAATGCATTGACTATATACAATACTTTTTAGTTAAATATATTTAGAAAAAAAATCCGTCACTTTTTCTTGAGGGCATTTAAACAAGTTATCCTATACTTTATTTTCTAGATTGTTCTTCATCTTCTCGTCCCTGATTATTAGCGAAACTACCTTAGTATACAAACCATCTTGCGTATTTGATTTTAAACACTTTTTTTGTCACTTGTATTATGATTTTTTTTATCTTTCGGTTCAACAGAACAGGATTTCCTTCATAATGATCTGCTGAACAGCATTTTTTGAATGCTTAAAGGCTTGTTTTAGGTCTTGAGTAGCAACACAAAAGCTCAATGAAAATTTAATTTTTTCACTATCGGTGATTGGTGAATCAATGTGACGTGAGAACATAGCAAGAATGAAAACTGAAAGGAATTACGTCACCTACTGAAAAGGACAATTTATTTCAATTAAGTCTGTCTCTTTCAGTTTTCAAATTCGCTGCATAACCCTATTATACAGGGTGGCGCAAATAAAAGTGGCCCCGACGTAGAGATGTGAATGCATTGAGAAGCTTGGCGAGAAAAATTATTGAAGCCGTCTGAAAGCTTTCAAGTCGAAATAAAAGATTATTCAAGCGTGTAATGGCTTCACTTGGCAACACATGCTTTTGCATTGGTTGGATTGGATTATCATCACATTAGAGCTACTCTTGGACTATTGGCGAGTTCAGGTCTTAGTGCGTTTTATATTAAGACGGCCCCTTATAAGCAAATTCTGTGTCTTGCAATTAATTTAGAATGTTTTAACAAAAAGTTTCGTTTCTCTAGGATAAAAAACGGCCGAAAAAATCACTAGTGGGAACTTTTTTTGCACAGCTGTACAAACCTTTAGTTTATATTGCATTCCAACTAGCTTGTAAAACCATATCATAGTTGCCGGCAAATAATTCGCCAAGCGTTTGTTTGGGCTTAATATTGAAGCGATCAATATAGCTTCACTTAGCAAACCAGTTTTTGTATTGGTTATTGACTTGAAAACAATTCTATTTTATTCTTATCTCCATGACGGGACCACTTTTATTTGCGCCACCCTGTATTACATTGAAGTTTAGCTTCATCAAGTAGTTCCTTAAAATACCACTATTTTATAAGATGGTTTTTCTTATAGATCCGGAGATTCACAACATGTTATTATTTTTGGATATTAAATTACTGTACTGGAAGAAGTGTGAAGAATGTTGAAGAGCTAAATCTAGTTTGGTAAAGTGAATATAGGTGGTCACATAAAAATATTGAGTATTTTTTTAAGTGAAATAGCAGTAATAGTAATAATAAGGAAATTAATAGCTGCGTAATAATAGTAATAATAATAATGATAATAGCATCATATATGATTGAAAATACGATAGATTTGATAGAAAGAATCATAAAATGTTTCATGATAAAATATGAAGTACCTATTAAAACATTTTAAATTCTAATATTCAGTCATAATTTTTAAGAAATTATAAGTTACTTTAGATATATTCAATGAATTTGAACTATAACGGAAATATTTTGAAAATATATTGATGTTGACTATTTTCCACCAATGAAAATATCGCTAACAGTTTTCAACAAAAAAATTCAAGAGTTGGTCTCCAAGGTTACTTCATCAAAGCATCATGACATGAAAATGCTATTAGACGTTTTTAAAGGAAGGTTTAACTCCACCTTTTTTAAATTACATTAAGTGTAAGAGCCTATTGATGTAAGTTGCAAATTGATTCTTAGTTTTTTTTTACATGTAGCCTTCAGGTATTTTTATATAACCATCAATTATTTCCGCTACTAAAACATCATCACTGTTTATAGATCCAAAAAAAAAACAATTTTAAATGCCTAAAGTCTTTAAGTTTGTGAATTAATAATCAAGTTCTGTTTGAAATTACATCACAAACCGGAAATGTATTTACTACATGTAAATTATTTTTAAAGTTCAAGTACGTAGCACCTTCGATGTTTATTCAGCATATGCTACACGAGTATTCTACGTTTTATTTAACTGTTCATAATTCTTCAAGCGTGTGTATATGCCTATTTCTATTGAAATAGGCGGTTCTGGTGCCTCTAATAGAGTTATCACAATGTGAATATTTCGCAATCATTCATAAACAATTTTATTCCGAACATTGAAAACTTGTACTACATATCTAAGTATTCAGAATAGAGTTTTAAAAAAAAACATTGTATAAATTAAGTTTTCTACCACTTAATCAATGTTAATGTATAAAAAACATTTATATGTATTACAATTAAAACAATTCACATAATTTTAAAACAATTTCACATACTTTTTTTTTATTGATTTTGGCAGTATATTGTGAACGTAACGAATTTTTTTTTTTTTAACGAATTTATCTTTTTTAACTAATTTTCATTGAGCTCTTATTCGAAAAACAACGTCACATCATCTAAGTTTATATTGATTTTTTCATTTTCAGTGTTTTTAAACTTTAAATATTAATTTAATTAAATACCGTCAGTGCGGGTAACTTTGGTCCAAAATCATAGTTTTTTAGCCTACTTTTCTTTTTTTAATTCGAAAGAATTAAAAAAAAATGAAAAAGTAAGTATTGACATGCGGTCGATGTCCGTCTGTCTGTCTGTCCGTCCATCTGTCTGTCCGTCTGTCTGTCCGTACCCCCCTTCCAAAATCGGTTCTATACATCTGATCTTAAAAATTATTTTTGTTAGAAAGCTATGACCTCAGAGACCCAACTTTCATACTTTTTGTCTGCCTGTCTGTACGTCAAGGACGGACATAAATCTACTATCTGTCGGCGAATTTCCCATTGAATTTGCATTGAAATTCAATTTTGAGTCATTTAAATCACTGTTGCCAAATCAACAATGACTTGAGAAACTTTATTTATTTAAAAATATTTGAAGCAAAATAATTTTTTCATGAATCAGTTTGGAATGACGTCATAAAATGTAGCACAATGTGATTCTTTGATTGTTCATTAATTGTTTACCAAGAAAGCAGCAAGGCATACAATCATGGCTAATTCCATTCGTGACAGACATGACATAAGACAACTTTATTGCCCCTTTTTAAGTACTAAATGTTTATTGATTGGTAAAAAATTGTCATGGGGTGATGCAAATAATGGTCTTGATTATAAAAAAAAACACTAAAATTTTCATTCAAGAGAAAATACTTTGAATTAATTGGGTTAAAACATGCCGTGACAGACATGACAAAATTGAGACACAGATTTTGAGTGACCATATATTATTACCATTTGCTCTTAATTGGTATGCATGTCAAGTCTAGAATTTTTTGGGAATCAATATAAGATTCAGATAAGTCAAGCAGAAAGAAAAAATTTAAGAAATTTGTAAATAGTAAAATATTATAAAATATTTACTAGCGTGGCAGACATGACAAGGTTTCGTGACAGACATGACACGTGTAAAAATTTTATGAACTTAAGTATTTATTCTCAAATATTACTTCATTTCTTTTAATAATAACTTGGAGATTACATCATGATGTAACATACATGTATTATGTTTCACAATAAATTATTTTAAAAAAATAAAGTTTATTAAACCCCGTGGAATTGACTAGTGTGGGAGCTGTAATATTTACTTCCTTGTAATATTTACTTAGCTCCTTCTGCTACCAGATTGCATGATCTACTATGAATTCAAAACTGAACATCCTTTAATTTTAGTTGATACTAGATATTTTACTTGTTTTAGTTTTATGCGATTTCTGTTATCATCATGACATGAAAATCCTCATCGTGTTTGAAATCGAAAAGAGTACCGAAAGAAAAGAGTAATCGAAAAAGTAGCCTCATGGACTTGCCACTTAGTAGTCCCACCAATGTCATCAATAGATCCTTTGCCATGTGATGAGGCTAAGAAATGCCAGACTGTTGAAAGTTTACAATGTAATTGAAAATATTGTGCATTTTTGTTTAAAATGTTGACCTGAATTGCCCTGAATTTTGGTAATGACTAAATTGCTGATCACAACAACAGCATATTCACTATCAAAATAATATACCATTGTAGCATTGCATTTGTTTCGAACTACAGCTTCCTCTTACTATTATTTAACTAAGTATAGATGGCAACAGCATTTTTTTACAACTCAACTCGATAAAATGCTTTATTTACTGCATTTACTGCTTTCAGAATACACGTCACACATGTGATAGTGGCCATGACTAGATTAATTATGTGGAAATGGCAATGAAAAACTAATTGTGACAGACAGGACAAACGTGACAGACATGACAAAGTTTGATGTTCTATATTTCACTCAAATTTTAAATGTATTTTTCAATTTTTTATGAACTGTTTATTTTAAGATATAGAAAGAGAAAATAAAGTGTCAACAATTTGTACCTAGTAGATTTTGTTTAAAATAAAAAAAATCCATGTTTTTCGTGACAGGCATGACATGGAGACTAACACTAAGAGGGAGAAATAGCAAAATAATTAAAAGGTTTTCAACAAAAAATTTTGTGTTATTATGCATAAATTGATCTATTCCTTAAGAAAATAATTTTGTTTTCAGAAATCTATTAGTATTTAAATACTTTAAAGGACATCAAACTAAATGTAAAAATGACAAATTTTCGTTTTCAAAGTTAGTCTCACAATAATTATCGATAAAAAATTATTTATGCATTTATATTATTATATCTTGTTATTTTCATAAAATTTGACTTATTTTCTATCCCCTGGAACCAAAAAATAATAATTTAGTTGGAATTTAAAAAATGATGTTCATGTCGCATTTTCGTGGAATCAACCTTATGCATACAATTATGCTTAGTTTTAATTTACATTTCGTATTTTTTAATGCAGTTTGGAGTAGTTTCATTACATTTGTTATTAATAAATATTTAATTATTCTTCGAACTACAAATAAATCGAGCAGACAATAAATAATATTAAGTTAATTTGCGAAAGAATATTAAAGAAAATAGTTGATTGTGGCTTTTAGAAGTTTATGTTATAGCTGGATGCTGTGTTTAGCGATTTTTTTATGTGTATAAATCTAGTGTAGAAACGGTTATTGATGATATTTACTGTTAAGAACCTAGTTGTTTCCCGATTAGAATTTCAGTAATTATTTAAGTAACAGGAAAGTAGGCTATTTTAGTTCTTTAAGAACTTCTTGTTATACAAAAGCAGAAAAATTTAACTACAAAAACGATTTAAACACTTAAATATCATTATGCATTCTAAGTATTGTACTTTTAGGAATAATTTCCAAGCACTTTTGTTAATTTTTATAAATTAAAAAAAATTGGCGTTAGTTTAAAAAAATTAGGACTCTGTTAGGATCCGGGCGGGTAACTTTGGTCCAAGCATGAAATACATACGAAGCATACTTTTTAACATCCTTAAAGGCTGTGTTACCGAATTAAATAGCTATATTAAAATGTTAAAACCTAAAAATAACAAAGTTATAAGACACAAAGTTATTAAAAATGGTATATAACTTAACATTTACATTGCAGTGCATCGTAGAATGACAATACACGATGAATACCAGCATTGATTGTAGCTTAAAAGAAAAGTAAACTTCTATTTTAATAAGGGAAAAAGAACTTCTTTTTAGAAGCAAGATTTAATAACAAATATCTTTATAAGAAACAAACGATTTTATTATAAAAGGAAAAAATAATATATTCGTAATTAGGAATTTGAAAATGTTCACATTTCGACATTTGCGATTTTGAGTGTTGTACGTTTCTTGCATTTTATCTTTATCTTTTTAATGTTTAAAATCGTTTGATTTTTAAAAAAAACTATCTCAAAAATGAGTAATCATAAAAGTAAGACTTCTTCAAAAATAGTTAAAGAGAATACACTTTTACATACATTTTTTAAAGTGCAAAGTTCCATAAAAAAAATCTTTACATCTTGGACCAAAGTTACCCGCATTCATCGGCAAAAGTTTCCCAGTGACCAATATTTAAATATAGCATAAAAAGTATTCAACTTTGTATTTAAAAAAAAATGGTGTAATATTCATCCCCCTAAATAAAAGAATCGAATAGAGTGTTTTATTTAGATATTTTCAATATTTTTTTAGGTGTTCCAGACAAAAGTTGGAAGAAATAGATTTTTGTCATTGAATCCTCGTAAGAATGAAAACGTCATTTGTAGTATTGCCAGAATTGGAATGAGAATTTTTTTACATGAAAGGAAATGCAATGTTTTCATCTTTCCAAAAATGTAAAACAATTTAAGATGGGATCATTTTATGAAGAGAAATTAAGAAACAAATCTTTTTCCGACGAGTAGACCAAAGTTACCTTCCATGGTCAAAGATACTCGCTTTGACGGTACTAATTTTATAATAAAAATATTTCGATAACTAAAATGAAAATGAAAAGTATTGAAAGAATGAAAAGGTGAAAGTATTTTTATCCCAATAAAATCATAAAAACTTTTCAAACATTCAGGATATTTTGGTAATTTTGCCAAACAGTTACTCAGTATAACAACACACATCTCGATAAATGCTTCTCTATCGTTTGCTGTTCTTTCATTTAGAAGTTAGATTCAGAGGTCAGATTGCCTTGACACAAAAAAAGAAGTAAAAAGTAAAGTAATTAAAGATGTAAAATCATTAAAGGCCTAAGTGGAAAGTTTATATTTTATAATATATTTAAGTTATCCTTAAAGGTCAAAGTTGCCCATTTGGTAAAATGTACAGATTTGTTTATATTAATTTGTTATAAAACTCAGATTGAAGTTATTATGCACGTTCCGTCTTAGAATAGTCCAATGTTCCAACAAATTGATAAAAAAAAATCCTAAAAACTTTTCTATGTGCCTCTTTTCGTTTTAAGATTTTTGTCAAGAATTTCTGAAATAAATCCTCTTAAGCAAGCATCCTCTTAAGCCTCTTAATAAAGTAAAAAATAGTAAAATTTGTGTAAAAATAAATCTTATTCTCATTTAATGTTATCGATTTTTAGCCTACTTCCACATTTTTTATAATTTAAAAGATTTTTTTTTAAATGCCAAGTATTTATTGACACCATGGAGATTTTCGTCTGTCTGTTTGTCTCTCACTTCCGAATTCCGTTCTAACTGTCCGATTTACAGATTTTTTTTTTGTTAAAAAAGTATGACATAAGATTTCTCA
This sequence comes from Oedothorax gibbosus, assembly GCA_019343175.1. Taxonomy (NCBI): domain Eukaryota; kingdom Metazoa; phylum Arthropoda; class Arachnida; order Araneae; family Linyphiidae; genus Oedothorax; species Oedothorax gibbosus. The sequence continues at coordinate 19,490 of JAFNEN010000498.1, forward strand.
TTTTATGTTTTTGTACGCATATCTATTAGTATTATTAGAATTTATGTGAGTATCAAATAAACAGGAAATTAGGCTATTTATTGTACTTCTTCCATAACTTCTATTTTATTTAAAAACGTAATAACAACTTTAAATTTTACTACAAACCTTTGAACTTTTGCCTTTGAAGTAATTTAACCCCACACCAAAAAAAACTTAACTTAATGAACACATAGATAAGAAGACACAGTAAAAACCCAGTTTACACATATAATAAATTTTGCCACTACGTGCCATATTCACACAGAACACACCTTCCACATTCAGCATATAAATAAGACATCTCACTTCTTAAGTTTGAAAAATATGTAACTGACATATTTTACTAAAAAAGAAATATTTGTCAAAAAGATGCAAGACGGAACAACACAACACTCGTACGTTTATGACATCGCTGCGTACGATGTCGCCCTTAACGGTTGCGTTGGGAGCCTACTCAGGTGTCGGCTCGTCCCTTGACTGTGGTTCTAAAATACGATCCACGTCGCCAATAGCCCTCGTGTAGCTCTAGTGCGACGATAATTCAAACTAAACTAAACGACGCCCGTCGCTAATAGCCCTCGTGTAGCTCTAGTGCGACGATAATTGAAAACTAACCTAAACTTATGTTTATGAATTTTTTTGGTGAAATTCCATGGAGTGATTTAGCATAATATTTTTTTTTTCCTTTTGGTATGCAGCTTATTGCCAAACTTTTCTGTATATTTTTTAAGCAGTTTGTTGTTACTTTATTTTTCATCATTTCTCTATGTTATTTGTGTGTGTCTGTTCAAATTGTATAATAATTTTTTTCTATTTCGCCTATACGGGATTCCATGTTTCCCCTTGGCGTTCGTTTGAATTAATTTGTTGTTGTTGTTTTTTTGTGATAATAAAATTTATTATTATTAAAAAAAATTATTACAAGAATACAAAATAATATTTAAAAAGCCTATAAAAGTGTAGTGATCTTATCGATACACGCAAAAAAATTTAAATTGATTCCTTACGTGATCTAGTCAATTATTTAATGGTGCTTTTTAGGCTATGTCTCATTGCTCCATTGTTTTCTTATTTCAATATTCCCCTGCTTTTAGACAAAAAAATTCAATTGATTTATGAAAGTTTCTTTTAAATTTCCCTTTATTTAGCCTTATAGTATTCATTTTACAGTTACAGTTAAGTTCCGCTTATCCGAAAGGTACGGGACCGGAGCACTTTCGGTTAATCGAGATGCCATAGGAGTTTTTGGATAATCGGGAATTATCCACTTCACGCATAGAAAAAAGGCAAGTACAGTCGCGGCTAACCAGGGACGAAAATGAACCCGATAATGAAGATGAGTCCTAGTCTAGCAAGTGCAGTATTTTGTATACGGAAGCTACAAAAATCTTAGATCAGGCCCTTAGATACATAGAAGCCCAAGATGAAGAAGCCCCTTCGCAGATCCGGACAATCATGCTTGGGAACTAAATACTGGAAGTTCCTCATGAGGTTGACCACATAAACGGGACATATGCTTCGCACCCATAGCCCTTGGTCAGGAGAGCTGAAATGGGCACAGCAAACCTTGGCCTACTATATGGACTACCGCACCAATGAGTTTAGTTTTATTACCATTAGACTCAAAATCTGTTAATTAAAGAGCTTAGTGGAAGAACGTTCTAAGTGACAAAAAGGTGAAAACGAGAAAATGAGCTTTTAAAGTTTTTCGTTTGCACTTTGATACGTTAAAACGCCACTTACAAAATATAAAAAAAAATATACTTAACTTAAAGTTTATCAAAAAGTGGAACCTTGTTATCTTTAGGGGGAGGGGTAACGTGTTCATTTATACAAAAATCTCAGTTTTTCCAGAAATATCACTTAGCACGTTCTTCCACTAAGTTCTTCAATTGTAAGTTAATATTTCGTCAAACCAACACACCATTGTTTTAATTATTAATCCAGAAAAATCTCTATGAAAAAAAAATGCACCGAAAACGTGTTCGAAACAAATAGCGTACATTTCTATGGCTAACAAGTGGAATTCAGAAAAAGGGCAGAAAATATTAACAGAAAATATGTGATCTGCAGGTAACGATAAAAAAAGAAGAGAAAAAAACGTCTTTTTCGTAAAATCGCGCTATACTTTGCACAGCATAATAATTTACACACACTGCATAGCATAATATGTCTGTGACTTAGAGACAGAGTAGATTAAGTCACATCGCTCCAACGCCAACCTTCAAAAGCATCCTCTTTATTACTGTGTTACTTTGAGAAAATTGCAACAAACATTTTTGTCAAGAAAAAAAGTTTCTATTTATATCGACACTGTTCAAATCATCTCGTTTTAAGGGTTATAATATTTTGTGATCGAGTATGGATAGTACATATAAACTGTTAAAAGGCGATATGAATAACATGCATGTTGAATTCTGTAATAAAAATAGTTCAATTAATTTTGACAACCAATTTTTAAATCTAGACATAATGCGTTTATGTTGCCCATAAATGATACAAAGTTACTTTATCAAAATTTTATTAATTATTATTTAATTTATAAATAATTATAGTACAATCAGTCACATTTTATGCAAATTTAATCTTCAATTAAAAAGTTATTTTAGCGTAGTTATCATACACAATTTTAGTACTCAAATTATAAAAGTTTTATTTTACAATATCGTATATAATGAACGTGTGCGATTTCTAAATATCGTACCAAAATATTGCCAAGAGGAAAACATAATCTAGGAAACCAAGACGCTGTTTATCTACACATCAAACACAAAAATAATATTTATCAATGAATATTTTTTAATATGCTTGTAATATTTTTGAATACCTCCATAAAAATAATAAATTTCTACATTCATACCTTAAATAAACATGCATATATTTATATAATATATACAACTTTACTCTATGCTAAAGGGACTTGTGTATCGATCCGATTACATTAGGCGAAATCTGTCAATTTACAAAATAAAACTATTTGCGCTTAATATTTTTTTAAAAAAATCTAGAATTATCTCCCTTCAACATGCATATTTCGACACATTTGTTCCGAAACGAATCATAAGATTACGTAATTACAAAAGAAATGACGCTAATTTATTAGAATTTTAAAAAGTTATATTTTGCAACATCACTTTCATTATTTTTATACCTACTATATTATTTGAATGATTAATTTTCTATACCTACAACTTGCACTCACTTTCAAAAAGTATGTAATAAAAGTATGCTATTGTTTTAACAACAACGTGAAAATAACACATTAACGCTTATTTGTATAACTAAAATTTTAACACTAGTTTACTGCACACCCAAATAAATAAAGAAAAAAATGGTAAAACATGCTATATCATTTTTTTGCAATTAATACTTCATCCTAACATAGTTTTAATGCAAAAGACCTTTAAATTTTACTACTCAAAAACTCCCAAATCATTTCAATAATTTATTAAAACTCAAAAAATCCCGAACACAAACTAATTCAAACTACAAACAAACCATACAATTCCCCAAACCACGACTCACACTACTCTACCCCAAACACGTACCTTCCCTTCGTTCGTGATGGCCCTCGCCCGCCAGATGGCGCACCGGTTCCGCGGGGGGGACGAGCCATCACTATGAGAGGGCGCGCACCGGCCCCACCATCCCCAGACTCACATCCGAACCCACACAGTTCCGTACCATTCCGTCCTCTCCGTACCATTTTTCAACCATGAAGACCTTTGCCGTGTGCCTGGCCGTACTACTCGTTGTATCCTCCGTACATGGAGCCCCTAGGAGGCGTCGAGATCTGGAGGAGGTGAAGGCGGAAGAACACAAAGAGAACATTCCGCAGGTACCTGAGCCGGTAAAAGTCGAGGAACCAGAACTGGTTAAAGAAGAGTCGGTTGAGGTGAAGCCGGAGCCGGTTAAAGAGGAGCCACTTGGTAAGATAGTGTATTTTTTTTTATCTTTGATTGAAGTGGAGTTGTATGTATGCAAAAATTCCCTAAGCAAATTGACATAACTATTTGAAGTAACCAAAGTATAATCAGTTGAAGAAGCTATGACCCAAATGTATAGGAACCACCATGTATTGTCAGTTTTTCTTCCAACAAAAAATTAAGAAATTAAATTTTTAAATCATTAATTGAATATCGCAATATTTGTATAATTATATGAGGTAATGAAACCAAGCATACAGTTTTCACATTTGGTTTGTTTTTTAAGAAAAGTTTATCTTACTTACTGATTTCCTTACTGACTCTTAGGCACTAATTGCTATCCTTGAACAAAAGTTGGTAATTTAATTTTTAGGGCAGACTAAAACTGTTATTCTAATTGCTTAAATAAAACTAACCTATGCTAAAATTAACTTAATACATTAGTTTGTAAATTTTCTCAGTGCACTGTTAAGTTTTACTTCTAAAACCAGCCTAATGTATACTCCATATGAAAATAATAAACAATAATAATGAACTGTTCATTACACTTTTAACTTTAATTATTAGCTTGATCAAATTTCCCAAATAACGTTCAAAAGGGACATAATTTAGTACTGTTATTACGGGTTTTGCTATAATGATACAATTAAGTAATAATATTTATTATTAAATTACTCTTTAACGTTATTGGTTGATGGCATGATACATAAAATATATTTCTACCACTAATGCTGACAATTTTGTATTTATGAATGGTTATCTATAGATTGCAATAATAATCCGATGTGTTAATTTAGTCAATCTTTTAGATATTTTTCTAAATTTACAGTTTCATTTACACAAAATTTAATAACGTTTAATTTTTTCATTAATGAATTGCATTAAATAAAATGTATTTAAATCATAATACATAACAAATTTAAAATGTTAGTTGATTAAAACTTGATGCATTTAAATGTTGTAAATGAAAAACACCTACAAACTTCATGGTTATTGTTAAATTAGGGTTATATATTAAAGAGAAACCTTAGTGAGGTTTTAAAAAGATATAGGAAAAATACAAACATACTTTCTCCTTTAAAAAGTTATTCTAAAGAGATATTTTTATGAACATTATCATAACACTTTGCTTAGAAGTTTGTATATATTTAAATTACTCATAATATTCTCTCATAAAAAAAATATAAAGATCGACATTTATTCATTTTCTTTTACAATATAAATATATTATATTCGTAATAACATTTAGTAAGTTTGAAGGTTCCCCAAACAGCCCTATTGTAACAAGACGCAATGTCATGCAAACTTTTTCCATAAAATTTAGGATCTTGAAATGTCGAATATTTTTATTGAAGATTGTTGATATATATTGGATTAGATAGCTATATTAATTTCACTATTTTTTCAATGATTTTTTCGCATTCATTGGATAATGCTTAAAATAAACTTCTTTCCAAAAGCCCTAAAATATGTTTAATAACTTTTTAAAAAAACACTTGACAAATAAAACTTTAATTTTGGGTAACTCCAATTACCTGACGTGTCATATGGTCGAAATTTAAAAAAAAAATTTAAATATTTATAACTTGTAATAAATTCTAAACATCAGAAAAAAGGCTTACATATAAAATTATTCTTACAAACATTAAATATTTTTACTGCCCTCGTAAGAATAACGTGCATATTAAAATCACACTAAACTTTGTTTGGTAGCTACAATAAATCTCAATCACTCATAAAATCACCCAAACATATTTACATATATGATGTAACAAAACGCAATGCAACATCAAACAATAAAACCTGAAGGTTTCTAAATGCGGATCGTCTAGTCAAATTTGATTGCATCCAACTTAATTACAGATGTCTTATAACATAATTACATACTTATAGCTTTTCATAATTCATAAATGTCATATCTGAAAAGACAGCCTTAAGAAGTAATACAACCAACTTAAAATATTTTACTGTCCAATAGAATAATACTTCAAATAAAATCGTTTCAGAAAATACTAACTTATGTTCAATTCGCATTAACTTACGAAATCACCCAAACATACGTGATGTAACAAGACGCTATGCAACACCGAACAATAAAAGGTGAAGTTTGAGGTTTTTACATAAATGTAACTTTTAATAATTTATAATTGTGTATTATGAAAAGATAGCTTAAAAATTAATGCAACCAACTTAAAATATTTTACTGTCCAATAGAATAATACTTCAAATAAAATCGTTTCAGAAAATACTAAACTATGTTCTATTCGCATTAACTTATGAAATCACCCAAACATACGTGATGTAACAAGACGCTATGCAACACCGAACAATAAAAGCTGACGTTTGAGGTTTCTTGACTCCTGGTTGTCTGGTCAAAATTCAATGGCATCCACACGAGTTCAACCTCCTTTAATTGCAGCGTCTGAGCCTTCGAGGGAAGTATTCGGATCACGTATGTCCCAAGCAGAAAACATTCATCTCGCCCAACCTGTTTAAGTGTCATTTTGAGGTTTCAATACGACATGATCGATCTGCGAACGAGACTTCACAAAATGCAAAAAAAATATATATATTCTATTTAAATTGAAAGTCGTTTGACTTCCCGATGAATCACGCTCAAATTTGTATGGGAAGCCATTATCTGTTATTGATTGCATTCCATTTAGTTTTAATTGGTAGTGCCATTTTGAAAAATAAAAAAAATAATCAATTTTTGAACGAGACTTCAAAATGACCAAGCAATATTCTTTTCATTTGAAAGTCGTTAGACTGCCTGATACGTCTTAAGTGAATAACTCTTTAGAACGCTCAAATTAATGTGAGAAGCCATTATTTATCGTTAATTGTATTCTACATTTTTGTAATTGATAATGTCATATTGATATTTCAATAAAAAAATCTTTCTTTAGGACGCTTAAATTAATAATTAATGTTATTATTATTAATTAGATGTTGTGAAGTAATAACTGATAGTGTCATAGTTTAATTTCAATAGATAATCGATCTTCGTATTCGGTGTCAAAAGCAAAAAGTATTCCATTTAAATTGAAAGCAAAACTTCTCGGTGTATCTCGGTTGAATGCTCTTTAGAACGCTAAAAATTAATTATTTATTACATACATAATCAGTGTACAGAGTTTTTCGTTTTTTATAATTAATAGTAGTCTGTAATATGCTCTCTTCCTGTAGTATTAACGTAAGTAGGCTTCTGCCAAATTATCAAGTAATTAAATTCATGAATAATATATGAACAAAATAAAAAGAATTTCGTTTTGGGGTTATGACAATCTATGGATGAATACTCTTTTAAATGTTCAAATTAATTATTATAGTAATTATTTATTACATTTATATTCAAACCACATACTTCTACAATACGTTTGTCGTAGATAAATGTTGTTAATAGTTATTCTACAAAGCAATTTGAATAAGTAATCTGAGTTCAAATTATCACACAAATAAAACAGAAGTATCAAAACAATTATAATAAAAAGCGCCAGAGTAAATTTTCAGTGAACGATAGATTCTTGCAAAGTCCTGAAAATTTGAAGGAAAATTCTAAATGGACTGTTCTATTTCAGTGTGTACTTTACATGAATATATTTGAAAAAGGCTTAAATTAATTATTCAATTAATTATTTATTACTTGAATCGCCAATTAATAAGAGTTTGAAATGTGCCCATTTTTGTTACGTTTAAATTAAATTATAATTTTTATCCCATGAAGAAAAGACAAAAACCTGAACCTAATTGCTGAACATAATATTAATTTTATTAATGGCTATCTAATGTCCGTTACCAATAGCACATAATTTCATTATGATAATGTTGTCCTTCCATACTCTAATTTTAGATCCATTATAAAGATTTCAATTAACCAGATAACTGCTCTGTGAATTAGAACAAAAAAATCAATAGAAATTTGACTAATTGTTATTTTAACAGCTACATAAAAAAAACTAGGCGAAAACAAATCCCATTTTCATCTTCGAAAATATTTTTCCGTTTCACTTTTTATTAAGTTAAATGTTTTAGGCTGCTTTCGGATTCTTTAACAAACCATTTTATATTTAAAACCATAATAAATACATTAAGTTAACCACATAAAAATACACATTAGAAACAGCATAAAATTACAAAGTTTAATCCAATCTTTTTATATTATGTGGTTAAACGTTCATGCAATTTTGTTTATTGTATATCTTACATTCTTACGCAACAAACTATTATTAACGTACAATGCAAATTTCTTTATAGCTTTAAACTGAAGTTTAAAGACATAAAGAAACACATAATAGGTGATATCACAAAATAAATATTTGTAGAATAAAAAAAAACCTTTTGTGAAATTATACTAAATTAAAGAATCATTATAAACTTAAAGAATAAATACATAGTTGCAATTTTTCTCCTTATATTTCTATTATAAACTTGTTTAATATATACGCAAATGGTGGCCTTTGTTCATTTAAAAAATAATCATGTTTTTATCAAAGTTTAAACAAACCGCAAGACGAATTAGCATTTTAAACATACCTTAATCGATTGAGTAATCGAATCGTAATGGAAAATTACCATAATTAACGCTAACCCGCCCTTGACTCCATCAATTTAAATCCTTGGTGGCTTATTATTGAAACACGAAGTTTCCGAAAAACCACAAATCTGGTGGTTTACCTTGTCTTTGTCATAGGAATCGCGGTGTCCTTGTTATAAGCAGCATTTCCGAAAACATCAATCCACCATCGGATGACATCAGCTAGCTTTGCACTAATGATTCCTTCTGGAATGAAATAATTAGCTCTTTTGTTGCTAAGAAAGACTTTACCTGTTGTTGGACGCGGTTTTACATGAAAAGAAGACAGGAACCTTTGCACAATAGCTTCCTGTTTGTAACTGGCATGCGATTGTGGTGGTTTTTTAGTGTGTGAGGTAATGATGGAAGCAATGTTTTTGATGTCATGGGAGATGAGTTTGGGAAATTCGTATGTTTATAATTATCTGCGGTAATCAAACACTGAGGGTGCTGAAGGTCAACACCGGACTTAGAATTAAAGCATATAATACTTTATTATTTTATTACTTTGTATGCATTTTATGTATGCTATTGATTAATACATCCTTATAATTTATGATTTAAGCTTTTACCTGTAGATAAATATGTACGAGATCCAGTAATAGAATATAAAACACATTCGAATATTTTTAATACTAAGAAATATTTATTTTCTTTCAGTGAAATTTTTAAACGAATTTTTGTTTGGTTTTATTTATCTATCATTCACTCGAACGATTTATCCCTTTTAAGAGATAGTATAAAAATAGTCGATATATGTTCATGGGTCAGTAGATTAATCATGTGCATAAATAACGATGCAGCAAAACATGTTTCGTAAAATTTGACTTTATGCATAACCCCACTAATTAGCTAATCTACTAATTTACATACTTAATACCTTATCACACTACTTCACTCCACAACTTCATGTTGTATTTTATTGTATGTGGTGACACTACACAATATCATACACCACTTAACGCGAAATAGCAACATGAGTGTTAACCCTTTTCGTCCCAAAACGTACTCTCTGCGCACTTCCTGATAATCTCATATTCCACTTACAGAACATACGACTTAACTTGTACCATAGGACTCGTATGTTCTCGTTAATATATGTACCGACGCGTATGTCTGATAAACTCAAAAGTCCTACGAACATGGGATAACTGAATGCTGGAATGGATAGTTGTTCTTTAACCTGTGACAGCAGGGTGTAAAAACAAAACCCAACATATTCTAAAGAGCAAGTCACTCTCAGAATTCTGCAACAGAGATAGATTAGTTCAATGAATCTAAAAAGGAATTGATTTGATTGCTTAAACTTAGTACGGAATTGATTATAGACTCTTCTTTTGGCCTATCCTCAAAATAAGTATGTGTAACAACCTCTACTTGCACTCTAGGAGTTAATCAAACCCTCGCATTGTAAAATACGCATACTAAATTTATTTTTTTCTTCTTCCAGTGGCAGCAGCGGTCGAAGAAGAGAAGCCAGTCAAGGAACCAGTCACAGAGGAAGACAAACCAGCTGTCCGGGAAGACCCCGACGTGCTGGCCGAAGAAGCCCCAAAACCAGCTGAAGTCAGCGAAGAGGTGCCAGTAAAGGCTGCACAGGAACAACCTGATGAGGTTCCAGCAGCTGAACCTGTGAAGGCCCCTGAAGAAGAAGTGGAGAAACCAAAGGAGGCTCCAGCAGCGGAAGAAGTCAAGGCGCCTGAAGAGAAACCTGAGGAGAAGTCCGAACCACAGGTAGGCTGGTTAGATTTGGTGCTGTAATTTTGTGGCAATGCTGATAAAATCGCCTGTTTCAGATTAAACAATTTTTTTTAATTAAAAACACCATTTTCCTTACCGGCACACATTCAGTTCCTATCAGTAAAAGCTACTCTCATTTTGAAAATGACGAATTTGATAATTTTCTATTACTATACTTTTCAAATAAGAGCCTTTAAAAATACAATTTACTTTTAAAAACTGAAACTAGTAACTATCATAAGCCACTTAATAATAACTTCTTTGAAAAAATAAACACTACAATGAATTTTACATTATCTAAAACCGTTTCGGTGTAGAAAACTCGATACATAAAATCACTTTGACTCAAACAAATAACTAAAAGAATCATACTCTACGACCATCACTATTACCTAAGAGTGCGTACAAAAAGCGTTGTCTCTCGATCAATGTTAGATATCTATGTTTCTTTTAAAAGAGATGGTTAGTATCATAGAGCTGATCAAATTTGTTTCATTTTACTATTATGAAGATTCTAATACCCTGTAATAAAATGCTAACATAGTAAAGCAATACTTTCGCAAATGTTGCTAGTTACAAGCTAATGCATTAGCTCTATGGGATTGAGCAACGACTAACTAACCATCCATCTTAAGGTAAAATCAAGAGTAATGTGCACTAAAAAAATTTCTTAGTTCTGAAACAGCGTCGACCACGAGCTCTCCACGCCTCCTAAGTGCATTCAATTTAACTATGGTATCTTACTTCTAGCCCATTTAACTCTGGTTTTCTTACTACTATCTCATTTAACTCTGGTTTTCTTACATCTAGCCAATTTAACTCTGGTTTTCTTACATCTAGCCCGAGCAGCCCCAGGAAGAAGTAAAGACCGAAGAAGTGCCCCTCGAGAAAGCAGCCCTCGAATCGTCCTCGGAAGGTCAGAAGGAAATTGGAGACGAAGTCAAAGTCGAGGGACGAAGCGACGAGGAAGAAGCAGCCAAAGAAGCACCCGCTAAGGCTGAAGTAGTCGAAGGTAAGTTTGCTTTGGTAAATGCTATGTTACGTAGATAGTAAGTAGGGCATAAATTCTCAGGAAAAAATAAGTTGGAATATAGGTTTGAAAATATAGGTTTACGAAAACTTTTTAAGGTCTATCCACTACTGCTCCTATATTATGTCATTGGAGAGGATTAATGATAGCTAATGTGAACATACAACTATCTAGTTTCTAAATTTAAAATATTTTCCTTAACATTATATATTTCTTTGAAATGATAAAAATCATGAAAAATTGTCAGATAAGATTGCCTTTTTTTTTATAAAAGACTAGATAAAAGTACCCGCTTCGCTTTGTCTCTTTTAATCCTCTTCCAATTAGTTGCTAAACTTAATATTTTACCCCTGTTTATTGTATGGTTATTTAAATTGAATTTATCCAATGAAACGACCAGGTTGGTAAATAATTTTAATAAAAAACTAGAGAACAAAAATGGGGAACAGCTGTAATATAAGGTCTGGTCTAAAGTTGGTGATTCGCTTTACGTTGCCAAGCAATGAAGCCGAACAAATCTGATAAACATTCAACTTTTCCACAACTTGATAGATATGGCAAGCCTACGGTAATTTTTCACAACCATCAAATGTCACCAATAAACAGATCCCATAAGGTTAACGATTGCCAACTATCAAACTCGCACCAAGCTAAGAATCGAATTGTAGTAATAAAGATATTAATAGAATTTGAACTTTTGTAAAATTGGCATATTTATAAAACAAACAGCTCTCACGTAATTTGGACAGTGTGACATCACACTCTCATTATCAAATTAAAAAAAGAATCATACTTTTGCAACGAAAAGAAAGCATCACATTCTTCATGTGATTTTTTTTAAGTCTGGTGAAAATTTCAAAGCTCTACGACTAGTAGTTACGGAGCCTTTGTGGTGGGACATACAAGCTTAGGGCTTTATAGTTTAGATGTAATTAACTATGCTATTTGGGTGGGTACCTTAAAAAAAGTAGGGTAAATTTTCCCGTTTTCTATCAAGTCAATTGTCTACCACGTTACTAATAAACTCAATAATAGACATTAGTATTTTGGTAAAACTTATCAAATAAAAATCAAATAAAAATGTTGGTTTCCTTTTTATTTACGAAAATCATAAAATTTAAGCTTCGAATAATCAATGAAATTAGAATAAACAATCTAAAACTCAATGAATCGCATTAACATCATCTCATTTCACCAATCCTAGCGTCTGTCGAGCCAGCCAAGGCCCCTGTCGAAGAACAACCCCAGCCCGAGAAACCCTCCTCCACAGCCGAGCCCGAAGCATCCTCAGAAGCAGTCAAGGCAGCACCTGAAGAACCAGTAGCAGCACCTGTAGCCGAACCAGAACCAGCAGCAGTACCAGTTGAAGAAAAAGCACCAGTGAAGACGGAAGAGTGAGAGAGTGAGCCTGCAACCGACACACGACCTCCCAAGTGACCACAAGAACAACATGGACTATTTTATATAGTAGAACTCTTTCGAACCATCACATATTTATAAAAAAAATTCAGGGCTGTCCGGGTAAAGGGCTGGCCCGAGCTGGATCTCTTTTTTAAAAAAAAATAAAAGGCCTCCCGGACTGTGACCAGCCCTGGTGCGATGTTGTGGTGTCGGCCATCGCCTTTTATTTGGGGTTAGAGGCATTCCTCCGTTGATACGAGGCGCCTATTGTTTTACTGTTGTATACTCTATTTAATAGAATGAAAATAAAGCTTTCGTCTAATTTATTGATTGAGTTTATTGTGTCTCTTTGTTGTATTTAACGCAATCCCCGAAGACCGAGGAAGGGATTCAATGTATAGGGTTAACACAGCAGAACACTTGCTGTTAAAACTCTACTAGGGGCTTTGGAAGACTAAAATCCGCTCCATTGAGTTTATGTAAGGAACGAATCTGTATACTTCGCCATAGGCTTCTAACCCCCCCTTGCAATTGCATTAGAGGTCTAAATACCGGTTATTATACTATATGAAATGTGCAGTATATAATGACCATAGTAACATAGGGGACATAAAATAAAACAGCAATGCTGTTTTCGAAAGGGTCAAAGAAGAGAAATTCATTTTTAATAACTCATCTTAATAATTTAGGATAGAAAAGAACTTAGTAATTGACTTTTAATTTTAGATAATTAACTAAAAAATTTAAATTTTATAAAGATCAATTTGTGAATTGCATGCAATGATCCAATCGATTCTAAATTAATAAAATAGGTTGTAGTTGTTTCCGTTTTGTCTAATGTGAATTTTGAAAATGTTACAACAAGTTGTTTCCCCTCAAAAAGAATTTTAAAAATTTTGAGTAAAACTTGCATGCTACAAATTTATACAAGTCTTATCTGGAACGGCAAATACGTATCAAAACGGAAAATACGTATTTAACCAAAATTAAAAAAAATTAATTATGGACTATTATTTTCATTATTAAATGAAAAAAACAGTAGCTTCAAAACTTGCAAGTACACACACTCTATTCTTTACATTCGTACATATGTTAATTCTTATTATTTACTTTATAAAAATACGCTTTTATGTCTAGATGTGAAAGTTGTTCGTGCACTTTAAAATAAAAATATTATAAATCGTTATATATTTGATAAAAATAAATAGAGAGAAGTTAACTTTTACTCTTTGTTTAACGCATATTAATTTTATTGATTAAGATTATATAAACAAAGCAAGCATAATTTATATTCTTCAATTTTTTAAGCTCTTATTTTTTATCAAAATTCTTATCATAAATTTTAATTATTATTAAAATTGTGTCAAATATAAAACCACAGACCCTATACCGTTTCTTATATACTTTTAAAAAGCACAAATGCATACGAAAATTACGCTTTTAATGTTTATTGACCGAAACCTAAATGGCTGGAATCTTGTCTTAACTAAAATGTCTTTAGTTTTGCTGAACAATGAAAGATGTTGAATGAAAACTTAAAAATTAGCTTGAGATTATTTTCATACATTGAGTTACTAATATTCCTAAAAGCTTAATAACACAAAGTGCCTATTTCTAATAAGGAAATAATGTTTATCAATTTAAACTGGTAGGCTAAAACGAATTTTGCACACAAGCTTAAATAGCATTATCTTTTAATCGTGATTGCATAGAAGAAAATAAAACGTTTTCTTTATATATTAGTCTTGTGCAACATTTTTCTAATCTTTCGTGGATTATTCTGAGAAATAAAATAACAAAACTATATATTTGAACAAATTATACAAGCAAAAGTTTTAATAATCTTTTAAGGTACCCACTTAACGCTTAACATTTAAGTGTTTTGTTAAAAAGTAGACAGTAATATGCTGATCCTGAAAGACTTTAAATGACAAAATTATATTTAAATGAATAAAGATATAAGCTAAGTAATAACTTCTAAGACTTAGTCAAGATGAATCGAATGATTTCATAACGAATTCTAAATAAAATAAAACTCTTTCTATAAGTAATTTATTTTTATTGTGAATTTATTGAGTTTATTAATAGTGTTTTAACGGTTATTTTTTTTTGAGAAAACTCACTCAACTTTTGGAAACTTCTGTACCAAAATTAGAAAAAATGTCAACACATTTTCATTCCACTGAAAACAAAAATATGAAACCTTCCAATAAAAAAATCTCATTTCTCTTCGTCAAAAAATCATCTCTTTAACAAATAAGTAACATTTTTGTAGTTTTATGAAAAATAAAACACAAGAGAACTGAAGTTTTGTGTTTCTCCTCCATGTGTTTCCCTCACACGCACACTACAGTTTTTGTCGTTTCTAAAAGGTGTCAATTACTTTTGTCATGCATATTCTTGCTTAACAATTGCGTAAGGGACATTTTGAAAAACAGTCTCAGAAACTGAAAAAACCGCAGACCTAAATGACGTTAAATAAAATAAAGGTCCAATATAGTTTTAAAAAATTTCCAAAATGAATCAAGAAAATAAATAATAATATTTTAATTAAATTCAAAAACTTTCAGACGTTAAACTCCCATATCACTTTGAAAGAAACCGAGAATTTCCCATTCAAAAATGCCCTGAACAAAAAAGCAGTGAAAACAAAAGAAGACACAAGTTGATAAAAATTTTAGGCAACACAAATATATTCTTTCTTTTTTATTAAATGTCACTTTAGAGAACTCTTTAACTTACTTCTCGCTAAGTAAAACCTTAAATGACGTTTATAAAGTTTCCCAGTAACTTCAAATTTTACAAATCTAAGAATTAACCAATTTTAAAGATTTCAACGAAATAAATTTTTCAAAAATGTGTCTTTAAATATTAACAAATTTTCAATCATCGGAATCATGATCGTAGAAATTCCTCAATATTTTTGTTTTGAATGTTCCACCTCGCTCAACAAATGTAAAAGTAATTTATTAAGCCTCTCTTCAAATCTGTATTTCAGCGACAGGGGATTTTATTTTTTAAATAAAACGTTCCTCAAGTATTATTAATTTCGAATATATAATTAATTGTCACATTTACCCTTAAACGTGTATTTCTTAAAATTTAAAATTTACTATTGTGTAACTAAGCATTGTTAATTTCCTGAAAATTTTCTACTCTTCGTTCCAGTTAGAAAAACGCATATGAGCCCTTCGGTGTCTGACGGCGTCTCGGTATCTGAATATATGTAAAAACCTTAGACAGTAAATAACAAAAAAACTGTGTGACTGTGAGACTGACATGCCTCCTGTCGAATTCACTTTTTTCTCAGGCGATGTCACCTTTTCCAGAACCTTCTTTAACCAAATTCTCGCTAAACAGTTACGTGAAATGTCGTTTCTCGGAAAGTGCAGCAGCATTGTGCAAGAGGTGTGTAACGTCGATAAATAATGCATAATCTTCTCCCCCTTTTCGCGAGGAGTGTCGAGCAGCTACAAGGACACGGTGGTTCGTGGAGCGTCCTGTTTCGGTTTCGTTCCTCATAGCAACCAATGAGATGTCAAGGAACAGAGCACTTGGTTATTTTTTTACTTTCAATTACCTGATATGAAACATAAGGTAATAAAAGTATTGCGATGGGGCCAAAACAGAAATTCGATAACAGAGTTGTCTTATATTTTTACTAACTCAAGTCTTGTTATTTACTGCCATAGGTTTTTATACTATAGATATTCCGAAATGGAGATTTTGTGTTTCTTATGCGTTTTGGAACGTGCTGATACTTTAAAAAAATGTTTTTTGAACATTGGTCCGTTTGTTTGTCTTTCAGAAACCACTGTGCAGCTCGAAGAAAAAGAACTAAGGACTTCAAATTTAGTACACGAGTTCCTAGTACCTGTGGGACGTCATAAGGTTTTTGACAAAATCGCACATGCGCAAAAGGCAGCTTCCATAGAACTTTTTAAGTTAAAAAGTTATTGAAGTTACCTTTGTCGGGTATATAATTTCGTTTTAATGTATTGATGTATTAAGTGGTAATTGAAAGTCGTGTGGCGTTACACAACCCTAGTTTTACTATCTCACGAAGCCGATCCTCCAATTTATCTCATATCAAATGAACATTAGCATATAAGTTAATAAAAAAATAGTTTTCGTTCTCATATCATGAGATCCCTAGTAGGCGTCCTACTCACCCAGAGTCAAGTGTCAAAGTGGTTATGACATCAAACTCATAAGAGATCTAGCGGCTCAGTGGTCAGGACGTCGTATTTACGTCGTGGGAACAACGTATTCACATGAAGGTGTAATATGGCTTAGTCATTAGGAAGTTATAATAGAACATGGGGTAAAATAGTTATGACGTCGAAAATACGAGGTCTTGGAGATTATTGAAGAAGGACGCCTACTCTTTCGACGTTAAGGTTGCGACGTAATGATACGAGAGCCCTTAGAGACTATTAGTAGTTGAGAATGTTGTACTTGTAGTCTAAGAGTGAGGACACCGTTCTCATTCGATAATCCTGTAGCCAAAACTAAGGCTCCTATGCCAAGACCACATTCTCATTCGAATGTGGTCTTAACTATTCTGTACAGGGCGAATTTACAGTTCGGTTTATTTCTCCAATCATTCAATGAAATTATTAATCGATGAATGGATAATGCGTTTCGATTATACTTTGATTTACAGTTCGGTTTATTTCTCCAATCATTCAATGAAATAATTCATCGATGAATGGATAATGCGTTTCGATTATACTTTGATTGTGTTTTTGAAAGAATTGTAATGAAAAGAATAACTTTAAATCGCGTTAACAAGCACAGGAATAACGTATAACAACATTAAACTTTTCAATATTGGCAATCGGTTAAAGAACTGCTTTTAGGAAACAACATAACCGGTCCATATTCAGAGTTGTTGTAGAGCTAGTTGGTGTGGCTGGCAGTCTCTCAAAAAACCCGTCGCAGTTCATTGCACCTTTGCCACTGAAGCTGGGGGCAGTGTTTTGCTTTTCATGATCAGCCAGGCAGAGTGCCTGATTCAACGATGTCCAATCGGGCTGCCCAGCGGCCAATTTTTCAAGGGGGAGGGCTCTAGATTATTTTATTTTTAAGTCTCCAGCAAAGGTCAGCCTCACCTGACGTGTGTCATCGATTAATTACGGTTAGGGAGGAAAGTCTCTGATTTATGTAATTGTTTCGTAACAGATATGAAAGTATTGAAATGGGTGGCTCTGTCCTTTATTATGGTTTATTGTATACTCGGTAATTAATTGAAATGGCTGTATTTGTAATAAACCGTATATTGGATATCAGTTTTTCTTAATTAAACTATTACTTATACAGATACATATACTGTTATTAATAAGAGTACCCCTCCCCCACCCACAACTAATTATATTATAGCTCCCAAATAATTAATTGGAACCACTGTAGTGGATATGAATTATTAATTTGAAACCAATGTTTTTCTTGATTAAACTATTACACACGTGTACTGCTATTAATAAGAGTAAGCATGCCTACATACAGCCACTTCTAATGTCTCCTGGCTACTTAATTTAAATGACCACCTTCGTAATAAACCATTTATTAACTTAATATCATTCACTTATTAAAACAATTACTTATAAGTGGACTGCTATTACTAAAAGTAAGCAATTTGCGTACGCCTCTATTAGAATAACAAAAATTTCATTATGAAAAAAAATTGTACTGTGCAAAATAACTTTCCCGATATAAATATGCATAAAAAATTCATTAAACGAAAATTATCGTTATATAGCATTTTCATATAGTTCTTCTGATATCCATCTTTATCATCCTTATATATCCTTCCATCGTTGTATAGTTGTACAAATCCAATTTTGCTAATACTTTAGACATTACAAAATCACTAAATATATCACAGTTTTGTACCAAATTCAGTTATAACAGTAGTGGGAAAACAACTTTATAAATAAGGTAAAAAGGTATCACAAAATTTTATACTCAAGATGCGTCAGTTTAAATTTAAAAAATAAATGATTTACAACTAATCAAGGAAATTCCAAAATTATTAAAAGGCAATATTTTATAATTAAACTAGCTTTATAAACCCGGCGTTGCACGGGTGTACCCTTAATAACGGTGATTGTTTTTTTATGTAAACATTTATTTTATACCAATTGATCCCTTCTCCACTGGTCAGCACTCCATCGGTATATTATAATAAATGATTTACAACTAATGAAGGAAATTCCAAAATTATTAAAAGGCATTATTTTATTATTAAATATTAATAAATTAAATATTTTGTCATTATTGCAATCGTATATATTCAAAAACAATTATATATTTTACAGGTTTGCCTATATTTCTAAAAAATTAATTTTGAAATATTAAAATAGAGCTTTTGAACTAGCTAGCTTTTAGAATTTATTTTTTATGCTTTAAACAAGTATTAAAACAGAAATATATCTTTTTATTTATAAAATATTATTTTCCTGGTGTGTTATGGTTATAAGTAATAAGTTGTAAAAAGGTGTATTCCTTACCAGCTAAAAAAAATACATAGTAAAGTTAAATGAACCCTATCCAGAGTTCATTTTTTACCCTGAAGAATATGAATTAGCCTCATAAAGAGAGAAATCGCTTCAAAAATATAAAATACCTGTTTTACAAAAAAAAAAAATATTGAAAAATCCGTGTTCTGGTTACTTTATTCGTTCGAGTTGATGCACGTGAGAGATTGTAAGGGGCACATTCAAAAAGAACGACTGTTGCTTGGGGACACGGTAGAGTTCAAAATCCTGTGAAGCAGAAAAAAATTTCATAAAATTGTCTGATGATTGTTTTTAAGTTTAAAGCCCTGTCTCTTTGCATCGAAACAAAGCACACTTCCAACCAGGGCCTGATCTAGAAAAACTCCGAGTTTCAGCACAACAAATTTTAGATGCCTCTTTAAAGGAAAATCTTGTGTATGAGGGCCCTTAAGGGGGAATGGGCCGCGGGTCTCCAAACTCAAGTGCCTCAGTGTTAATCCAATGGCGAAAAAACTATTTTCTCTGCCACATTTCTCCGGCTGCATTGAATATTTTTACAAACGTTTTTTTTTTAAATAATAAATGTGGATAACTTACAGGTTTCTATCTTCCCACTTTTTGAAATTGCTTCGAATATTTTGTGAAAAATTATTTATTGAAAATTTTAAAAAATATTCGAACCAATTTCAAAAAGTTCGGGACCTGTAAGTCAGCTACATTTATCACATAAAAATATCCGCTTGTAAAAATATTCAATACCAGCCGGAGAAATGTGTCAGAGAAAATATTTTTTCTCCTTAGGATTAACTCTGATGCACTTTGCTTTGGAGACCCCCAGTCCAGCGCGCCCATTCCCCCTTAATATGATGGTGCTAGTTGGCCGATGTCTGATATTTTTGCTACCATTTTATAAGCTTCCTTTCAACTTTAATCAAACCAATAAAGTTAGGTCAATGTCCTAGTTAAGCTAAAAACAAATTGTTGTGTCAAAAATTAAAGTTTACTGAAATTTCGGGGGTCTGAATCATTCAGCATAATAGAAACTAAAATTTATGGGCTCTAGTTTAAAATAGTTTATGTAAATATGAAAAAGAAGATGTTGCATATAAGTTACTTTTTATAGGAAACAATTTTTGATTACGCATCGGTAAAATAGTTTTAATTTTATGAAAACCTTTACTACGTGCTTTTGTAAATGGCCGGCTTTTTAGTTTCCACGGTACGTTTATAACGTAAAAAAGTTTATGCTTCTATAAAGGATCTGTCTGTCAGTCTGTCCATCACTCACTTCCATAGCTTAAAACTACAAATGTTACAGGCAAGTGCGATACGGGGGAAAAAATTTAACGCACCGAAAGTATAAAGCATTGAAAATTGCATTTAAATCCTTTTACTTAACAAATAGAGCGCTTTTGTTTAATATTCCAAAATTTTAAATCCTTTAACAAAGAGTCAGTAACAATCAATAACTTTACCATCAAAAAATTATCCATCAATATTGCTTTACCATCAATATTGCATTAAAAAATACTGTCCATAAATGTTTCTTTAGCATTGACTTTGAAACCTTCATTGTTCAAGTATCAAATACTGCCCAATATATTTAAATAGCTGTCCTTCTGTCAAAGAAGTTTCCAGACATACTGCCCTAAAAAAATATCGCCTCAAAAATAGGGAAATAGTTTAATAAGCAAAAAAATGGGAGAAACTTTTTTTTGCCCCAATAAAAAAATCATCCCACGAAATTTGTCTATTAACAGGCAATGTAGTAGTGGGTCAGAGGGTTTTGGTAGTAATTTTCTACCAAAACAGCAATCAGTATTCCCCCCATTTTACTTCTGACGTCAATGCTACCAAAAATATTAACGTTTTTCTTAAGTTTGTGCCATTGACGTCAGGAATAGCGCCGCAGGAGATTTTTGTATAAAACACACTTTTCGAATCTTAAAACAAAATTTACAAGCGATTAAGCTTTTGTCTTTTTCACGCTTGTAACGGTTTTGTATGTTTCCCTCGTAAATATCAAGCCTAGACTTGTCTGGAACAGTAAGCTTCAATTTATATTTGTTTATTATACAAAAACACGTAACATTTACGTGGTAAAACAAATTGGTGGAGTTTGTCACTTTTTATGTTTGCTACGTATAATGCCTATTATAGTAAGCCGTACTTCAAAAAGAAACGTTATTATGACAATAAACTAGTAACAGGCAAATATCAGAATTGTAATAAAGACAATTGAAGAGCTTAGTTGAAAAAACGTGCTAAGTGAGAAAAAGGTGACAACAAGAAAATGAGCTTTAAAAATTTCAGTTTGCACTTAAAACCGTTAAAAATGGTACTTGCAAACGGTATAAAATATACTTAATTTTAAGCTTATGAAAAAGGAGAAAGTTGCTATCTTTAAATGATGGAATAATATGTTCATTAACAAAAAAAATCTAAATTATGTTACTTAGCATGTTCCCCCACTAAACTCTTCAATTTATACTCGACTATGTACAACAAGCAACGATTTTCCGTTTGTGGAAAATTTTGTCTCTGTTAATATTAAATAACTAGTTAAAATTACATGATTATACAAGATAAATTTTTTATACTTTTTATGCAATATCTTTTAATTTTTGAAAACATTATTAGTACTTTTTCTCAAAATAAATTTTGGCTTTCAAAACAAACTAAAAATAAATAAACCTACTAAATTTTCACTGAGTACAATATCCCATCATCAGAAAATAAAAACCAGTTCTCAGGCTGATGGTAAATTAACCCGAGAAAGCATATTAAGTCATATATTAGCATACTGTCTGACTTGTGTGCCCTCAATTATTTATGATTTGTGATTTTATAATGACCATAAATAGGTTATAGGCATTGGCACATGTAAACCTTCTTCCTTCAAGTTAGAAGTACAACGACTTACCAGGTGTTCAGGAAAAATAGATTTGCGTTAGTGAATGTTACTTAAAATCGCTTTCTCATTTGAAACACAAAAAATAACATTAAATTCCCAGAAAGACTTTTACATGCAAAATAGGCAATTTTATTCGTTATAAGGTTTTTTAATTCAAATATAAGTTTAACCTTAGAAATCCTCACCTATTTTCTTTACCTTTAAACTACATAACCGAGATATTAACCCATGGCATTTTTCACTTGTAAAATAGTTCTCAAAACAGCACTATTGAATCATTAAATACATGTTTTTTTTTCATGCAGAAGAACATTTTGAGGAAAAAATTCAATATTATAAAGTTGAGTTTGTGAAAAATCGTTCTAACTACTTGTCAATATCATGTCACGGACAAGGTTAAAAACGTAGTTCAAAGTTTAAATGGGTTAAATATCTACCCTGGTTTGTAAAAGGGTGATAATCCTTTGAAATTTTCGCCATTATAATTTCATTTAACTAACCGTGTTATGCTGTATGTATTAAAAATACGGTGTTGTTAAATGTGTAATGTTTAAGAATTATATGCCACACGCACATCGACTACTCAAAGTACAGGATTTAAAAATAACATTTTAATATAAAACATCATAAAAGCCTTTTTATCCGACCGATCAATATATTTCGAATTACAGAAAAACATTTCGAACAATTATTTTTTAAGCTGTAGCTAAACTCTTTAGTGTAACTATTTTGACATAATTTGTCAGTTTATACTTAACAATACCAAAACGTCAAACCGTAAACTTTCAACAAAAATTAAATAAAATTGGAAACAAATCATGTGCGAAAAAAGTTTTATTGGAAAATATTTATCTTCGATATTAAAGAATTTAATGAATAAAGTTGTTTTTTTGGCGATGAAGTATTAAAAAAATGTCATAATCTCTTCCGTCGAATATTGGATAATTATTTTTCTTCAAAAATCCCGTAACCTAGAAACAAAATGGTTGTTAAAAAAAAAAGAAATTTTGTTTCTAAGAGTGTAAAAAATGTAGAAGGAATAATGAAGTGTTTTTAACCGCTATTTAGAGTAAAATATGTTACGAGTTATGTTAATTAAATTAAAAACTATTTTCAAATTATTTTGTGTTTGTACCAATATATTATCCGACAGATTATTGAATTTTCTTAACTATAAGGATTGCTAGTTCGTTGTTTAAGGACTGCTAGATCGTCAACTTGTAGCTATTATTGTAAAGGGCTTTCCTCTACTAATTGAAGTGCAAAATGTTTCCCAGGAATTTTATCAATAAAATATGCGCGAAAATAAGCAGAAATCATTTTATTTTGTAACTAAAAACTGTCCAAATTAATGAAATAAAGCTTGATAAATACTGGATCTTCAAGCACAAGTCATTTCGGCACTCTGAAATTTTACTGGATAAAACTTTACGGAGTATCGTTACCCCATAAACTTGGTGTCACATTACTGGATGTTACTGGTCACATTATTGGATGGGGATTAGCTGGAAGCAGCACATGTTACCGCCAGTTTAACAAAATTACTTTACATCACATTTTTTGCAATGCATACAAGAAATTCTTATAATAAAATAATAATAGTTAATATTGTTAAAGGGGCATTTGTTAATCCGCTAGTGAACGGCTATTCTAACTTATTCTTTTCCCATACAGAATGTAGATGCAGGTTACTGTTTCCATAAAAATAGCTTGTTAAACCAAAATTTTACAGTATGAAAGTTCCTTCTACCATTCAGGTCCAAAAGTACAACGACTTCCCCAGGTATGTGCTGATGGACAACAGTGTCGGATAGCGACAACATACCTGGTGTCATCGGTCAAGTAACGATGTCGAAAGCGAAGCTAATTGGGAGCAGCACATGCTGCATCAAATTTTACGGAATAACTTTTAATAACTTTTAACTTAACGGAATAACCAATTTTTTTAATAATGTGTACAAGAAATCTTATATTAAAATTATATTTTAAGTAGTTAATATTGTTAAAGTGGCGTTTGTGAACCCGCTAGTGAACTTTTTTTTCCTCATACGAAATGTAACTATAGGTTACTATTTCCATAAAAATATTTCTACCAGTTTTATGGAATAACTCTACTACAAGCTAGACCAAAATTTTACTGTATGAGACATTCGGGTCCAAAGTCCAACGACTTCCCCAGGTGTGTGCTGATGGATAACAGCGTCCGATAGCGACAACATACCTGGTGTCATCCGCATAGAGTTAAGAAGAAGATGGAGATGCTACCGGGCAAAAACCAATACAAAAATCAGTTTACCAAGTGAAGCCATCGGTCGCTTTGTGGTAAGCCCAAACAAGCGCTCTCGTCGAAGTATTTGGCGCTATTCTACAGTGAAGCTTGAAAAGGCTTACTACATCGGCTTGGCGATTTTTGACCCTCGAATAAAAAATATAATTACAACGCATTTTTCTTCCCTGTGGAGGAAATTACTACCCTCTTGTGTAAATTCAGATCTCGTGAAGCCTACAACTGTACAAATAGTCATTTTTTTTTATTAACGCTTTTTTAAGGAATAAAATTTATGCTTATCAGCATGAACTAAAGTTGAGTGAGCGGTTTGTTTGGGCTTACTATTGTTGCTTGGCTACTTTCTGGCGGCTTCACTTTGTTTCTCGCCAAGCATATCCATCTTCTTAACTGTATGAACAACATACCTGGTGTCATCCGTCAAGCAGCGATGTCGAAAGCGAAAGGTCTGCCGGGGCCCACGAGACAAGGACACAGCCGGTCGTTCAACTTGCTTGTTGGACAGCCTTTGCCTTTGGAAAACCCTACTGCGTCCAGCTACTTGGATGGCTTCACGTTATATTTTATTCATACACATGCGAGGTAAACGATGCTATGTAAACTTGTGGGTCGTCGGAATAATGGACGTCATATGGAATGATTACTCTTGTGGAGAATCCCAAATGACATGAACACAACTAAAATATATTTTTAATTATGGTCAAAAACATCTTTAATCAAAATACAACCTAAACCAAAACTGCTGTCCGGTATACGGAACCTTGGATGGCTTCACGTTATATTTTATTCATACAACAACATGCGATGTAAAATGTGGGTCGTTGGAATAATGGACGCCATTTGGAATGTTTACTTTTGGGAAGAATTCCACATGAAATGTAAACAACTAAGATACTTTTTTAATTATGGTCAGACCCATTTTCAATCAAAACTCAGCCTCAGCAAGAACTACTGTCCGGTATGCAGAATCTTGGATAGCTCCACGTTATAGTCTAATCATAAGACATGCGATGTAAACCTGCGAGTCGTTGGAATAATGGAATGTTTATTTTTGAGGAGAATTCCAAATGAAATAAAAACAACTAAGATACCTTTTTAACTATGGTCAAAAACATCTTTAACCTTCCGAACGGCCTGCAAGTGGGCAAAAAAGCATTCTTTTTTTCTCATAAACTCTATAAATCATTTAGAAAAGCCGAATTTAGTTTCTTTTTGAAGAAATTATCTTAAAATGCTTTGCAAATGAAAAGAATTTAATAGTAATACAATTTTTTATTTATGAAATTTTAAAATTTATAATTAAAGACTGTTGCATAAATTATGAAAAGGCCTTGTATAACGCTCAGAAGTTTAATCAAAATCAAACCTCAACCAACTCCTTCAGGACTGCTGTCCGATATATATACAAGATATAATTTTTGCGATTTTTACAATCATAAATGTGTTACTACATATACATATATAAGTAAACGTTTGTGCTGTAACAGTAACATTTGTGCTGTAAAAGTAACATTTGTGCTGTTAGAATATTCATTTTTGATTCTAATCGTCAATGCATCTGTAAAAAGACAGCTCTCCTGGCTTCTAATAAACTCCCCTAAATTCACACACCAAACACACTCTGCAACAGAACGTCGATTTATTAAATAACAGCTCGCCTGCCTCCTGGCTTACAATGTTGGTTCTATATATACATAACAATTCAACAAAAATTTGCATAAACATAGATAGATTTCGTTTAAACATAGACACAATAACAGTGACGTAAACAAAAGTTAGATCAAATTGGTACGCAAAACATTTAATATTTAACAGCATCGACCAAACACACGTACCGGGGAATGTTAACCCTTTTATTTTCGAAGAAGCCTTTTGTAACTATCCATCATTATCAGACGCCACACTCGGTATACATCATCACATTTTAACCACAGTGGCAGGACACACGTAAACAAACATCGCGATATCGCCACGACCTGCCCTTGAACCTTGTGGACGTTGACTTACCCCTGAGGTACTTTTCACCTGAAACGTCTTCGGATGCGGAGCACGAAACCATCTCCCACTTTATTGTGCGAATAATTCGTCATCCAAGCCTATCGCATTCCATGGGAAAATATGTTCCATCGCGCCATTTGTACCCCTCTCTTCATCACCTGTTATTATTACTCGTGGAAGTAGGAATAACATTGAGATGTTTGAAGCCGAGAAAAGAGAAGCTCTTCAAAGTCGCCAAGTCGATGCAATAGGCCCAGACAAAGCGCACTTTTAAATTAATTATTATAGTCAGTGGTGGAAGTGGGAAAAAATAAGTGGGGGATGCCTTCAATCAAAATGTCATGCCCCATACCCCCCCCCCCCCCCTCGAATAAAAATGTGCTAATTTTTATTATATTTTTTATTATTTTTTTCCTCTAACTTTTCTTAACTGTTCTCTACATATCAGTTTTTAAATTTAGAAATACGAGATAACAATAAAACAAAGTTTTATACAACATTATTTTACAAGAAATATTGTTTTTAATTGCAACTTCTAATTATGCTAGATAAAACTTTAATTATGTATACTAATGTTTTGTATTTTTTCCAAAACATATCACATATCTTACATATTTGGCTTTAGTAAAAAATAATATCTGTAAAATTTTAAGACATGTAAAGCCGAAAGAAATGAAAAATCAAAAAATGTACAATCAACCCCACCAATGGGTCACTAGTGGTAATGAATTTAAGAACAAAAGGATACACTACATTTTAGTAAAGTATATATCGTATAGGAAGTATAATATATGTATTGATGTAATTCTCTTCAAACAAAATAATTTAGTTAAAAATAGTAGGTTGATACCTGAAGCATATTTAATGCCCCATATACTGTAATTACTTACTATAGTACTTAATACAAGATAACCTCGATTATATGTCTCTATTTTATTCGGAACTCTCCGTTATCCGACAGTCCGGAGTTGAAGTCAATATCAATAAATTTCTCCAACTAGGTATAAATTTTCGTTTGTTAAAAAAAAACCAGTCAGAAATCTTAGGCAATTCTAAAGAGAAGGAGCTTAGGCGAGACTGAAATCGGCAAACTACCGCTATCCAAAAATCAGGAGTTTTCGGTGATTCTGAAATCGTAAAATCAAGGCGTTTTATGAAATTGGGAAACTGCGGTAATTTTTTAAAATAGAAATTTAGGCAACTCAAAAAAGTAAAAGCAAATTTCTAGCAATTCTAAATTTTCGGAAAACTTCTGGAATCTTCTAAAATCGTGAAACTCTAGGTGATATATACTATCAAACAAAAAACAAGCAGTTTTCCCAGAACTCTGTTCAGATTTAATTTAAAAAAAAAACAAGAATATAAAATTAAACAAAAAGTGCCGCTTTCTTAGAAAACAAATAATGAACAATCAAATTACCACATTTATGATGTCATTCCAAACTAATTTATCATCCACAATAAATTTAGCTTCAAATAATCTTATTTTTAACTAAATAAAGTTTCTCATACCATTGTTGGTTTGGCAACTGCAATTTAAATAACTTGAAATTAAAATTTAATGTTAATTTCAATGCGTAATTTGGCGACAAACAGAAGGCAGATGTCCGTCCGGACGTGCAGACAACAAAAAGTATGAAAGACAAGTCTCTGAGGTCACAACTTTCTAACCAAAAGAAAAATATTTTTTAAGATTGGATGGATAGAACAGATTTCGGAAGGGGGGTACTGACGGAAAAACGGACATCTTCAGTATGTCAATACCTACTTTTTCATTCTGATATCTACTATAAAACAAAAAAAAAGCAGTTTTTCCAGAACTCCGTCCAGATTTTAAATTTAAAGAAATCAAATTAAAATTAAACAAGAAGTTTTAAAGAACTAAACTCAAAGAACTTTTTAATTATTTCGAGTTAAAAAAAAAGTAGGCTGTTTTAGCATATTCTTTTTGCTAGGAACTCTCAGTTCCGAGATAACTTAACACTAAAATTCAATGTTTACAGCCTATTTAATGAAAATTCTCTATTATCCGAAATTTTCAATTATACGAATTACCTCTGATCCCAATTAGATCGGATAAACGAAGTTCTATCTGTATATAAACAAATTGAACTATCGAAGTGAAATGCCGGGCAAATAAAATTTTGAAAGTTTTTTTTATAATTTAAAATATGAGACGGCTAAACAAACAAAATAAGTGGGGGGATGGATTAAAGTGAATATAGAAAGTGGGGGGATGGATTTGAGAAATATTAGAAGTGGGGAGATGGATAGCCATTTTCTTGAGAAGTGGGGTGACGCGTCACCCCGCGTCTACCCACACTTCCAGCACTGATTTATAGTAACGTCTCGTTTTATTCTTGAAGAATCCGTAATTGAAACAAAAAAATAGGGCAAATTGTGTTTTTTGTTCGAAATTAATACAAGGTTTTTAATACTTCCTTTCATATGCATGATTTAATTTGTTATTCGTTATTTTTTTGTACACACACACCACAGCTTCTTCTATCACAGGTTGGTTGTATGGTTACCTGCCAAATAATAGAAACTATGAATCTACATGCGTACATGGCGTTGATGGTCATTCATCCTATATTCCTATTGCAGACGGTGATCGATAGCCTCACATTTCAAGCCGATTTTCCTTTGACTTCAATCAGGCAGGCATCTTCACCTTATTCCGACCACCAAGTTATTACGATTCCACAATTACCACGTCTACTGCGGTCAAGTAGTGAAAGTGGTGTCACACACGGGCGTCGCCAAGACCAGTGCATAGTTAGAATGTTAAAAAAAAATATCCGTAAGCAAATCATACGTTTGCATTGGAATATTTTTATATTTTTATTCTGTGGTGTGAGATTCCAATGGAGCATGCATGGCTTCTTGGAACAAGGGGAGATGATTATCGGGTCGAAGAGCGATGGTGAATGCAAATGGAGAAATTTGCAGTCGCATGGCTTCTGTGGAATGGTGTTGCAGAAATAAATTAGACGTTTCATGAACACAGTGGCCTTTGAACTTGTGTCTTATTTGGAGAGAAGAGGTAGCAGAGTTTGTGTCCTTAAGGGTAGTCAGATATAGGAAAATTATGTAACGGTCTATGTATGCAATTAACGCAAAATGTTATCATTTATCAGAATAGTTATGTTTGATTAACTGAGATATTCTTTTGGCTTCAACACATACTGTTATAATGTAAAAAGTAGAATGAATTCATCCGCTGCTGCAACCCGAACCACAAATGCTGCAAAAAAAAATTGAAACGTCAAACTTAGCATAACTGTAACCATCAGGCCTATATCTAGTTGTGCCATTAAATTAAAATATATAAATATAAATTTATTTTAATAATGCAATTTCGGTATTGACATATTTATTTACAATATTATAATTGAAATGAAAGTTTGGCGCATTATGAACACTCATAATCAAGTAGGGAAAACCGAGGCACGTTTTCCCCTTTTTTTATTGCGGATTTTTAAAAAATCTATTTTCCAGTAAACACATATTATTGTACTTTTATGAGTATAGTCTTCTAAAGCATTAGGTTAACATGTTGAAGTGGAAAATGTGCACTGTATATTACAAAATATGTTTTCCGCCTCAACCGGTTCGATGGAGAAGTGCCCCGAGCCCCGATATTCCCTTCCTATTGAGTTCTACTTTATGAAATATATTGTGTTTTACTTGTAATTTTATATTTATATAATTAACTATAAATAGTTTTTTGCAAAAAAAATAAAAACAAAATCAATCTATCGAATCCCGCTGGGGAACAAAATCAAATAGCCAATTTTGGGTTTAGAAGTTCAACTATATCTTAGTAACTACGCATGGCGACTTTATTCTTTAGGTGTAGTACGAACCTTTTGTGGAAGCGGCTTTAAGTGGCAATTACTGCCCCAAACCTACTTCATTATTATTGTTAATTAGTCTTTATAATGGTTTATTTATAGAGAATCTCAGAATTCTTCGCCAGGTCGAACACACGACATTTCTGTGAGCATTTTCCACCGTCCGACGCCGTGGTTCTTTGGCGCCTCTCCACCCCGGGGCTGGGGATTTCATCAAAATATTTTATCTTAATTCATTTATTCATTCATTCATTCATTCGGACACGAGAGTTCAAATCAACAAGAACTGCTTAGCAATTAAATGGTTAAGTGAAGAACCGAAAACCGAGATGATGGAATAGTTTGAACAGAGAGTTTTGAGCGATAAAAAAAAATTATATATTATAACATTTACCATAAATTTTCGAAATGTTAAGACATGTAACTGTATTCATAAATGTAATTAAATTATACAGTGCTTTTAATGAGTTAATTTGTTTATTATTCAAAAATATTAGTAACCTATGTATGAATTAGTTAGTTAATACATGAAAAAATGCAATACAGATAGTTTTCAAATTATTCAACTGATCAATTTAATTTAGTTATTTTAAGTTACAAATTATGTGCCATTAATATATGTGTAGGATATACAACCTTAATTATATAATCTATAATGATAAAAATGACGTTATGTATGTGTGTGTCTTATAGATTCATAAACTAGACATTTGTTTGACTCGTAACTTGGCACAAATGCGTAGTTCATACTTAGATTATGATTTTTGAATTTCAGGTTTCAAAATGTTCTATTTTTAGAGAAAATTCGAATTTTCTGAAAAAACTACACCACTTTAAACAAGAAAACTTTTGGGACACCCAAATTTAATTTTTTCATTTTTCACGAAATCTGTGATGTTGTTATTTTATTTCTGTACAGTACTAATATTGTATTGATATTCTTGATAATTAAACAAATAGGTTTGTTACAGAATCGGTCACTTAAACCACTTCCACACAACATCTGTGCTCAACAGGAAACAAACTATTTATACACCTCAAAAAGAAATTCGCCAAACAGGGCCTTTAGCTAGTTGTAATTCAAACTTTTAAATGCCAAAATTAACTATTTTCATTAATCTTCTTTCTCAGATTTAATAATTAGACTTTATCGTTTGCTAAATTTGTTTGAAGTTCGAAGAATAATGATGTGATCTTTTTTAATAAATATCATTGTGTCGCCACAATTTCCTATTTACATTTCTTTCGAAAATTCAGTTATTTATCGTTTGTTAAATTAATTTACAGTTCGAAAAATATATAATTAGTACAATTGATGCTTTAAAAATAAAAGCGAAACTTTGCATATTTTGCATGCCAAGTTAGATATATCTATGCATCTTTCTTCATATATATCTAATGAACCATCAAAAGAACCCTATTGTGATATTACAACAATCCAAACTAAATTATACATCACATAAATAAATATTCTTTCAAAAGTTTTTTTTTTAAATAAAGTTTCTCGCACGTTTAACGAAATGGCAACAGTGAAAATATTGAATAAACAAGTAGGTTTGTTACAGAATCTGTCACTTAAACCGCTTCCACACAACACATTTTGTGCTCAACAGGAAACGAACTATTTATACACCTCAGAAAGAAATTAGCCAAACAGAGCCTTTAGCTAGTTGTAATTAATCATTTAAACGATAAAATTAATTATTTTCATTAATCTTCTTTCTCAGATTTAATAATTAGACTTTATCGTTTGCTAAATTTGTTTGAAGTTCGAAGAATAATAATGTAATCTTTTTTAATAAATATCTTTGTGTCGCCACAATTTCCCATTTACATTTCTTTCGAAAATTCAGTTATTTATCGTTTGTTAAATTAATTTACAGTTCAAAAAATATATAATTAGTGCAATTGATGCTTTAAAAATAAAAGCGAAACTTTGCATATTTTTTATGCCAAGTTAGAATTCTCTATGAATCTTTCTTCATACATATATAATAAACCATCAAAAGAACTCTAATGTGATATTACAACAATCCAAACTGAATTATATCGCATAAATAAATATTTTTTAAAAAAAAAATTATTTTATTTTAACTAAAGTTTCTCGTACGTTTAACGAAATGGCAACAGTGAAAATATTGAATAAAAATGGAATTTGCATGTAATTTCAATGTAGATTACATTTTTAGTTATTTAAATTTTAAATAAACTTCTAATTAAATTTTTTTAATGAAATTTGGAATGTAGCCCAATCTGATTTTTTGCTTCAAAATGACGTATCCCACTTGTCTGTGGGATTTGTGGATGGCAACAGTGAAAATATGAATAAAATGAAATTTGCATGGCTATTTCAATGTAGATAAAAATTTTAGTTATTTAAAATTTAAATAAACTTATCTTATTTTTTGCTTCAAAATGACGTGTCCCACTTGATTGTAAAACTTACGGTTCGTTCAGTCCGTCTGTCTGTCTGTCCGTCTGTCAGTCACCCACTTTCACAGAAAGAACCACAAGTCCCACAGACAAGCAGGATACGTCATTTTGAAGCAAAAAATCAGATTAGGCTACATTAAAAATTTCATTAAAAAATTTAAATTAGAAGTTTATTTAAAATTTAAATAACTAAAAATATAATCTTAATTGAAATAACATGCAAATTCCATTTTTATTCAATATTTTCACTGTTGCCATCCACAAGTCCCACAGACAAGTGGGATATGTCATTTTGAAGCAAAAAATCAGATTAGGCTACATTCCAAATTTCATTAAAAAAATTTAATTAGAAGGTTATTTAAAATTTAAATAACTAAAAATTTAATCTACATTGAAATAACATACAAATTCCATTTTTATTCAATATTTTCACTGTTGCCATTTCGTTAAACGTACGAGAAACTTTATTTAAAATAAAAATAAAAACCTTTGAAAGAATATTTATTTATGTGATATAATTCAGTTTGGATTGCTGTAATATCACAATAGAGTTCTTTTGATGGTTCATTATATATGTATGAAGAAAGATGCATATAGAATTCTAACTTGGCATTAAAAAAATATGCAAAGTTTCACTTTCATTTTTAAAGCATCAATTTTACTAATTATATATTTTTAAACTGTAAATTAATTTAACAAACTATAAATAAGTGAATTTTCGAAAGAAATGTAAATGGGAAATTGTGGCGACACAAAAATATTTATTAAAAAAGATCACATCATTATTCTTCGAACTTCAAACAAATTTAGCAAACAATTAAGTCTAATTATTAAATCTGAGAAAGAAGATTAATGAAAATAGTTAATTTTGGCGTTTAAAAGTTTGAATTACAAATAGCTAAAGGCCCTGTTTGTTATTAGAATTAAATCACCATTGCCATTCGCAACAATCGCCCGAGAAACTTAATTCTTTTAGACAATAAATTAAAATAAATTTATTTTTGCGACATCGTTCAGTTTGAAAGGACGTCAAATATATTTCACTACTAGATTCTTTGTATGTTGATATGAAATATTTTCATTCTATTTAAAAGCGAGGAATATTACGTATTTATTCTTTG
This sequence comes from Oedothorax gibbosus, assembly GCA_019343175.1. Taxonomy (NCBI): domain Eukaryota; kingdom Metazoa; phylum Arthropoda; class Arachnida; order Araneae; family Linyphiidae; genus Oedothorax; species Oedothorax gibbosus. The sequence continues at coordinate 53,294 of JAFNEN010000498.1, forward strand.
AAATATAAATTAATTTTTGCAAACGATAAGTAATAATTATTGAATTTTCGAAATAAAATAAATGAAACTAGCCATATTTAGCATGTAAATGTTAAATATAGAATATTAATGCTGTGTTTGTCGCCTTTTTACCTGTTAAACACAACTGTTGTGTGGAAGCGGGTTAAGTGACAGATTCTGTTATTATTAGAATTTAATCACCATTGTCATTCGCAACAACCGATCGAGAAACTTTAATTCTTTTAGACAATAAATTAAATAAATTTATTTTGGCGACATTGATCAGTTTGAAATAACGTCAAATATATTTCACTACGAGATTCTTTGTATGTTGATATGAAATATTTTCATTCTATTTAAAAGCGTGGAATATTGCATATTTATTCTTTGAAATATAAATTATTGAATTATTATATATATTGAATTATTATAAATATTGAATTATTATAAATTATTGAATTGAAGTAATAATTATTGAATTTTCGAAATAAAATAAATGAAACTAGCCAAATTTAGCGTGTAAATGTTTAATATATAATTAATGCCGTGTTTGGCGCCTATTTACCTGTAAAACACAACTGTCGTGTGGAACTTGGAAGCGGGTTAAGTGACAGATTCTGTTACAAACCTACTTGTTTAAAAAATATATTTTGAATCAGTTTTACATTAGCTTATTTAGTATTAAATAAACAAGTAGGTTTGTAACAGAATCTGTCACTTAACCCACTTCCACGCAACAGTTGTGTTCAACAGGTAAAAAGGCGACAAACACAGCATTAATATTCTATATTAAACATTTACATGCTAAATTTTTCTAGTTTCATTTATTTTATTTCGAAAATTCAATAATTACTACTTATCGTTTGCAAAAATTAATTTATATTTTAAAGAATAAATATGCAATATTCGTCGCTTTTAAATAGAATTAAAATATTTCCTATCAACGTACAAAAAATCTCGTAGTGAAATATATTTGACGTCATTTCAAACTGATCGATGTCGCCAAAATATATTTATTTTAATTTATTGTCTAAAAGAATTAAAATTTCTCGAGCGATTGTTGCGAATGGCAATGGTGATTAAATTCTAATAAAAATGGCTTCTTATCTTTTTAAATGAGCAAATTTTGCAGTTTTTTACATAATTGAAAAACTCCGAATTCGAATTCTTTTCTGAAATTTTGAATGTATTCTAATTTCGATGCGTTGATTTTTTTGACGTTTCACACTTGTCTTGTCTGTAGCAATTGTAGTTTGGGATATGAAAGTGGGTGACGGACAGACAGACAAACAGACAAACGGCCTGAACGATTATAATACCCTCCACTTTTCACGTTATAAACGTAGTGTGGAAGCTAAAAAAACTTTTTTTAAACTCAAAAAAAACCTTAAAGTCACACAAAAATATTTCATAAAGATAAAACTATAATGGGGTTGTTTCATTTCGTGAATGGCAGCAGATCCAACGGTTTGTTTTCATTTGTTGTCTGGAATTACTTTTGTTTGGTATTCGAAAATGAGTTTTCTAAGAATATTCTTACTTATTAATTTTTTTAAATGCCAAAACTTCTTGCTGTGCTGTTGTTTGTTCAAAACATGTGTTAAAGATAGCTTGCATAGAAAAAAAGTTTATTTTAATCTATAATTGTCATTTTGAGAGTGAAACCGAAGCAGCCAATGAATCGCAGAACGCTGAAAAATGAAAACAAGAATATCATCGGAAATATTCCGATTATTTAATGTTTTTTTATTATGCCATGCAGTAAAAAAAATTATCGTTTACAGAACGATTATAATTGAATCAAACCTATGCTCAAAAAACTACTTTTAGAACAAGTTGGTACAAGTAACTTATTTGCAAGTAATTGTTTAAGAACGGGTAAACAGACAGACGAAAAAAAGTATAAAATGCAGTAACTGTTGTCATACCTTTCAAACGAAAAAAATTCTTTTTTAATAAATTCTTTTTGTAAAAAAAATATTCAACTGTAAGAACTGAAATAAGTCCATCTTATAAAGAAAAGACAGACGGATAAAAAATTTATAAAAGATTGGTCTCCCTTTTTAACAAAAATATGTATTTTTATGGTCAGACCCCCGATAATACATTCTCATTTTAGCTTCAACACTACGTTTATAACGTAAAAAGTGGAAGGTATTATAATCGTTCAGTCCGTCTGTCTGTCCGTCACCCACTTTCATAGCCCAAACTACAAATGCTACGGACAAGTGTGATACGTCAAAAAATTCAGCGCATCGAAATTAGAATACATTGTAATTTTCAGAAAAAAATTCGAATTCGATAAGTACTTCAATTATGTAAAAAACTGCAAAATTTAATGCTCATTTAAAAAGCATAGGAAGCCATTTTTATTAGAATTTAATCACCATTGCCATTCGCAACAATCGCTCGGGAAACTTTAATTCTTTTAGACAATAAATTAAAATAAATTTATTTTTGCGACATCGATCAGTTTGAAATGACGTCAAATATATTTCACTACGAGATTCTTTGTACGTTGATATGAAATGTTTTAATTATATTTAAAAGCGAGGAATATTACATATTTATTCTTTGAAATATAAATTAATTTTTGCAAACGATAAGTAATAATTATTGAATTTTCGAAATAAAATAAATGAAACTAGCCAAATTTAGCATGTAAATGTTTAATATAGAATACCAATGCTGTGTTTGTCCCTTTTTACCTGTTAAACACACCTGTTGTGTGAAAGCGGGTTAAGTGACAGATTCTGTTACAAACCTACTTGTTTCATTAACATTCAGGGGTGGGTTTTTTTCCACAGTTGAACGAAGATCAAAAAGCACTTATACAAACTCAAAAATGTAAAAATATTTGTTTCAGTGCAACTTCCTAAATACTCAAAATAATTTAACTAGTATTATTAAAAACAAAAATAAAAACGTAGATAGCAATTAAGGATTTTTTTATTGCCAATGAAGTTATCTCCAGTGTATAATTATCTGTGAATAAGATAACAACTACCTGTAAACTTGACTTAGAAATTTCTTCAACTACTTGCTTCCATATTTATTATTAGGAACAGCTATAATGGCCGGTCCCGATTTGGCAATTTTCGTTGCGATGCCCAAAATGTGATAAACATTCCACTTCAAATTTCAAACAACTCAATAGGTATAGTAACCCTACACTAAATTTTCAAGCTCGCCAAAAGTCACTAATAAAAAAAACTGGCCATTATACGTGGGTTGGTTTTTTTTTTCAACTTCCGATGGGCTCTAAAGAAAATGCGGGTCAATGTACAAAAGAGATTTTAGTACCATAAGTAAGTTACAATACAGCTTATTTCTCTACATAATCACCTTGACAATTAGAGCATTTGTCATATCTGTGAACAAGCTTTTAAATACCCTCTTCATAAAATGTAGCCGCCAAGTGAGAATTGAGAGCTGTTATTCGTTTCTCGCAGGCAGAAGGGAACAGTGCAATAGAAATTCATCGAAGAATAAGTCGGGTGTATGGAAACATATTTATGAGTGATGGTGTTGAAAATTTAAAGGTGGCCGAACTGATGTTCATGAAGAAGGGGGCCAAGGAAGCAAGTCTGTCGCTACAGACGACATTGTTCAGAGTTGACCAATTGTTTAGGGAAACTCGGAGGTTCAGCATAAGTGAATTATCGATTAACAAAATGGCTTAGAGAGGGTATAGCTTCCAAATTGACATGAAGCTCAAAGAAACCGTCACAACTCCCTTCAAATCATTGGCGGCTACATTTTATGAAGAGGGTATTGTAAAGCTTGTTTACAGATATGACAAAGGCCTTAATCGTCAAGGTAATTATGTAGATTAATTAGCTGGATTGTACATTACGTTTGGTAATAAAATCTTTTTTGTATATTGACCCGTCTTTTTTACAGCCCATCGGAGGTTGAAAAAAAAACCTCGTATTATACCACTGTACCGCATGTTAAAATCCTTTATTCTGGTTCAGCAATTTGTCATCTCTTGATTGAAGTGTTAAGTTTTACCCTACGGCCTACCATCTAGTCAAGAGCTCCTAATTTTTTCTTTGATAAGTTCTGAATGCGCTCAGAATTCGAACTTATTGGGCATTTTTACGCTCGATGCTCTAAATTCCTAACTGAAGAACCAATGTTATCCATATGGAAAATTTTGAATTAGTCTTTCTATAGTAACCCAAGGTTATAGGTCTCTAGCCTTGAATATTTTATGAAAGTTATTAAAATTTTTGGAACAAACGATTTAAGCTAGTTAGATCAATATGAAAGAAGATAGAGAACATCTGAAACTATCATATTTTCAACAAAAGAAACCTTTTCTTTAACATAGTTCTTAAGAAAAGTGGCTCAGTAAGAAAATGACCTTATCTATTCTTGCTTCAGCACAGCACATTAACACGTTCACGCCGGGGCCTATATTTTAATTTGTTTTTCTGCGAGGCGGCACTCAAATTAAGGCGGCACTTCGCAAAAGAGGCGGCAAATAGAGTAATGTAGAATGATTGTTAATTTTGTAGAGTTTGAGTTACATTTATAAAACAGTATTATTATGTTTATGTTATTGAACAAAACTTATCCGCCACAGCTTTTTAATGAAAGTACGTTATATTTTATTCTTTTAATTTTCAACGTCTAATAACACAATCTAGTGCGTACCACCGGTGGTATGCGCCGCCTAATGAGACAATCTAGCGCGGGTCATCGGTGGTACGCGCCGCCCGATGAGACAATCTAGCGCGGGCCACCGGTGGTACGCGCCGGCGTTAACGTGTTAATTTAAAAATTTCGACTTACCATGCATTTAAGATTTAAAATTATGTTTCAGTGAAGTGCATTGTAAAATTAAAAATAAAATTTTAAAAAGGTTATAATTTCCAGTTTAAACGGGAACAGTTAAGTATGTTTTATGAACCTCAGAGTATCTAAAAATGTTCCATTTTTGTTAGTTAGATAATATTTTTCCAGTTTGTGTGTGTGTGTGTATTACGGATTTCTTAATAAATTCTGCGTTTTTGTGGGGTTTTTAATATTGATTTTTAGTCAGAGATTCCTAATAACATTCCATATAAGTTTTATAACTAAAATTTCCATTCCAAATTATAGTCCATGCCTTTTAATAACTTTTTTTTTCATGTAAATGTTGGTTTTGTTTATTAGTTGTTTTTTTAATAATTTCGGTTTTTTTTAACACTAAGGTATTTACAGTTAGAAAATTTTCAGAAGTAAAATTGCAACAAATGTTTAAAAAATAAAAAAATAAAATCTGCAATAAAGAAAAATAAAGTTTGTACCTTCAAGAACTCTGTGTACTTTATCTTCGGATTAGAAAAATGAAATTTTCAATCATTAAATAGTTGTAGTTTAATTAAAAAATTATCTCATTTTTTTATCTTTAAAATAAGAATACAGACTGAAAAGTGAAAACCCCTGATGTGAATTTAGTTTTTCAAAAATTTATATAATTTTTTATTGTTTTTAACACGTTACAGAAGTTTACAACTTGAAATGCAAACATACAAAATGGATAAAATAAAATTTAGCAAAAAAATCACACAAAAAACTTTACATGTTCTCAATTAACAATTAAAGCACACTTTGATAAAAATAAAAAGCTCAGTTTCAATATGTAAGAAAATTTAACACGAGTTCTTAATATGGGATAAGAAAATATTTGAAATAGCAAACTTCAAACAAACCCTTGTACAATATAAAGCAAAATACTATAATGATATGAAAAGATTATGCAATTTATTTTTTAAAAATTAGATTATTCAATCATATTTTATAGAATTCTTAGTAATGTAACTACTTTTACAAGCGTTCTAATGAGGTTATCTTTTCAACCAATCTAAATCCTAAGTACCTACATAATACAATCGATTTGTTATTAAGTTGAGGAAAGCAAGTGGGTGTACAATTGTTAGCAGATTTATGAAATAAAAATATTTTTCGTTCAGTTTGTTGTTTGAGTTTGCTTTAAAAGATATGTAATTCAAAATAAGGAGGGAGCTTTCAGCATCAGTATTCCTTCTAGTTGACAATTCGAATATTTGTTGCTTAATTTTTCTGTATATCCCCCTATTTAAAGAAATTTTCTTACAGAAATCTGTAAAAATACGGAAAACTTTCGCCCCTTGCATAGAGGTTTCAAATATATAATTTCGATATTTTCAGTAATAACAATTTATAAATTTTCCAGCACAAGTTTAACTCATCAAATACACAAAGCTTGTAGCAAAAATAATTTGCTAATATTTGCCAACAAAAGCACCATTGCAAACACTAACATTAAAAAGTACAAAAAAGCTCTGCAATATAAAGCTTCATAAAAAAAATATACAAATTTGTTTTTGTGTCGAAATATATACTGCACTAACACATTACATCTCAAACATTAATTTTAAAAAAATACTATAATGATGTGAAAAGCTTATATAATTTTTTTTTAAGTTGACTGTTCAATTTCATTTTATAGAATTCTCAATACGTAAACTGCAAATATACAGAAAACTTTCAAATACTGGAAGATGTATGAAATATATAATTGTAATTTTTTAATAACATTTTCAACAGATAACAATGAATTACTTTTTTAGGAACAATTTTAGCTCATCTCATCGTATATAAATCGCGTGTAGCAAAATTTTGCTTACATTTGCAAAGAAAAGCAAACATTAAAAAGTACAAAAAGCTCAGCAATATAAAGCTTCATAAAAAATACTAATTCGTTTTGTGCTGAAAATATATGTTTCATTAACATTACGATTCACTTATATGAATACTTATTTCTGAAAAATACTTAATGGTACAACAAGATTTTTGGGGATTCAAACACTCTTCAAATGTTACATAATGGTGCAGCAGCACTTTTGGGGATTCAAACACTCTTCAAATGTTACATAATGGTGCAGCAGCACTTTTGGGGATATTCTTTGTAATACACCTTATGCTCGTAACCATAAACGAATAACTCGTCTGTTTTTCCTTTCCATTCATACTTGACTTGGCCAATGGGGATTACTCGCAAACATTGACGCTAAAATCAAAAACAATCAATGAGTGTAATTAAGCAAAATTAAAATATTAAATTTAAGTTAATTAGTTTTGATCTCCCTCCCTCAAAAAAGATATCGAGTGGCTTGAAAAAGTTCAGCATAGGGCTATAAAAAATGATTAAGGGTTATCTCTGGTATCGATTATGATTACAGATTAAGATCTTTAAACAGGTATTCAATGGAAAAGAGGAAAACAAGGGGTGATTTACTTCAGTTATTCAAATTCATAAAACAGGGAGACATAGAGGGCTTAGGTTTGACTTTAAATAGCCGGACCAGAGGACATGGTTAGAAATTAAATAAATCGTCAGGAAGCAAGAAAACATTATTTTTACAATAGAGTTGTCAATGAGTGGAATGCTTTACCAGATTATGTTGTGTATTCAAAGAGAGTAGAAGAATTTAAGAAGAATCTCGATAGTTATTTTAAACTAGTAAAGAATTAGATATACTTTGGAAAAAACCTTGCTGGGCCTCTGGCCTGTTGTTGGTCGACAATTTTTGTATTTGAAATAAGTTAACTTTTTGAAACATTTTTTGACAAGGCAATTAGATATTGCAAGGCAAAGGTACAGTAGAATGATGTTTCAAACATTCAAAATTTCAAACTACTGACAATTATTAATTGACAAGACAATGACACTATAACAACATACAATTCAAGTAAAAATGTGGTAATATTAATGTGCTGGCCCAACAAAAATATATTTTTACTATTTATTAAATGTCAAATAGGTTATACAAAACAATTAAAGTTTAATTTAACATGTTGACTGCCAACTATAGCGGTAGCAAATTGTCATCGATATCGGCTGATGTGAAACAGATGAACATCCCGTTTTCAAACCAGTTGTATAAACCGAAAAGGAACTTGCTCTTCTTCAATTAGGAAAAAGTAAAAATCTTAGTTTGAGGTCGACCATTATGCTTATTGAATTTTCAAAAACACTTTAACTCATTAAAACAGTTGGCGAAATGGTACTATGAATTTTATCAAAATGCGCAGTTATCAGTGAATCGGAAATCACAACGAGATATCTCGTAATCAGCAGTCAACGTGTTAACAATGCGAGTATTAATAAACTTTCAATTAAAACATCCTTTTCCCATCAATTGCCTCACTGTATTTCAAAACTTAATAACACAAATATATTTAAAAAGGCATTAAATGATAAAACAATATGCATGTTATTCCCAAATGAATCAATAATAGTCATTTCAAGTTTATTAGAAAAAAACATTTAAATAACCTACCTGTTTTAATATACGCTCATTCATGAATGCACTCCCATGCTTATTTACTAAATCACTTGAAGCATTACGAATGGATTGTTCAGTGGCGTGAGCAATTGCATACACCTATTTTTTAACAAAATTTGTCAATAAAATCTAATAATTTTAAAATATTCACAAAAATTAATAAGCTATATTATTTTTTTTTTAATAAACAAACCCTAGGATTCTCTTCTTCATATGCAACTTGACCAGTTACTTGTAAAACCAACTCTTTGGGCATGCGAGAAGTTTCTGATATAAAGTCATCAGCATGGTTAATCCTGCAAAGGTTTATGTAACTCAATTAAGCAATCACATATTTAAAAATACATAAAAAAAAACTTGCCCAACTGGTGAAGATACCAATCATTCAAAAATCAAAATTGGTCACATTTTATTTCAAAAGATTTTGTTTTTAGTTTGTATCAATTCTGTAATGAAGAGCTTAGTTGAAGAACATGCTAGTGATAAAAAGGTGAAAACGGAAAATGAGCTTTTAGGTTTTTAGTTTGCAATTAGATCGGTTAAAACGGTACTTTTAAACAATAAAAACTATACTTAGTTCAAATTTTATGAAAAAAAGGGACACTTGTTCACTTCAAAGAAAGGAATAACATGATCATTGACACAAAAATCTTTTTTCAAAAATGTCACTCAGCATGTTCTTCCACTAAGTCAAAAGTCCCACTAGTCCCACAAATGTCAAATCTAGCCTTAGAAACTTCTATTTAATTTGTATAAGGTTTCTTTTAGTGTCATGAAATACCTTGTAACTTTTGTATTGAATTCAAGTCACAGTAAAAGTTAAAACTAATAAAAAAAAAATTCAAAATAAAAAAAAATGAATCCACTATTTAATAAAAAATAATAATGAAAACTAATAATCATATTTATGTTAAAAAAATTTTGGCAGTTATCTTACCATGTAACTGTTAGTTCTACAAAGCCTTTTAAGTTTCCCTTTCCCTCACAAGTCTTACATTTGACTTGGCCAGTTCCACTGCACGAGCTGCATCTGTAAAATGCAAGGTTTAGGTTGAGACAAAATGATCTCAATCATACAATGGGGAGGGGGAAAACACTTGAGCACTACTGAAATTTTAAAAAGATATTAAAAGCATAGAACAAATTTGAGTTTTAAAAACAAGTCCCAATATTACTGGCTAAAACCATTATTGAACCTAGGAATGAAAAATATAAAATATTGAGCCAAGTGACTATTCACAACTACGACAAAACTAAAAAAAACCATGGGATTTATTTTTTTTGTGACACTCTTTTATGCCTGCAATAAGCAAACATTACAGTTAGAATCTTTTGAAAGTTTTAAACCATTGATACAAAAAAAAGTTAACTATTTATGTTAAAACACTAAAAAGTTAAATGATTATATAATATAAACCAGAATAAAATTATTGAGAGTAACACACTCTACATACAACTGTAATGTATTAGTAAAACAAGTTGATCAACATGCAAATACGAATTTTAATTAATAACACTAATTTAAATAATCATATTAAAGAGATACAAGCATAAAATATATTAACCTGTCCCAGCCAGTGCCATTACATGAAGTACACATTTCATCTTGGTCAAATTTTACTCTTCTTCCACGACCTTTACACCAAGTGCATTGTTTCTAAAATAGAAAGTTTATAATAAATATAGAGCTGCATTAAATATAACAATGTTTACTAATCCTGCACTCAAGTATTGGAAATATTTCAATGAGGTAGTTCTCAAAAGGTGCGAGCAAAACTCAAAAGATGTGACAAAAATTTTACATAATTCACACTTCGCAGCAGAAGATTGTTATAAATGTTTAAAATTGTTTCTTTTTTAAAAAATAAGCTTAAAGGGTCAATTTTGGATATGCAAAACATTAACTGCTTCAATATGACACCAAGAAAAGCAAAAAAAATTAGTTATTTTTTCAGATATTTAAAATAAAAACTAACTGATGCATTTCAGAAGCAGAAGTTAAGTGGATATTTTCAACAACAGGCAAAAGTACTATTGATTTCATTTTAAATACAGAAGAATATTTAAAAATCTGTTTGGTTTTGAAATGTCCAAATGTAATGCTCAAAAATCAGGGAGATTTTTAAAAGCTTAATATATGAAACAAGTTTTTTCCTATTAATTAAGTTAAATAATCAGTTTTAAATGTTTTTTCAAACTTTTAAGCGCTTTGTACACTGTTTTAGTAAAAAAACATTCTTTGTTCACTTATGGAACCAAGTCCAATTTGCAATACTATTGAAACGCTCAAAATTTCTGTACTCATAATGTTTTAATGAAACTTATTAGTATTGCATATCGAATTGAAGTCCATAAAACTATCTTTCAAAGAGGCATATGTATGAGCTTTTCAGCTTCTTTAATGTAATGTTTTTGATTGACGCAAGACAATGTTTACTTTGTATACAAATTCTTAAAAAGTAATAGCCCACCAAAATAGTTAAAATAAAGTAACCTGTAGCATAATTTTCTTTCAAAATATTAATTTGCAAAGCACTTATGTCCAAAAAGAACATGTAACCCATGGAACATAAATGCCCAAAATATGTAACCTACAGATTTGCTAAATAAAAAAGTGCAATTAGTTGTTTTCTGCATAATGTTCTGTCTTTTAGTGTTGTATATTACATTCTATAACTATTTTCCTTATCAATATTGATTATTTTGTGTTAACTTTGATGACTTTTTATTTTTGTGATAGTTAACATTGTGCTTCTATCTTATGAAAATTGTCCAATGCTCTTTGGGACAGTATAGGTTGTAACAATGTTACATATTTTAATACAATACTTATGCCATTTTCTAAATATGTCTGGAATAAGTGTAGCACATTGAGATATTATCATTAATTGTTATGCATAATACTACCCAGTAAAGAATTATAAAATCGAAAAGAAATATGCTCAATAAAATGAGCCCAATATTTCAAAACATTAGAATAAGTTTTTAAAGTAGATCCAAATTATTAAATTTTTCACTGATGAAAAATAAAACATTTTAGGTACTCAATTCATAAATTCAATCATAACAGAATAGAAACCAATTACATATACTGAATAATTCAGTACATTGGAAGATTCTAGGACCAATGACTACTACTATAGTATTCAAAATTGGCCTTTTTTTCAACTAAAAAAAAGCATGAAGCATAACACTTACTCTGCCTTGCCCCATACAATTGTCACATCTAACACGTCCATTTCCCACACATGTATGACAAGGCTTTACAAAAGCGGTGTGGGGAACTTCCACTTTCGACTTGGAATTCTGGAAGCTGGCAGATGGCATCACTTGTATATCCCAAGGATTTGGTGCAGGCCCATTGGCTGGCCCATCAATGGCTTGGCCTACCAAGATTTAAAAATACTTGATGATTTCTAATAAAATAATTTACAATTCTAATAGAATAATTTATAATTCTAATAGAATAATTTATAATTCTAATAGAGTAATTTACATACTTTCATAAACAAATTAAGTAAAGCATATTATTTTATAAACATATCAAGTTATTTATATACTTGGTAGGCTTGGCCTGCCAAGTTTTAATAATTTTTAAAGCATTATTTTTATTAAGAGATAAATCTATATAAAGTACTAAAAACAATACTCAGACCAGAATATGTGAACTTAAAATAACACAATTCATCAAATTAATTATTTTTAATATTTTTATAGAACTATAAAAAAAATTGATTAGAAGTTATATAAATAATTCTACTAACAATAAATTATAATATATTATTCATCAAATTAATTGTTTTTAATATGTTTATAAAAGTATATAAATTATTCTATTGAAAGTCAAAGTATTTTATATTATAAATTATACTAGAACAATTAAAAGTATTTTAGGAAACTCGCAATTAAAACAAACTCACCAAGATAAGGAAGAAAGCGCCATGCAGATTCTCTTTTTTCAGTAAAAGTTTCCAATTTATACTAAAAACATTACAAAACAATTTTTTTAAATAATTTTTTATACATTTAAAATTTTTAATACGAAGCCAGACCTTACTATAGAAAACTGGTTATAATGAACTTCTCAGTTCAGGTCCAGAAAAACCAAATGATCGGTATCAACAATAAGGTTGGTTGTACATAAGGCACATTGTTATTCCTTTTTACTAGAGATTGGAAAGTTTCAGTTACTTAATTTAACACATTTCAGTTACTTAATTTAACACATTTCAGTTACTTAACTTAATTTAAAGAGTAACTAGTTACAGATACTAAATACAAAAAGTAACAGTTATTTTTATAAATGTGCAGTTATTAAAAAAAATTGCAATTTAAATATCTTACAGTTTTTAAAAGAGACCCAATATTAAAGAAATATAAAAACAAACCAAACACTGAAATTAGAATCTTGCAATTAGAGCCTAAAATCGCAGAGCGTTGTTTGCAGAGAAAGTTTTAAGAAAAGAATTAACAGTTCAGGATTAAAGGAGGACTCTTTAATAAATCTTCTAAAAAAATATTGCAGACTAAAATAAACAATAACAGTCTTACTTGGATAATTTGGAGAAAGAAAATAAACGGTATAGATTGAGCGAGACAGTAAATAACAACGGTCGGCAAATATGCCTGATAGGAGAAACACTTTCAAACTAAAACATGTTAAATTAAGATTAAGTTAAATAAGTTCCATGGGAACTTCAAAAGCCGCGGGCGAAAAGAGCAAGAAAAAACACCCACCACGCTACCACATTTTAAACAACAACCGAGTCACATGATCAGTGCTTTCCCCGGGAATGCTCGTGATGACAAACTTGTCATTGTGACAACACAAACTTAAAACGTAAACATCACGGCACAAATTGCGTGAAAATCCCAACAAAATCTAACTGTGTTACCCAAAAAAAGTAACTGTTACAAGTAACGCATTACTCCAATCCCGGTTTGTTACAGTAAATTGTTAAGTAGATTTTTGTTTCTGAATTTAATCCATAATAAGGTTTGACTGCAACTAAATAAACCAATATTTGATGAAGAAACATTTGAAAATATATGGAGAGAAATCACTTTACATGAAAAGCACTCATCATTGCAATTTCTTTGACTTGCATGTCTTGGGCTGGAGCTTTACTGTAACAGCAATGTTCGGATGCAAACTCGATGGCTGCTTCATGAACTTCCTCGTCAGATAGAGTGGGAAGACTAAAAATAATTACCGATTGCAATTTACATTTAAAAATATGTCATAATAAATACAAAACTATTGAGGTATAAAAAAATTGCATTTAAGTGGCTTGGAATTTCATGGAAGGGCCAAGTCAAAGCCATTTATTTGATAGAAAAAAGACAATCAGTTTTTGCTCAACATTAGAAATTCATATTTTTCAAAAACATTATTAAGTTATATTTCATCAAGTACACATAAAACCTCCATAAAATAAAAGGCTAGATATTAGTCTTGTGATCCAAAAAAATTTCATAACACCTATGTGTATATTTTTTCTTGAAAATTTTCAATTTTGCATAAGACACATTACAAGTACAGAAATGTACTTACAGATATATATAAAGTTTACATAAAGATTTAAAAAGTGTTTGGTATTAAAAACTTACTTTTGCATTGGCTTCTGTTCGGGTTGGTCTGGTTGCCAAACAGGAACAGTTGGTGGTGGTAAAATAGCTAAAAGAAATTAATGTTAATAGCAATAATTTTTTTTAAGTATACTAGAAACAGTTACGTTTCAAATAATTTAAATATTTCAATTTTTATATTAAAAATACATTTTGATTAAAAAAAATTAGAATTTTTAGAAAAAATGAATGAATGTTATATTTTTAAAGCTTTGTAGATAATATGATAAATAAAATTATAATTAAAAATATAAAATCCATTTTGAATAGAAACCTTCAGAACAAACTACACAACTTCATAAGCACACCATGCAAAATAAATTAAAAGATATGCAAATTACAGACAATAAATTCAAATTCAGACTGTCAAAAATTTACTGCAAATAAAAACAATCTAAAGCAGTGGTTCCCAACCTTGGGGCGATCGCCCCCAAGTGGGTGATTTGTTTTATCAAGGGGGCAATAAATAGTTTGGGGGCGATAGGGGGGCGATGAGTATTCGAAGGTGGAAAATTAAAATAATATACTGTACCGTAGTACAGTAAAACCATTCCAATTTTTATTGATCACCTTGACAAGTTAAAAACTGACATGCTTACAAGATTTGAAGATTTGACCAAGTCAGAAATTCCTGATTCTATTGTAGATCCATTCTCGTTTGAAGCTGTGGGTTGTGGATAACCTTGATAACTCTTTGCACTTTGCAGACGGAGTTTGTAGATCTGAAGTATGACTGTGAGGCGAAAATCATTTTCAAGCAGAGAGGTTATGAGTTAGCCTGCGTGAAACTTATTTACACTTATCCACAACTGTGGTAAAAAGCCGAACTACTGCTCATCTCGTTTCCGTCAACATATTTAGTTGAAAAAGGATTTGGTTCTGTTATCACCCAGCTCCTTACTAAACAAAGAAATCAGTTGGACATTTGCCTCAAAGACTTAAAACAATAATAAAAAAGTTTTCAACATTCAATTTTTTATTTAATTTTTATTGTCAACTCTCTTAAATTTTGCAGAATCCAGTTTAAAGATCTAGTTAATTATTTCACTTTTGTTCTTTAAAAAAAATCTGTTAAATATAAACATTTTATTTCTTTCTATTGTATTTAAGTGACCGGATACAGCTGCTTTGGTTGTTTTTATAAATTGTAGTTAGTGTTTAAAATGATAAAATTGCTTTATTAGTTACACTTTAACTCAAATTATAATTGGACAAAACATGAAAAATAAAAGGGGGCAATATGTGTTAGTCAACCTAATGAAAGGGGCGATAGTCCAGAAAAGGTTGGGAACCACTGATCTAAAGCAATGGCTCAATTGTATTAAAACATAGATATAATATGAAAGCTATAATAAAAAAAATCAAGTACGACTTTTTAATGACTGGCATCATATGTAAAAACTTACCACACGGCTCTGAGTTCAAACATAGCAGAAAAGGATTTAGTAAGCTTAAAATGTCGGCATTAGGAAAAGGAAAAAGACAATCAACACTAACATTTTAAGAAATATTTACACACAACATACTCATCAATATTTTCAGGGAATAACAAAATTAAACATGATATAAAAGACGTGCAACATGCAATTACCAGATTTCTATTATGTTTTTATAAAATCCTTAGAAAGTATGTGATGCATTTCCTGTGCGAAAAAGATTTTTAGGCCATCACCATGTTTAGGAAGTTTTTCAAAACATGTTGACATATCAATTTTTAGAAAGATAATTTGTTTAATAAAAAAACTTTTGTATCCCAAACTGTAAAAATTCTTTGTATGTGAACTTAGGTATAAAGGTAAATTTTTATTTAATAAAATGAAACTTTAAGGAATTAATATGAATTATACAAACCATCTTCGAATCCTATTCCTTCATAACCAGGAATCTTTTCCATCTGGCCTATGTCAGGGGCTGTAGGACATACAGCTGGTTGTCCAGGTTGCACTCCTGTTAAAAATATCATTGTTATCCAAATTATTTTAATTTATTAAAACAAAAGTATAAAACCATACATTTTATATCCCTTGTACAGATATCATTTCCTGCATTTAAGGCTCATTAATATAAATAAAATCCTTATGTGATAAAGCACAACTCATTATTGATTGAAGCCTTGAAAGTTGAATGTTATGACAAGAAATGTAAAGCTTATATTACGCATAAGTAAAAACAATATAACCTATTACAAAACTGTTGAATAGCTATCGATTTTTCATTAAAAAAAAAAACTTATATCCAAAATCGAATTGAAAATTGTTCTGATACAGCAAAAAAATTGCAAAAAAATATATAAAAGAATACAATGGATTTAGCTAGGTAAATGCAAAGAATTGTAACACGAAGAAGTTTTGGAGAAAAACAAGATTTGAGATAAAACAGGTTTTGCCATTTTTCAAAAAAGAGCCCTTTGGGATTAGGGTTAAAAACAAACATTTTAATACATACCTCCACCCATGTTACTGTGATCCCCATACCCACCAGGTTGAGGCACTGTAGGGAAAAATATTGTTTATAATTTTGACATTATAAAATTTTACATCACCATAAAACAATAATATCCAAAAGATATATTCTTGTATTATCGATAAAATTAATATTTTTTTGATTTAGTTTCCCACATTTTGTTATTTGATTGTTTATCATTATACAAAACTTTTTATTATTTCAAGAAGTTAATTACTACATTGAACTATTTAGACTGTTATGAAACAAGAAAATAAAATTAACTTTTCCATGAATTGCATTCCAACCATACACTATGTATAAAATGGATAAGCACAGATAATTCCGTATGGTTATGAGTTACAATACTATTTGGTACTTTTCTGTTAAACGCCACTCACTCAAAGTTGCCAATTAAAGGATAAAGTGCCAAATATGACAATCTGATTATCTGTAACATTACGTTATCAAAGATTACTGCAACCCATACATGAGTTGATGAAATACCTGCAGACATTACTTTAGGTTAAATGAAACAGAAACATTTTGTCACCTCCATACCCCTATATGTCACCCCCATGTTTCTTGAAAATGAAAAATTGGCTACAATTTGCTCAATATTCTTTCTTGACCTCTGATAGTTGTAAAACTTCTTTGCCCTCATAGGACACTAAATGCATCAAAAAATATATCTCCTATTTTATTTTTCAAGAAATTTTAGTCCTCAAATTTTCACTTAATTTCAGAATGACCCATGTGTATTAGAATTTTTTAGTATCATGTTGTTTTGTATATTATTACTTCAAAAATTTTGAAATTGAGCAAATTATCACTTTATTTATTTTAGAAAAAACATCAAAGCAGGATAATGGAAATGGCAATTAGAAAAGGAGACAACACACACCCGATAAAGTTTTTATTTTGGAGGTATGTATTCAGAAAAAGCTTTCAATAGTTATAAACATGGTTATTTATCATTGGGATTATGCCACAAAAATTGAGTTAAATATAATAATTTAACATCATTGAAACAATTGCATGAAATTGTTACTTCCGATACTAAAGGGCTTTGGCGACGGAGTTGGCAATTTTAAGTGAGTGGTGTGTGTTTAACAGAAAAGTACCTATGATTTATATTAAGATATTGAATAACTGTCAAGATTTAAAAAGATCAGATAAAAAAACATACTATTTCCTCCAGGATATCCAGGACTAACTTGCTGCACATGCTGTTGGTTTGAAGTCACTGTGAAAGATATTTTTCAACGATTAATATTTTTAAATTCTTGTTCGAAATGTTGACAAACATAAGAGAAAAAACATACAAATACTTAGCAGTTTAAAAAGTATTGAAAAAGTGATCCCGAAAAATAATTTTTAACCAGAGCAAGATATAGTAAAACTAGTTTTTAATTAATCCCTCTTTATCATATGGTCCCAAAATCGCCTGGAATTATATAAGATTTACTAATGTTTTGATTATTAATTATAATAGGATATTATACAACTTGGATAAGACAAAGAGAATTTTACAACTTTGCTATAACAAACTAATAATAATTTTACTTTTATTTAAAAGTCAAACTTTAAATGAACCTTAATTAAACAAGAAGTTCATAAAGAACTAAAATAGCCTACTTTCCTGTTCTTAAATACTTACTGAAGTTCTAATCGGGAAAAAAACTAGGTTCATAAAGTAAATATCATCAACAGCCGTTTCTACACTAGATTTATACACATTAGAAAAAAAAATCGAAACACAGCACCCAGCTATAATTTAAACTTCTAAAAGCCAAAATCAACTATTTTCCTTAATATTCGTTCGCAAATTAATTAAATATTATTTATCATCTGCTCGTGATTTATTTGTAGTTCGAAGAATAAATATTTATTAATAACAAAAGTAATGAAACTACTCCGAACTGCATTAAAAAACAAGAAATGTAAATTAAAACTAAGCATAGTTGCATGCAAAAGTATGCCTTGCCGCTTTCTTGGTAGATAATTAATGAATAATCAAAGAATCAAATTGTTCTACATTTTATGACGTCATTCCAAACTGATTCATGAAATTATTATTTTGCTTCAAATATGTTTAAATAAAGTTTCTCATGCCATTGTTGATTTGGCAACAGTGATTTAAATGACTCAAAATTGAATTTCAATGCTAATTCAATGGGAAATTCGCCGACAGATAGTAGATTTATGTCCGTCCGGACGTACAGACAGACGGACAAAAAGTATGAAAGTTGGGTATCTGAGGTCATAGCTTTCTAACAAAAAAAGAATTTTTAAGATCCGATGATTAGAACCGATTTTGGAAGGGGGGTACATACAGACAGACAAACGGACAGACAGGCGGACAGACATACGAACAGACAGACAGATGGACAGACAGATGGACATCAACCGCATTTCAATACCTACAGTGATTTAAATGACTCAAAATTGAATTTCAATGCTAATTCAATGGGAAATTCGCCGACAGAAAGTAGATTTATGTCCGTCCGGACGTACAGACAGACGGACAAAAAGTATGAAAGTTGGGTATCTGAGGTCATAGCTTTCTAACAAAAAAAGAATTTTTAAGATCCGATGATTAGAACCGATTTTGGAAGGGGGGTACAGACAGACAGACAAACGGACAGACAGGCGGACAGACAGACGGACAGACATACGAACAGACAGACATACGAACAGACAGACAGATGGACAGACAGACAGTTGGACATCAACCGCATTTCAATACCTACAGTGATTTAAATGACTCAAAATTGAATTTCAATGCTAATTCAATGGGAAATTCGCCGACAGATAGTAGATTTATGTCCGTCCGGACGTACAGACAGACGGACAAAAAGTATGAAAGTTGGGTATCTGAGGTTATAGCTTTCTAACAAAAAAAGAATTTTTAAGATCCGATGATTAGAACCAATTTTGGAAGGGGGGTACGGACGGACAGACAGACGGACATCGACCGCATGTCAATACCTACTTTTTCATTTTTTTAATTCTTTCGAATTAAAAAAAGAAAAGTAGGCTAAAAATAATATTGTAATGCTTACTGTTTTTTATTAAAAGCTACCAGACAACAGATAAAGAGTCAAAAACTCAAAACACAAGTATAAGTACTTTAATTTAAAAGATAGCACAATTAAAGCACAAAAAATATATATTATAGTATAGAGACCGTAAAGTAAGCGAGAAAATCGACAATGCGCTCGTAGTGGCCAAATACCGCAAAACTTGAGTGGAAAGAATTGCCGTAAAGTTTTGTTAGCATTGTTTCCCATAAGAAATTTTTATTCAAATGTTTGGTACGCTGAATATTTATTCAAAGTTCGAAATTTGTTAAGTTTTAAGCATATCTTATCAGGATGGAATGTGTTTTGCGTTGTGGTTTTGTTAAAATTGATATTTTGGCAGAGAATTCCGAGAATCCGTTAGGGGGGAAAAGGTCATATCCTACACGAAAGCAAACATGTATTCAACCTGAATAATAATAAATATTAAGAAACTTGCCTCGAAAAAGAAAATTAAACTGCTAATTCGATTTTTTTAATCTTTAATCTATTAATTTCAAAATTACACATTCTTTAGGCTTTTAAATTTACAAATTTTATTGTATATCTAAACAGAATTATGGTTGCCTAAGACAAATAAATCCATTACATTATAAATTATAATACAAAATTAATTTCATGGTGTTCTGAAAAATATTTTTTTTTAACTGAAAAGTATAATTAAATTCTTTGTGACCCTCAAACTCAGTAATCATTAGTTTTGAACAAAGACATTCATAAACAATTCATGACATTCATACATGTTAGTTTTTGTTAGTGGGGTTATTTGAACAATATAGATTCTTTATTACTTAGCTTTTAATTGAAAAATAAACATTTTTTTATATTGGTCTTTTTTATATTAAGTTTTTGACGTGACAGTTTCAGCCATATTTAAACTGCATCAAAAACCGGCAAACCCTGTACAGAGAATTAAATTAGCAATGACAACAAAGATGACAGGCTGTTATTCTATGGAATTGTGGTAACTATTTTTTTTTTTTAATTTTAACAAATGATTCATAGCAACGATCAATTTATTTCTGCTACCCGCAAATGGATGTTCAGAAAGGAAGCCATAATATATTAAATTTTAATGCTGATCTTTGAAAGATTCCGCGTGCGTATTTGTGCATCCTATTCCACAGCAGTTGTATTTACTCATTTCAGAATATGTTATTTAAAAACAGTCGATAAATACATGAAAACTAATATTTGTAAAAACGGCTCTAATGTTAAACAGATATCAATGCCATGCACTAGTTTTTACCCATTTGTATTGCAGGTGACGCAGGCATCTACTCTTACGGTCTCTATATTCAGTAAACAATATTTAACTAAGTGCATTTTAAAATAATAGCAAGTGTTATATAGTAATCAAATTATTAATTCCATACTAACTTCCACCAGAATAACCTGGACTGACTTGTACTGGTTGCGGTTGGTGAGAAGACACTGCAAAGTATGCACAAATATATCAATACATATTCAAGTGCGTATATCAACTAAAAACTGGATCAAGTGAGCATTTATTTTGCTGATGAATTGCTACTCTGGTGTTATAGAGTGATAAATTTATTAATTTCATACTTACTTCCACCAGGATAACCTGGACTGACTTGTACCGGCTGCGGTTGGTTAGAAGGCACTGCAAAGTAAGCACAGAAATATCAATACATATTCAAGTGCAAACTGTACATTTATCAACTGAAAACTGGGTCGATTGAGCATTTATTTTGCTGCTGAGTTGCTACTCATTAGATATTATTACATAGACAATAAAAAATATTGTAGATTTAAATCAATTAAAAATGCATTTATCACAAAGAGAGATTCATTAAAGATTTGGAAGATTATTATGTACCATGACTTGAAAAATTTTCTTAACTTATTACAATAGTGTCTAATCTGTTTAATCATCAAATATAGGTTTACCAATTTGGGTATTGCGCTTTTAACATCTTTTGAATGATGAATTTTATTCTGAATTTGATTATTTCCTCCAAAATTGTGGTAATCAATTAAGGAACTTATACTGGAATGAATAGTGGTGCAATACATTTTTTTATTAAGGAAAAAGGTCCACTTCATGATTTTTTTTCTGTTGAAAACAAGTATGGGTAACCTATATTCATAGTTTATTTATTTATTTTTTTGCAATCTTGATGCATTTCAAACAACTTTTTAAAACTTTTGTTCATGATATTGAAAAAATAAAATTTTATGACGTTAAATACTTTAAAGTGCTGAGGGTTGAAGAGTGAAGATACAATGTTGTTAACGGTACTCCGTACTGTTGTTAACGGTAAAAAACATTACCAAAATTTATATTAAAAAAATTTGGCCTTTTTAATGAAAAAGGTTGCGGACCACTGACGTGGGGGGATATAGACCAGAGAGATAGTAAAACCGAGTGCTCTCACACTATTTCTAAAGGAGACACGTTAAGAAGAACTAAGAGGGGTTTTGATACTGTGCCACAACCATATTGTGGTCTGCTCTAGGAGTTGTATAGAATAAAACAGCACTAAAATTATATTTTTTAGAAGCTTTTATATCCGAGTCGATAGCTTTTTAAAAAAAATTTTAGATTTTGATCATGCTTTTAGGATTCATGAACTAGAATAATTTTTTGGGTCATTTTATTTCTCTAAAGCGAATTTTTTTTAATGTCAAACACAATTTTTATTGATAAACACTTGCAAATGGCTGAAGAGCACTCTCAAAAGACACTCTTCACTCTGTAAGACTGCTCTTCAGTGTAGTACTCTTAGTAATAAATTCACTTAATAAAATTCATGTTATATAACTTTTTAATATCATATCACATGAAATAAAAATAAGTGTTAAAATTAAAAAATGAAAGGTTACTTTAACTTACTGCCTGGATTTGGGTACCCAGTCGTTGAAGGATAAGCCATCACGTTGATCTGATAATTTTGAACTGGTTGAGCAGTAGATGTTGCACTTGGAAAAGGCGCTGGATTTACTGGATAAGGAGTAGAATTTGCGGGATAACCACCAAACTGTTGATAAGGTGGACTTTGAGGATAATTGGACATGCTGAAATTGACAAATACTGCATTAAATATTTGTAACTTATTAGTAGGGATGAACCGAATATTCGGTATTTGGCCACTTTAGCCTAATATTCGGTTGGGCCGAATAGCCTTACTATTCGGCCGAATAGTGAAATTTAAATTGCTGCTGGCGAGTAGTGGCGATCGGTTTCTCTTCTGCGGTTTGTGTATCAGAATAGTTTCTTGCGTGAATCTTGAGTGTAAATTAATATCAAAATTAAAAGTACGTAATTTTTAGATTTTAGTTTCGTGTATTAAATCAGAAAATGCTAAGATTCTTAAAAATTTAAAATTTCTACACTACTATTTTTTTAATGACCGATATCCCTGTGAATCCGATGCTCGAGCTATGTGATAAGAACCAATGTAAAACTAGTTTTTTCACACCAGTTTGGCCTGACTAGCTATCATCGCCTCAAGCAGACCTGATGCAAACAGATTATCAGTCGATGAAGGTGCCCTTCCCCTAACCTCTTCATATTTAAGCACACATAGATAATGTTTCAAAAAAATTAGAAAGACAAAAACAAAACTGGAAATAACGAAAAGAATCCCTGGAATGTACAACATTTACCATAACTTTGTTTTAGGATAAATTAATAGGCTAAAAAAATATGCTGTTTTTCAACTCTTAAAAATCAATAGCTAAAATGTTCGTTTCAAAAGGAATACTGGACATTTGTATAAAAAAAGAATAAGGAACACACTTAATGATTTCTATTAAATTAGAAAATTCCCCGCGCTTTCATACGAGAGCAGGAAACAATGGAATGTCTATTATTAGATAAGCAAGCACAATTATAGGATGTAAAGTGACTAAACCAGATATGTTATACCCAGGTAGCACACGAATATTGAACAACATTCTAGAAATATTGGCCAATATTTTGAATGTCGCTGAATGTTGAACATTGAAATTACAACATTCAACGACATTTGTAGATATAGCTCATTATTAAAAATGTGATTTAAGAGTATGTAATAACTTTAAAAATACACTTTGATTATCATTTTTTGATCATTTATTACCCTACCCGATGAAATCTCTTTAATTATTTTACCTGAGTTTTTACTCGTGTCTAATAACCATAAGAACTGTCAAAACAAAACATATAAATAAGAATTAAGATTTTCCAATAAAATTCATATTCATGACTCACTTGAATATTTAGAACAAACTTCAAAAGGGATTATAATAATTGAATTGTAAAAGTTAAGTAAATTTGTATAAATAATCTTATCAATATAACACTGATTGCAGTCGAATGAGTCAAATGCAAACTGAAACTTTGAAAAATAAACAAAGAACTTGTACAGTACGAATACACCGCTAAATAAAAAGCATTGCCATGTGTTCGAACTGATTGATATAACAGTTTGGTTGTATAAAAAGCAACGAACTAGAACGTTTTTTTTCCGTAAAATTTTAATATTGTGTTGATGATTATTTTTACACTATTTTATTACACCATCAAGGTTTTAGGGTTTATCACTAGGGAAAGTACAGGAAGAAATGCTTCGTGTCGTATGCTTCGTAGAAATGCTGAACGATCTACGGTAAGATGATTAAGACAGCACCTGAGTTTGTAGGCAAAACATTTAACTACTTAATGGCGGATTAATGAAGGGTAGACGGCCCCGATTACAGAAGCAATTTAAGAACTCTTCTCTTGAAAATTAGATCTTGCTATTCGAAATTGCCTTTTTAAAATGTTTTAATAAACCAACTCTCTTTCAGTTTTTCTCTAGTATAGCTTCTCAATCCACTTTGCCATTTTTCAAAGAACGATAATAAGAAAATTAAATCATTAAAATTCGTCGAATAAATGAATAAATCCCCCATAAACATAAAACGTATAAGGAGTTGTTACAACTGATATCGTCGAAAAATGTCAAAATACTTTTTTGATTGTAGAAGAGCTAGGGACAGTATATTATGAGTTGATAAGGATCAATATAGAATGGAACTTCTGGACAATGGATACATAAAATTTAAAAATAAAAAAATCAATAGAAAAATCTAGAACTTGCCACTGGAGAAGCCAACGATGGAAAAGGATGTATCACCTCCCACTCCTTACTTATTTTCGATAATGCTCTTATCAACAATAATACCATTGATTTTTTTTTATCAATCTCACCACAGGTAGAAGCTTATCTGTGAAGCTATGCTTAGTTCAAACAAAAATAGATTACTATTAAATGTAAAGAATAATCCACAATGTAAACTTGTTTTTATCACTACCTGGTACAACTGATCTCATTCTGCAGTAGAACAATATTTTTAATGAAACAAAGTGTCAATTTTTTGAACTCTCATAATTTGTCAAGAATTCCCAAAAATTGAAAAAATTTATTGATTAAAAATAAGTTATTTTTACAATCAAAAACTGATCTGCAGATTTTTTTTTTACAAAATGTAGTATAACCCTTTTGTAAGCACAAAAATCAAATCAGTTAAGGAAATGATTTTTCTGTTATAAACTAAAGAACCAAAATCAATTAAAAATACAACTAAGAAAAGAATAGTAAATAAGTGATCGTCAATTAAAAAAAAAAGAAATGAATAATTTAAGTTCAAAAATTCAATTATTAAAGAATAACTAATCGTGTTAAAAGGTTATAATTATTATCATGCAATGTCAATCTACATCAAAATGATTTATCATAACACATTTAGCAAAATGTTAAAAATTCTGCTGAAATTTCAATTATAGAATAAAAGTAGTAAAAATTGGCTTTTATCTTTGAACACCAACCTACTACAGGAAAAAAATTGCTGTTAAAAAAATGTTTTCATTATTTCTGATGAATAAATTTACTAATTAGCATCAAACAAGAGGATAAACTTTAAATAGTATATTAGCATTTATAAGCTATTTTTGATGAACTACTTCAAATAACTGCTTTGGATTTGGATTTCAAAATCACATAAAATAACCTTAATTTATGTACTAAAGGGGAGAGATAAATTGAATTAAGGGGATTGTTTCTCATTGGATAAAATGTTCATGACACGGCAACAGACAAATGTATTTATTATTTACAAAGAAGTTTGCAATAATAGAAACTTTAATAAGCAATATCAAACAAATAAATTGTACAGATAGATATTGACTAGAAGTATTGAGTAAACCTAAAATATATCAAAACAAAAATGTAAATATGATTTAAAGAACACTTTAAATGTTTGTTCTTCATCACATAAATATAACAAAAATATTTGTAACGCACACAAATATTAACTTTTCCAAGATTACAATGTTAAGTTAAAATAAACAGATTAGCTGTAAACAAGGCAAAAAGTTTATTGAAAACAAAGACAATCGCAGTACATTTTTAGATACACATTACAAACGTACACAGAAACTAAATAGTACTAGAAATAGGTAACTAAATGATTAACTCAGAAACAGATATTGTTTCCTTAAAAAATAAGTTTGCTTTTTTAAAAATTAAAACAGAAAACTTCTACACTAAATTTTCTTTCTCAAGTAATAATAATAAAATGAATATACCTTTAATAAATTAAATGGCTAAACACCATAATATTTGGATAAATATCTCCTTATAATACAACAATGACATTTCTTATAAATCGTAAATAGTTTGTCAAACTGGAACAGTTGCACAAGAATATATTTTATTATAGATATCGTATAAAAACATGATATAATTTTCTTCATATATATAAGTAATATTGACTATTAAAAGAGTAAGTAAGAATGGGTATTGTATCATTCTTTTAGAAATTTTCACTAAATGAATACCAAAAAAATTTAGGCTTGGCAGTGTTATAAGCACAAATACTTTTTTTTATGACTAGCTAAAATTATACTTTATACATAAGTTAAATACTACATGCAAATGACACCTTAAAAAAAGATACAACAATTTGTAAGCGTTGAATAAATAACACAACTGAAATTATGACATTAAACAGTAATCCTTTAAGAAGTTAGGATGCATTACAGATTTTTTACAAAACTCACTGGGCCAACAAGGATCCAAAAATATGCCTTTAGCAAAAGTGATAATTCATAGATATCAATAGGGTTAAAAATAAATTTTAAGTAAATGCTACCTCCCACCCCATTATTAGGTGCAACCATACTAACATCATCCATCTATCTATTAATAAGTTTCTAGGGTTGTTATTTCTATTGTTTATTTTTCAACATTAAGATAAATTTTACATAAAACTAATCATTGTAACAAAATTACTGTATCATTAATTTTTCATAAAAATATTTTAAAAATTTGCCTAAAGTAGATCATGTAAAAAAAAATTAACTCAGGCAAATTTATTTAACAAAAAAAGCCTTCATTTAAACACACTTTTCAAGGCCAAATATTAACTGGTTTTTAACATTTAATAACATTTTATGTCTTGTGCTACTTGGGATATTTTATGTATTTAAAACTATGATACACCTTTATCCTGGTAGAGAAAAGATCAGCACGGCTAAATAAAATATGAGTAGCTTGATTCTTTTTCTTTAGATTATAAGTTCTCAAGACTATTAGTTTTTTTTTAAATGATGAGGTTTGAGATTTTTATGTTTTGATTTCATAAAAAAAGCAGCAGGCCCTTATTCACCTACACAACAAGATGATTCTGGATGGTTTGACAATAATTTGTATTCTATACGCAACTAGATCAACAGTAACAATATACTTTTTTCTACCAGGATATATATATATATATATAATATATATATATATATATATATATATATTATATATATATATATATATATATATATATATATATATATATATATATATATATATATATATATATATATATATATATATATATATATATATATATATATATATATATATATATATATATATATATATATATATATATATATATATATATATATATATATATATATATATATATATATATATATATATATATAATATACTATAGATTACAATATAATCTGCTTAAAATATAATATAGTTTATCAATTTTGATCATCTATACAAGCAAGGGCCTGCATGTTTTGTGCTAATTGGCTCAGCTGTTTTCGTCTTTCTCCAGCAAGGCGGGTGGCAGCTTGGTTGGTTTGGATGAATTCCTCTACAGATATTTGCATTTCTTGTACTTTATGCTTCAAATTTACCACTTCTGAATCTTTAGCTTGAATCTATGGGAACCAAAAATGAAAATAGTTGCATAAAATATTTCATTCACAAGTTATTAAAGTGGCATTTAATAAGTGAACAGAATATAAAAGGTGACAATGGTAACAATATCAAAAGTGAAACACTAAAAAATAACTTTGGTTTCTTTTTCTCAGTAATATGACAGCCAATATATTGCCAAGGCCCATTGTGCCCATTTTGCTTAGCACAATAGGGGTGCATTGTAGATGTTCCAGACAGTTGAAAAGACTAATATAAAACACCCTGTGTTTACTTCCCTAGTAGCTTGGTCTTTCTTCTATCTACCACTGATAGGATGAGAGGCTGAGTGAACCTTGCTTCGTTTAAACAGGTATAACCCTAAACCAGAATGGTTTTAGAACAGGTTTAAACCCTAACCAGAAGGGTTTTAGAACAGATTTAAACCCTAAACCACATGCATGTACACTGCTCAAAACAATTAGGGGAGCACATGGTTTAAACCCTTTCACCCCAATGATTCCATTTGGAATCATCAGCTTGCGATTTGTTTTCGCTAAGTTAAGCTTGCACTTATTTATCGTTAGATGGAAGAATCATTGTCAATATTCTTTTGAAGAATTAAATAATGTTTGTTTTAATTGAATGAAAATATGAAAAACATGGTAAAATAAAATTCACTCTGAAAATTTTTTATGAAATAAATTGACAGGCTAAATTCTTCACGCTTGCATTGTTAGATGTTTAAAAATTGATTTTAACTTTATTTAACAAATAAAGTTTTGAAAAAATTATTGTTATAATTTATTTAATAATTTATTTAAAAGTTATGGTTCCAATTCCCCCCCCCCCCCCCCTTAAATTTTAGTTAAAAAATTAAGCTATTTTTCCCCTGTTTTTTACCATTTAATTCTGGATGCATAATGGAATTTATTTCACAAATGTTATATTTTTAGAACAAAAAATAAAAAGTGGGAACTGAAAGGGTTAAAAAAAGTATACAAAGTGATCCCCTAATTATTTTGAGCAGTGTATTAATTTACAATGAATAGTTTTTAACACTTATTGCCAATTAAAATGAACTGTGATAGCAATAGTTCTGCAAAATAAAAGAATTTGAAACATAAAAAACACAAGTCGATAATCTAGAAGTTAAAGAAGTGATCCATCAAAATATTTTAAAATATATTAAGGAGCTTGATAGTTTCAATTAACAGAAATACACTACAGTAAAACCATTTCGACCTATTATTTTATTTAATATATTTTGGAAATATTATCATAAGCTTTTTTCATATTATTAAACACATTATTACCTGTTGTTTAACATGAATTACTTGATCTTTAAGGTAAGTATTGTCTCTCGAAAGAGCTATGTTTTCATTCTTTAGGACTTTCATATTTTCTTCTCGTTGATCAAAACGTTGTTGAAGGTTATTGAACTTTTCTTCCTCTCTAGACTTGAAGCGCTGTTCATCTGAGACCTAAATATTCAATAAAACCATTTTAAATCAGACATGTTACATAACACATTTGTTTCACAATAACTTATTTTATAAAAGTCCCAATGACAATTAAAGATAGGCAGGACATGTCTAAATTAGAACATATGTATCAGTCACTATTAATCACCTGAGGGACCGACTTATAAACCCGTCAAGGAATTGTTGATTTTCCCAGCAACACTTATAATTGTTAAACATCAATACATTTTAAAATTTTATTAAATTTCATTTACAGAAGGGAGATTTTTAAACTATTTACTACAAAAATAAAATATAAAAAAATAATTAGTGAGTCAAAAGTTTAAATTTAAATCTCATGTAATGAAAAAAAAATTACACTTTGGCTAACTATTTTTTTGAATTAAAAACTAATAATTGTAGTCATTAACTACTTTTCTTCAATATTTTTCATAAAGTTTAAAGAAAAGATAACTTGCTTATAGAATTATTTAATTATGAAATAATAACTGGTAAAATTGTAATCAAATTCAAAATTGAATTGATACTAATCAGTTAAAATATTTTATAAAAAAGTATCATTAATTTTATTCTTTACAATCACAATAATTTCCGAAACTCAAAAGCTAAATATTTATATAATTAAATGGATATTTTGTTACACTCATAAATATATTTACCTGGTGAGATAAATTATATGTGCGCTCTTGTTCATTTTTAAGTAGGTTCTTTAAGCCTTCAATTTCTTCTTTTAAAGACATATCTCTACTTTTTGCCTCAGATGATTCCAAGATTGTGTTAAGATGAACTTGTTCAAGAGCAGACAATCGACTTTGTTCCTAAATTAAACACAAAGAAAAATAAAGGTTTTTGAAAGAAGGCATTTGTATTTGTTTGTTGTTAAGGTATCCATATACCTTAGAAAACTTTTTCTTTAATTTTTGAGATAGACTTTTTAAACTTTGTGAGAAGATCAGGCACATAAAAACTAACATAAAAATACTTTACTGCAATAAAAAAATATTATTAATAAATTAATTAGCAATTAATTAATTTAAGAGGGCCAAAATTGTGTGCAACTTTACGACAATCCTAATTACTTGTTTAACAAAATTTTTGCAGAAAAGAAAACAGTAAATATTCAGGCATGTGACTGTATCTAAGCTCTAAGCAAAGTAGTTATTTAATTATGATAATTCGAAATGGCTATAGCTTTAAAATATGATTTTTTTAATAATTTAATTTTTTGAAAGTCTGTAAAAAATTTAATATTCTTTACAATTGTTACAAAAAGTATGGCCACATGCCCTGATTCTTACTCTTTAAAATTCACTTTAAATTTTTTAAATCGAAGCATATTTATTTGAAATATCTTGCTCGGAGTACAAGCATATTGTGAAAAACATCATTCTTCAGAAAATGAGTTCAAGGATTTCATTGTAAGATTGAAGACAGTAGAATTTCCCTTAAAAGACTGCCTGTAAATTAAAAACTATTTACAGTACAAGAAATCTTCTTGTACCAAATGAAAGATAAAAAATGGGATAATATTTTAATGCAAAAGTATCAGAACACATATTTTGATCAATTTTTCCGTTTTCTAAGGTATATGGATACCTTAAGGAGTCAAAATAAATACCAAAAATTAAATATACAAGATTTTAAGTGTATTATTTTGCAATATAATATACATCAATAGTGTAAATTAAATGTATTTTTATAAATTTTTAAATATTTTAGAATTAATATTGAAAAGTGACGATAAATTCTGAATAAAGCATCGAGTTTAACATAGAAAACGAATGAGACAAATTCATAGTTTGCTATAATAATGACAATTAAAAAATCCCTTTCAAATAATTATGAAAAACACTCTACCTATAGTTTACCCAAGAAAATAAGACAGATCCACTAAATTAGATTCTTAAAAAAATTCTTAGTAATTGTATCAACTAGAATATAAAAAAAGTTGAGTATAATAAAATGAATTAACTTAATATTTAATTAATCATATTTTAAAAATTGAATAAAGTACAGTTATGCTTACTTCTCTCAAATGTGCTTTATTTGCAGCCATTTCTGCCTCAAGTTCAGAGTGTCGCTTTATGAGATCTAAATTGTCTTGTGATAGACGTTCCCGTAGCAAATGTTCATGATCTCGGGTTCTTTTCAGTGTTTCAATTTCTTCATAAAGTTGTTCAATTTTGCTCTAAAAAAATTATTAAAGGATTTTATGCTTATTTTAAAAGTTTTAATTATACTTTTTGCAATTTGCCTTTCTTTGAACTGCATAGAATTTTAAATATTTTTACCCTGAAATCTAGAAGCCAAGTTTATTGTCTATCGTTTTTCTACAAACTTTTTAGCAATATGATTGATTCTAATTACATTAATAACAACCATTTATGCCTATAATTTACAAGAAATCATTTTTTTATTATGATTCTTATCAATTTAATTATATACTGAATTTTTGTTTACATAAATATAACAAATCTATAATAGTATTTCTGTTGAACTTTGCTTTTCAGTGTTTTCTAGTTGTCTCAGTATTTATCATTGTAATATGGGTATTTTAATTCTTAATTCTTAGGTGCGGATATTGTTATTTAAATATTTATGTGTTTACGGGATGTGCATTGTAATTAGAGTTTTATGTTATGTGCATTTAAAACATAGTAAATAGTTTATATGGTCAGACATATATAAGCTTTGAAAGAAATTTGCAACATGAGAATAACGTTTAGCTACATATGGGGATGACATTCTTTAATCTAAACGTCATATTCTAAATAAAGTCAGAATATAGTGCTTAAAATAACTCAATTAAAACCAAAGAGCTAATTAACTTCATTGGCCACATAGTTAAAATGTGGGGGTTTTTTAGAATCTGTAAAAAATACATTAATCATTCATTTTCATTGAAATTTCCTCTTTTGCTACTTGTTTAAAAAGACTTCTCACCTCACTTAGAGTGTAATGATTAGAAGACACTTCATATTACACATTGCTATGTTTTAATTGGCGAAATAAACTAGAACAGTAAACTGTTTTACAAAAAATACTCACTTGAAATTCTTTTGTTGCTTCATCATTACTCAATGCCGATTTAGCTTCAATTGTCATCCTAGCTTCAAGTAAATCTTTTTGAAACTTTTCTTTGCATTCCAATAATGAATCTATTATTTCCTTATCATGTAACCTCTTTGGAAAAAAATTTATTATAAAAAAACTAATATACTTTTTGATTAAAAAAACTGGACTTAAATAATAAAACATGAAATAAGAGCAGTTCAATTATACTTTTTATTTTTAATTTCAAAATTCATTATGTTTAACATAAATATAATTTAAACTTTAGTTTTTTCAAATAACTGGTATCGATGTACCTATTTAAGAAAGAGTGTTAATGTAGGTGTTTAACAGATAGTTTAAAACCCCAAACTTTTCTATTAGTGAGTTAGTTATTATGAATAGATACTAAAAATTTGAAAACACAATTCAAAATTTATAATTACTACTAAAAAATTTCTCAATATTTTTTTTACATTAGCCAAGTAATATTTCATTGTACTAGTTCAACTCTACATAAATTGGGGGTTGCTCTACAAAAATTGGCTACATTATTGGGGAGTATAAATACAAAAAGTTTTAAAACAGTTCATTACATACTATCTTCTTAAACGAAACTTTTCATGTCAAACTAAACAAACTTAAAACACTAAAATTAACCTCTCTTTCAATCTGTTGTAGTTTCACTTGGAGGTTGTCAAAATCTTCTTGTAGAGTTCTAAATTGTTGTTTTCCTTCTTCAAGTAATGCTTCTGCTTTAACATTCGCATCTTGGAGAAAATCTCGGTCTTTCTGCAAAGTTATTAGATCTTCCAAAATTTTGCATTTTTCTTCCCTGAATTTTTCTAAGAGAAACATATATTATAAGTTTAAGTTAATAGAAATTTACAATTAATAATAAATCCTGAACCTCAAAATAAAAATATATTTATAAAGTGGTTGAATTGTTATAATATGAATTGTTATAATATAAAATGAACAAAATGTATTTTACAAATATGTATATATGAACAAAATATTTGCTCCAATGTTAAAAATATGGATTTCCAATAGCAATTGAATGACTAAACTTTGTTTTGGCAAACCATTATCTAAATCTAAATTTGAGCTTTGTGGAATAATACCACAAGAAAACCACCAGAGCAATTGATTGTTTTCTCCTGTTAAATTGGGTTCCAATTATTTTGTTAACGTTCCTAAAATAAATTCTAGGATATAATTGCTATCATAATATTAGTAGTATATATTTTTTATTTAAAGAAAAATGTTATTTAATTAATTTTGAACAATCTTGATACAACTTACCTTCCAGTTCTTCAACACTTCTTTGAACCCTGTCTCTCTCTGACCTCAGCAAGTCAACTGTAGTTTGTTTTCTTTTGACTTCAATTTTAAGATTCTTATTTTCACTGTGTAAATCCTATTAAATTCAATAGTAAATTACAAATGTTAGTTAATTAAAATTATAAATG
Organism: Oedothorax gibbosus; assembly: GCA_019343175.1. Taxonomy (NCBI): domain Eukaryota; kingdom Metazoa; phylum Arthropoda; class Arachnida; order Araneae; family Linyphiidae; genus Oedothorax; species Oedothorax gibbosus. Next base: position 86,973 of record JAFNEN010000498.1, read on the forward strand.
TTATTTAAATGAAATCATAAGTGTTATTTAAATAGTATCATATCATATGTTATTTAAATAAAATCATAAATATTATTTAAATAAAATCATAATTGCTATTTAAAGAAAATCCCTTTAGAGCCAAATAGTGTATATATTTATTTTTAAAATTTTGCAGGAGACCATAAAAACTTCAAAATACTTCATTTATTATCTCTCTGTATATCATATTTAAATTTAATTGCACACTTTATTCGAAATGTTCATCATTCATGGATGAATGTAAATCAAGTTTGTGTCTAGTTACACAAGGAATTAGGATTTGATTAAAAATAATTCATATTTATTACTGACCTCCCAGATTGGCATGACAACAGGTTAAACAAACTAAACGTTAAGTACATAAGAGAAAAGTAAAGCAATCATAGGTATTTACAAATGTACAAGTATTCTTTAATACTCTCTAAGTCAAGTATACTCCAAAATTAAATTTCTAACTATACTAACTAAAAATACAATGCATGCTACTAAGCGGTACTTTACTCAGTAGAAGTTGGTTGCCGACAACCGACACAACTAGCACTACATGTGTTCAGATCCCAACAGATCAAGTTCTTCAATTTAAAACTGTAGAAATCCCAAAACTATTTTTGAAGTAACACAACTTTAAAGTACACAAAACATGTTATAAATAATAATTTTTTTTAATTAATTGAAACATTTAAATTTATATTTATTAAATCATTCTATTAAATAAAAAAAAATGAATATTGAAATACTAACAGATATTTTCTTTATCATGCGTTCTCCTTCAGCAACCATTGAAGGTTGATGCTTACTGCTTTCTTGCAACTGTAATCTCTTAAGATAAATTAAGGAACATATGTAACAAACATTTGTTCTGTGATAGTTTTTTTTATATAAGAGTCCCAAGGAAGACAATAAATAATAGGTAAAATATAATTATAGGTAAAAATTTATTTAACTCAGCTTTTTAAGCATGAAAATGCAATGGCAATATTTTAAGAAAAGGGATCTTTGAAGTTATGCAGTATTTCTCTGCAATAAAATTTGTTTTAAGAGTACAAATTTTAAATCTATTAAATTCACTTTTTAATGCATGAAAATATAAATGACCTTAAATTAAAATATAATTTATTTTACCAAAAAGTTTTCATTAAAAATAGTTTAAAACTTAAATAAAGAACTCTGACAGTGCTCATCAAACTGTAAGCTTAAGTCCATAGATATAAAATCATTTGGTTTTCTGGAAACTTACCGACTGATGATATAAAGTTATGGGTAGGAAAAAGCTGTACTTGAAGCTACAGTTTCATGCATATTGAAAGCTGAAAAACTATAAGTAATTGTAAAAAAGTTTAGAAGGATATAAGTAAGCAGTTTCATTTTCCAAAACACATATTTGCTGCTGCAAATTATCTATATATTCTACTTGAGATTCCAGCATACACTCGGCATCTGAATACCCAGAAGATTTGTTTCTGGAGTAAAAAAAATAAGAGTTAGTTTCATTTTTGAGAACTGTGCAAAGTAACCAAGTTTTCAGAATGGCGGCAAGCTAGAGTTGGTTTTAAGTTGAAGAAATAGTTTGCAATAAGGTGTTTTTAACCTCATAAAAAGAAGAGTCTTTAATAAAAAGCTCCAAAAGTTGACAGTTGGAAGTAAAATAATAAGTAACTACTCAGGATACATTTTAATGTTTTCTTCAATTAATAGATCATTTGGCTTAGTATTTACTCAAACCTGGTATCGTTTTGAAAAGCATAAAGCCAAAAGTCACTACATAAGAGACTTCTTCAAGAAAGTGTTTGAATATAGAATGCATTTTGCAGAGAACATAGAATTCTGTACCTACAGTTAAGGGTGAAATTAAAGTGAATAATTTAGTGAGAAAAAAAGTTGAGAAATACATTGGATAGTGAGCTTTTGTGCAAGCTAGGGAATTGCAGAAAAACAACTTTTCAAGATACCCAGGTTTAGCTGTATTTAATTTGTCAACTTTTAATAGTCTGTTTTTAAAAGGAATCATAATTATTGATAAAAATTAGACTAAAGGTGCTTTCAAAATTTTGTATAAAATAATTCGTTGCTGCACTTAAAATTACAAATATTGACTTTCAAAAAAACATCACCTTATTTTTTATAATTGTTGATAAAATCTTTATTGCTTTTAAAAAACATTTGTAAGAAATTTAAAAAAAAAAAGCATTTACTTCTCTTGGTCCTCAGGATGAAGTTTCATGTTCAATTTTTTAACTGATTGCAACTTTTTTGAATTCTTTGCAACGGATGCTTTCTTCATTTCCACCCAAAGAATGAACTAGATCACAATGCATTTAAATAACCTTTGTACATAAAAAAAAAGTTGGGAGAAAACTTTCAAAGTACATTTTTAAAAATAATTCTTTTCGCAATTAAAAAAATGAGTTAAAAGTTCAAGTTTAAGGGTATATTTTGTTGTTTAGCACGTTGTTTTTTGTTACATCAGACTTTTCAAATTCAAAAACTTTTGGTCGTCAAGGGAAACAAAACAACTTCTAAGTTCTTTGCAAACTTCTTTCTGGTTGCTAAGCGGTAGAAGTTACAGTAGTTACTACTTTTTAAAAAAATTCGTTTTAAAAAAGAACTTAAATGAAATTTATAGAGATATTGCACTTTTCTATCAATGTAACAATCTGAGAATTCACTATTTTTAAGTTTTTAAAATCATTTTCTATTTATTTATTAGTTGCAGGGGAATACCGCTTTCAGCTTTCATGTCTTCTTTCCTTTGATCGGTGCTTCGATTGGTACTCCGTTCCCACGTGACATTGATTCATCAATCGAATTAATTGCCACTCAAAACCAGAAATATTCTAAATAAAAAATTAATTTTTTAACCTTGGTTGGCAGTTGCAATTCTTGTTTTTGTTTGATGTGTTTACGCGGTTTGGGATTCCTTTTAATTTTGATTTAGAACTAGTACTTTATAAATTGAGAAAAGATTACTTAAACTATTAAGTCTTAAAGAAATTAGTGTCCTTAACAAACGATAATCCTTACGTTTAAAGTAATCTACCTATTTCGGAAATCTGTATCTATAAATACGTGCATTCATTTTGAATGCAAAGCGGGAATTTTGACGTTTTTATATCAGTTTGAAATTAGTTTTTAGTGCTCAAGATAAAAATGGCTTTCAAAATAAAACAAGAAAAAATGGGTATAATTTCAATCCATTATTTTTATATATGTTATTCAAATATCTAATTCTAGTTATTGGCAAGTTTTGAAAATGACAAAAGGTTCGCTCGATTTTGAGAGTCTATCCATTTACTTGATGTTTTATACTAGCATTCTTTAGTATTTGCATGATAATCAATTTTATTGTAAAAATAATGATAAAACTGTTTCAACCAAATATATAGAACCACATTGATATTCTTTGCTCTTGATCCTATGAAAACTATAAAATTAAGGATAAGTTTTATTTTTATTTTAGCTCCTGAAATAGAAAATGCCAGATCAAAGTTGGAAGAAGCTTTGCAGTTTATCATTGAAAAAGCTGATGAAAGGCATGACAGTATTTTTATAATTTTTTAATTTCACTAAATTATTATTAATATAAGCTGACAATAATTATTCATTTAAATTTTAGTCCTTCCACTTCTGAAGACGAATACAAGGAAGGCAACGAGATCTCCATTAAGAAGTATGACTCCTTTTTTTTTTGCCTTTTAGAATTTAATCAATTTATATTCATTTATTATAGCAGTGAAGTGTTGGCTAAAGAGGGAAAATTATATGATGATGTAATGTATCCTGATGGAAAAAAAAAATCAACAGCATGTGTGCAAGGCAGACTGTAAAATTACTGAAATAGCACATTGTAAATCCCTAATTAGAATGCAACAATAGCAGGGAAAAACAAAAGACAATTCATTGTCTAAAACCCTATTGACTTAATTAAAGAATATCGAAATACTTTGATTTTTCGAGAAATCTTTCGTAAATAAAATTCAAGTATTTTAAATCCCAAATTAAATTAATAGTTTTTTTAAATATTTTTTCAATGAATTTGTAAGTTTTTATTTAAAAAAAACTCTTTCCATCTCAGACAGAGCAATCATCTCCTTAGCATAGACAGCTGTCAGCAACCTCCTTATAAAACAGCCCAAATGTTAGTTTTTGAGACAATTTTTGGACGTTACAGGCTGGCATCAATTTTTCTTTCTTTCAATGCCCTGGTAGCATAGTTCAGTTTGATTGTCTTTCGTTCTCATGGATGTTTAAATCGCAGTAAAATTGTAAGCACTACTTCTAAATGGAAATTTTTTGAAATAATATTTAAATTTCAACAAATATATCAGTTTATTTTTTTTATAAGCGTCGTTGTTTCTTCGCAAATTCGTCCGACTTAATTAAAATTATTTCAGCTGCAGTCACTTGTACATAATCTCATAACTAATTATTCAAAGTTTACTCATATCAACACAATTTGTGACTTCATTTAAAAATTTGTATTATTCATACTTGAGTTTTAATTGTTTCTTAAGAGAACATTCCCCTGTGCCTTCTCCTGTCAAGAAACCTACTCAGAGAGCTCAAAGAAAGCGTCGTAGAAGAGATGAAACTCTAAATAAAAACGCAAGTGAGTGGAGTGTGTCTTTTAAAAAGAATTTCAATTATTTTAAATGGCACATTGAACCACCTGGTTCGCTAGTATGTTTAAAATCCTATTTTAAAAATTTAATTCCTTAAATTAACACAACTTTCTTTTTTAACTAACTGAAAGTCTTAAGAGTTTTCTAGTTGGTTATATAGATAGTGATTACCTGAAATCTATATTGATTTGCAGAAAGGGATTGAGATTACTCTATTTAAGAAAGGAAAATTAAGGATTTTTTTCAGGAGGAGTCTTAAAAAAATGCAAGAGGCTAAATTTATCTAACTCAGTAGAGGTGTATGACAGATTTTAACAATGATTTTTATATAATTAAAATCCAATTATTTTATAATATAGTAACCAATTTATTAATTACTAATTATAATTTATGGTTAAAAACCATATAAAAATCATTGTTAAAATCTGTCATAAACATCTTCCGAGTTAGATAAATTTAGCCTCCTGTATTTTTTGTAGACTCCTCCTGAAAAAACTCTTTAATTTCCCTTTCTCAAATAGAGTATAAACCCTGCCAACCATTAACTTTGAAAATGAAATGGATATGCTGGTATTGTCTTTAATGGTTTGAAATATGCGAGATCTGTTTAGAATTTAAATGAAAGAAATCGGTGTCCATTTAGTTATCTTTAAAAATTCATTAAAACCAAACTATTCTCTTCACAAAACTAATTTGAATGGAAGTCTGAAGGTGAGCTTCTTTGAAAATAATACTTCTTACTAGTCTGTTTTTTTACTGACTAAAACTAGCTAGCATCATTTTTTCATTGTATGTTATATTGGATCACTTCTCTATGGTTCAAAATTACAAAGCCTGTTTGGAATAGTCCTCTTATAGCTTCAGTATAAGATTAATTCAACCAAATGTGCTTAATTTTTCCTATTTCTTAAAATCAATAGCATATGCTTTCAAAAGTTCTTGTACAGATAAGAAAAGTTTGCATAAAATAACTTATGGAAAGTGTACAATTATTTGTCTTAACATTGTAGATTCCTATGTAATGAAGTTGTTTGACCGAGCGGTGGATCTTACTCCATTCAATGAACAAACTCCACTTTATCCAATATGCCGTGCATGGATTAATAATCAAGAGTTGTACAAGTCCTCCTATCAAGTAAAAGATGAGAATGATGCAGAAGACACTGCTGAAAATACTAATAAAGTAGGTGTTGAATACTGTCGTGGACAGGTAGACCACAACAATGAATTAGACCTTTTTTGCTATGAAATAATCAGTTATTTAGTATACTTTTTTGTAGGTTAGAGTTTTTGAGTTCTTTAACCCGGGAACGGGCGTGCAGGGTGTGACATAACCTCTCCCATCTTTTGTTCTGTCTATTTCCCGACCCCTCATTTAAAAGTGGACGAGTCTCAGTATAGCTGAATGTAGGACCTTGGACAGGCCAGGTCAGCAGGTGAATTCTAAAAATAGAAATTCCGGTATTTTGTGTTTCGGGTGTGTTATACCCAGCGCGCCCATCCTTGCCACTCAGAGTTTTTCCTTCAGAGCAGTCAGACCTAGGAGGATAGAATGAACAGGAGTAATCATGTGGCCTCAGCATGAAGCGAAAAAGCTTTCCCCTCTCCCTTTCAGACGCGCATGCGCAGTTCGCGGCAGCCATATTGATTAACGCAAAACATTGCGATTTCTGGCTTGTCAACTCTATGGGCTTGTATTATTTTGAGGTAAGCGAATTTATTTTAGTAGTTTTTTGTTATTCTCACATTACTTAAAATTAGAAATAGTATTTGTTTTTGTAAATATGAGTTGTTAATAACTCCCAAATTAAAACAAACTATTTTTAAGATTTCCAGAGGAACCAATTTTAATATCGCCAAATTTTAAGTGTTTATTTGTTATTGTATTTTAAATATTGCATAGATATCAGTGTTGGGCATTCAATTAATCAATTGTCAATTGTAAAAGTAATTGCAATACAATTAATTGCTCCTTGCAATTAAATTAACTGCAATTCAATAAATTGCAATGAAATTAATTGCAATTGAACTTTTAATTGCACCTTGCAATTAAATTAATTGCATTTAACTTTTTTAGTTGTTTTATAAAACAAATACCGACTACCTGACGGACCGACCATGACCGACAACCCGACCAAGACCGACAACCCGATCAAGAACGACAATCCGACCAAGACCGACAACCCGACCAAGACCGACACCCGACCAATCAACCAAACCGACCCTCCGACCGACCGACAACCCGATCGCCCAACCAAGACAGACTACCTGACCTACCGACCAAACAGACAACAACCCGACCAAGACCGACAACCCAACCAAGATCGACAACCCGACCAAGACCGACAACCCGACCAAGACCGACAACCCGACCAAGACCGACAACCCGACCAAGACCGACAACACGACCAATACCGACAATACGACCAATACCGACACGCGACCAAAACCGACAATACGACAGACCAAGACTGACAACCCGACCAATCGACCTTGACCGACAACCCGACCAAGACCAACAACCCAACCAATCGACCCTGACCAAAAACCCGACCGACCGGTCTTGGTCGGGTAGTCGGTAATGGTCGGTCGGTCGGGAAGTCGGTATTGGTTGGTCTGTCGGGTCGTCGGTGTCGGTGGGTCAGTCAGTCTCGTAAACGGTCTTCGTCGGTCGGTCGGGTAGTCGTTGTTGGTCGGTCGGGTAGTCGTTGTTGGTCGGTCGGATAGTCGGAGATAACATTAATTAATTGTTAATTGTTACTACTGCAATTAACAATAATTTCCACAATTACAATTGATTAATTGTTAATTGCAGTTTTCCACAATTACAATTGATTAATTGTTAATTGCAGTTTTCTACAATTACAATTGAATAATTGTTAATTGCAGTAGTAACAATTAACAATTAATAAGTTGTTAATCATTAATTGTTTGTGCAATTAAACTTTGCCCAACACTGATATATATCTACTGAGCATATTAGAAATATACATATGTGTATTCTTTTTCCGTAATGTGATCAAATTTTTTTATTAAAAAGAAAAATCGTAAATTCTCCCATAGAAGACTATATGAACAATAGGTAGACAAAGATGGCTGCCTTCCCCCACCTCCCCTCCACCTCTCGGTTCCCGTACGTTTGAATCCGCGCGACGGCTCCTGTTCATTCTATCCTCCTAGAGTCAGACTCCTTGTTAATATGGCACGTAATCTCACATACGACAAAGAAATGAAGTGTTTGAGAACTTTGATTGATACAGTTTCGACGGATGAAGAAAGTTTATTTGAGATGACGAGAGAAGAAGAATTAGGTAATGATGAAGAATATAATAGTAATCATGATTCATCAACAGAAGGTGACACAGATATCGAAGTAGATATGGATTCGTCAAATCAAAATTATTTTTATGTTGGACAAGATAAAAAAGCATGGAAAAAAGAGAAATTTCGTACTAATGTACGAGTTTCTGCAAAAAATATAATAATGAAACTTCCTGGAAACACAGCTATTTTAAGAGATGTTAGAACACCGCTAGAATCTTGGAAACTTCTGATGTCTGATGAAATCGTGAAAGATTTAGTGAACTGGACTAATATTTACATTGATTCGATTTCAGATAGTTTTTCACGAGAAAGAGATGCGAAATCTACGACTGAAGCTGAAATTAAAGCGTTTGTAGGGCTTTTATATATTTGTGATATTCACAAATCGTCTTATGTGAACATTACTGATCTTTGGACAACAGACGTCATAGTAATCGAAATATTCTGCACTACTATGTCATCCAAACGTTTTATGTTTCTACTCGGATGCATCCGTTTTGATGACATTCGTGATCGTCAGAGCAGGAAAGATATTGACAAATTAGCTCCAATACGAGAATTTTTTGAAAAATGTGTTGATAATTGTCAGAAATGTTACAACGTAGGAGAGTATGTGACAATAGATGCTGCAGCCGTTTAGAGGCTGGTGCCCATTTAGGCAGTATATGCTTAAAAAGCCAGCAATATATGGTGTGAAAATCTTTGCATTGGTTGATTCGAGAGTGTTTTATACGTGGAAAATGGAAGTATACACTATATATCAATAAGTTTAAATGCGAATCAATTCTAATGCCATACGTTCTTTAACCTCTGCAGAGAAACACCTACGCTTTTCATGACGTAATATGGGTCATCCGACACCTGTAGATTAAAATTGACGAATCATGGAAGATCTTGTGATTTTCTCAGAAAAAGAAGCCAATTTATTTTTAGAATGTTTGTTGCTGTTTTTTTTATGTTTTGTTTCATTTGTGATTCGAAACAAAGGATAAAAAGTAAAATTCTGAATTTTTTTTGTTCGGGTTAAGCGGATTTCGACCAAAGCGATTGCGCGTTAAGAGATATTTTTAGCATTGGCAAAAAGATTTTTAGTCTGGGGAAATACTTCATCATGTTAAGCGAAATTTCGTGTTAAGCGAGTTCGCATTGACGAGGTTTGACTGTATATATTTGCTTGAAAAGTATGTTTATAAATAATATATGTGGGTTTAGGATTTTGCTAGGAGGTCTCAGGAGGACACAATAAACTGAGTTTTTTTTCTATAATAAATTGTAATGGAAAAGGTAAACTTCAGATGACTCTTATCAAAAACTTATTATTATTGCTGATTCTCCACTTTTCCATGTAAAACATGCTAAATGTAAAACATTTTATAAACATGTCAAATGAAAATGTGTTTTCCTACTTCTATGATGGTGTTTTTGTAGGATTCAGAAGAAACAGACAGTGATGAAGTACACCAGCTTCCAGCTCCTGTTCCACTAGATGGCAGAGTTTTAAGAATTCCTTCACCAGTTCCACAGCCTGGAGTAGAGTTTACGGTTTGTTCTGTAAGTAAGATGATACAATAGGTATTTTTTTAAATATTTTTTTTTAATTGACTTTACAATTCATAATAAAATTAAATGCCAGATAGAATAAAAGGGCCACACTAAACAATATATATATATATATATATTTAAAAGCTTAGAATGTAAGAAACAAATTCTGGATAACTTTTTCCTGATGGACAGGAATATCAGGCTGGGGGGAAAAAATAGCTCTCTAGTTTTAGGGAGATTTATGGGGGGGGGGGGGGTGTATAAAAAGTGCTTGAAAACAAAGCACAAAAAAGTTTTGGTTTATTTTTTAAAAATTAATTTAGATAATTCTTTTGAGTATTGGGTGCTAAGCATGAATTTGGTGATATTGTTTTCTACTTCTAGCCATTTTGTCACAATGTTAGTATGTTTAACCTGAAAATGGTAGTGTTTTTTTGTAGTGATAAATTTATATCGTCTCCGAAAAATGTTAAGTACATTAAACATGTTTTAATAAAAAATAAGAGCATTTACTTTTACTGCAGAAACCTGACTTTATTAAACGTAGTATTTCTTTACTAAGTCTAACTTGAAAAACATGGAATCGTACTTAAATGTTTTAATTGCTTAAAATTTTTAACCAAAATAAATGGTATGCAGATAAATAATTAACAGGTGAAACTTTTTTATATTGTATTTAACAGTATATTCGATTTAGTTTTGGTTTAAATTAACATTGTATTCGAGCACCTTTTTAACGTAAAGAAACATAAATATCTAACAAAATTCTTTCAGTTTGATATTCATATTTAGCACCCTCATTTAAAATTTTCCTCTCCATATCTTTTCCCCTAAATTATTATCATCACTTTAAATTAATTACCATTATCTATATCTACATTAATTTATAAATTATAATAAGACATTTCAATAAATTACTAACCAATTTAGTTGTTAGTGTTGTGGTTTATGTCAAAGCTTTAATAAAAATAATTGTTATTCGTTTGTCTAAAACCTGTTATTGACTTTTTGTTATTTTTTTAAGGATGAACAAAATCCTCTGTCCAAAGACTCATTGATGGCAAATCATTTACAACACTGGAAAGCTGTAAGGCAAAAGTATGTTATTTTCGCTTGATCTATTCATTATCTTTAGCTTTATTTCATTTCCGTTTTATCATTTTTAATACAATATTTCTATCCATTTTTCTGTTAGCAAATATTATTTGGTTCAAATTTTGCTTTCTTTCAATATAATTTGTTTTGTAGGTACTATTTTCTGTTCTTAAAAACAAATTCTATTAAATAAATCTAATCTTTTGTAAATAAGCATTTTTTCACTGATGAAATAAGCTGAAAATTTTGTTCCATTAAAGATTTTAACTGTTAGCTTCCTTACTTTTGAAATACACTTTTAAGGACCCCTTAAAATTGTTTTTTATTCTTTGATTCGTGTCCTTAAGAGGGATTTTTTCTGTGTGTGTGAAGTCCAATATTGCATGTGCAACAAAATACCAACTTTTTGCCTGTCTTTATTTTAACTCGATACATTTTGAGTACTGGATGCCTTATTTTGAAAATAATTCAATTCATAAAATGTAGTTCAAATTGACAATATATGTGCTTCTGTTTAGATTATTAGTAGGAAAAGTGTAAAATGTACACTTAATTGCACATTTTTTGGTAAATACAACCAGAAATAAGGCCCTTGCTTGTTACAAACTCAGTCCTTAAAGGTCTTTTATTTTTCGGAAGTAAAATTTTTACTTAGACTCTGTTGTACAAAGATTATATTGTTTTATGTATTAAAATGCTTTTTATTTTGTTAAATTTTAATTAAAATTATCAATAAATAATTCCTACTATACATTAAAATATTGTCCGTTTCACATATTAGATGGAAACAGGCTGCCAAAACCAACGAAGAACGGTATCATGAAAGTGCTGCGATTTTGAAATCTATCTTCGAGAGGTAATAAAAAAAAATTTACAAATAATTATCTGTTTGGAATGTGCATCTTATATATATTAGTTATGAAAAACGTATTTGCAACATTTTTACTTTTAAAAGATTGGCTTAGCTACAACGAAATTCAATGCTAGACTTCAACCTGGTCACATCTTCCAACTAAATAGACGAAGTATTTTCGTTTTGAATTTATAGTATGCTTCATTTTTTCTGCTTTACAATGACATAAAACTTTAAAATACTAGCCTTGATATTTTTTAAATTAACAATCTATGTATTGTTAATAATTTGGAAAACTATATATTACACTAAATAAATAACAACCTTAAGACTGGGACTTATTGTAAAAGAATATTCCAAATATAGCTATGGACATCCATGGCTAAAGAGGCATTTGTACCCTAACAGTTGTCCCCTTGAAAAAAAAACTTCAACTGACATCCTTTTCCTATAGACCCTTTCCTAAACAGACTCCCAAAACTGTGGACATTTTGTGTGAAGCCTCAAGTTATGTGAAGTCTCACATTTCCGTTTACTATATAATAAATTTACCTTTGTAGTATGAATTTGCCTATGACTTGTAATATGTATTTCGCAAATTTAATACAAGTGTAAGAGATCTTAAGAGGGGACTGTCAGTCCCACACATAGAGCTAATGCATTAGTTTTGGAATCACAACTTCCGCTAAAGTATTGCTTTGCCATGTTAGCCCTTTTCCCCTTGGTATGGGAATCAACATAACATTGAAATAAAACAAATTTGAAGCGAAAATGTTACACAGTTATATATTTTTAAAGCTTTAAAATGCCAAAAATATACAGCAGATGGCGACACTATTTTAAAAGTTTATCAATTAATAATTAAATAACACGAACCGGATGTTATTTTCTTTTCGATTTTGTTTTAAATTGATGTTATGGTGATTCACATACTTGGTGAAAATGGGATAACATGGCAAAGCAATTCTTTTGCAAAAGTTGTGATTTCAAAACTAATGCATTCTTAAAAACAGTAATCAACAATTTTGTGCACACAAAGTACTGAATTTTTTTTTAGTGTATTTTATTCTGAATTTTTTTTTTACAGAGCACAGCAAGAAGAATCGGAAATGTCCGATCAGCAGCGATGGGACAGTTGACGCGTGTTTCAGAAAACAATTTCTTACTTAAATATGTACTCATTTTAAAATATATATTTAATTTTGCACACACTTATGCTTTTTTAAAAACTAATAGCTTCTGTCTTGGCTATATAATCTTTTATATATTTTTTAAAGTTCGCCTTTAAAATCCTAAGTTTTGAAGTATTAAATATTTCAAAACCTTATTTATTGGCAAAAATATCGATTTCAACATAAATAAATCATTCACTTTTCGATTTAGATTTATGAATTTCAGAAAATTGGACATTATACTGTAGCCAAAATTTTTGAAGTTCATTTATGTGAATTAACTCAAAGGTGCATTAACTTTTTTTAATACAGCTTTGACTTGTATGTAAAAAATCATTAATAAAGACATTTTATTGTTTTTACTTGCTCATTTTAAGTCATTTTGTTGTTAAAGAATTTTTTACACAAATAGCTGATTTTTATATTTTTAATATTATACCAATAGTAATTTGAATGTGGTAAAAAATAACGTCCAGGAATTACTTTTGCTTGTAGAGGATATACAAATTATCAGGGGTTGGAGTAACGCGTTACTCGTAACAGTTTTTACTTTTTTTAAAAAAACGCTGTTAGATTCTTAGAAAGTAACTGTGTAACAAAAAATTTCGTTACTTCTCACGCTGCTCTTCACAGATATTTTAGGCCTTCGGCTTAAATTTAGTTATTTAACTTTTAACAATGTTGAATTTTCGTTCTTATTTTTTTCCGATTGTCCATATTTTCTTAAACATGGTTCTCTTTCAAAAAGAAAAGATAGTTAAATTTCAATTTTTGTTACAACTTGAAATATGTTAAGTAACTAACTAGTTACTTTTCATATTTAGTAACTGTAACAGTTATTTTTTAAAAGTAACTTTCCAACTTCCTGCAAATTATATACTAATGTTATTTAAGGGGATGGTTAGTCCCACAGAGCTGAAGCAGTTTTGAAATGCCAGCTTCTGCCAGAGTATTAATTTTCTATTTAAAAAAAATTTCAGGTATGAGAATCATCGTAACATCAGCATAAAACGAATTTATAAAAAAATATATATCATCTGGTTATTTAATTATTATAGATAAAGGTTAAAAAAAAATAGTGTTGCTATATCTGTAGAATATTTTAGGGCATTTTAAAGCTTCACAAATTAGTAATTAAATTACCAAATTATATTTGTCCTCCTAATTTGTTTTATTTTACTGTTATGATGATTCTCATTTCTGCTAAAAGAGAAGGAGCAAATATAACAAAGCAATAATTTCATGGAAGTTAGGATTTGAAAATTAATGCATTAGATCTATTTGACTAACCATCACTTTTAAACTCTATAGGGCTTTTTCATTTTAAAATAATTATTAAAATTACGTTAAAAGGTTTTAGTTATAACTGTATATTTCATTTACATTGTATACAAAATCGTTTAGTTCAGACACTCTTAATGAACTGCATTATTTTCGTAATACAATACAAGTTATTCTACTTTAATTTGTCTATCATTGTATGACGTAAAAAGTGAAAGATGTTATTAGAATTTAATTCAATTGCTGTTTGATTACAATTAGAATTTTCCCATTAATTTCTTTTTTGTGCTAACAATTCCCATTAAAAAAGCTGTTTGGCCATAACATAGCCAAATCTTGTTCATGAGCCTTTAAACATCAACCAACCTTTGAAAATGCACTTGTTGAAAATAAACAATAGTAACATATAATTTTTTTAAAAAAAATCAAATATTCTTTAAATAAGAAATACCGGTATAAAAATTCGAATATCATAATTAAAATTAGTTCCATATGAAACATTTTCAAGTAAAGTATTTGCATTTACAATTCAAAAATCAATCATTTTTTTATACTTTTTATTCTTCTACTTACAAAAAGAATTTAGCCTTATTTTTTAGAATAGCAGATGTGCAATAGAAAATAGAATATGCTATTGTCTTCTCAAAGTCTAAATTAGATACTGTTTTTAGGGTATCCTAATTTTATATGTACTCAGTGTTAGTGAATAGAGGTTTATCCTTAATAATGCACCTCACAGCTATACAGAGACCGGTCTTAATTTGAGGATTTGTACAATATTGCCTAGTAATGAAACCTGACAAATCATATAAACATTCTACTTCAACAAAACTTTATACATACAGAAAGCTTGCTTTATCTTTTTATGATTGCCAATAACAGATCTGATCCACCACACATATATTAACCAAAAAAGAACATTTAGGAAACAGGGTAAGAGGCAATCTTTTCTTTTCCCCATACCCTAATTGGGTTTGGAGTGCAGTTGCTATTTACCTCATAGCAGAGCTTCTAACAAGGTAAGTTTAGAATACATCGTTTCTTTGAAAATTACACGAGGTGGTGGGGTAAGCCAAGCTTGCGTTGTAATCGTAGACTATAATCAGGGATGTTAGTGCTTGTTGAACAAAAAAGCTGAAATCCAAACCAAATGCTTGGTTTGGAGAACCGAAAAAGCTGAACTAAGCGTGACCGATAAAAATTTAAATTTTAAAAATTATCACGAGATGACAAATTTTAATAATTATATAATACTATACTACTAAATGTACTTTTGATTTCTTTATAAACACTTTATACTAGCAACATAAAATCTATATTTATAAAGCGTGTATCCAGGGGTGAAACTGCCCATCACTGAAAAATCCTGAAACCAAAAATGTGTCTTATGAGGGAGGGGGGGGGGGGTGTAAGTGACAAAATAAAAATTTGAAGATAGCGAGGATAGGGGTAAAGTGAGAAATTAAGAATACATAGGATTTTGTAAAAAAAATCTTTAAAAAATTTTTTTAGAAAAATAATTTTTAAAAAAACAGGACAATACAAATCATCAAATAACTGCATACAGTTAATTATAGTGTCAACAGGGAAAAAAAAGTTTAAAAAATTCTTGATGACTCCCTGTATATCGCAATTTTACGACGTTTTTTTTTTTTTAAAGTTTCACATGGTTCATAAAATTATTAAGAAGCAAAAAATCCAAGTACTTTTCCAGAAATATTAAAGAAATAGAAATTGCTAAAACCATAAAATCGGAATAGATAAAGCGTTATAAGCCGTCCCTCAATTCTTTTCCATCATTTTAATTTCATCCAGCCGTCCCTCATTTCAATTTCAACAAAAATTTTGAAATTAAAACCTGTAAAAAATCCGAAACCCTAGCATAGTAGAAAAAAAAGTGTCCAATAAAAGCTTCAAACATAATTTTCTTTTTCATTCAAATTTTTCTTGCCATCACAAGGCCACGTCTCACGAACCCTTGATTAGAACCCATCGCACAAATATTCTGGTTTATCCAACTTAACCTGAACCGGAGCTACAAAGTGATAAGACACTCTTCCGATAACGCAGAACTGTCAATCATTACAAGGCGTGCGACGTCATCGGTGGATTTCTTGAAAATTACTAGGCAGCAAAATAAGTGAATCAGCATTGTTGGATTGCACTGGAAGTTGGGTTAGCCGATATTTGAAGAGATCAAAGTGTAATCGAATCTTAATTAATCTTGAAATTTTAATTAAATTTTTCATCTTTATTGCATAAAATTTATTATTTAAGCTTGTTTTTCATTGAAATTTAAGTTTAGTTTTCATTGATATGGACCGAGAAAGGTGGAGTTGAAATATCGTAGCTCTAGAGCTACACGCGGGCTATTGGCGACGGGCGTCATAATTTAAAGCAATCAATTGAAATTTTGGATGCTTAAGTGATTTAAAAGGCACGAACTTATTTTTTAAACGTTTAAACAATTTTTTACTCTAAAATAAAACCCGGAGTTCCGAAAAAGAATATTTAAAAAAAAAAAACGGAATTCCGGGGTACCCCTTGAAAAGTTTCACCCCTGAAAGCCGACACTTTTTTTTTTAAAACTAAAAATTGTCTAAAATCAGAAACCCCAGTATAGTCCGAAGTAGAAAAGAAAAGGTTCAATTAAACAAAAAGTATTTTAACATTCCCCGCTATTCTTGAGATCACAACAAACGGACGTTGTCAGACACTTGATCAAAAAAAAATTCTGGTTGTCCGACTTGGCCTCAACCCGAGCTACAAAAGTAACGATATACTCTTTCGATCACGCAGAGCCCGAGAACTGTCAATCATTTTAATACAATGTGACGTCATCGGTAGATTTCATGAAAAATTACTAGGCAGCAAAATAAGTAAATCAGGAAGCATTATTGGACTCCTAATGGGAGATAGGACGGCCGTGATTTGAAGACATCTTAGTGTAATCAAATCTTAATTCATCTTCCATTTTGATTGAAATTTTTATCTTCCATAAAAAAAATCTGTTATTTTAACTGTAGTTTATTGAAATTTTAGTTTAGTTTCACCTAATTGCGGGCAAAGTAAAAGTGGTACGGAGGGAAAAACAAGAAAACAATCGTTCAAAAAAGACATCGCAGTTGTAGCGAATCGCTTGACTATTTGTATCGCTGTTTCAGTGACTTTGCATCGCAAAATTGCGATGCGATACCGCTTACATCGAACCCTGGTTTCGACCATCTGTACAGTAGCTGACGATGCTACGCTAATTGCGAAAAGGGGGAAATGGCGCAGGAATGCGATCAACGCCCGATGACAAGCTGAGTTTAGGGGACAATAGCAGTATGTTTTTAGAACCAAAATATATAAAACCGATTTTTTTAAGAAAATAAAAAAGGGAAAATTTTGGAAAAGCGGAAATTGTTTTGGGAGAAGGAAAACAAAAAGCTGAATTTTTAGGTGAGAATAAAAACAAAAAATCGGAATTCCGCTAAAAAGCGGAAGACTGACATCCCTGTATAATAGAATTTTAATTTTTCAAAATTGACATTTAAAAAAACTCCCATCAAGTAACTTAGACAGTTAGAGGCATAGTTTTATGCTTTTCCATTGTTTAGAATATTAAAGTGAAATATGTTGTGATGAAGCCAATAGCAGGAACAGCAATTCCCCAGAAGAAATCAGTTATAAAACCCAAAAAAACTAACTTCCAAATAAATTTAACTTAATGCAATAGCATCATAAATAAAACAGAAGCAAGAAAACTGTTGCCAAACTTCATCTACTTTTGTGAATTATGACATCAGTACTGTCATATACCAGATATAATTATAATTTTATATAATTGTAAACCTTCACAAGTTTAAAAATTTGCATTATCCAAGAACCATTAACTATTGTCTCATTAACACCAATGTAACTAACAAGCTTACTGTTTGTAACATTTATACAACAACGTCCAAGAATTTATTTCTGAAAAATGACATAAAATTGAAAAAATTAAATTTTTATTTTTAAAAAATCCACACCAATAAGGTACAACAAACTCGAAATATGTAGTTTGAGCACACATTTATTTAAATTTAAATCAGTTACATAACATGAATATCCAGTTTCAATCTTATTGACACAAAAACAAATATTTGATTTTTTTTAATCCAGTGCCATATCTTCATCTTTGTCTTCATCTTTCTTGTCTTTGGAGCTTTCTTTAGATCTTTGCAAGGCCCTCACAAAAGCATCCATATCTATAAAAAAAAGTTAAAACTTTCTGGATAAATACATGTTCAATAAACTTAGCGTAAATAAACTTTAAAACAACTTTTTTTTGTTTCCTGTACAAGCACTAACTTTTGGTCAAATAAGTTATTGGACATAGAGGATGTAAACTAGTCAGGGAAATATTACTTAATATTCAAAATTTGAATAGCATAGATATTTAAAAAAAAAACTAAATAAAATTTTGAAATAACAATTTGTAATAAATTTATGTTTTCTTAAAGAACAATATACGCTCTGTACATAAAAAATGCAAATGAGAGAAATTGATTTGTTATTTTTAAACATTTATCAATTTAAAATAAACTAAAAAACCATTAGTCAAAAGGTAATGGAAGATACTGACTGGAAGGCTTATAATTTTTAATTTATGTAAAGCGATTTTGTGTTAAGCAATTTTTCAACAATAAATTTTAATATAGGCTAAAAATATGTTGATAAATTTAATGAATTCCCAAGTGAAGAACTGAACAAGGTTCTAGAGCCATCCATAAGTAGTTTAGAAGTTATAAGAATAAGCATTAAAATAGACAATTATATACGAGGCATGTTTTTTAAGTAAGTACCGTTATGCCACACAGCGTCCGCAGCGCTGCGATCGGCGTTCTGCGCATGCGCACTGGGTAACTACATCTCTTGCCTACGCACTGACGCTATTACAGTCTGATTTGTCATTGTTTCCGTTGTCTACTGAGTGTTTAAGATGCCTCCGATAATCGTGAGTCCCGCCGACTGTGAAGTACGCTCTGTTATAAGATTTCTTAGTGCTAAAGGTCTAAAATCGATCGATATTCATCGTGAGATCTGTGCAGTTTACGGACAAAACATTATGAGTGATGGAATGGTAAGAAAGTGGGTGAGATCCTTTAAAGATGGCCGCACAAATGTGCATGATGAACAACGGAGTGGCCGTCCTTCGGTCATTAATGAAATTTTGGTGCAGCAAGTGGACAATAAGGCAAGAGAAAACAGACGCTTTACAATTTCCTCTTTGTCTGATGACTTTCCTAATGTTTCTCGTAGTGTTTTGTATGGCATTGTGACCGAGCAATTGAATTATCGAAAATTGTGCTCACGTTGGGTACCGAAAATGTTGACGGATGTGCACAAAACCAAACGTCTAGGCAGTGCAATGACTTTCCTTGAACGGTACCACAACGTCGGTGATGATTTCTTAAGCCTATGGCCTATGTTACCCCTGAATCAAAGCAACAGTCCATGGAATGGCGGCATTCGGATTCGCCTAAACAAGTGAAGTTTAAGCAAACAATTTCTGCCCGGAAAATCATGTGCACAGTTTTTTGGGACAGAAAAGGAGTATTGCTTGTGGATTTTCTGCCTCGTAATGAGACAATCAATGCAGCAGCTTATTGTGAGACATTAAACAATCTGCGCCGTTCAATCCAGAACAAAAGACGTGGCAAGTTGAGCAAGGGCATCGTTTTGCTGCATGACAATGCCCGTCCGCATGTGGCTAATCGAACCTAAGATCTCATCACATCTTTTAAATGGGAAACTCTAGATCATCCTCTGTACAGCCCAGATCTGGCGCCCAGTGACTACCATCTGTTTCTGCACTTGAAGAAACACCTGGGCGGTCAGCGTCTTCAAGACGATGACGAAGTCAAAACAGTCGTGATGCAGTGGTTAACAAGTCAGGCGGCAGACTTCTATGAGGAGGGTATTCAGAAACTGGTACAACGGTATGACAAGTGCCTCAACATTGGAGGAAATTATGTAGAAAAGTAGATTAAGGTACAGCTTTCATGTAAAAATAAAATTATTGAGATATCTTTTCACGTTTTTTTTTCAAATTTAAAAACGGTACTTACTTAAAAAACACGCCTCGTATATTAAAAACAGGTTGTAGCAACTGTATTTAATAGCAAATATTTGATTAAACTAAAATACAAATACTCAATCCCAATACTGTCTAAAAGTGTTGTCCCTGGATAGAATGGTAAACCATAAAACTAAAAATGAGTGCTCAAGTCCAACCTTTTGACAGTGAGTCCAAATATCCAAAGTTGTTTATAGCATCATTTATTTTTAATATCATAATTATTATTGTCTTTTGAATGGTGTTTCATGTTTTAAGGTAAGTTTACTCAAAAAAGAATTTAGTTTTCTCACAAGTGAAGAGTACAGTGGAAAAAGAGCTTGATTGCATAGGGATCTGTCTGCATCAGGATTCTTTGGCAACAATAGCGAGTCATCGCCTAAACTGGTGTAAGGAAACCGGTTACTCACTTTGTTTTTCTCTTGTGGCAACCCTGATTCACGCCAGAGATCAGTGGACACGAGTCACACGAGATAAGTAAGAACCAAAATGAAAACCGGTTTCCTGTCGCCAACGTCCGCCAAGCACAAAAGAACATGGGAAGATTCCTACGCAATCAAGCTCTTTTTCCCCTGTACTCTTCAAGTATGAATTTTTTTTGCAAAAATAATAGAAACTTACCACCAGAGGTTGCAGCTGCTACAACATCATCTGTCATTCCAAACTGCTGCATTAACGGGCCCAACTGTCCTGACTGCAAAGCAGCACTAAACATTCCAAGTGCCTATGGAAAAAACAGGGAAATTAATTTTTTTTAATTAGTAACAAGTTTTTAATAATTAAAAATAACGTAGATTTGATAATCTTAAGAAATTTATCTACATTCCTCTCTATTCATAATTACAAAGAATAAAGATACACCTAAACAGTATTATAGGTACAACTTAGATTCTTAAAAACATTCATGAAAATGAACAATTACTTTTTAACAATACAAATTTTCAAAAAACAAGGTCTTGTTGCTGAATTAATATTCCAACAAAAACTACAATAGATTTTAACTTTAAGGTAGCAAGAGTCAGTACAGTTGAACCTCTATTATCCATCCCTCTTTTATCCGGAACTCTCTGTTAACTGACCGTCCCTAAGTCAAGATAAAAAAAATTCTCCAATAAGGTCATTCTCGGTTGTTCACAAAAGAAACCAGTTTTTGAAATTTATGAGATTCTAAAGTGAAGAATATCCGCCGATACAGAAATTGCCAAAAATCCCAAATTCAAATATCTAAAATGAGAAGTCTTCGGCGATTCTGAAATCGGGAAGTTCCGGCGTTTAGGAAATAAGGGAAAATAAGGCGATTTTAAGCTAGTAAAATTTCGGCAACTCAAAAAAGTAAAAGTAAATTTCTGGCAATCTTAAATTTTCGGAAAACTCCCGGAATCTTCTAAAATCGCGAGACTCCAAATGATATCTATTATAAAACAAACAAGAAGTTCATAAAGAACTAAAATAGCCTACTTTCCTGTTACTTAAATACTTACTGAAGTTCTAATCGGGAAAAAAAACTAGGTTCCTAAAGTAAATATCATCAACAGCCGTTTCTACACTAGATTTATGCACATTAGAAAAAAAAATCGAAACACAGCACCCAGCTATAATTTAAACTTCTAAAAGCCAAAATCAACTATTTTCCTTAATATTCTTTCGCAAATTAATTAAATATTATTTATCATCTGCTCGTGATTTATTTGTAGTTCGAAGAATAATTAAATATTTATTAATAACAAAAGTAATGAAACTACTCCGAACTACATTAAAAAATAAGAAATGTAAATTAAAACTAAGCATAATTGCATGCAAAAGTATGCCTTGCCGCTTTCTTGGTAGATAATTAATGAATAATCAAAGAATCAAATTGTGCTACATTTTATGACGTCATTCCAAACTGATTCATGAAAATATTATTTTGCTTCAAATATGTTTAAATAAATAAAGTTTCTCATGCCATTGTTGATTTGGCAACAGTGATTTAAATGACTCAAAATTGAATTTCAATGCTAATTCAATGGGAAATTCGCCGAAAGATAGATTTATGTCCGTCCGGACGTACAGACAGACGGACAAACAGTATGAAAGTTGGGTATCTGAGGTCATAGCTTTCTAACAAAAAAAGAATTTTTAAGATTTGATGGATAGAACCGATTTTGGAAGGGGGGTACGGACAGACAGACAGACGGACGGACATCGACCGCATGTCAATATCTACTTTTTCATTTTTTTAATTCTTTCGAATTAAAAAAAGAAAAGTAGGCTAAAAATAAGCACTTTTCCTGGAATTCCGGTCATATATTAAAAAAATAAGAATAGAAACTGAAAATAATGTTTAGCAATTTCTTTTCACCAGGAAGATTCAGTTTCCGAAATAACCCAACACTAAATTTTAATGTTTACAACTGCAAAACCAACGCAGATTTCGGACCTTATCGAATTTGAGGTCAGCGGACTTTTGGAGCTCAACTGTGTATTACTATTTAAATGAACATTATTCTTTAATTATCTGGAATTTTCTATTATCCGGTCTATCTCCGGTCCCACTTAGATTGGATAATTGAGGTTCTACTGTATATAAAATAGTACAATTTTAAGGGTACTCCTACGGCTAATATTTTTACAATCTAAATGGATTTAAATACCTGCTGAAATTGAGCTAAATAAACTGTGATAATATTTGAAATTGCTGATATTTTTATAAATGGATTTAAATATTATTAAATACCTGTTGAAATTGAGGGGATTGCACAGTAGAACGCAGTTGCTCACTGTCGATAGGGGTAGATGAGGCTTCAGGTGGCAGGAAAGTCCTCACACGATCCATTAATTCTTGGTTACTGAACAATGGCTGCAAGGCTTCAGCGGTAATGGCAGAAGAAAGGTCAACTGAAAAAGAAAATTACATTGAGCTTTGAGCTCTCTGAGACTGCAGCATATTCTCCTGCAATTTTCTACTAACTCCCGAAGAGTATTACTACATAATTTTAGCAAATATATATATATTTTTAATGAACATTTCCTTGCACTAGAACTTAACTCCTACCTCAATTCTTAGTATCCTCTTTATTTTTAAACAAAATTTAATTTCAGAAATAATGAATTCCCATTAAAAGATATTACCAAAACTACAAATAAAAGTTAATGAATAGTTAGCTCCAAAATTTAATGGAATAATACAAATAGCAAAGGGGATGAAAAGAAAACTTTATTAAACTAAATTATCTCTTGGTAGGAATTTCCAGTCAACATTGGATTAAGTTTTGACATTTTAATATTACTGGTAGATCAAAAATGCAACCAGGAGTTGTAAGAAGTTACAAGTAAAAGACAAAAAAAAATTTCACTGCAAAATAAAAATTTATTTAAAAATAAATAAAAAAAGGAATTTTAATTCAGGAAGTATTTATATTGCAAGTATTACTTTATACAAAAATACAGAAAAAAAAAGCATCTTATAGTATTCACCTGAAGGTTTTGGAGCTCCTTCAGCTCCTGGGGGCACTATAAACATAAAAAAAAATACAATTTGAAAACATCAAGATTCTTTTTGGTTTACAAAATAAATAATAATATCTTAATAAAGTTAAAAGTCTCAGGCCATCTGAAATGTATGTTTCAAAAACTTTTTGGTAAAAAGAGCATTGTAGAAATTTTGGGAAAGCCAAGTTAGTTTTGGTTAGGCTGTATTAGTGTAACTTGGAATAGCTGTCAAAAAAATGATAATGACATACGAGCAGAAATTTAACACAATTCAAGAACAATCCCAAATAAGTATTTTGTGCAACAGGATATTTGGAGACAACTGATTTCTAGTGCACCAGACAACTTTTAAGTTTAAACCAGTTCATATCTTTCAGAGATTTTTTTGTTATAATATTTTAACTACAAAACTGTTTAGATTCAGCTAACACCAACGCCAACCAACAATATAATCTGCAAACCAGTTTGAACTCTAAAAATAATTCAATAATTATCTTTCAAAATCATACTAATTTCTACAATATGAATTCATAAAAAATCCCAAAACTAAAAAATAAAATATAATAAATTACTTAAAACTAATTTCAAAAACCTCTTACAAGTCAGTCCAGATAAGATATTCTGCAAATCGCTCAACTGGATGTTGGGGTTGGAAGAGGAAGCCGCAGCAGTAGTAGCAGCTGCGGCCACAGGGGCTGGGGTTGCAGCTGGCTGGGTGGAGGCAGCTGTGCTGCTTGTAGTCCTAGCCGGTGGGGTGGTCTCAGCGATGCTGTGGGTAGACTCCGAGCTGGAAGATACTGACTGACCACTTGAAGGCCTGCTACCCCCTAGAAGGCTGCTTAGGCTGGGCATTTGGCTGATGCCACCTACCCCTCCTGGAAAGGAAATTATTGTGCAAGTTTTGTATAAGTGAATTTCAAAAAGTGCATCAATATGTTTTGATTAATTGAATTTTGCATTAATCATCAAGAAAATTGAACTTTGGACAAGTACTAATTTAAAACCGGTATCAAATTAATATATATAATAAAATTGTATTTAATTTTTTTAATAAAAACTTTTTATGCCCTTAACTCAGGAAGAAAAATTATACCTGTCTCATACATTGAAAATGAACCCAATGTAGTTATTACAAAGAATCATTTGTAGATATTGTTCATGAATATTACACCTCAAACAGAACTTCTTTTCAATACAATCTAATATAGATTTACTTACCAAGAAGTTGAATCAGCTGCTGTTGACTCATGTTGTTGAGCAAGTTTTGTAGATCTCCATCCCCAAGATTGCTCAATTCGGACTGTAAGCCAGCTGCACCACCAGAAGGGGTGGAAGAACCACCCAAAGATCCACTTGCTCCACCTCTTGAAGATCCGCTCGCAGGTGGGTTGTTGAGATACTGGTTCACTTTGCAGCAGTACTCATTGTCACGGTCCGTCTTGGATTCCTGTTAAATGAAAACTTAGTTTTGCAGTACAGTTGTGGTGAATCTTAGTTAATTTAATATCTTCCAACTTTCTTTGCTTCGGCACCCCATTTTTTAGAAAATGAAACTTTTGCACACAGTACTTCTCTTTGTACCCGAATCCTGCAAAATCACAAACAAAAACTGAAGACCTGTCACTGAAATTTCTCACCCCTTTATAATAAAGGCGAGAGAAATTCATTCACAGTGAGATTTGAACCGAACAAGACATCACTTTTGCTCTTACTCTCAATCTCAAACCCAAAAGGACATGTGATGTGTGATGTCCTGAAACATGATTTTCTTATTATTCATTGTTATGTAGTTAGTGCTATGGTTAGTTGAATTAAATGTTACAAAAAAAATCTTATTACCATTTTAAAAATTTAAATTTATTATCTTCAACACCCTGGTTACCTTGCCTCACAGTCAAATGGGGCAACTTGAGTATCTTAGGGATAACTTAGGTCCAAGCTTTTCCCAATAATAAGTTAATAGCTTTTTTTTCTAATGGGGTTGTTTTAGGCAGATTAGTCAGTACTCTGCCTAATAGAAAATTAGTAATAGGGTTCTATGCTTGAAAGAAAATTGCCTTTTAAGATCAAAGTTGCCCCATTTGACTATATATTGTTCAACTGATATAATAAAATTCATCAACCAACAGGTCATCTCCTGATTTGTGTATCCATTAAATTAATGGATGGACCAAATCACACTAGACACGTAAATATGATGTATCAGTTAACTGGAATTACTAAAAAATTCATTGAAATTTTGTGTTTTCATTGCAAGTCATGGTGGAAAAGCTACGGATCTGCTTATTGCAGCATAACTTGTATACTAATTGATCAAAGACTACATTAAAGGAGTACTGTGATACTTTAAAGCCAAATCTAATTTATCTGTGCATTATTCCTTATAAAATTTAGAAAAAGCAGGTTTGTTCACATGTAGTTTGTTTTGCTCAACAAAAACTAATTTTTTATTAACGCATTGTAGGTTATATCAAATTCTGTAAACGAAGCCAATTAACCTGAAACTTATATTAACACAAAATGAGTTGTTTTAAAAATATGGACTATAAACTATTTGTTAACGACAGAAAATGTGGCCGATTCTATATGGTATGCAGCATTGGGGATCATTCATGCAAGCATTCGCTATGTAAAGGAAGCTTTGTTGTTAAATGGTTCTTTATTAATGTTATAGTCCATTTTCTGCTTTATAAAAAAAAAATTACGGCTGTTATTATCAACTGCTGGCCAACATAACAGTTTATATTAAAGCTGATGTAATGACCTTACAGATTTCAAAAATTTTTCTCCTTTCAACCCCATTTTTTCCCAATGACTCGTGAGTACACGAACCTAAGTTTCCAGAAGATCCTGAACTTACGTCTGAAAATTTTCGGATTGTTTTTTTGTCGACAGGTCAACACAAGATTTATCTGTCACATGATCGGCCGTACTTTAACTTCGCTTTTCAGAATGAAGTCTCGGGAAATCAGGTGTCATTCTACAATGTCAGCAAAAAATTTTAGAGAAAAAGTCATTGTATACCGATTCTAGTATTTTACAATTTCATCATTTCCAATTTAGATTTTTGAAATATTCAGGCATGAAAGTGCAAACTAATCAAAAAGGCTGAACACTGAATTCAATTTTTTTACACTATCGACGTAATGACGTAAAACCAATTCGAGAGAAATTTAGTTATATTATTTCCTATAAAATACACACATAGAAAATAATGCTTAAATAATGTAATTTAGTTTCACTTTAAAACTGTATATCGATGCCATATTAAATCATATTTAATAAAAAAAATCTGATAACTAATGAATTACTTTTACTAGATAAATGTAAAATCATAACACAATTACCATTTAAGAGTTTAAATCATCCCATTACGTTGCAAGCAGGGTTCTATTTATAAAAAAAAATTAAAAACTTTCAAAAAAATTCTTGACTATGACTACCTCTTTGGGATTGAAATCCCCAACTTTTGGTCTTTCAATACATATCCTTATTAACATGGTTCATACTAGGTTAGAAAAAAAAATTCGAACACTTTTCCAAAAAAAATTCAAGGACTCGAAATTCACTAACAACCTGAATATATAAAGCTTCTATAAGTGGACACTCCATTTCTTTTAAAAATAAAAATTGTCTAAATTCAGAAACCACAGTATAGGCCGAAGTAGAAAAAAGTTCAAACGTAAACAAAAAGTATTTTTTAATTAGGGCCGTTCCTGTGATCACGACTCACGGACACTGAGTCAGACACTTAATCAGAAGAAAATATTCTGGTTGCTCGACTTGGCCTAAACTGGAGCTACAAAAGTAACGAGACACTCTTCCGATCAAACAGAGTCAGAGAACTGTCAATCATTCTGATGCAATGTGACGCCATCGGTAGGTGAAAATTACTAGGCAGCAAAATAATTAAATCCGGAAGCTTTATCTGACTCCTCTTCTAATGGGAGATTGCAATGGCTGGCCGAGATTTAAAGAAAACTTAGTGTAATCTAATCTTAATTCACCTTCACATTTTAATTAAATTTGTATCTTCATTATAAGAATCTGTTATTTGAACTTATTGTTTATTAAAATTTAAGTTTAGTTTCACCTAATTACGGCGCAAAGAAAAAGTAAACAATCGCTATAAAAAAAAATGCATCGCAATTCTAGCGAATCCGTGGACTGTATTTGTATCGCTGTTTCAGTGAATTTGCATCGCAAATTGCGATGCAATACCGCTTTAATCGGACCCTGGTTTCAAAAATGCACCACTTGTTCAAAAAAATTAGCCATCGGACTCCGAAGTTAACTTAGTGAGAAATCGGTTTATCGGCTTTTAAAAATATCGGTATACCGATGGAAGCCGATGTTTTTTTATACGAAAAAATAATAATATTTCGAACTCAAATTAAATGAGATCGTAACTGAGTTTATTCAGAGACGTGTTACGATGATCGCATTTGAAATATTTTCCAAATCTTAGCATAATTGCAGTTACGTCTAGTTATTTTTACAATATAGTTTTGGTTTAAGACGGATCATTGAACCAAAAAAACTTATACGAATCGTAATATTTACTAGTTCGCAGCGAAATCGCACTAGAAGTGACTCTTTATTTTTATAGTTTTAGTTCAAACAGACCTACCAATCAAACTTCAACACCTCGTAATTTTTGCTCGATTATTTGCGGCGAAATGGCAATAGATATAGATTCCGTTATTTTTATAGTTTAAGACAGATCGGTCAACCAAACATTGACGTCTCGTAGTGTTTTGTTTTGTCTCGCCTTGTTTGATCTTAGACCCCCCCCCCCCCATATATATGGGTCACAATTTCTCAACGGTTTTGCATCGATCTCAGGATCAGCCAAAATGAGATTAAAAAAGGCGGATTTCCGCCGAAAGGCGGAAAACTTTCATGCCTGAATATTAAAAGTCAAGATTACCAAAATTATTAAGTTTGGTAAATTTTAATCCTACGATACTGCTTGGCGCGTCTACAGAAACTTGCCAACTTGGCGAAACTCGCGTGTTTTCCCATTGCCAGATTCCTTCATCCAATGCATTAACCCTAGTTTTCTTTGACAAAACAAACCAAACTCACATATTTAGTTTGCTTTGGACAACACAAACCAAACTCTACACCATACAATGGGCTAATAGTGCCAATCCGGTTTAGTTTAGTTTGAATAATTGTCGCACTAGAGCTACACGAGTGGCAATCCATTATGCATGTGCTTGGGGCTTCGGGCAATTTTGTTTACTCTAAAAAAACATCAGTATCTAACATGGGGCAGAATGTAGGGCCCATTGAAAGCCTAAATACTCATTTGGTGCCCCGGGCAATTTTTTTTCTCTAAAAAAACATCATGTGATCAGTATCCAACATGGGGCAGTATTGTAAGCCCCATTGAAAGACTAAATACTTGTTTGGGGCCCCGGGCAGATTTGTTTAGTTTTTTGTTACAAAGCACAACAAAAAAAAATTTATTTTGCAAAGCAAAATCAATAAAATTTAGTTTCATTTAGTGAATAAAACCACCAAAAAGTTAGTTTTGTTAACAAAAATAACTCGATGCAATTTCCGCGCAACCTACCCACAATTCCACACAAGTATTACCAGCACCACCTAGACACAATGCATTTCGCCACAATATGCTGCATCACCAAAAAAAATAGTTTATCGCCCTCTACAAAAGCGCCAAATCCCATGGTGACAGAAGTTCCGTCAAATTAAAATTAACCTTACGTTTAATAGAAGTTGAAAAGGAATATTAATTTGCCCATTTTTGGGTTAAATCCTAGTTTCGGTATACGGCGACTTTTTGGGAATGTATGTTGGCGACGAATAAAGGCGATAAATAATTCCAATCTGACAACCATGTACTGAAATTGTCACAGCTGTTAGGCATCAAATAATGCAAACCCATGTGCTTAAACTAGCCCATTATAAAGTAAAAAATTAAACAAAACTTTATTAGGAATAATTTTGTACCTGTAGCCAATAGAAGCATCTTCTTGAAGAGGATTTAAATTTCAAAACGAAAACTCTGCCAGTTGTACACTCTGGAACTTTCTTGAACACAACGTCATCAGGAAATATGATTAAATCCTGTAGAATAAACTATATAAATCCTACAAAAAAGTACTAAAATAAAAACGTAATTTTTGACACAAAAAAATGTACTTACATCTTCCACGATTCCAGAAGTGCGATCTTTCCAACAGAAATGCATCAAGGAATCATCAGTTTGATAAACGAAAACTAGACCCTTTCTTTTGTCAGCCGATACTACCATGTTTTTCATGCTCATTTTACCGGCTCGAAACTCGACCAAATACTTATTTTGGGACTGGGACGATGAAGAACCGCCGAACAGAAACGGACGAGTCATTTTTAGTGCTAATTAGTTGAAAATACTAGTTAATATTTATCACAAAAAATTACTGAAAAAAAATGACACTGCATAAACTCTCAACGAAAGTGAAAAACAACAGATTAAAAAAAAAGTGCAGTTACAGTTAAAAAATGTTTAGAGCGAGATTAGCAGATTTATCAAAATTCAAAATAAACTTATATAAAAGCATAGTTCAAAAAATATTTATTCAATGATTTTTTAAATTTTTTTTTACATATTTTCATAACAGTAAATATAAAAAAATTCAGCAAAATTCAGATTGAAATTTTTCCACTCTTTAACATAAACAATGTACGTGATTGTGTAGTTGAAGAATCTTTTAAAATATGTAATAATTTAAACCCTTACCATTAATAAATTATACGTAATGTATTTGAATAAATCTCAAGAATTTTAATTCAGCCATTATCTACTATCTCAGTCTCAAACACGTATTACGATTCAGAGATAGTAAATTTGGTCTACTACAATTTTAAAATCAACTCATCAACACATAAATGATCTCAACCAATAAACTTTCGATTTAAAACCTTTTAAGATAGATTTCGGAAAAGGTTAATATCAGAAAAGAAAAAAGGTTTTCAACTCGATATATGCATTATGCACCGACTGTACTCCCAAAGAAAGGAAACTCCCAAAGGAGCTTCATGATGAGTTTGAATTACGAAAAGACTCTTCATAATTTTGTTGATAAAAAGGACCCCATCAAAAAGAATAAATAGAACTAAAACCTAAACTGTTTTCATTTATTAATAAAGAATTAAATGTAGATGAAAACTTAGATTTGCTTTTAAAGTAAAACAAAAAAAAAGAGTGCCTTTTTTCTCTTTCCAAACAAATAATGCAAGCTATCGCAGAATTCTATTTCAACACAAATTAGAACGTCAATTTAAACTAATTTCTATCACAAAAATAAATTTTCCTTTTTTTACTTATTTTAAATAAATAATGTTTCTCGTGTGATGATTGAGTGATAATGATGATGATTTAAAAGAATTGGAAAATGGAAGATTTCTTGTGCTTTTTAAACGGATATTAAATTTTGAAGTTTTTTAGTAATTGAATTACTGCGATTTGAATTTTTTCAGAGATTTTCAAATACATCAATCATCTAGTTTCGATGCACTGAATTCTTTGACGCTTCACACTAATCTATAGAATTTGCAGTTTGGGCTATGAAAGCGGGTGACGGACAGACAGACGGTCAGACATATATTTATCTTGTATTATTCTAACCTCTTTATGAACTCAGAGGTAGCGACATAACTGTTTACCGAATTTCATATCAGCAAACAGAAAAAAAATTACATTCAAAATGGGCTTGTTTCAACACTTTGTCAAATAAAACAAAACAACCAATGAAATCGCAGTTCAGAGCGCGTGACGATATAAAAAACCAATGAGCTTGTTTCAAGTAGTAGGGAAAGAAAACAAAACAACCAATGAAATCGCAGCATGGAGAGCGTGACATCATAAGAAATATTCCCATTATGTTTCTTGTGATGTCACACTCTTCTTACTGCAATGTGATTGGCGTCACGCTCTCTGCAATTCCATTGCAGAGAGCGTAGTTGCATTGGTTTTCTTTCCGTTCCACGTGAAACAGCCCATTATAATTCAATTTTTCTCCTTTTTCCCTTATCTGATATTTTTCTTTTTTTCAAACATTTACGTTATTTACCGTAGATTAAGAAAAATCTTTTCTTTACATTTTTATGAACTTCAAAATGTAGACTCAACTAAATTATTAACAGTAGGTGTACAGATCTTCACTTAACCCGCTCCCACACAACAGTTGTTTAACAGGTAAAAGCACCAATACAGATATATATAGCATTTACATGCAATTGGCTAGTTTCATTATTTATTCGAAATCAATAGTATACTTATCGTTGCAAAAATTTTTCAAGATAAATATGAATATCCCGCTTTAATGAGAGATGAACATTCATATCAACAACAAGATTCTTAGTGAATTATTGACGTCTTTCAAAAACATATGATCGATGTCGCAAAAATAAATTTATTTTAATTTATTGTCTAAAAGAATTAAAGTTTCTCGAGCGATTGTTGCGAATAGCAATGGTGATTTAATTCTAATAAAAATGGCTTCCTAATTCCTATGCTTTTTAAATTAGCATTAAATTTTGCAGTTTTTTTTAAACAATTGATGTACTTCGAATTCGAATTCTTTTCTGAATTTTTCAATGTATTCTAATTTCGATACGCTGAATTTTTTTTGACGTATCACACTTGTCCGTAGCATTTGTAGTTCGGACTATGAAAGTGGGTGACGGAACGGACGGACAGACAGGCGGACGGACGGACTTAACGATTATAATATACCTTCCACTTTTTACGTTATAAACGTAGTGTGGAAGCTAAAAATGAATGCTTTACATTATTAGTTACACTTGATAGTTTCAACTAAGCAATACACTCAACTAGTTAGTTTGCCAATAAAAACTTACAAAATGCTTTACACCTAATTAACTCGAAAAATCACAGGTTTTACACCCTAATTAACTTAAATTCACAGTCTGAAACCACAAATGAAATGCTAGTTATTAGTACAATTATTAAGTAAACATTCATTTCAATTTTCGGTCCAAAATTATAAGTAATTTGTACCTTCCTACAGGGGGCTAATAGAACCGTTGATCGATAATTAATGCAATGAAAATTGAAGCAATTAACTGAGTAATATTGAGTAAGAAAATAACTCCACGGACAGTTTGTAACTTGACGTTTTAATGCTAAAATTCAGCAATTTGGTTCTTAATTTGGATTAATACTTCAAAATATAATTTAAATTTTTAAAGATCAACATAGAGGTTAGGTTTATTTTAACTCACAAACTAATTTAGAGAGATTTATAAATGGGTGCTACACGAACACAAGATTTTGTGCTACTAATTTATGATTCTGTTCTGAATCTGATTAGTTCCACAGTATTTTCAATAATTTTTGAAACTTCAGAATTTTAAATTTACTATGGTTTATATTATATAGGTACTGAGTTGTTAAATAGCTTATTCAAAAACAAAAGTTCCATGTATTTCACGTAATTCAATGATTTCTAGTACAGTTTTATATCTTAATTTTTCCATATTTTCCGATAATTACAATTATATAAATTTTTAAAACAGTTATGTAATTCGAATTTGTGCGCTGCTAAATATTTTATAATGGGAACTATTTCTGATTTTGATACGTGGACACGAAAAATTAAGTGTCTGTTTAATTAATGTCTTTAACATTTAAAGTGCAAAATTTTAAAATTTAAACGACTGAGCTCACTTAAAGATTGGTTTGGCATTCTTTTTCCTTTCTGAGTATTGCTTTGTCTATTTTAAACCCATCAAAGAATTAAAGAAAATTATCGAAGAACTACCATACTGCTAATATTTTCATTGAATAAATTTAAAAAGTCGTAGGAAAAAAGTATGTTTATTAATTACAATTTTTCTTTACTCAAAAAGTCTGAACGAAAAAATAAAAAAGAACATAAAATATTATTCATATAATATTTGTCTCGTTTCCTACCTTCTCCTTGCTATTTTAAACGAAAAAAGAATACCGTCAAGGTTAAATGGGGTAACTAATAACTTTGGCCCTGGTGGGTAACTTGGACCCAATAACTTCTCATTAAATACACTTTTTAATAATGTGTAATGAATGTGCTTGCCTTTCTCAATTAGTGACAACTTTGTATTGACCGACCTATGTAAAAAATATTAAAGAAGAAAGTCAGTACTAGGGTTTTATACTTGGACTTAAGTTACCCTCCAGGATCCAGGTCCTAAAGTTATCCATTTGACGGTATTTCTAGACAATTCCTACGTTTTAAATATTTTTCTTCATTTTTTTATTTAAAAACTTTATCCGATTAAATATATTTAAAAATTATTTAATAAGATATTATTTAAATTAAAAAAATAATTGTTTAAATTATATCTATATTTAAATTGAAAATAATAAATTTTTTAATTTAAATTATTTTTTAAAAGCAATTAAAAAAACACTGATCGTCAAAAAATATTTGAAATCGGTACAAAATATTCTATCTATAATAATTTTTTGCCGCTTTTTTATCTTCGCTTTGTTCCTTTTTAGCAATAGGCCGACAGAGCGGAGTGATCGTGTCAGTTAAAGCAACGCCGCCTTCTCATTGGATAAATTTTTGCGGCTTTTATAAAATCATCCAATGGCAGCGCCTTTTCAACTGTGACTCGGAGCGCTATGTTAACCGGTATCGAGCAGTACGTAGAAGCGAAGCAAGTAGTTCAGTGTTGAAGTATTTTGAAATTGCTGGTCGACATTTTGCGTTGTAAGTAATAAATTATTATTTTTAAAAATAATTCAAAATGTACGAATTGTTAAAATCTTATCCCTGCTTTATTGAAATTTTTTTGGTGCGTTTCAGTTTAGCGATTGCATCGGAAAATTGATTTGAAAGTTAGCATCAAATCGCTTGTAATAGCATAGCTTCACAAAGGCGGCTACGGACGCCATAGTGATTCTATGGGAAAGCCATATTCGAAGGATAATTTTTAAATATTTCTTGTGTTCTTAAACAGTACTTTAAATTTTATTGGAGAATAGAATACGGCAGATCAGAGTTTAAATATAAATTTTCCAACTGGAAGTATGTTTTAATTTTTTATTTTTCTTAGATAAAAACCTCTTTGAAAATGGTTCCGCGAAATGGCTCGTATACGGCTTTTAGTTATATTCTCTCATAGTAAATGCTGTGTAGGGTATTCGCTATGTTATACCTCAATAGCAATGTTAACTCTATGGATCGAGTTGGTCATGGAGTTGACACTAGGGTATTGGTGAACTATAAGATAACTTTTAAAATTAATTTGCTATCTTAGTTGTCATCATTCTTAATCGACAGGAAGCCATTTTCTGTTCTCGAAAGCTAAATTCAACGGGGTTTTCACTTATGGATACATGGTCTGTAGTTTATAAAGCGTTTCTTTAATGAAAGTATAGATGACCCACTAAGTATGTACTATGGGTGCTTTTAAAATATTTTTTTCTTGATTATATAATTTGGGATATAGTTTTTTCGTAAGATAATAAATTATTTTTAATTATTAAGATTATTTTTAACTTGTTTTGAATGCTCCAAACGAACTTTAGAACAAGTTTTTAATGCTTTCTTGGATTATCAGACTTAAAAATTACTATTAATTTTTAAAAAAAAATTATTTTCTAATAGAAAAGTTTTATTTTTCAGGTTATTTACTTCGGTTATTTAATAGTTTTTATTTACTCGTATGTTTTAGAACAGTTTGTTTAAAGTTTACTGCTTGATTATTTTATAATAAATATGTCTGTACTTTATTTATTGTAAAAATATTCATAAAATAAATTAATTGCATTTTTAGTATATATATTTATATAAGAATGTTTAATATGTAAAACTAAAAAGGAGCCATAGTTTAATTAATTCTAAATACTGTTCTATGATTTTTAATTTTTTTCTTATAAATTTTTTTTATACAGATAGTTTAATACTTCTTTTTTAGGTTACATTTTTTTTTCTTTTTAAAAACAAAACTTATTTCCATAATCAAATTTATTTTAATGCATAGCATTTTAATGAGGTTTTTTTAATAACAATTTTCTAAAAATGTATACTTTTCCAAATTTTTTAATTGTTATTAATTTGTATTTTTCAGATACTTGACAAGTAACTATGGGTAAAGGTGATAATAAGCCTCGTGGCCGTATGTCGGCCTATGCTTTTTTCGTGCAGACCTGTCGTGAAGAGCATAAGAAGAAGCACCCTGATGAGTCTGTGGTGTTTGCTGAATTCTCAAGGAGATGTGCTGACCGATGGAAGGTAATTGTTGAAAATGATTTATTTTTCACATTTTGAATAGGAGTCTTTAAAATAGTAAATCAGGAGGTGCATTAGAAAAGAATTAATTACATAAAAAAAAATTTTGTTTGGTAATGCAAATAAATAAGCAATTTTTTACTTTTTGAATAAATTAAATTATTACCTATTAAATTAAATTTTCCATGGCTTTGAATCAAGACTGAAACTTAAAATTATCGTCTCTGAAAATTTTAAGATTGATTGCAGTCAGGCACTCTTTTTAAGGCAGGGTTTCAAGGGCAGTAGAACAGTGGTACAAGTCTAATTCTAAACCTTTTTTTAAAATTATCTATTTGTTAAATTGCCTTTAATTGTCTCTTGAATGTTTCATGTCAAAATGGCACAAGTCTAAATTTGCTATTACCATACCACGAAAAAATTGCAATGCAATATCTTAAAGTACATGCAATGTCTCTTTATTTAGACCATGTCCGAGAAGGAAAAGCAGAGATTCCACGGCATGGCCGAAAAGGACAAGAAGAGGTATGAATCTGAAATGGCCAACTACAAGCCACCCAAGGGTCAAGAGAAGGGCTCCAAGAAGAGGAAGCGCACAAAGGACCCCAATGCACCCAAGAGATCCCTGTAAGTATATAATAATTAATTTATTTGAACATCCCATAATTTGTTTTGAGTGGGATTTTTGGGTTTTTCACCTTAACGTAAATTATATTTAATAATGAGTTCATAATTAATGGTTGCTATTCCCAAAATGGAACTAAATCTTACAATTTTGCAACTTTAGTCAGTTATCGCGACTAGTTTTTAAAAAATGTTATCGGCAACTTTTTAAGGTGGGTTTTCAAGGATCTTGTAGAAAATAATAATTGTATAATATTAATCTTCAATGATTTTAAATTTGTTAAAAAAAAATAATTCTGCAATCCTTTTATCACAACACTGATACATAATATGTTATATTCTAGTAGTCGAAAAGCTAGAAACTGGCGATATCTAAAATTTTGGAACTCTCTCGTGAAATTATGAAACTCCAGTGATTCTGTAGATACATAACTACAGCAATCTTAGAGTTTATGTATAAGTTACTAAAAACTAGCAAATTTTCCAGGAATATTTTTCTTAATTGCTCCGAAATGAGACTTTGCTCCTAGTTGTTTTTTTAAAAAGTTAGTAGCACATATTTCTTTGCATCCAATTTCTAATTGTTATAATTAAAGTAATTCCAATTATTTCTTTGCTAGCTCTGCCTTCTTTTGGTTCTCAAATGACGAGCGCCCCAAAGTAAAGGAGACCATGCCTGACTCCACTGTGGGCGATGTCGCTAAAGAGCTTGGTAGACGTTGGAACGATGTGACACCTGAAACTAAATCTAAATATGAAGCACTTGCTGCTAAGGACAAGGCCAGGTATATGAAGGTAATGGGTCTTTGTCTATTTCTTTTGATAGTGTTAAGACATTTTCTTTAAAGATTCTTTTTTTTTAAGCGATAACAGGGTGGTAACAGAACCTGGAAATCAGGGAATTCTCGGGGAACTTTTTAATTCTGGAAATATCAGGGAATTTTTCAAATTTAGCAAAATATCAGGGAATTTTTTTCCATTACGGATTATTTAAATAGCAGGTTTAGGTTGTTCTTGCGATCACTATACTAGCGGACACTTCTTGATCAAAAGAAAGTATTCTGGTTGGTCCGATTGGCCTGAACCGTAGCTACAAAAGTAAACTCTACTATCTACCTATCGCGCAGAAGCAAAAAACTGTCAATTATTATCAAACGTCGAATATGCTCCAAAGTCTCAACGCTGTGTATGATGCTGCCCTTAAAGGTTGCGTTGGGTGCCTACTCAGGTGACAGCTCGTCACTTGACTGTGGTTCTAAATTACGACGTCCATTGCCAATAGCTCTTGTGTAGCTCTAGTATGACAATAATTCAAACTAAACTTAACTAAAAAGTAATTGTAAAATCAGGGAATTTTTTATGAAAGTATCGGGGAAATCATGGAAATATCGGAACTTTTTTTCCAGGATTTTGTTACCACCCTGGATAAGATCTTTAAATTAATTTTCTAAGCTTAATATTTTACCCTTTCCTTCTTACTCTCGTGAAAATGACGGGATGAAGTTGTTGGCTTTTCATAGGATTTTTAAATTTAAAGTTAATTAAAAATTAATGTGTATATTCATATATATATTATATTTTCACGGATGAAAATTTAGCACTTATCTGATTTTCTCTTAAATTATCTTATATCATTAAGGTGGTCAAAGGGGGTTGGTTTAGAAAAGAGCTATGGGAAATTTAAATTTATCCTTTTCAATAAAGATATTTTTGGAATCTAATAGTTTAACAGGACTTTGACATTTTTATTTTACCTGGTTTTGATGTTTGAAATTTTTTTTGGAAATTTATTGTAAGCAACAGAAATATCTGTAAAGGAACAACAGAACACTGCCATTGACATAAAAGCTTTTATCTTTAATTAAGTCGAGAAAAGAAATAATACAAAAATCAGCATTGTTGTATTTATCAGGGTTCGTACGCCTCCTGAAATTTCTTTTTTTTTCTAAGGGCCTTCATAACTCCTGAAAAAATTTATGACAATCGTTTTCTACTTTCTCTGCCGTTTTCTCCCGTACTTTATTCGGAAAAAGTCTACTGCACATGCACAGTAGAAAAATAGTTCGGACATCGTAGTAATAGTTAATGTCCCAGAATGCACCCCCACCACTCTTTAGAAGATTTTTTAACCTTCTGCTTCATCATTTGAAGTGCAGTGAAGTCACTAAGCTAAAACAATACTAAACGCATTTATTCAATTATATTCCTTGTTACCTCCTGAATTTACATTGCTGCACTCTTCAAAAACTTCTGAATTTCACTATCATAGAGTATGAACCCTGTTTTATTTTATGCCAATGCTTGTCTTCTGTAGGAAGTAAAGGCCTACAAGGGCGGTGCTGCCCCTCCCAAGAAGACCAAGGCCCCTGCCAAGAGCAAGAAGAAGGCCGCTGACAGCGATGAGGAAGATGAAGAGGATGAGGAGGAACCTGCTGAAGCTGAGGAGGAGGATGAGGAAGAAGAGGAGGAGGACGATGACGAATAACTCCTTGAACTCATTCACCATCCACCCATAGAGCCATAGGTATCATAGTTAAAGTATTAGATCGGCGGATCACGTGACCTCCACTGCTGTAGACGGGACAAGCACGGAGACTAGAATTTAAGGGCAAACAGGCCATTGTTGCCGTCTCTTTGAGGAAAATGCTACGGCGTCATAGTATTTTCGTAGTATTTTTCTCATTAAAGAGATGGCAACACTGACATTTTTGCCCTTAAATTGTAGTCTCCATGCGCGCCCCGTCATTAGCATTGGAGGTCATATGATCCGCCGATCTAATACGTTTACTATGATATCTATGCATAGTGGTCCTCTCTTAGTTGTTAATAGTCTCATTATTGTAGGGGTTTACTGGAATAGGTGTGTTACAACTCTTGCTTCAGGGAGGCAAGGCAGAGGATTTTTTAAACGCTTATTTTATTCTCGACTGGTTTTTGTGACACAACCTGCCTTGCCTCTCTGATAGGGCAGGCCTCATCATCTCATTACATTTTTTTTTTCATTTTTATTCACACTGGTGTACTTATGGGCTGTCTTCATTTTGTACAACGGACAACTCAAATTTTGTGGATTGCTTGCTCTGTGATCCACCCACTCTTCAGCAGCAGTGGGTACATCTGTAAATAATTTCCACTTTTAACAAAAAAAAATGAGAAATGAGTTATTATAACAGCCAGCGCTATACTCACTTTAAAATGTCATTGTTGGGTCGGTCGTACGGCTACACAAAAATCAATCTACCTCTGGTTTAAATTTAATATTAAGATATTTGTGTTTTTTTCTCCTTTGTGTGCAAGAGATTAGTTTTCAGATATTGCATCTATGCATATTCTGTTTTGTATAAAATTTCATCCATCTTTTGTTCACCTTTTTTTAAAGTTTTGTTAAGTAACTTATAAGCTTAGCTAGTAAGCATTATGAAGGATTATCCTTTACTTTTCAATAAATGTAAATTTTAAATTTTGTTTTAGTAAACTTTTAATGTGTTATAGAATTTGTATTTCAATAAATGTCACGTTGTCATACCCTGTCTTTTTTTTTCTTGTCTACTTTTCTTAGTAATTTTTAAGGTTTGCCATTAGTTTTGATCTTAAACTTAAACTGTTCTCTACTACTAGTCTAGAACTAGTCTAAAAGATTTGTGGATGCAGGACTTATGCTAAGATTAAGAACCAAAGTTTCGATTTAGTAAATTACATTCAGTCTCGTAAGTATAGATGCCAAATTAACTATAGGAAACAACATAATTAAGACAGTTGAGTTGGTGAGTTTTTTGCTTCTTTCCCTCAAGTATTTACATTCGCTCAAAATTAATATATGAAAATTTAAAAGTTGCTCTTAAAACTATTTGTTTTCGCCTTTTTGAAGTGGTCTAATATCTACAGGGCTCCCACCAAGTCACTATTCTCACAAAGTCACTTCTTTAGTTGCTAAAAGTCGCTATTTGCCCAAACTAGTAGCTAAAGTCAACTTTTTTTTTACATTCTACACTATTTAACCGTTTAATCATAAACTCTACGCATATTGAGAAATATTAAATTTTTTTAAAAATATAAAACTGAATATACTTTTAAATGAATGAGATATATTTTGAAGTATTGTTTTGACTGCCACTGCAAATCTTTGTCATATTTTGAACCTGTGTATACCTTTATTCGACACGATCAAATATACCGTTGTGATTTTTTAGCCTACTTTTCTTTTTTTAATTCGAAAGAATTAAAAAAAATGAAAAAGTAGGTATTGACATGCGGTCGATGTCCGTCTGTCTGTCCGTACCCCCCTTCCAAAATCGGTTCTAATCATCGGATCTTAAAAATTATTTTTTTGTTAGAAAGCTATAACCTCAGATACCCAACTTTCATACTTTTTGTCCGTCTGTCTGTACGTCCGGACGGACATAAATCTACTATCTGTCGGCGAATTTCCCATTGAATTAGCATTGAAATTCAATTTTGAGTCATTTAAATCACTGTAGGTATTGAAATGCGGTTGATGTCCAACTGTCTGTCTGTCCATCTGTCTGTCTGTTCGTATGTCTGTCCGTCTGTCTGTCCGTTTGTCTGTCTGTCTGTACTCCCCTTCCAAAATCGGTTCTAATCATCGGATCTTAAAAATTCTTTTTTTGTTAGAAAGCTATGACCTCAGATACCCAACTTTCATACTTTTTGTCCGTCTGTCTGTACGTCCGGACGGACATAAATCTACTATCTGTCGGCGAATTTCCCATTGAATTAGCATTGAAATTCAATTTTGAGTCATTTAAATCACTGTAGGTATTGAAATGCTGTTGATGTCCATCTGTCTGTCTGTTCGTATGTCTGTCTGTCCGTCTGTCTGTCCGTTTGTCTGTCTGTCTGTACCCCACCTCCAAAATCGGTTCTAATCATCGGATCTTAAAAATTCTTTTTTTGTTAGAAAGCTATGACCTCAGATACCCAACTTTCATACTTTTTGTCCGTCTGTCTGTACGTCCGGACGGACATAAATCTACTATCTGTCGGCGAATTTCCCATTGAATTAGCATTGAAATTCAATTTTGAGTCATTTAAATCACAGTAGGTAGCGAAATGCGGTTGATGTCCATCTGTCTGTCTGTCCATCTGTCTGTCTGTCGTATGTCTGTCCGTCTGTCCGTTTGTCTGTCTGTCCGTACCCCCTTCCAAAATCGGTTCTATCAATCGGATCTTAAAAATTCTTTTTTTGTTAGAAAGCTATGACCTCAGATACCCAACTTTCATACTTTTTGTCCGTCTGTCTGTACGTCCGGACGGACATAAATCTACTATCTGTCGGCGAATTTCCCATTGAATTAGCATTGAAATTCAATTTTGAGTCATTTAAATCACTGTTGCCAAATCAACAATGGCATGAGAAACTTTATTTAAACATATTTGAAGCAAAATAATAATTTCATGAATCAGTTTGGAATGACGTCATAAAATGTAGAACAATTTGATTCTTTGATTATTCATTAATTATCTACCAAGAAAGCGGCAAGGCATACTTTTGCATGCAATTATGCTTAGTTTTAATTTACATTTCTTGTTTTTTAATGCAGTTCGGAGTAGTTTCATTACTTTTGTTATTAATAAATATTTATTCTTCGAACTACAAATAAATCACGAGCAGATGATAAATAATATTTAATTAATTTGCGAACGAATATTAAGGAAAATAGTTGATTTTGGCTTTTAGAAGCTTAAATTATAGCTGGGTGCTGTGTTTCGATTTTTTTTTCTAATGTGTATAAATCTAGTGTAGAAACGGCTGTTGATGATATTTACTTTAGGAACCTAGTTTTTTTCCCGATTAGAACTTCAGTAAGTATTTAAGAACAGGAAAGTAGGCTATTTTAGTTCTTTATGAACTTCTTGTTTTCTATGCAATTATTGTGAAGATCCTTGCAATTAAGAATGCTGATATATGTGGGAAAAGGATTTAAGATGAATGTTAAAAGATGGATATGAAAATTCCGAATCAAATGTTTTGGAAAATAGTTTGTATGATTAGTAAAATTGATTATGCTTGACAAGGGTTCCACAAATTGGTCCGAATATTAAAAAAAAATTATTTTGCAATAAAACAAACCATTTTCAAAATGTGGAATTATAAAAACCCCTAACACAGCTGGATTACAGGGTTCGCACGGTCCTTAAAAGTCCTTAAGAACTACTTAATTTTGGTGGGTCCTTAAATAAGGGCCCTTAATTTTCGATTTTTCATTTTTTTTCTCTTCGAATTCGTTAACTGTCGCCAAACTTGATTCCTTCTTGCTGGATGCCAGTCTTCCGCTTTTTAGCGGAATTCCGATTTTTTGTTTTTATTCTCACATAAAAATTCCGCTTTTTGGTTTCCTTCTAACACAATTTCCGCTTTTTTAATTTTTCTAGAAAAAATCGGTTTTATATTTTTTGGTTCGAAACATACTGCTTTTGTCCCCTAAACTCAGCGTGTCATCGGACGTTGATCGCATTCCTGCGCCATTTCCCCCTTTTTGCAATTAGCGTTAAGCGTAGCCATCGTCAGCTACTGTACACATGGTCGAAACCAGGGTTCGATGTAAGCAGTATCGCATCGCAATTTTGCGATGCAAATTCACTGAAACAGGGATACAAATAGTCAAGCGATTCGCTACAACTGCGATGCCTTTTTTGAACGATTCTTTACTTGTTTTTTCCCACCGTACAACTTTTACGGTGCCCGTAATTAGGTGAAACTCAACTAAAATTTCAATTAACTACAGTTAAAATAACAGATTTTTTTTAAGGAAGATAAAAATTTCAATCAAAATGGGAAGATGAATTAAGATTTGATTACACTAAGATGTCTTCAAATCACGGCCAGCCACTGCAATCTCCCATTAGGAGTCCAATAATGCTTCCTGATTTACTTATTTTGCTGCCTAGTAATTTTTTACGAAATCTACCGATGACGTCACATTGCATCAGAATGATTGACAGTTCTCGGG
The DNA here is from genome assembly GCA_019343175.1 of Oedothorax gibbosus. NCBI lineage: Eukaryota > Metazoa > Arthropoda > Arachnida > Araneae > Linyphiidae > Oedothorax > Oedothorax gibbosus. Next base: position 130,306 of record JAFNEN010000498.1, read on the forward strand.
CTCTGCGTGATCGAAAGAGTATCTTGTTACTTTTGTAGCTCGGGTTGAGGCCAAGTCGGACAACCAGAATATATATATATATATATTTTTGATCAAGTGTCTGACAACGTCCGTTTGTCGTGATCTCAAGAACAGCGGGAATGTTAAAATACTTTTTGTTTAGGTTTGAACCTTTTCTTTTCTACTTCGGCCTATACTGTTGTTTCTGATTTTAGACAATTTTTAGTTTTTTTTAAAAAAAGTGTCGGCTTTCAGGGGTGAAACTTTTCAAGGGGTACCCCGAAATTTCGTTTTTTTTTTTTTAATATTCTTCCCCGGAACTCCGGGTTTTATTTTAGAGTAAAAAATTGTTTAATAAACGTTTAAAAAAAATACGTTCGTGCCTTTTAAATCACTTTAGCATCCAAAATTTCAATTGATTGCTTTAAATTATGACGCCTGTCGCCAATAGCCCGCGTTTAGCTCTAGTGCTACGATATTTCAACTCCACCTTTCTTGGTCCATAACAATGAAAACTGAACTTAAATTTCAATGAAAAACTAGCTTAAATAATATTAATAAATATATGCAATAAAGATGAAAAATTTAATTAAAATTTTAAGATTAATTAAGATTCAAATACACTTTGATCTCTTCAAATATCGGCTAATCCAACTTCCAGTGCAATCCAATAATGCTGATTCATTATTTTGCTGCCTAGTAATTTTCAAGAAATCCACCGATGACGTCGCACGCTTCGTAATGATTGACAGTTCTGCATTATCGGAAGAGTGTCTTATCACCTTGTAGCTCCGGTTCAGGTGAAGTTGGATCAACCAGAATATTTGTTGGATTGGTTCTAATCAAGGGATCGTGAGTCCTGACCTTGTGATGGCAAGAAAAATTTGAATGAAAAAGAAAATTATGTTTGAAGCTTTTATTGGACATTTTTTTCCTACTATGCTGGGGTTTCGGATTTTATACAGGTTTTAATTTCAACAAAAAGAATTGAGGGACGGCTTATAACGCTTTATCTATTCCGATTTTATGATTTTAGCAATTTCTATTTCTTGAATTTTTCTGGAAAAGTATTTTTTTCTTCTTAATAATTTTATGAACCATGTGAAATTTAAAAAAAAACATGTCGTAAAATTGCGATATACAGGGAGTCATCAAGAATTTTTTTAAACTTATTTTCCCTGTTGACACTATGATTAACTGTATGCAGTTATTTGATGATTTATATTGTCCTATGTTTTTTTTAAACTTATTTTTTTAAAATCCTATGTATTCTTAATTTCTCACTTTACCCCTATCCTCGCTATCTTCAAATTTTTATTGTCACTTACAACTTACTTTTTATTGTCACTTATTTTTCGTTTGCGCAAAGTATAAAATGAATTTTATGAAATAATTTAACAAATTGCTATAAAAGTTTTTCATAATTTTGTTTTAAGTATGCAGATATCGAAATTTTAAGCAGTTTAAAGTATTTATAATTATACATAAAACAACAGTGGTGACTACAATCTTTAATAACAAAAATGCAGTACATCGTACATCATGGCTTATAAAACTTTACATAATCAAATCCTGAAAACTTATTCTGAAGTTTGGGAAATGTAACATTTGTTAAATGCATTCATACAAAATTTGTTTTAATACATTATATTTTGACACATTTATAACATTTTATGAAAACCGAAATTAACTTCTGCAGTTCAAATCTGATTTTATAAAAAAACTGATTTTTTGGTGAAGCAAACTTAATATGCTTGATAAGTTATATTTAGAAGTTTTTAGGGTACCAAAAACACCCCCAAATTGGGGGGGGGGGGGGGGGCAATTTTTTTTCAATTTAAACATTTCCTGTAGATTCTAAAGGATGTGCATATTTGTGAGAAAACAAAAACTGAACTTTATAAAACATGATCAGGGCCGGATTTAAAAATTTGCCGCTTGTAGGCTACGATCTAACGTAAATACAAAAACAGGAACAGTTAACTTCGAAGAAGATCTGGGTAAGAACTAAATTGTTTCCTCATTGGCTGGAACCGGGCCATCTTGAAAGCGGCTTGAGATTGGCAGGAAATTTTCGCGAAGAAACTAATCTCCCAAACAAAAAGATGGTTCCAGATCTATACGTATAGTACTCTTTTTATGTGGATAACAAAAGAAAATGAAATAAAAAATAAAGGTGACTGCTGTATTTGAAATAACGAATTTATTTGTGCTTTTTTTTTGGTTAATTAGAAAGCAAAATAATAGGCAAACTTTTTAAACTGTTCTATTTTTCTTTCCACTTCCAAATCCGGGGGGGGGGGGGGGGGGGGGGGGGGAGAAAGAGAGAGGGTGCAATTGCCCTCGCAGCGGCCATGTTTGCTACTAAATAGTAGTACTATTTATACGTTTACGGTTTGCGCATTAATGTAAATTATTTTGTTGCCTTCTTAAAAATATTAGTATCTTTTTAATAATTTTTTTTATGCTGAATGCCACTTTAATTGATCATAAAATTTGCCGCCCCAAAAAATTTGCCATTCTAGGCTACAGCCTACTTTAGCCTATTTAGAAATCCGGCGCTGAACTTATGATAGAAAAGAAAATTGCCCGTAGCTTAAAAAATGATACTGGAACATTTATAAACACAATGCAACAGATAGAAATGTTACTTTTTTGTCCACAAAGTGAGATAGGACCGAAAGTATCCAAAACATATATACATAAATAATAAATATATACAGTGAGCACAAATGTCTGATGATAATGTTGTCAACAGGTAGATTCAGATGTTTGCCCCTTTATTTCTGAAAGAAACAAAATATGAATTTAATTATAGAAAATTTCAATTAATCAAGCGAATTAATATACTAACTTAAATCACTACAAAGATATAGGAAAATGTAAAGACTTCTTGAGTCTAATATTTGTAAATGCATATCTTAATATTTTCCATAGTAATTTTAATATACTTAAGAATATTTTTTTAAAACAAACTGAACAAAAATAGTATTAATTTAATAAAGAATTATTCATGAACATTTGCAAATATAGCTTCTTATATTTGGAAAAAAATAAGAATATATTTTTAAAGGCTGTGTGGGAAAAAATCAGGGTCTTTCTACAATTGAGAAAGAATTCAAGGACTCCTTAGTACTCTTATAAATTAAGGGTTTTTAAGTGTATGCAAGTTTTGCCCATAATGGAAATTAAGTGATATTAAGGATTTAACACACGTGATACAAATATATTGAATAGAAGAAAGTAAACAAACAGCCCTGAATAAGTTTATAATAGATAACAAATATATATATTTTAAAGATAATGCATATTTTAATAAGAAAGCATTGGACTTACATTGTTAAGACCAGTAATGAAAAAAAAACTTAAGGACTTTTAGAAAAACTTTCACAAATTCTCAAATCTATCTTACCCTCCAAGTTGTCCTCCACAGGAGCTCAGGTATTTATTATAATCTATTCTTAACAATAGTTGTGCAAGGTGGGGGCTAACTTGATGACTTCGAACTCCGGATAGTACTCTGAACAACAGGGATGTTTGCCTTTGGAAATTCTGCAAAAGATGTGTTAGTATTGTAAATATTAATCAACAGATTTGGAAGTTTAAAGCTGTAGAATTTTTTTGCCGAACGTGCATGTAAAATTTGGACTGGACATATATTTGTTTCAACACGCCCAATCCGGCAATTTTATAGTTTTTTGAAGAAACCATTTTTAATTACAGGGGATAATTGTTCAATTTGGTGATTATTATTAAAATCTATAATTTAAGCACCAACATAATGTACATTATCTACCTACTTACAAAGTAATTTTTCTTATTAAAAAAAAGAATAACATATTATTTAATGTTAAAAGAAAATTTTTTAATAGAAATATGTTATCATTGTGTTAAAAATTATTTTTCAAAACTAGCTTTATATACCCGGCCTTGCACAGGTGTACTCTTATTAACAGCGATTTGCACATTATTTAAACTTCTATTTAATGCCAATCAATCCCTATCCCCACTGGTCAGCGCCCTATCAATTACAATCATCCTTCTCCACCTCCCACTTCTGATGTTAGCATTAGTCAATAAAAAATTATGATTTGTGGGATTTAGGCTCTTTGAGAAGTTTGAAGGATTTCTAATAGACCCCTAAGAAATTAACAAATTTCATAATTAGAGAACTGCTGTTCTATAAATACATGTCTTCGTCTTTGAGATATGAAGGAATAGTGCAAACCACTTTGTTGCCTTCCTCCCTTCTTTGGGTGCGAATTTCCAAAAATCAATTCCAAATCATATATTACTGAATTTCCAAATCATATATTACTGCTTAAAAGATTGTTAAAGAAAATTTCAGCGTTGTTGATAAACTTAATTAACAATCAAAATATGGTGTATTAATAACTAAAATGTTATGTAATAATAACACTAAAATCTTAAATTTGTACCATCATAAAAATTTTCAGCATCAACATGGCTGACAATGTGGGCACATTTTTTTAAAAAGTTTTTCTTACACTGGTGTCAATTAGCAAAAAATATCAAATTGGAACAATATTGTGAGACACAATATTCTCCCTGATGAATATGGTAGTGATTGAGGTTTAAAGTATATTATAAATCAAATTAATCTAACTCACAAGTTTTAGGTTTTCAAATACCACAAGATCTTTTTGACTAGGAGGAAGGGATATTCTTGTAACAAGGGTACAAAATGAGGAACATATTTCAAGAATTTCTTCCAAAGAATGATGAACCTAGAAATAACAATTGGAACTTTTAAAACAGACTTAGATGTTTACGCAGAACAAATAGCTTATATAATTAAATATTTAAATATACATTAATAAAATTAAAACATTTTAAATTTTTATATATTCTAACAACTAAACAATATCACTAACAGCATGGAGCCATTATTATTTTCCACTTTAAGAAATGCCACTTTAAGAAATTTATTTTCAATTTTTATATTAAAAATTTAGTAACAAAGAATTTTTTTTCAAGTTGAAACTTGAACAAAACAGCACAAAATATGTATAGTTAAACTAATATTAAAGTGACAAAAACGACATAGAATTCGATAAAATTAAAACTAACACACATTAATTATATCCTATTTTCTTCACTGAATAACTTTCTTAATTAAAATGAAAACAATACTATGTGCTCATGGTAAAAGGCAAAGTACAGTTAAACTCGGTTACAATGCTTCATTTACAAAGAATATTTTTTATAACACCATAAATGTCCTTTGAATTTTCCACATAGACCTTAATGTCACAATATCTTGCTTATAATGACAATTTTTGATTAACTCCTCGGTTATAATGCTAAAAATATATGTTTATATGATACCCAAATTCTTCTAAGAGAATTTTTTTTCTAAAATTTCGTTCTCACTGCTTGAATTGTATTTTATTCGCCAAATGATGGGAGAAGTCGCCAAATTTTAAATTTATTTCCTGCCTAAAAATTATTGACTGGAGAAGGAGAAATTAAACTACTACTAATAGCACATAGGGTTAAAATTTGTTCAATGTTATTTTACAACTTTATTTAATAATATGAGTATAAATACATATTTTATATGATTTACTATATTTAATATTCAACCTTGTTTATAATGTTACATGTTTTTAACATCATAAACATCAGGGTCCTTTAAAAGATGCTATAACCTGTTATACTGTATTTATAGCATTTATTTTGTTGTATAAAGAAACATTTATAATCCTTACTGTCCACAACTCTAGGAAGCATTGTGAGGTTACAGATGTTAAAAATCGATCATGATATTGCTGTATTTCTTCAAAGTCTTTAACTGTTTCCATTTTATCCATAAGATTGCTAAAACACGATTCTAATACATCAACCTAGCAAAAAATTAAAACAAAATTTATGTCAGTTTAAAACAAGTACAACATTTTAGACACATCTACTTTTGCAATACAATTATATAATTAAATTAATTATGTAATTAATCTAATTATATAATTAAAGATTATATATAATTATTTTGCAATTTAATTATATAATCTTTTGGTTACATATAAATATCTGACTGTGATCAAATTAAACATTTTATAATCAAAAACCTTCCTGAAATATGACATATAACGTATAATAATGAATTTTTTAGCTACACACTAAGGAACTGTGTCCAAATAAAATACTTTTAAATAATTGAATTTCTATTAGCAAAAATCATTATAAAATGGTTAAAACAAATTTAAGAAAAATCCTTATAAAAAAGAAAGTTTTACATTATTAGTACTGAGTGATTAGTTTATTTTCATGTCAACATTAAAAAATTTATTTTAAAACAACACTATTTAGTTAACGAAGATCATACTTACTAGAATATAATACTGGATATTGTCAACAAGAAAGGACATATGAGATCTCAATTTCCAAAATGGCATTAATGCCGATTCTACACCAGCTCCTTTGATGCGCATTTGAAGTGCCCAATGTTGATGCAAATCAATCTGTACTTTTCTCACAGATAATAGGAACCGAAATATCATATTGTATCTAAAAAAGAAAACTATCTTATATTGTTTAATCTATATTAATAAAATGTAAATGTTCAAAAACTTTAAAGGTCTCTTGTCTATTACTTTGAAAATTTGCTAGAATGATCCTTTGATCTATTATAAATTTTAACTATTAATATTAATAGTAATTAGTTAATACTGACCCTAACCTATATTTCTGCTCTTTAAACATTTTTAAGAGTAATGCAAAGCAAACAAGATTTATGAGTAATACTAGATTTTTCTACCCGGCGTTGCACAGGTGTACCCCTATTAATGTACCAAACAGTGACTGGTCTTAATTTAATGATTCCAAAAGTCATCAAAAACCCATTTATATCATAGCAGTATCCAAAAAGGGAAAGAACTGCCAACTATTAAACTCCAACCAAATGAAAATTGGATTGCATTAATATATCTTAATATAATTTGAACTTCTGTACAATTTGGCATAATTACATCTAACATCTATCAAGTAGCTTAGACAGTTAGTTGTAAAAAAATCCTAACTTCCAACCAAATACAACTTAGTGTAATAGCATTTAATTAAAAAGCATTTTTTGTTTGTAAACATGACGTCACACATTCATCATCAAATTTGTAACAGATATTAGCATAGGAAAAGAAATATGTAAAAAAAATTGTAAACACACAAATCACTGCTTTGAGTTTCTATGGAAACCAACACAACCGCTCCCATATTAAGTCCATGAGATCAACTTAAAAATAATCAGAATTTTCCAACGAAAGAACTCATACATTTTTAAAGTAGCAGAATAACTTTCCTGTTCCATTCGCTGTGGGAAAATATGCCACCAGGTACGATGGAGAGGTTTCTGCAGTCGACGAGGCTACAAGCCAACTACTTACTGCAGGTTTGGCTCCTGCAAAAGCTGTTTTCCTCATCGATTCCCAGGCTACAATTTTATCACTTAGCAATAACAACTCATCTGACTGCCTACAAACTATTCAATGCCGTTCTAAACAGGCGGAACTCATTCTACAGGGCTGAATTGTGATTCTCCAATGGGTACCAAGCCATGTTGGAATACCTGTCAACAAAAAAACTGACAAAAACGCCAGACTAGGGGCTGAATGTGCTGAAGCCGAGATCCCCTTGACACTTAGCAGGGTGAGGCATTTAATCAACACCTATGTCAGCAAATCTTCTCTTGTGACCCAAAGCGACAGGAGCCTTGGGAAGAAATGGGAAACCTTAGCCAATTTTGGCGCTATCCCAAGATACTTTGAGAGTCGAGGCTGTTGCCCGAGACTTTCCCGCTCTGACGCCATGTTAGAATGGATGGTGACCACCTAATGCATTACACTGAACTTGCACAACATCTACCTGATGATGTCGCCAGTCGTTTTGGGAGGCTCAGCGTCAAATGGCAGAGAGGTCAAGAATGGGTGTTGGATAAAGTGAAGTAAGTACTTCCCTGTTCCATTTTTTGCACAAATATAATATCTCAAAGTTTTGTGATTCACAGGGAGATAAATTTCAGACAGACAGACAAATACATAGTCACACATTAATAGTGTAAATTTCATTTACCGATCAATAACACTTGGTGTTATTAAAATATGAAGTGGATGTGGCACATCATAAATAAGTCCTATGGAAGACCAACCAGACTCCACTTTCAGTTTTGACAACATTTCTTTATCCACGTTCTTGATATCTGAAATGAACACACATTACAACATTAAATGATTTTAGTTCAAAGTTAGTACAGTGAAACTGTAGCTACAATAATTCTTTGAATTTGTTAACATTATATTTCAGCTAGATTAATTATTTTTTTATTTAATTCGACTCTTAGAAACTTATAAGCTTTACAGCAAACACTATATTTCGTAAAATTTAAAATTAACATGTCTTACAATGTTTAGTTTTTTATTAAAGATTAAAAGTTAGATTTATTGTGGTTTTACGTTCAAATTTATAGCTAAGTTTTTTTTAATATAATATTGTACTGCATTCAGAGAATTCCACTGTACATACGTTTATTTTGGTTCAATAGTGTTACATGAAACTTGTCTGTTATAGATTCATCATCAGGATATGTTCTTCTTGCAATTGTCTGAAACAATTTATTTGCATCTGAAAAAAAAAAATCTATGTTTAAGATTACTTTAGCTGAATTGTATTTTAGACAAATTTAAACCTTAATAAACATTTACACACATAATTATATTAATTTTTTTTTAAAGTAGCTACATTTTGATCACATTTTTTAATTAAAAAAAACCATATTTGATAGTTTTTTTTACCCTATTTAATACAAATTAAAAAAGTTTATTCTTTTAAATCAAGTATCAGTAATATATATTTTTTTCATTTAAAGTTTACAGAATGTAAAAATTTTGGAGCGGCATTAAATTAGTTAAACAGCAATTTAGTATTAATTTTTTTATTGTAGTGAAGGAGTTATTTAATACCTTAATTTAAAGATTTAGTTATTGTAAATCAATGCACCAATTTCAAAAACTTTTTCAACTATTTCAGTAATACAAAGATAGTAATAGATTCTAATTATGTTACATGGGCTCAGTGTCTATATCTGATTTACTGATAACTTATTGTTAAGTAAGGTGACCGGACATACTGCATTTCATAGTACAATAATAGTTTTTAAGTTTTTGTGCTTCCTGTTACAAAGAGTCCTAAAATGTGTCAAATGTCCTAAATGTGTTTTAAAATTTGTACAGCAAAATTTCCTGTTTTTGCTTTAATAATAAAGTTCCTTATTAAAACCATTTTCTTTGTTGACGACTCTTAACCCAACCAGAATAAAGTGGGAGAATTATGATGTTGTATACTTTACATTCTTTTAATCAAACTTTAGTCTTTCATTAACTGCAGGCAAGAGCTTTGTTATGGTGTAACTAAAAAAGTTATAAAACTGATTAAAATGTTCACAACATATTACAAGACTTGAGTTGATAATAAGACTGAAACTCTACTATAAAACTATACAGGGTTCATACTCTATCTATGATAGTGAAATTCAGGAGTTTCTAAGGAGTTTTTCAGGAGTGCAGCAATGTAAATCCAGGATGAATGGTAATGAGGAATGAAATTGAATAGGTTTGTTTGTTATCGCATTAGTCTAGTGACTTCACGCACTTGAAATGATGAAACAGAAGAAGAAAATCTTCTAAAGAGTTGTGCGGTGCATTCTGGGACATTAACTAGTATCACGATGTCCTAACTATTTTCTACTGCGCATGAGCAGTAGACTTATTCCGAATAAATTACGGGTGAAAACGGTCAAACGGTGTCAAAAAAAAATCAGGAGAGGGAAAAAAATATCAGGAGATGAGAATTGAAATTCAGGAATTTCAGGAGGCCTACGAACCTTGCTATAAAATAAACATGATGCCATGGAATTGTCTTTTTTTTAAAAAACACTGTATTGCATTGATAAGTTGAAAGAATCTGGTCACCCTACTTATTGGGGTCTGTAAACAATTTCCATGTCTACTGTTGTCTCCCACATTGCTAAATTGTATATAAACAAGCTAGCAATAACTAATAATTGTAATTACTAATAATATGATTAATTTTAGAATCATATTTATTATTAGTAACTAATAATTATTTCTTGAGCAGTGAAAAATAATGATTGTGTAACAAATGCACTCTATACTTAAATTGATGGTTACCAGTTTCAGCATTGGTCGTGACAGGCATTTTTAACAGTTGATTGGCTTCAACAATGAAATTTAAGTATAATTCTCCTCTTCCAAGTAAATAAAAATCTTTCATTATTTTCAAATGATGAACAACATTTGCACCTTTTACTATAACTTGCCAGAGCCTCTATAAATAAAATATTATTTATGAAGTAAAAAAATATGTCCAACAAAATGAAAAATATGCATTTTGGAAATGTATGTTAAGAAAGTAAAACATTAAATTAACAATAAAAGTTACAAAATTGAAACAGTGCTAAATTAAGTGGAAGGTATTATAATCGTTCAGTCCGTCTGTCCGTCACCCACTTTCATAGTCCAAACTACAAATGCTACAGGCAAGTGTGATACGTCAAAAAATTCAGCGCATCGAAATTAGAAGACATTGAAAATCTCAGAAAAAAATTTGAATTCGAAGTACTTTAAATATTTAAAAAACTGCAAAATTGAATGCTCATTTAAAAAGCATAAGAAGCCATTTTTATTGGAATTAAATCACCATTGCGATTCGCAACAATCACTTGAGAAACTTTAATTCTTTGAAATAATAAATTAAAAAAAAAAAATTGTGACATCAATCGGTTTGAAATGACGTCAAATATATTTCACTAAGAGATTCTTTGTTTGTATGTTGATATGAAATATTTTGGTTCTATTTAAAAGAGAGGAATATTACATATTTATTTAAACTATAAATTAATTTTTGCAAACAATAATATTTATTGAATAATTATGGAAGAAATAATTATTGAATTTTCGAATTAAAAATAAGTGACTAGCTAAACTAGCCAAATTTAGCGTGTAAATGTTTATAATAGAATTAATATTGTGTTTGGCAACTTTTTTCCTGTGAACACAAATGTTTTGTGGAAGAGTGACAGATTCTGTTACAAACCAACTTGTTACATAATACAATAGGGTCAATATAAGAGTTGGACAATGAAATTGAGACAGATTGAAATTTACTTATTTTTTTAATTAAAACACTGAAAAATAGTCTCTTACAAATCTTTGATTATTTGTAATACATTCTACAATGCACATTGTGCAAAGTTAATTAAGCCTTCAACAAAAGTAGGGTACCAGAAAGAGGTTAAAGTAAAGAATATTAAACAAAAATTGACTTAAAAGTAACAAGGATTTTAAAGAAATCATAACTTTTATTTAATAAGTCTTTCAATTGTGTGTATCTACAATAATAATAATTAGGGCTTTTTGTAAGTAACAAATTGGCTTTGAACATGATTAAAACTACATTATGGCTAAAGAAGAGGGAACTCAATATGTCTACAATTAAAAGAAGATTTGAAACAGGTAAATTCTATACTTAAAGTACTTTACAAATACTGCAATGTAATGTTTAAAAGCAATTTTCTCAGATAAGCATTTATTATATTAAAACTATAATTTATCACAAATATAATAATCAGTAAAAGTTTTATAAAGTAGCAAAAGTGCAAATAAAAAACATGAAGGTTCCACACAAGCAATAATATCATACTTTATTTTTGCAAATTGATTTTAATAAAGTATTTTGTAAATTTATGTATCTTTTTAAATCTGTAAAAGGATATAACATTTCAGATTTAAAAAAAATATTTGTAAACACAAAACAAGTTTTTTTTTAAAAAAAACCGTACTTACCTCAGCAGCACATTTTCTAATATCATCAATAGTAGTTTCAAAGCATAATAATGAAAACGAAGGTTTTGAAAGAAGTTTTTCAATTTTCTTTGCAAACACATGTTCTTTCTTCAAAAACAAAGAATCTACAAACAATAATATATAAAGTTAGCATAAGGATTTACCATATTTCAAACTACCAAAAGTAATATAAAAAGAACTAATATGAAAAGCACCTAATGGTTCTTATAAGTTTATAAAATAATATATTGCATCACAAAAGCTAGTTCAACACAACTAAAATAGTATATCTTAGCAAAGGCGTTACACATAATTTATATTTTTTTCTCTTTTAAATTTTTTTTAAACACAATTTTGATTTAAAGTATACATTAAAAAAAAGACAAAAGGTATTTTTTCTAAATGTATTTAAAATGAATGAAAAAAGTGGTAAGTACAAACTGGACTGAACGTATTTTGTACAATAATATTTACCAATGCCAGTTTGTTAGAGTTTTAGAGTAAAAGTAGTTTAATTAAAGTTGTATTCATGCCTTACATGTCCATTCAAACACTTCTTGGTTTAAACATTTATGAAACATATTTTCAATAAAATATAACTAGATATAGAAATAAATGTCAACTTACATGATTCTGAGTCTTCAGCAGCTCCCAATATTGCAACATATTCTCCCACAAAAAGAATCTTGGAAGATAAACTGCTAGGTATATACGAAGGCAGTAGACTTGGCTGTATAGTGTATTTTCCCTTAATAACAAAATATATATGAGCTGAAATTAAGAAACAACTTTAAAAATAACTAAATGTTCAAAGTTAGCGAGTTAGATTTTTTGTAGGATGTGTAAGAAATTAAGCCAGATACCAAATTTATTATTATTATAACAAATAAAAAAACTTCACAATGAATGCAAAGAAGGTTTTAAAAAAATACATTTGAAGCATAAGAATTAAAGATAATTTACCATATTACTTGATTTTAAGGATTACTAGCACCACATCTTATGATAATATTCTTCGAAATCACTAGTTATTTTAACGTTTTTTCAGTTTTGCAACTAAATAGGCATTATAAAAATATAGTTAGAATGGTAAAGCTTATTTAAAACATCTTATGATCCATAATTTTATAAAGTTAAAAATGGCTATTCTTATAATGTGTAAATGCTCAATAATTTTTTTAAATATGAAATTGCTAATAAATATCTTAAATTACTTTACAAACTTACTCTTCAGAAGTTAAAAAAGTACATATAAATTTCAATAATACAATATAAAGTATTTGATTGGTAAAATTACTTTCACATTCTAAATATTTTACAAACGTATAGAAATTTTAGTTAAAAATTCGATATGAAAAAGGAGAAAACAAAAATCAGTGGAAAATGGTTTGAAGTACTTTTTAAAATATCTTCTGCAGTGAGACACTTTACATCAATTCATTTAAATAAGAGGCACATTAAAAGCATTGTATGTTTCAGTTTATGGTTACCATAGTTGAAGCTGTCTCTATTGTTGGTGTTGATCCTGGTGATTTTTTCGCATTTTCTGGCTGAATAAAAAATTCTTGATATGGATCTTCAATGTAACCATTCATCATCCAACAGAACACTTGCCTGAACAATACTGCATGGCAATGCTGCATGATTCTGGAAAAATTATTATTATTATAATATAGGGCTACAATTTACATTTTAAAAATTCAATTAGTTTTCGTTAGTGGTCCGAACAAACCTCTAATTAAGTTATTGTTATTTTATATGTGTATAAGTTATAACTGACAGCTGAGAAAATAAAAGTTGTTTAGATGATACCCACTTCTAAGTTTGATCTTACTTGTTTAATGCTTTTAGCTTCCACACTACGTTTATAACGTAAAAAGTGGAAGGTATTATAATCGTTCAGTCCGTCTGTCTGTCCCTCACTTTCATAGCCCGAACTACAAATACTACGGACAAGTGATAGCAAAGTTATCAAAATACGAAGTGAGTGCAAGCTTTTATTAAATATGTCATTGAAACAGTTTAAGCTTAGTAATTAATTTAAAAGAATTTAGGAGCGATTTATTGGACCGTTGTAGGTCCCGCCATTAGAAAAGCTAACGAGCGTTGCTCGTTCAATGAGATCAGAAAATTAAGTGCAAGAGTGTTCGATTTGACCGAAGCGCAGTTCGGTGTTTTGGAAGAGCAGAGGGATACATAAAAGGGACAGTTCACAGTTACACAGAGGGGACAGGCTAATTATTGGCGATTTCTAACAAGTGTGATACGTCAAAAAATTCAGCGCACCGAAATTAGAATACATTGAAAATTTCAGAAAAGAATTCGAATTCAAAGTACTTCAATTATTTAAAAAACTGCAAAATTTAATGCTTATTTAAAAAGCATAGGAAGCCATTTTTATTAGAATTTAATCACCATTGCCATTCACAACAATCGCTCAAGAAACTTTAATTATTTGAGACAATAAATCAATGATATTTTTGCAATATCTTTCAGTTTGAAATGACGTCAAATATATTTCACTACGGATTCTTTGTACGATGATATGAAATGTTTTCATTCTACTTAAAAGCGAGGAATATTACATATTTATTCTTTGAAATATAAATTAACTTTTGCAAACAATAAGTAATAATTATTGAATTTTCGAAATAAAATAAATTAAACTAGCCAAATATAGCATGTAAATGTTTAATACAGAATATTAATGCTGTGTTTGGCGCCTTTTTACTTGTTAAACACAACTGTTGTGTGGAAGCGGGTTAAGTGACAGATTCTGTTACAAACCTACTCGTTTAAACTAATGGTTGTTAATAGAATTCATCTAATCTCTTTCCTCCTTTTCCCTTTGCCCGCCTTAAGTCTTGTTGTCAAATTTATAGGAACAATTAATAATAACTTTACAATACTTTAATATTTAATAATTTATTAGAGCAGTAAATTAGGCATTATTCTAAACAATATTTGAAACAAAGCTATCTTCAGAAATAATTCGTTAAAAAGTATTTTACATGTGTACTAACTGTTGTTGCAAGAAATATTTTCTATAAAGAAGTTTAAATGTATTGTAAAAAAACAACATGTCAAACTATATTTGCATAGATAAATAACATTAAACATCTAAATAATTGAGGTAACTTAAAATTATTATTTAATAAAAATAGAGAGCTTTATAAATAAATTTTACTTGTTCATTGATACTTCAACAAGTGGTATCCCAGAGTTAGAGTGGTTGAAAAGAAGATCTAATATTCGACATCCATGGACCTAAGAAATATTTATTTAAACATTATGCATAAAGAGTAAGGGTTACATATAAGGCAAGGATTTTGTTAGGTTAGGTTAGGTTTGAATTATCGTCGCACTTGAGCTACACGAGGGCTATTGGCGACGGGTGTCGTATTTTAGAACCACAGTCAAGTGACGAGCCGACACCTGAATAGGCACCCAACGCAACCGTTAAGGGCGACATCGTACGCAGCGTTAGGACTTTGAAGGATATTTAACGTGCACTCCCTTACACAGGGTATTATTCGTCGGACATTTTTGGCTGCACAGGCCGTTTATAGGTCGGCAGTTATTTTGGCGATGCCCGGACCCGAACCTGGGACCTTTCGCATGCTAGGCGAGTGCCTAACCGACTGGGCAAGGATTTTGTTTAATAAAAGTACTTATGAACACATCTTATATAAAATAATAACGCAAAAATGTTATTTATAATTTTTTACTATTGTTTTATTAATTTCTAAAATTGTATTCAACTGTGGCATTAGTTTCTAGATACCTTTATGAAACAGTTATTGAGTGAAAAGCAAAGCCCAACAACATTGAACTCTAAATGCTTAATTTAAAATTTCACTGGAAAAGGATCATTAGTTTTTATGGCAAATAGTTTAAAAATAATAAGAACAATATAAAATTATCTACATGGATTGATTTCAATGGTGACTGTGTTAAAAATATAAGGCGATATTCATGATTTAAACTCCAATAAAATTGTTGTCTAACATAGTGCAAAATGTAATAATTTGGTTTCATGCAACAATCATAGAAGACAGTCATTATTATTTAGCTACACTGATGCCATAGAAGAAGTTATATTTTTACTCTTTCTGATTACAACACAAGCTTTGAAAACACTTTCTATGCCTATACCTCCACTTGTGTGTTTTTCTAAGAAACAGTGTGAGCATCGCTGTTCTAAACCTACCTTGTTTGAGGCTCAGAACCCAGGACAAACCTTATTAGACGAAAACAGCAAAGCTCAGTGTTTCTTAGAAAACCAGACGAGGGGATATTGTGGAAGAAAGTTTTCGAAGCTTGCGTTGTGAAGGTAAAGAGTATAGTATGCAGGGCAGGATCTTCTATAAAGCAAGTTAGAAGAGGGGGAAAAACAAAACTAGTTTTCAAATTTCTAGATCCAAATTTCTGTGGCTTTTATGCTAAATATTGTAGATTAGCGATATTTAATCACATTTTTAAAATTTTGAAATTTTACATTTGAAGATTCAAAATAGTTATTGTGACATATATTATTGTAAGGTTTATCAGGTCGAAATTTTCTCTGGATAATTATATATTAAGATAGGTTAATAAATGGGGTAGACAATAATGGCAATCACACAAACTTATACAAGGGGGAGGGGCAAGATATTTGTTGTGCTGATAGTCTGTGTCAGCCTGGAGACTGGGACATTTCTTTATTACTTGGGACTTGCGTAATATTGATGAAAAAACAAAGGTAAAGTAGCTATGGCGTGGCTTTGTAAATTTCGAAATTTGAAAAAACATACATTTGTAGTTAGATAAAAAAAAATTTAAGCAATTTTTTGTAACTAATTATAATAAAAAGGGAACTTTTTTAATCTTATATATATCTTAAATATATCAGACACACAAACCTTTTCCTTTACTATTTCAGCAACAATGTCACACAAAACTTGAAACAGTGAACTGTACTGAAAAATAAAAGAAAACAAACTTTAAAAAGAAAATATGTAGTAATGATAAGTTGAATTTGATGGATCTTGGGCAATATTAATTAAAAACATATAAAACAATTTTACCTTTTTTTGTAAGTTTTTTAATTTAAAAGTTGCACTTAATAAGTTTTGAAGCCTTAATCATATTAACAGAAAATAATTGAAAAAAAAAATACAATTTTTTTTTCATTATATACAAGATTTAACTACATTCCAAGGAATTTTTAATTAGACTGCAGTACACTGAAAACAATTTTGTAATGTTTACATGCTGCTAAAAAGGTTAAAAAAAGCAAATAAAAAGTACTTATTCGAACGAATGAATAATATCAAATGAACCCTAAAACAAATATGGCTAAATAAAAAAGTAAATTACAATTTTTTAAAATTAAATATCACATACACTGCATGTAAACGCACATATAAGTAAATCAGTTTTACAATTATTTCAAATTTTACATTAAAAAAGCAATTTCCTTAAATTACAATGCATAAATATATACCTTTTCAAGCTTTAAAAAATGTGTGAGAGGCAAGAATGGATCCTTCAATATTTCCTTTTCCATTTCAACTAAGTCTTCTTGATATACATTAAGAACAATTTCTAGACCACAACATAAGGATTGAAGATACAATCCATGTATTTCTTCTAAAAGAAAAAAAATCATTAAATTAGCTTTCACAAATAATTTCCAAGATTAAAAAAACAATACAATTGAATTAACAATGGAAATCTTGCCTACTTTCATCAGGTGATGTTTTAAATTTATATTTCTTGATGAAATCCCGAAGATACTTGTATTTGGAAGCTAAAACACATAGCCTTTCCATGATACTTTTTTCAGCAGGGTGTAAATTGGGAATACAAGAAGAAACCTGTTAATATGAAATAATTATGCAAAAAAAAATTTAATAAAAATCAAAATCTAATAGTGTAAATATAAGCTGGTCCCGTTAGTATAAGTTTACATTGAGTAACTAGTGTTTCACAATAATTAAACCTTTGAAGGATACAGAGGCATGAACAAGTCATCTGACTGTCAGATTTTCCAGCAACACATATATTTTTTGGTTAACCTAAAGAATCTTAGCCGGCAATTTTAATCCAAATCTGGTAACACCGACAACTTAATATTATGGTTTGTCAAAATTAGCAATTGCATTGCCAATTTCTAAATGTTAATCCATTTAAATTTTAAATGCTTAATTTATTCTGAAGTTTTTTACACTAACCTTTTATTAATTATATGCTTAACGATTTTAAACATTTATTCACTTTTTTTCAATCAATTCTTCGGCATTTTAAAGTTTTGTGCATAATATTTAAAGTTATTTTTTCCTTTTACTAGCCATTCCTGAAAGTACACATTTTAGTTGTTTTAGTCCGTTTTGAAATTAGTAGTTAATATCTTTGGTCATTATGAGATGGCAACCATCTCGGCAAGTGCCGGGGTTTGTTGTCATTTTGACTTGGCGAGATTTTTGAAAAGTCGCCAAATCAGGCCACGATTCTTTAGGTTAACCTATTTTTTAAAATTGAAGAGCTTAGTGGAAGAACATGCTGAGTGACAAAAAGGTGAAAACGAGAAAATGAGCTTTAAAGTTTTTCGTGTGCACTAAGATCTGTTGAAAACGGTACTTGTAAAGCGTAAAAAATATACTATATTTAATGTTTATGAAAAAGGGAAACTTGTTATCGATAAAAAAAAATTGGTAATATGTTCATTGACACAAAAATCTCAATTTTTTCAGAAACGTCACTTAGCACGATCTTCCACTAAGCTCTTCAATTATGAATTTCACTAAATTTAGAAATATTAATTATTTAGGAGTCATTTATAATCATCACACAGAAGTTTAATGCAAACAAATTTGGAGATATTAAATTTATAATTAAAATTTTATTCTCATGTGAACGAAAGCAAGTTTAAAATTCAGCCAATTTGCTTATCCCTCTGAGGGTTAAGCAACCAACCTTTAATTGTGCCAAAGACTTAAAAATCTTGTATCACTTTCTTATTTTCAAACACTTGTAATGATTTACCAGGATAAGTCAAAATCTAAAATCTCCCCAAAACGCAAAAAGAAACGGACATTTGGCAGAAAAAAAATGAGTCTGTAAGGTATTCAACCAGTTCTGCGTTTTTACGCTTTAACTTTTGCAGCAATCATTGGAAAATTTTAACATAATAATTGTTAAGACATTACCAGTTTCAACTCAGTAGAAAGTTTAATCCCTTAGCTTCTTGCGAAATGTCAAAAACTATTTATTGTTGACTAAGTTCTGTTGAAGAAAAACATAATATTAAAATAAATAGTATGTGAAATGGTTTACTTTGAATTTCGGGTTTTTTGTTCTATGTGATGTTTTGTTCGAATGGCACGGGGTAAGGTTTGGTTTTTATAAAAGCACTATAATCTTATAGAGTGGTTTAAGACTTATAATTATTTCACGTTTGTTTGTTTATTGAAACGCTTTTGAAGCGAAACATTACACGAAGTAAGTTAAGTTTTCCCCGTTTTGATTGTCTGATTTTTCAAAAAATTATCGATTTTTGTCTTGTTATGAATCTTTTTTAAATTTGTTTTGGAATTTTTGAAATAGAAAGAGTGTGGTGATCTTTATTATTATCTATTTTCTAAGTAATGTATAAACGTAAACATGATATAATTCCTCGTTTTAAACAACAGCATTTTTTGTGACCAATCGAGTGTTTTAAGTACATATTATTTTGGTATTGAATTTATATTTAAAAGATAAGTAATCTATTCGTATTTTTGTTTTTAATTAAGGTTGATTACCTTTTTTTTTAAATAAAATGTTTTAGGATTATAAAACAATTATATTTCAACTTTTTTATCTACTTGAATACGGTCTGATGGTGTTATATGCAATGTTATGGTGATTGTATATAATGTCACATTGGCATTATATGATTAAAAAATCTTATAATTAATAAAGGTATTCAATAATTAACTTACTAACAAACTTTGTATTAAAGTAATCACAATTAAATTATACATCGAACAGTAGACTAGTTCAAATGGTACTCACTTTGCACAACGACCACTGCGGTTTTTTTTAAGGTTTATACGTTTAGGTTCGCTAAGTGGGCACAACAATCAACAAGCGCCTGTAGAATATTGCGCTCAGAGTAAGAAACAATCTCCCCGGATAGCGGTTAGTCCAAGGGGTTTGTTTTTTAGGAAGCTATAAACCAGATCATAGTTGGCCACATTACCCTGAATTGCCGAATAGCACCACTCGACGGCCCAGGAGGGGTACCAGCGAATTGTTTATAGATTATCCCTCATGTAGCAACAAATCGAGAGGCCCTGAAGACATGGGATGCCCACATTACACGTCCCAGGGGGACCAAGGTTTTAAAGGATATTACGCCCATGGCCATATCAAGGTGTATGTAGCTTCCAAAGACAATAGGAGCACCTGTTGGTGTTGGTACCCATCAGATGTTTTTTTTTATATGAAAAGTATATCACTAGGCTTGAGGGCCACAAATCGACGGCACTCGGAGTGGGTATCAGCGTTTTTTTTAAGATATCCGCTGATTGTTACAAAAAAATGTACGCCCAGATTGCCGAGTAGCCACTATCGAGGACCGTGAGGGTACCATGCATATTTTTTTAAGTGTGTTCATGGGCCGAGTTCAGTTTTGGGCATTCATTTTCAATTTTCATTTAAAACCAATGTTGTCATTTTTCAATCTCAGTCTTGGTCATCGAATGTCGCTTTTCGATTAGTGGAATCGCAGCTATGTCCGAATCGAACATTTGGTCGGGTGAGAGTTTGTCGGATGGTCGCCTACTTTGGTCGGTTAGGTCGGTCTTGTCGGTTGTCGAGTTAACATTAGTTAATTCTAATGTTTATTCTGCCCATTAACATTATTTCACTTAATTTACAATTGATCAATGTTATCGCAGTTTTCCACAAATTACAATTGAATTAATTGTTTAATCGCAGTTTTCCACAATCACAATTGATTAATGTTAATTGAGTAGTAACAATTAACAATTAATTGTTAATCATTAATTGCTTTTGCAATTAAAATTTGATCAACACTGGCCGAGTTTCTACATTCGATTGTCGAAGAATTTCCGAGTTTCACAACACGCGGCGCAGATGGGATAATTTCGTAACGTATATGTTATATTGCTTACAACATTTTACGTTTCGACAATTAAAACATTATTGGGCTTTCAAGACATGTTAAAAACAAAAAAAAATCATATGAAACTATTTCCTCACGCTACCGTCACCACTCCGTGAGCAGAAGCAACGAATTCGAGAAATGCAACCGAGAGTTACGTCACGTAAAAAAAAGCCATACCACAATGACAGGAATAAGCCCGCATCTGGAAAAGCAATAAACCAGCTACGAAACAAAAACAACCAACCATGTAACCACAAGCAATATATGTCTACCAACCAACCTACGAGCTGCGTAATTATTATTCTAAATTAACTAATCTTAATAAATTTTCAACGTTTTGAAACAAATATTGATGTTAAAAATTAAAATAAACATTTTTCCGAAGTGAATTTACTGATGCCGTACCGAAATTAATAAAAATATTTCGTAAAATACTACTAACTGTAGCAACCCTGTGTTTACTTTTTCACGAACGCCAAAAGTCGCCAAATAGCATTCCGGCCTGAATACGCTAGGTGTTCCGAAAAAATTTAAAGGATGATTGTTCATGGAAGGATATTTCAACCAAGTTTTGCATGCTTTTACTTAACTGTTAACTTTAAAACTTCTTGCACAGTTGTTTTGCATATCATTTTGAATTATATTTTTATTACATAACAATAAAATTGATTTTAAGATCCATTTTTACCTTCATTCCATCTGGAGAGTCAAAGAATATGCTCCCAGGAAAGCCATTTAATGCCATTAGCAGTTCTTGGAACATTGTGACAGATAAAACTATTTATTGTTGACTAAGATATCTGTGAAAGAGAAAAACATAATATTTTTTTACACATTACTTGAAAGTTATGTTTGTACAGAGATTTTTAATAATGCAGTTTCGACTTTTTTGAGCGCCTTTTCATAATTTCATATTTGTTTTGTTTACAGATAGGTAGCGTAGCCGAAACCGCCGAAACCAAAAGTGAAAGTTTTTATCTTGTATAGAAAAATATTCTTAAATAATTTTTAAAAAATAAATCTATTTCACGTTTTTTGTTTTCAATTAAGTAAAGTCTTTTTGAGCGAATGGACTTTTTATTGTTTACACGGAAGTAAGTAAGGTTTCCCCCGTTTTGGATTTTTATCTTTTTCTAAAAAATGCGCTCATGCAGATTTTTCGTCTGTCGAAGTTAGACACCAGTAAGACATAGTGCTAAATTTTTGAAATGTTCTTTCTGGAGAGTTTTCTGAAATAGAAACGGAGTGCGGGTGAGTTCATTTCCTTGAATTAATTATTTTTCTCCCAAGAATGTTATAAAGTTAAACATGATATAATGCAGCTCGTTGACATACACACATTTGATTGTGACCAGATCGAGTGGTTAAGTACAATCATTTATTGCGTATTGAATCAGATTTAAAAGATAAAGTAATCTATGCGGGTCGTCATGCTTTTGCTCGATTTTTAGATGGAAAATAAGGATTGTATAGCTTACTTTTTGTTTTTTAACACCTAAAAATGTTTTTAGGACCTTATATACAATTATATTTTCTACTTTCTTTTTTTTTCTACTTGAGATACGTGTCTGATTTGTGTTAATTGCAATGTTATGGTTGATTGTGCATATAATGCATCACATTGGCAATATTTATTTAAAAAATGTTATACTTAAGTAAAGGTAGTTCAATAATTAGGACTTGATTCAGATATAAAATCTTATGTATGTAAAGTAATGCGCACTAATCTGAAGAAGTTGGCGCAACGGCTACATCTGAACCAGGTAGACTAGATGAGTATAAAAAACAGAATGGGTACATCCACTTTAGACCACACACCTACTTTTGCGGTTTTACTTTTACATGGTTTATACGTTTAGGGTTCGCCTAAAGTTTGTCATACAATCTATAGATCAACAAGCAAAAGACCTGCTTAGACATTTACAACTTGCGCTCATGCACGATAAAAAAGAAATACAATCTTTTCCACTCATTATCATCGGCTATAGTCAAGGTGGGGTATTGGCCTGTATTTTAGGCAAAGCCTATAAAAGCCAGCTCAATATAGTTGGCATTATTACCCTTAATGCGCCCCTAATGGGCACACCACTCCTTGAGCGCAGCTGAAGGGATGTGCAGGAATTTATAGCCAGCGCAGAAAAGGGATTGCAGCTTATAGATTATCCCCTATCTAGAATCAAATGGAGTATGACCCTACAGACATGGATGCTACTATTTACACGTCCACGCTGGGTGCCTATAAATGGTTTAAAAGATATACTGCCCAATAGTGCATGTATACAAGGTATATGTAGCTTCCTACAAGATAATAGGGAGTTACCTTGTTTGTTGATTGCTACCCATCAGAATGATTTTTCAGGATTATTCAATATGAAAACAGTTGACCAGCATAAGCATAGAGCATAAATAAAGATGGATTACTGCGAAAGGCAAAGACACGATACCCTAATTCCATTAGCCAGTCAGTTTGGAAGGAAAGATGATCTCAATAACCTGATGCCCATAGATACGAACAACCTAAACGATAGGTATGTGGCTGTGATTTGGCCCAGCCCCCCCCCTCAAATAAAAGGCTGTATGTACACTGCTCAAAACAATTAGGGGGAGCACTTTGCGTACTTTTGTTAACCCTTTCAGTTCCAACGCTTATTTTTTATTCTAAAATCAAACTGTGAAAGAATTCATTATGCATCCAGAATGAATGGTACAAACAGGGAAAAAATCCTATTTTTTTAAACTAAAATTTAAGGGGAAAATTGGAATCATACTTTTGAATAATTATAACATAATTTTTTCAAATCTTTATTTGTTAAAAAAAGTTAAAATCAATTTTTAAACATCTAAGAATGCAAGGGTAAAGAATTTAGGGTCAATTTATTTCATAAAATTTTTTGGGAGTGAATTTTATTTTACCATGTTTTTCATATTTTCATTTAATTAAAACAAATGTTATTTAATTTTTCAAAATACATAATTCTTCCATCTAACGATAAATAAGAGCAAGCTCAACTTAGTGAGAAAAAAATCGCAAGCTAATGATTCCAAATGGAACCATTGGGGGTGAAAGAGTTTGAACCATGCATTCCCCTAATTCTTTTGAGCAGTGTATAAGGGGATATTCCATGCGAGCAACTTAGTAGCTATAGATCCTAATTTATTTGTAGACCAGGGTGAAACGGTACTTTATGCTGACTTAATTTTAACCGATGTAATCCAATTTATTCAGCAGTTGGTATAAAGATATGGACACAGTCCTAATAAAGATGGTCATACTAAAGCCCCCTATATACCCCTTATTATAGGGTAAAAGAGATACAAGCTGCAAGAGGATCCATAGTAAAAATTCGGAAAATCTATATAAATGTATTATTATCAAGTGTACAAATCTAACCTAATCAAGGTCGGTATCTTAAATGTTTCCAATGCACCTGTGTTAACATTTAACCTTAAAAAATACTTTTTTTTAATTGCAGCTTACCTGTTCTATGGTTGTTGGCCCTATCATCATATCGAAATGGGTGCTGGTTTAACCAAACAAATAAAGGAAAATATAAGTTTCTCAACAACTGAACTTAGTAGTAAAGAAACAAGACCTTCTTTGCTCAAATGTGTTCTGGTATTGTTGCATGGCCTTACTATGGATGCGTCTGAGTGTAATGCAATCAAGAAAACAGTGGAGGATCAATTCGAAAAAGTTGTTGAGATCATTCAGCCAAAATGCAGAGAGGGATGGGCATCAGCACGCCTATCAATAGATGAGCAAGCAAAAAAAGTTGTTGCAGAGGTAAAAGAGATATTACGTACGAGCTATTCGAAATATTCCGAGGAAGAACGTAAAGCGTTACCAATCAATATATTTGGCTATAGCTAAGGTGGGTTAGTAGCTTGTGTTTTAGCAACCAACTATGGACATGAACTCAAGATTAAAGCTGTAATATCCGCTTTTGCACCTGTATCCGGCACAGATGTATTTGAGAATAGTCGATCTGATGTAAATGCGTTTAACGAAAAGGCAAAGCCAGGATTAGGAGCTATAGGTCATCCTAAGACTTCATTAGCTGAAGCAAAAGCCCTAGGAATGATACTAAACACTCCTGTTGTTCAGAAAGTTGCCCATGTATTCTTTCAAAGCGTAAGCGACATGCGTATACATGCTACGTGCACTGCAGATATAAAAGCATTCATACGTGAAGGCAAGCACAACATCCCTATATTACTTATAGCTGGTTATATTGATAACTTCTCTGAATACTTTGATTTTGAAGAAGAGGACAAAGAACAAGTTAATACATTTGCTAAAGCCTATGCAAAACTTACTACTGGACAAGAGGATGGAGCACATGACATTCTGATTCCTGTAAAACGTCAACTATGTAGGATAGATAGCTTTGAAAATCTTGCTACTTCCAAAGATGACCCTGTTTATCCTAACAATGTAAGAAAATATATTGCTAAGGAAACAATCCATTGTTACAATTTAATGCCGATCCTTTCTGATTTCCAAGTCAACCATGGCAAAACATTATTTGAATCTGAGGAAGCTATAACAGTTATTATAGACTTTATAGGTCAACACAATAATCTGAGTATAGAAAGGTAGTAACCACAGACCTACTTGTAAAAAAGTAGAAAATATCTGGGACCCGTTCAGCCTTGTCGGAATATTATGAAAAAACAGAAAAACCGCCCCTTGTAAAAAGTTGCTCAACTTTTTACACAGGGCTTGATTTTTCGTTCAATTTTTATCAAGCAAAAAAAGTAGTATATATCTTCCTTTTCCTATAATGTCCATTACATCAAACTTCTACCCTAAAGTCTATTTTTCTTTTGCAAGCAATGTTTCTTCAGTTTTAACTATGATGGAAATAGAAATAAATTTGTCGATTTCAGAGTTTATCATCTATTTGATAGAAGTAACATAATATAGTGTACCTATATTAAGATGGACTATCAGTCCCATAGAGCTAATGCATTAGTTTTGAAATCACAACTTTTGCAAAAGAATTGCTTTGCCATGTTATCCCATTTTTACCAGGTATGAGAATCGTCATAATATCCGGTTATTTAATTATTAATTGATAGATGTTTAAAATTGTGTCGCCATTTGCTGTATATTTTTGGCATTTTAAAACTTCAAAAATATGTAATTAAATAACTGGATATCATTTTCTTTTCAAATTTGTTTCATTTCAATGTTATGTTGATTCCCATACCTGGGGAAAAAAGGGCTAACATGGCAAAGCAATATTTTACAAACATGACAATGTTAGAATTACTGAAATTGAGCAGTTTCTTTTATTCTACACTCAATCATAGCCTGACCAGATTTGTTTCGGTGATCAACAATAAACTATTAACTTTTCGACTATGAAATCATCCTAAATCATTTGTTTTTGTCTGAAAAAACTATGGAAAAATTAAACAGTCTATGTTTTAATATCTAGATAGATGAATAACAAACTAAACTGTACTGCAAAATGCAGTACGTCTGGTCACCCTCCTCAATCATTATAAAACAAAATTAACTTGTTTGTAGACTGTTTTTAAGTTGCAGCATACAAGCTTCAATTAAGTAAAGTGAAACCCCAAATATTAAATCCTTACACATTACAAAACTGAAAATCAAGTGTGAATGACAAATTATTTAGTCCACCCCCCCCTTTTGGTTTTTTTTAAACTCGATTATCCATAAAAAGCACTATTTATTTTCAAAGATGACATCACAGATTTATTTATAAAGGTTTTTATTTTATAATTTCATTTTTCAACATATAGTTAAAAGTACAGTGAAGATAATATACCAATTCATTTCTACCTGAAAAGTCTTTAAACCCATATACAGATGAACAAAAACTGTTGCAGATATCGTCTAAGGTAATAAATGAGATGATGAAATAATGTTTAATGTCTACAGTCAAAATTAAAAGTGCAATCTTCACTCGTTTCAGAAGCGTCTCCCACCCCCACCTCCTCCCCCTTGGTTTTCACGGACGCTGCAATGAAACAAAAGGCTTATTAACATTTGAAAACACTTGAATCATTTTGATGATATAATAATTCTTATCTGGTGACATTATTCTCCACTGTCAGAAGATAGGGATCTTTTGTCTCTCAATTGCAGAACAACAAAATCACTAGTCTTCCAGACAGAGAAGTCTCAACAATTGTTGGCATCTCACAGGTTATAAAACACAAGTCATTGTTCCTAGGTCTATCCCTTGACAGACCAAAGCTGTTGCAAATAATCCATCTCCGGAGTTTTAAAACAATTACCCTTCAACATACATATATTTTTAGGTATATTTATTTCATGCTTATATATAGCAACTTTTATATTATGAACTCATTTTTTTTCATGCATCTTCTGGAAGTAATCCAAAAGATAAAAAAAAAAATCCTAATATATTTCAAGAGCATGCAAAATAAGATTTTAATCAAAATGGATTATCAAACTGCAAATAATTTATTTATGATTTAAACATTAATTAAAACCAATAAAAGTTTGACCACCTTTACAATACAAAAGAACCATGCTATTGCAAGAACAAACAAAATATTTCTTGAGATGAACTAAAAATGTAAGTTTCTATAGCCATACTTTAAATCTAGTTTCTGTTGGGCGTAGAAACACTATGGAGTCAAAGACATCATTAAACATTTTCATCATGCATGACAACAAATCACAAACCTTTGTTGCATTAAGTGTTGAGCCATTTGGGCTTGATTGAGAATCCCTGTTATGGTTATAATTCTGTCATTCGACCCTTGAGTCGCCTCTTCAATATTAATATTTGCTGCTGAATCTCTTCGGATTTTACGAATGCGCTGTCCTCCTTTCCCAATGATTGCCCCAGCAACCTTAAACGAACCAGCATTGCTTTATTTGTTCAAAAGCAAGGTACTGCAAATTGAATATCATTTCACTCTGTTCTACACAACACTTACATCGTTCGGAATCTTCATGACAATCGAAACAGTGCCATTAGGATTTGTTATAGGCTTTGACTGGAATAATTCCCCAGTGTTCTAAACAAAGAAAACAGTTTAGTGCAATAATTTAAACACTCATGCTAGTATGTTAAGGGTGTACCAAAAGAAAACTTGCTAAAAGATTTTTTCTCTCTTTGGTTATCGTGAAAGGATATGAAGTTATCTCCTAAACTTACATTAGTGCCTACTTTTGCAGCCTAAAAATTTAAAAAGGGATCTTTGAATGTCGAATCTTAGTTGCATGTAGTCTTATAACACATTCACATAAATTGAAGTTAGTCAAGGCATAACGAGCTAAAATACATAGCTGAATTAAATGTTTTAATAGGAATTTTACTGATTACAACTAAAACTCAAACTTGTATACTTTACAGTAAGCAGCCTGACTAACAAGTAATTCACGAATTTGGTAGTTTATTTAAAGTTGATGACAAAATATGTAAATTAACATTATGTATATTAACATTAAAGTTTAATATTAGGTACACGTGAAAAAGTTTGGCATATAACACCCTGATTTCATTAATATAATCATTCCATAAAATAACCAATAAATCACAATATTTATATGAAAGTTAAACAAGGGTATAGATATATTTCTAATCCTACATGGCTATAGAAACCTAATTCTACTATAAAATACACATTCATTTCTGTTCAAGTATGTTCTATTATCTTTATTCAATAACAAATGCACATAGAAATCAAACAAACATAGCTGTACAAAATATTCATACTAACTCTTGCAATAACATGTGTCTTCCCAGAAAGGATTAGAGACAGGGTTTTTAATTTTATTTTGACTATATTTGCTTAGGATATGTAAAAACTAATGTCTTATAAGTCAATTTGTCTAGAACAGGGGTTCCCAACCTTTTTGAATATGCGTATTACTTGACTTTTTGAGAAATTTTGGCGTACCACCAGAAATAAATATTTTAACAAACATATAATATTTACTCTTCTAAAAGTATCCAAAGGCTTTTGGAATTAAATTCATGAGAAAACTTCATATTTAATGGTTAGATATTTGTTTATTTCTAATATGCTAATAAAATAGGAAAAATAAAAAGATTAAAATGGTAGTAATATACAGTTTTATTTATTATCTATAGGTCTAAACACATACAAATAAAAAAATAGTACAAACTCAGCAAAAGATTATCATCATACAAAATATACTCTTATATTATTTAGTGCGAAACGTTGTTGTTGTTTGCCTGTGATTAAAATATCAACATTAGGAGTAATGGAACTTATCTTCACTTAGGTCTGCCTCTTCAACACTTATTCTGCTTCTATGTTTATTTTTTAGGTACAGAGTTCAGAAAATCCACTCTCACACAAGTAACTTGTACCAAATGGCATCAAATTAGCAGAGCTTGTAGGAAGGTCAAAGGATACTAGATTTTACATCCGATACAGAAGTTAAAGATTTATGTTTAAAATAATGAGAAATATGTTTGCTTGATCACTGCTCATACGTACAGGAGCTATTAATATCATCATGTTGCTCACATCACGCGTACCACCAATGGTACGCGTACCACCGGTTGGGAACCCCTGGTCTAGAATGTAATATGAACAGGGGAAATCCATAAGTTAGTAGAGTTGTTTTGAGTGTACTTTATTATTCTCATACAATATTTTGTAAGTAAGTGATTCCATATGTAAACATTCACTTCGAACAATTTAATCTAAGAAAATAATATAATACTTTTAAATTTAGGAAATAAAATAACACGAAATCAATTATGATTCGGTAAAACACTTACTGAGAAATAAAAAAAAAAACCTGCCCTTTTACTTCTACTTAACACAAAGAAAAAAAAAAAAAATCCTCATATACACTAGAAAAAGTTTTATTGGTTCATGAAACGTACTGGTACAGGGGGCACAAATCCTGGTGGCTTGAAAGGCCTCTGGGGTCCACCCATGTAGCCTCCAGCTTGGGGGGGTCCATTCATTCCTGGACCAGGTCCACCCTGGTATCCGCCACCTCCCATTGGTGGATTCATCATGCGGGGTCCACCACCCATGTTGGGAGGTCCGCCCATTTGGGGTTTTTCAACACCGGCCCCTTGATGTCCCATGTAGCCTCCAGCATTTCGGCCATTCATGTTGTTGCCCATCATTTGGTTGCTGAAAAAGGAAGAAAAGACATAATTACTGAAAAAGGAAAATTTAAGATAAAAGGGCTTTTTCGCAAAAACAATTAACTTTTTAATCAAGCTGTTAGAATTTAGAATGGAAGTTAAAACAGACTGTCATAGGACAGATGAACAAAAAAGTGTACAAACAGACCGACAAAAGTTATAGAAGATAGGTCACAAATTCTTCAAGCAAACAAAGAATTTTTTTAATCAGATTGCTACAACTTAAGTAAAACAGACCATAAATACACACACAGATGGACGGACTATACTAACAAAAAAGACATAACGTAGAAAAGATAGGTCTCAGATGTTGTTTTTTAAAAACATACATTGAACAATTAGTATACTGGATATTATGTTTTAAGCCGGAAATGCTCAGACAAAAGAAATCAAATTTAAAATAAATTTACTATTAAGTAAATGAAGAACTAAGAAATTACTAGCTTTATTACTATTTTGCAGAAAACAATCTACACATATGCCAAGGAAAAACAATTCATTAAACTATTGGAACAGAAATAAATTTACTAAATAAGGAATACAGCCATGAATTAGAAATACACAAAGTAAAAGATTGAAGAAAATAAAAAATGGAAATGCCCCCCCCCCCCAAAAAAAGCAATTTAAATTAAATATTAAGTAAAAGAGCAAATAAGAAATTATGTATGGACAGATGGACGTAAATATCCAATGTTAATCTCTCTCCATTAAAAAACCCTTTCAAATATTAAAAAAAGAAAAGCAATAATCTAAAAAAAAAAACATAAACACCCACTCACCCGCCACCGTAGCTCTGACTAGGGTCAGTCACCCATCCACCCATATTTCCACCGCCCCTGCCGCTATTGTTGCCACCTTGGCCTCCCATCTGGTTCCAGCTGTTAGGGCCCTGGTTCATCATGCCGCCGCGGCCCCTTCCACCACGAAAACCACCACCGTAGCCGCCTCTACCCCGGCCACCGCCTTCTCCACCGAAGCTGAAGTTGTCTACTTCTTGGTCGCGCCATGCTGGGGGGTGGGGCCTAATAAAAGTGAGAAAATTACACACAGAACCCACATATTTGCAGTGGGCGGGTAAACTGCAGTAACCGCAACAATGAATTAGACGATTTTTAATCTAAAACAAATAGTCTTTTTCAATATGTTCTCTTATAGGTTTGAGGAATTGAATGTTTGCAACAATGGTCCAATTCATTAGGCTAGTTACTGCAGTTTACCTGCCCACGACAAATATATATTCTTTATATAAACACATCTTTAAAATATATGATATATTATAACTTAAACCCTTCAAAAACTTTAATTTTAATGCCAATTAAACTTAATAACTTAAATTACCTGTTTCACATGTCCTTAATATCACTTATTAATATCTTTAACATCCCAACAACAGCGTCATCCAGTCGCCCATGTAGCTGTTTCCACAGAATGTTAGTCAGCAAATATTTTAAAGTGACCTCAAACCTCTCTCGCCATCGATGCTGAACCCTAATTGGTCAATCGAAGAACAAGCAATAATAATCTGTAGCTGCGAATCACTTCTTAATTAGACCTCGAAATGCAAGGTTGTGTGCTTTTTGGCGGGCCGAGCTACGGCTCTGGACTCCCCTTAAATACTCTAAAATGATTTCTTTACACTAAATAAAAACCCTTGGACGTCCAATCTCTCTCCTTTTTATAATGAACTAAATAATTGTGTTCTCCTGTGTAGTAGATGTTTTTCTACTACATATATATTAAAAGGTATGTTTGGCACGGAATTTTTAATAATGATATTTGCTGAGGGGGCATCAATTTCAATGAAATTGTAGGGTTGTAATTATTTTGAGCTATGAATGCATAAACAAGGATTGTCAATGCTTTGTAATTAAAATAGTCCATTATAACATTTTTTATATGATGGAAAATGCCTTTAAACAAAACATTCATTTAAATAGATGATAGGTCTGAAAGTTTAATATGCATAATTTGAAAAACTTATTTCTAATACAGTATAAAAAATAAATCTTAGTTACCTTTAAAAGTTCGTAAAATGGTCAATTTAAAGAGATACGAACATCTGTTATAAATGCGACAGAAAAATGAGTTTAAAACATACCATAAAAGAAGTTGATTTAGGAAAAAAAATGAAAACCTAAATGCTTTGTAATGCTGATTCAGTATTTGTGGGTCAGTATTCTTCAACTTGCGAGAGCAGAAAAGAAGTAGCAGTAACTTGGCAGTGGTTGCTAGAAATGTTTATAGTTCTAGCAATTTTGTCTGTCGATTTTTACACTTTTAGACACTACGCATACAGATATATATTTTTTAATAAACGAAAACTAAAAGAATGCTGTAAATGAATCAAGACTTCAATTTTCCAAGTTATCAAGATAATCTATGTAATATCTCAAGGTTTCTGAAGCTTTTTTTTTAATGTTTGGAAGAAATTAAAACTTCTACCAAGCACATACCTTCCACGGAAAGATCCTCTTCCTCGACCTTTAGGCCCACTATCTTCGTAACCACCATAATCATTACAAAACAATGGGTTGAAGTGGTGAGGATCATATTGCTTGTTTGGGCCTTTGATAGGAGCCTGAAATTTATCAAACAATTATATATAGACAATAATAACAGTTTGTGATTTAGTTTAAGTAATAGTAATAACAAGGATTTACCGTGCTAATCAAATGGCATATTTCTTTGACACAATTGGCCACTACATTTGGATATCCAGTGATCTGAACAATTCTTTCAGTAGAGTTGGGACAGCAGTTGCTGAAAATTTTTATCTGGGCACCAGTTTTCTAAAATAAAAACAAAATAAAACATTGAACTATAGTTTTTTTTTATAAACCAAATTTGTATTGCTTTTTAAAAATTAAAGAACCTTGAACCCCTACCTCTCTAAGTTCCTTGATTCTTGATCCACCTTTGCCAATCAAACATCCAGCATGACTTTGGTGCAAAAGCATCCGCAACTCACAATCGAACTCCATGTTTCGATGATGGGAGTACTGTAAGCACACATACATAATCAATAACATTTTAAAATAAAATATTAAGAAGCTTATGAATATTTTTTTAAATTTCAATTTTCATACATCATCTAGCTTCGGAAGAACATCCACCAGAATCTCTCCCAGAGTCTCAACTTCAGCCACAATAGCTAATATACTAAAAATAAAAAACAACCCATTAAAATCAATTATAAAAAAGTGTAATAAGTAAAACCCGGAGAGTACTTTTTATACTAAAATTAATCCTTTTTTAAAATGTTTTTTTTTTATCATTGATTCAAAATTGTAAGCCGTCTCTCTCTCTCTTCAACTAATCACTAACTAGACTAATGTAACTAAAAAGCAAAATGTGTGTTGCAATATTTTCAACCATGTAACAAATAAAACTTTTAGCGGGTACTTTAGCTAAATGTAGCTTCTCACTTAAAGAAATAATTTATTGTGTAATAGTTTTATTTGATTTATCATTTAATAAAACAAGAAGAGGCTGTGAATATGATTCTAAATGTGGATTTTTACTAACGTACAATCATATCTTACTGTTCGAAAGTCCAGGATAGCTTGAAAATTGCATAAAAATGCTTTGCTTCTCCTAAATCGTATTATGTTTTTTTTAAATGTGTAAAAACATGTTTGTTGTTAATATTACTTTGCCAATTACAATAGATAGTGAAACTGTAACATTACCATTAGAAACTGAAATACGTAATGATTTTAGTTTACCAACTACTACAAAATACAAATACATTTATATATTAGCAAAAATATCGGTGAAAAAAGTTACTTTTTAATTATTCTTTTGGTAAGAATGGTAAGCAATAAATTGTAAGGTTAATATAGATTAATAAATTTTTTGAACAAATACAGACCTGTGTTGCATACTTGCGTGACAAAAACCTTTAAAAAAAATACAAAAACCCACCATCTTTTGTAACAAGAATTCAGCTGTCAAACTATCAAAAGTTAAATCAGATACCCAGTTATTACAAATATTTAAAAACCCAGATCATTAAAACAAGACAGAGGCTGATTTGACTAAGATACCTCCACTGGCTAAATAGTTTGATATGATTTTTTTTTAAATAAAGGTTAAGAATGGTGTTTTGAAGAAAATATTCTTAAACCTCATTTAAAATTTTACACCTTTTTACAAAACATAAGTTGAAAATTGATTAAGAAAAATACTATTTAGTTACTTATTTAGCAAATTAATCATACTACATTTAGAATCTGGTTAAATCCCATGTAAAACTATATTGAGGCATAAAGTTGACCAATTTTTAGTTTAAAGAATAGGTATGTCTAAAAATTAAGAAGTGCCACATCTTAGCTCACTTTTATGAGAACTTTTAATACTACACTTTCTCATTTCAACTTTAATTAACAATAACTAATTTTTTTTTTCAAAAATTCATTTAAATTTGAATTTATTACAAAATTTTCAAATTGCTATGTCTCCTCTTAAACAGACCTCCATTAAAAGGAGCAACTATATATTTCTACTTTAAATTACCCTTTCCTCGTACACAAATTAAGTTAGCATTTAATAAATTTGTCAAAAAGAATTGTTCGGAGGTCATAAAGTTCAAAAGCCAACTAAACTATACAGTCAAAACTATCCAGCTTTAACAAGATGTACAAAGAAAACGAATGGCTTTTTGGTCAACAGTCTAACTTATATTTCAAGTACCAATCTTATTTTCTCAAAGCATTAAAATTTAAAAAAGAGTAGAGTAAAAGAGGGGCAAATTCACAAGAGCATACCGTTCTGGGCCAGGGCAGTCGGGAACTGTGACACTTGCTGTGTACTTCAGGGGTGAGGGAACCATTGCGATCGTAAAGGGTGGACATGATTGTACGAATCCGGACATGGTCAGAAAATCCACATTTTTGAACAGCAATAAATTGCCGTGTTAGGAGATGGGCAATATAAAGTGACATCGGACCACAGGCAGGGCAATTGGTGGAAGGGCAGGGCATAGAGGGAAAGAAAGGTCAACAAGTTAACATTAGCCTGTGTCTTTTTTTAGTACAGCTCGCTGCTGCAGTCTTTAAATGAAAAACTCTGGCTTCTGAACACAACCATGTGACACATATTTATTGCTCTTGTTCATCAACCTTGTTGCAGTTGGTTGAATGATGGTTTACCCAATGTTAAGATCTGGATCAATGTCTATTTAAGTTTTGAGGCGCGGTCGAAAGACAAAGGAATTATATTTTTGCATGTAATATTATCAAAGCTATATATAAATGGTTATTATTTTTTTTTAACAAGATATATAGTTTAAGACTTTTTCA
Source organism: Oedothorax gibbosus (assembly GCA_019343175.1). Lineage (NCBI taxonomy): Eukaryota > Metazoa > Arthropoda > Arachnida > Araneae > Linyphiidae > Oedothorax > Oedothorax gibbosus. Next base: position 165,779 of record JAFNEN010000498.1, read on the forward strand.
GTATAATTTTGGTTCAGTGTTATTAAAGTCTCACTAAGAACTAGCGGCAATAAAGTGGGTTATTAAAAGCATATCAATACATTTAGACGATTTACACATATTTTAAATTTCATGAGCTTATTAATTCATCTAATATATTGCATAAAAAAAATTACATTTCTTTTTAAATTGCACTTTCGATAATTAAATACATTTGAACAATACGAATGTCAATTTTTTTAAATATGGAAATTTAGTTTGCTACATTTGTTCAATTTATTAACATTACTGAATTGCAATTTTTTTATGATACTTATGTAGGTATGTTATAAACCAACTTTCAATAAAATTGAAACTGTTTGATAAATTACAAATTTTTACTAAACTTTCATTTCTAAAATAAATAAAAACAAATCAATAAATACATGTCAGAATGGTTGTGGTTGTTGAATTGTAAACTTTAGTCGAAACACGTCTCAACATTTAAAAAGAGGCTAATAACAAACCGAATAGCTATTTGAAAATAATAAGGAAACAGTTAAGATGGTCTTCTTATTAGTAATCCTGTAAAACTTCAAATAAAGAAACAAATTAAAATTTAAGTCAAAATGGTGATAAAAAGAACTAAATACCCAATTTCTTTGTCAAAGAGAAACTCATGTATTGAATATAATGCTTAGTATTTGAAGCCTATAAGTTATTAAAGATGTACATTTAAGTTAAAAGAATTTTTTATAAATAGGTATCTGTAAATTTTTTACAGACAATACTTTAAAAATTATTTTACAAAAATTCAGAGCTTAATATTTCCCCTTAATTATTTTGAAGATGGAAATTCATTATTCCCATAGTAAGTATTGCTTTTAATGTAAAGTTTAACAGTCCAAGTGTTGAAGTTTTGGAGAATCCAATTCGTTCCCAACTTACTGTATGAATAATTTCATTTTCAATAACGTATGATTATATGTGCTCTATATAGCAGCTATTAAGTAATTATTATTTAATGATGAATTACAAAAAAATATTTATTCATTTGTTGAATTCAGTTAGAGTAGAAGCTATCAAAAACTTAGAGTATATGTATATTTGATAATTTGAATGTTTTGTTTATTTGTTATGGGGAAAAATGGTCAAGCTCTCACCTCAGTCCTCAATCTGTTGATATTCGATCCTCCTTTTCCAATGATTGCACCAGCATTCTGGGGAAGAAAAATTAATTTAACTCAAATGGCTCCAACATTACCATACCATTACCAACAATACTCCATCATTAACTTTTGGCTAACATATTGATTATTGACTTAAGTTTTTTTGTGTGTTACAACTATAATAATAATGTTATTTGAAACTACCTGAAACATAAATAACACCAAAAATTGCAAAATCCTTGATGGACATCAAATGAAAACTTAGCCTTTTTAAAACTCCGACAGACAAATTAGTAAACAGTTGCATTTAATATTTCCTTAACATTTTCAGGGGGAAAAAAGGCAGGCAACTTTGTTGATTTCAAGCTACCTGTTTTGACAAGCACATTGAGCAGAACCCACCTTGCTTTGAACCAGGAACCGAACATCAACTGCGCGACCACCACTCCTAGGACGTTTAGAAGGACCCTCCATATCACCCATGCCGTCTTGAGATGCTTCACGCTTTATGGAGCTCTTATAATCTGAGACAAAGAGAAAAGTCATGAAATAGAGAGACATAACACAGCTCTAATAATAAAAATGAAGATATGTTTGTGGCATGGATTTTATGAAAAAAATTATAACAGAATGCAGAGCGGAAACTTCATTTTCTCACCAAATATGTTTCTATTCCCAATTTTGTAAAAATAATATACACCAAGTTTGAAAAATGTGTTTGTTCTTGCCCTTCATAATTAAGATTTTGACTTGAACTTGTGGCACTCTTAATTTACTTGACAAATATACAACCAAGCTCACCAAATGTCCAAAGCGAGTTTTTTTGCTTCATAATTAAGAACTTTGATTGAACTTGGGTCGATCTTAAATTTCATACTTAACATGCCGCCAAGCTCATCAAAGTCTTGAAAATAAAACTATTTTTTTTGTCCCTTTAAAATATATCAAACAGATTAAGTCTATGATTTATATTTTATTACAGTCAAATCATGTTATCTTAACATAAGTTACTGTTCATTATAATTTAATTCAGAACCAAACTTCTATGGTTTGCAGAATTCTTTTTTTAAACTTGTTATTTGGCTTGTTTTATAAAAGTTCGGATAGATTGCACTCAATAGTTGTCAATGTCATAAATATATAAAAAATTTTTAATATTTAAATACAATATAAGTACAGTTTTTATATGTTAAACATTATCAGCAATAATTTTTTTTAAAAATTGCTACAACTCACCAATATCAGTCATCATAAAAAAAAATCAAATTCTAAGTAGAAACTTGAATAAAAAGGTACCTATGATGAAAATAAACTGTTCTACCTAAAAAGAAACAAAAATAACACATAATAAAACATTAAGTATATACACGATTCCAAACCTAAGTTTTTAGAGCACTATAGGTCATATTTTTGCAAGAAATAGTATTTTACATCTTATCTAAATTTTTGCTAATTGTCTACAAGTACAATTTTATCTAGATTTCATACAAAAACATTTTCTAATTATAGAAGTAACTTCACACATAGTCAATTGTAAATATTATTTAGTGAATTACAGGCGTTTCATTCTATGATAATAGATTAGCATGGTGAACTTGTAACAGGAGGGTGTCCATGTTCACTGAATTCTAAGAGAAAAATTCCCTTGGTATTCCAGAATTAATGGTTCAGTTGAACTAACAGTTTTAAGACATTTCCATACTTTAACATTTTTAAATGCTTGGAAGAGGTAAATTATCCTATCATTTCAAAATTATTTAGTTGTGTTTCCATTTCCAATGGATTGGAATGCATATGTAAGGTACAGGTACACGAACAGGATTGCCATTAGCAAATACACAGCCTTGGGTCCCTTATCCAGTTATGAGCAATGTGTAAAAAAAATGGCTTTAAAGAAAAGAACAAGAGTTCCTTTGACTATAACTTTTTTTTCATTTTCCCCTTGATTGTATTTCAGGGCATTTTAAAATTCCCTAATTCTGGGATTAGTGTAAACAGTAATCTGCAGTATTAACAAAAAAGAAAAATGAATACAAAATCCTAGGTGAAACAAATTGTAGTAAAGAGGAAGAAAATTTTATTGATGTGGGCGTGACAAAACAAAAATTTTGCATGAGTATATTAACTATGCATATACAAACACGTCAATATATATTTAATGATTATATGAATTCTTAAAACTATACAATTTTCTAACACAATAAAAAAATGTCAGCTTTTATAGTAATGCTATGATTTTATTCCAAACAAGTACAAAATCGATTTAACCGGTATTTTAATATTTCCATTTACAAATAAAAGCATTCATTTCCGCCATATGGCTAAAGAACTTGCAAATTTTAAATAGGAAACATAACATTCAAACTGAAAAAAAAACTAAATATTATTGTTATCAATCACTCAGCAATTACAATTTCACTGAATAAGCTTCATCATCCTAAATATTAAAAGCCGAAAAATACACCGCCATTTATAATGCGGTAGCCCAGATAAGATCAAGCAACTGAACCATTAAAACTTTGAATTTAAGCATGTAGCTTTGGAAAACATCAAGCAATGCATTCAAAATGATTAAACCATAGAAAATTACCTAGATTTTGGAAATTTTACCGGTAAATTCTGCTGGGAAAATGTAGAATAAGAAATTCCAAAATAAAAAATGTTTGCGAGATAATTATTCTAATAATGCTGAATGTGTTGCCAGAAAAATATTTGAAAGTTTTCGAATTTATTTTAGAGTCGTCAAATTGCGTCATTTTTAGCTTAGGTTTTGTTTTTCTCATCTTTTATCTTGCATTTCCGCGATTTCATTGGTTATTGCGGTTTCACTCTCAATGCGCTTTTTTTTTGCGTCTGATGCGTTCTATTTTACAGTTCTTAAGTGTAACTTGATTTTCCCCCAACTATTTATAAGACTTTTATCGATTTTAATTCGAATAAATTTCAACTATGCAAAGCATTTCCAAACCGTCAATGTTGTTAGAAAACTTCAGATTAGATGATATTCTGTATAATGCTGAGAAATTAAGCGAAATTATGCGACAGCAATTTAATGTGATTTACGAACCCAGAAAATCTTTAGTTCTTCTGAAATAAAACTTTGCACACAACATTCGTTAAACAGAAAGAGACTCAGAAAACTCCTTTTTGTGAATAGCATAACAAAAATGTAATTCCAGAAGGAATCAAAAATAAAATAATACTTCTGGAACTGTTGGCACTCAAGACATAAAACATGCCCATTACATTGACTACATCAAAAATAGATCAGAAAAAAGCGATGCTATTAAAATAGTCTTCAATTGAAATAATTCACAAGGTATAACAAACATGGTTTAAAAGCTTATAAATTCATTGTTAAGCTAATAGGTTAAGAATATAGTTTAATATCCAGGAAATTAATTCATTAAGAGTTTGAGACAAACCCTGATTAACTGATTTTTTTTTATTTTCCAAATTTCAATACATTGAGTCTTTTTCTTCATTTAAAAAATAAATTTTCACACATCCTAAAGAAGTGATAACAGTTTCTTCATGCTTGATCAAAAAGTAAGCACCAATTCCATAAGCTAATGTTGGTAATCCTATCAAAAAAGGAAAAATACTTGAAAGAGGCTAATTAAACTAGTATACATATATTCAGGGCCGGATTAAACAGTGTAAGGAGCCTGTAGGCGGTGGATTTTAATGGCGCCCCCTGCCATTCCCTCCCACCTTTTTCTACATGGAAAAATACTCTAATTTTTTTCAGTATGAGCAGAATACAAACAAAATGTTATATTCTTTTTTGGATTGTTCCATTAAAAGAAATTAAATACGATCAGGGCGAAGTTAATTACTTTTTTTATAAACAATTTTATTGCTTAAAGCAAATGGTTCTAGGCTAAAATAATCCTCCCAATAAATATATAGCGCCAGGTATATGCCACTAGTGCATGTGCACGGTAAATCTGGAGTGGTCCAAGATCTTGATACCTTTTGTATGTCACTTAACGGCTGCGTTAGGTGTCAGGTCAGCAATCAGCAACCGAACGGTTTCAGAATAATTGCATTAACAATTTTATAATATAAACAAAAAGTAGTCTATCATACTACTTATACCAGATTTTTCGGCGTCATAAGTCAGCCAGAATTGTGCTTTCTCTTATTGTATTTTTAAAAAATTATTTTCGAACAAAAAGTAATAAATATGAACACTGAAAACTCCCCAAACAGTAAACTTGGAAATTAGTTTTAAAGAAATTGTTCGTTACGGCAATAACTTGCGAGCTGAGGGGCCCTTAAAATGGACGGGGCCGGTAGGCGACTGCCTACTTTGCCTAATTGGTAATCTGGTCCTGCCTATAGTGCTTGAAACACATCCCAAATGGCTACATTCATCAATAGCAAAATGGTATTCAAAGGTGCAGGCTTTTGGTGTAAAGGTCCTGTGCTTCAAGCAGTCAATTAACTACAAAAAGACCGATTTAAAGGTTCAAGGGTATAGTTTGTTAAAAAGGAGTCTTGACCTCTCAAGTACCTGTAGCAGAAAGTTGGCTGCTAAGTGTGTTATAATGTCTCACTCACGTTGTAGGTCATAATAGAGATGCAAATCTTAAAACTTTTGGTACTGATTAATGCACTGTCTATAACTTTCTAGCCAATTGTAAAATAAGAAAAAGATTAAGGCATATGGATAATTTGGGGAAGAATCAATAACGCCTATCAAATTTAAAATGTTTTCCTATTCTACTGAATTACTATATACACGCATAGATATTGAATAATAAAAGGAATAATATGTAACCAAGAATAATTAAACTAAGGCCCTGACCATTGCTTAGGCTTACAAGGCCTGGTCCTATGATTTTAAAGGGCTCCAAATTGGCTGTAAACCTATAAGTTTTGTTCCACACCTCACAATTTTGAGTTTTCTATAACTATAATCACCTTAATAGTTTTATAAAAAATTATGTATGATAATTAGACCTTACTTTCCGAGGATATAACTTTGCAGCATAATATTAAGTAACTACATCATTCGGAAAAGGGCACCAGAACAGCGTCAAGTGATCCACCGTTGTTAGACTACGCGTTTTCCGCGTAGCATCGTCCAATCACGCGTCACTACGCGATGTTTTCTCGCCAACAAGTTTGGCCAGAAATAAAAAGTCGCTGTATGCCTACACTAGGGATTTACTGAAATTTAGTCATGCTCTAGTGAACACAATATTTAATTTTTATTTAAAAAAAAGACGTTTACACTTTTTGTCCATAGAAGCCAGCGTTTCAGAGATTATATAAAAAGATCATGTCATAATAAATACAGTTGATTATGAAAATCTGAATATTGGTTGAAACCCACATTATTTAAACACTTCGCCGAAAACATCTTGTAATGCATAATTTTTTTTACTAAAATCAAATACTCACCTAAGTTTAAAATTTTTAGTGCTTTGAAAAAATTGTTCTCTGCTTTCAAATTTTGAAAAGGTCTTTTGGTGCAATGGTATTTAATAAAAGGGAAGCACCCAGTACGTAAAATATGGTAGTTTTCTTTGTCAACTGTAAAATTAAAATGTGATAACCCGAATTGATCGTTTATGATGCTATTAGATTTTACAAAATAAGATGTCCAAGGAGGATATTTTCTCTGTTTTAAATGACAGCTAAGCACTTCAGACGCATGAGGTCTTTTTAATAGAATACTAGGATTTAGTTTCAGAGATAAACGAGTTAAAGGACTAAATATCGCATTTGGTTTCATCTTACAATTTATTTAAAAGATTTAGTAGTTCTTGAAATACAAATAATAACATCAATGGTGTGATCAATGATAGAATTTTAGCACAGATAAATACATTTTTGGCAGATTAAAACTTGTGAATTTGTGCACTGAAGGGGGAAAATATAAATTATTGGCTATTGCAAGTAGCCCTTGGTTAAAAAATGAAAGTTAGCAGACAACCAAAATAGTATATTTACACAGTTTGCAGTTAATAAAAGCTAATTCACGGTTCGATAGAAAATGAAAATTAATAAAACTTGAACTAAATTTTAAAGCTTTTAAATTTTAATTACGTATTAAAACATTTAAGAACACTAAAAAAGCATTTCAAGAGTTTTCATTTTCTTTATATCAAAACATTCACCAGCCGTGTTGCTGGTGGCTGGGGCACGTTAAATATGTCGTGGTCACAAAGTCCTCCATGTTCCCATACCAAATTAATACCTCTGGGAGTACCAGTCAAGGGGTTATTGGCCTTTGATCTGGATCAAAATTCCGATATGTGAGTGAGAATGGATGTGTGAAAGGGACCTTCCTGTAAAACGGATGTGTCATGCTGACGAGCAAAAAGTCGGACTTCCTCCCTTGTGGCGCTCAATAAAAACGGAAGCCGCCCCACATCGGGTAGTTCTCTACTCCGGGCTCGGTTACCGAGTGGCATTAGAAACAACAACAACAACAAACATTCACAGGTATGAAATTTAGCAATGCATTTTGGCATCAAAGCCAACAAGTGCTGTAATTTCGTTTTCAGTTGTCAACGAAATTATTAGTGCTTTTTGCAAAAAAGTTTAAGAAAAAGTTTTACTAAATGGCTAATCAAGCAACTCCAGATATTTTGTTCGATATAAAGAACTCCTTTTACATTGGAAACTATCAGCATTGTATAAATGAGGCCCAGAAGTTGAAGGTTCGTAGGTTGTTTACTTTTTAAATGACGTGTACATGTCTTCCTAAAAATATATATTCTAAAATATTTTCTTGTTTATTTGCAAATAAATAACACTTTACATAAATTTCAAAATTGACTTAGAAACAACTTTTTAAAAAAATAATACATTGTGTAATTTTGAACATTTTTGCTGCTTAACTTCTTAAACGATCATATTCATTTGGACAAATTTTAAGCATAAAATGATTAGTTTTTAATTAATAATTGCCGGATAATAGCTTCCCAAACAAACCTTTCGTATAAAATGAACTTTATAAGAGTAAACCTAAAACATTCTATAGTTACCCATTTTGAGTTATTCCTGGTCCCCATTCATTAATATCACAAACAGTATATAATTTCTTGAGTAAATACATGTTCATGACTAACACATGTTCTTACAACATGAAAAAATATTTTTTCTGACGTTCGACTGAAAGGTATAAAATTTGAGTCACTCAGTTTTGGTATATGGAACGATTTTTATTTTATATTTAAAAAACATATTTACAAAAGATTTTTCTTCGGCGATTATCCCGGCTCCATATTAGTGTAATTTCCAGTTTAGCTGAGGTGCCGTCGAGCACTAACGATTATAGTTAGAGAACAGCTACAGTATAAGGGCCAGCCTCGCCTTGGCGATTTGCTTTACATTGCCAGCAACGAAAATTTCCAAATGTGGTAAACACTTCACATCATATTTCATACAACACGGAAGATACAGCAACCCATCCTTACATTTTTAAGCTTGCCAAAAGTCGCCAATGAACAGACCGGCTATTATATCATAGCTGTACCAGAGCTAGGCACTTAATGGGGAAAGGCTTGTGGAACGCTGTTGCCAATCTCTTGACATTGGCAGCACTCTTATGTACTTGTACGAAGTACTAGTTCGTTCTTTTATTTAGACTTGCTAAGTGGAGTAAAATGTGCAGGTTAGATATAACTGATCTTCATTATGCTAGAGGTTGGCCTTCGTTTCTTTGTCTTTCACCTTCCAATATTGGATTTCCTGCTATACTTACCTTAAGTACAAGGCTAGAGCTGTTTGTTAGCCATCCTGGGGCTGGGGAGCCCAGTCGGTAGGCATTCGCCTAGCATGCGAAAGGTCCCAGGTTCGGGTCGGGTCGCCAATATAACTGACCGACCTATAAATGGCCCGTGCAGCCAAAAATGTCCGACGAATAATACCCCGTGTAGAGGGAGTGCACGTTAAATATCCTTCAAAATCCTAACGCTGCGTACGATGTCGCCCTTTACGGTTGCTTTCGGTGCCTACTCAGGTGTCGGCTTGTCACCTGACTGTGGTTCTAAAATACGACGTCCGTCTCCAATAGCCCTCGTGTAGCTCTAGTGCGACGATAATTCAAACTAAACTAAACTTGTTAGGCATCCTTTTTCTTTAATGTTATCTCAAAATATTTATTTGAAGATAAAAATGATGTTTTCCCTAGTTGAAATATTTTACCTAAAATATTTTTTCCCTTCTCCATTTACAGTACTTGTCTTAAAATAGAGTAAGAGTTAATTATTTGAATACTAATCTCTTTTTAAAGAGATGTTAGCTATTGTTGTAGTATTATGTATATTTTAAAACACGGATAATTTAATTTATAAGATATTAGTATTAGTACCTACTAATAAAGTTAAATTCACACATGTTGAATACAAGAATGGAACTTTTTTTTTATTGTTATGAAACTCAATTTGTGCTAGTTTTTAGAAACATAGTTACCTACTATTCTGAATTTTTACAATTTTTTTTTTTAGAAACGGTAAAATATTTAGTTTGTTTTAAGTTTTTGTTTTCAATTTTGTCAAAGTAACATAAGCAGAAAATAGTTATATCAGAGTTCATTTATTTATATATATTCATTTCGCAGTTCAACAACCCTGATCAACAACTGGAGAAGGACATTTTTATGTACAGGGCGTACATCGCACAACACAAATATGGAGTTATTATAAACGATGTTTCTTCTTCCAGCCCTCCTGAGTTACAGCATGTGCAAATGCTGGCACTTTATTTAAGTGGAAATGATGATAAGAAGTGAGTTAATTCTCTTTAACAGTTAGGAATTAAAAACTTTTAAACGCAGTAATGTGTGATAACCAACAAAAAAAAAATAGATAACTAATCTCTAGATGCAAGACTACACCAGTTCCTTCTATCTTCTGTAAAATGACGGTTTTTTTCCCCCCATAATATAACCTGAATGTAGGCTTTTCCTTGAAATTTAATTTTATAAAAAAAATTTCAAAGAATAAACAAATGAAAATTTAAGAATGAATACATATATTGCCATACACATATTTTTATATAAGTTTTTGGGATAAAAAAAAGTGCACTTTTATTATCCTTTTTTTTTAAAATTATCTAATCCTTAAGGGGTTAAAAAGTTTAGTCTAAACTTCATTACTTCATTCCCTTGACAAAAAGTGATTTCATTAAATTTGTTCTTTCTTTTAAAATTCTTCATTACTTTTGTAGCAATATCAACGCCATTGAAATGTCCCTTGTCTTAAAAATTATTCCTTTAATTAACAACTAAAATGTGTATATTGAATTTAAATCTAAAGTCCCATATTTTATTTCTTGTATTTAAACAGAAATCCTGTTACAAACTTTTAAGTGAAAATTACTACTGTGCATTTGATATATTTTTCTATCTTTTAAAATCATTATTAAAATGTTAAAAGTAAGAATTTTTTAAAGAAATTTCTTTCACATCTTTTTGATTTTTCAAAAACTAATTTTATTTCTATTTTCAGGAAAGATATTGTGAGTGCTTTAGAAAAAAAGATTCAAACAATAAATCCAGAAGATAAAGTTTTGCCATTTATAGCTGGATTCATTTATTACTTTGAGGAAGTAAGTAATTGCAAATTTTAACCCTTTGCATGCCAGTTTTCTCAATATTAAGTAATAACATATGTTCTGTTTAAAAGGAGTAGTTCAGGCAAGTTATAGGAGGACATCGATATAAAAACCAAACTAGAAACATGTTTTCCCTGTTATTACTAATTTAAAACCTCAAAATATTTTTTTAAAGAAAAATTGTATGAAGTATTGATTTAAATATGATATATCATCGGTCAAATGACAAAACCACGAATATGCAAAAATACAGGGATGTAAAACTGTATATTGTTAAGCCCAATATTTTGGAAAATCGACAATCCCTAGAATTTGCACATTCTTGGTTTTGTCATTTGACTAACAATATGATAAATTGAGATATTTGACCTTCTTTACTCATCACTGTATTAAGCACTTTCTTACATTTTTAAGCTTAATTACATAAAATTATTTTATTATTAAATTTTTAAGATAGATTAGTTCATAGAATATCTGAACAATAAGTAATTTTGTAGAATTTATTATAATTGTTACATTTAACACCTTTATTGCAGAATTATGATACTGTTTTACGGTTACTTAACAAAAGTGAAAATTTAGAATGGTAAGTAGTTGTATTCTTGAACTATCCATTACTGTTACAATCCATTATTATTATATTCAATTAAAATATATTATAAGATCCATATAAATGTTTTTTTTAAGCTAAATTCCAAATACAGTTCTATTTAGCTTCTTGAAAATATTTAAAGTTAACAAATATATTTTGTTAATACAGTCGAACCCCGTTAACGCGAACTCGCTTACTACGAAATTTTGCTTAAGATGAACTGAAAGCATTTCTCCGGCCTATAAGGGGGCTGAGGAGCCCAGTCCGTAAGGCGTAAGCCTTGCATGCAAAAGGTCCCAGGTTCGGGTCCGGGCAGCGCCAAAATAACTGCCGACCTATAAACAGCCAGTGCAGCCCAAAAATGTCGGACGAATAATACCCCACGTAGAGAGAGTGCACGTTAAATATGCTCCAAAGTCCCAATGCTGCGTACAATGTTGCCCTTAATGGTTGTGTTAGGTGCCTATTCAGGTGTTGGCTCGTCACTTGACTATGGTTCTAAATCACGACGCCTGTCGCCAATAGCCCTCGTGTAGCTCTAGTGCGACGATAATTCAAGCCTACCTATCTCCGGCCTATAAAGCTTTGCGCTAATGCTAAAATATTTCTCAACGTGAAAGCGCTTTAGGCAAAATACCGCTTAACCCGAACAAAAAAAATTCAGAATTTGACTTTTTTTTTAGTGATTCAAAGTTTCGAAGAACAAATTAAACAAAACATTAAAAAAAAACGGTACAAAGCACTTTATAAAAAATAAATTGTCTTCTTTGAGAAAATCACGAGATCTCCCATCTTTATAGTCCAATAAATGAGGCAAAAAGTGTAGGATGGTCCATTACGTCTTGAAAAGCGAAAGTGCTCCTCTACAGAGGTCAAAGCTAATGGTCATATGAAATTCGAAGTGGTTCGCATTTAAACTTATTGTTTTTCATTCAAAATGAATCAAAAGCAGCAATAAAAAAAAAATCCTGACGGTTAACATGAAATTCCGGTTAACACCAAATATTTCGGTGCCCCCTTCGAGTTCACGTTAACAGAGTTCGACTGTATTATAAGTTTCTAACCGATTTTATATTTCGAAATTTTGTTCAAGCAATGCATTTTATATTGTAAAAAAGATGTTTACCTTTGCTTATTCTAACGTTTAATGTTCCTGCATAATATGATAAAACTTTGACATTTAGCAACTTTTTGTGATTTTGTCTTGTTTTTAATGTTCCAAGAAATAGTTACTGCTGAATGGGCTAATTTTAGCTAATAATAATATCAAATTATAATATTTGTTTAAAACTGACCTTGTGCTTGACACTTTCCTTTCCAACTTCAGTTAGACTTATTATTAAGTTTTATTATAATATTTTTTCAAGTTAATGATTAGTAAAGAGAACGTTTTTTGTTATAAATTTGAGTGAAATTCTAAAACATCATTTTTTCTTTAGTTCCGCATTGGCCATACAAACCTTGTTGAAAATCAACCGAGTTGACTTGGCTGTGTAAGTTTTTAGCTTTTTTTTAAAAAAAAATCCTTTTAATAAACATTAATTATTGCTTTCAGTGACGAGAAAGATTTAACACCGTTTCTTAAATATATGTGTATTTCTGGAATAAAATAATTTACATGAATAAAATATATTAATTTTTTTACTAGCTTGAGATACTTGCTTTGCTGGCCTGAGTTAACTTACTTTTTATGTTTTTGATAAACTATAAATTTTTACTTTTTGCAATTGTTATAAAACAGTCTTATTAAAATATGTATTTCATAAACTTATAATATCAAGTTTATAATTTACATTTCAATAAATGAGTTATTTTTTTGTTGAAGTAAGATAAAATATAAATACAAGTATGAAACACATAATTTCATCAAAGTCAAATTGCAGGTTCTATCTAAAAGGTATATTTTTTTATTTCCCATTCTTATAGCAAAGAATTGAATTCAATGAAAGAAACTGATGAAGATTCTACCCTTACTCAGTTGTGTCAAGCGTGGGTCAATTTGTCTAGGGTGAGTTAGAAGTTAATAGAATAAAATGTAATATTTATAGTTTATAAAACATTTAAACCACCTTAAAATTTCAAAACAGTAGTAACCAATTGAACTTTGTAAATAACAGAAAGTTTTATTGCTTTAGTCTCATTATTAAACTGACCAAAATTTCAATTTGTAGAATTTTTTAGGACCCAAAATTAAAGATATTTATTTTTTTATTAAATTCCCAGAAAACATGCTTTGCGCAGTTGAATTGAATTGTAAATTTTAAAAAGAAGCATTCCAATCTGCAGGATTTTCTTTATCATGTTATGGGAAAGCTTTTAATATAAATAAAATTGAAAACAGACCTTTGTCAACCTTGTACATTGTCTTTTTTTACTGTCGTCCCATAATTTATTTTTAGTTGCATTGTAAGAATAGGTTATAAAATTACTAAGTCGTATCGTAAAAATATTATAATTTTACCTTTAAATTTATTTTCAATTAAATGGAATATTCAGAGTTAAGTGGCATTTAATGTTATTTCATTATTATTATACAATTATTATCTTATGAATTTGTAAACTAGTTTATGTATATATTTAAATTAGCATTGTTTTTTTTAGAATGGAGAAAAGATACAAGATGCATACTACACTCTTCAAGAGTTAAGTGATAAGTACTTTTCTACTCCCATGCTTTTGAATGGCCAGGCAGCTGCTCTAATTGCATTGGGTAAATATGAAGAAGCCGAACCTCTCTTGCAGGAAGCTCTAGATAAGGTAAATATTGCATTTATTTACATTATACAGTCAAACTCTGTTACAACAACAATTCTTTTATAATGCCATAAATGCTCGTTATCTTGAATTGCCCATTGACCTTAATGTTATGATATATTGCTTTTAACGACAATTTTTAGTTCACTACTGTTATATTGATAAAAATATGTTTATATGATATCCAAAATGCCTTCTTAAAGAATTTTTAAATTTTTTTTTCTCGATTTAAATTTTATTTTATATGCCAAATGGTGCAAAAAGTCAGAAAATTTGAAATTTATTTCCTGTCGAAACAAACTATTGACCAGAGAAAGAGAAATTTAACTACTACTAATAGCACATATAATTAAATTTTTTTTCAATGTCATTTTATAACTTTAATTCATAAGATGAGCACATTACACACATTTTATATAATTTACTACACTTACTATTCAATCTTGTTTATAACATTACTCGCTTATAACCTCATAAAAATCACAGCCCCTAGAAAGACACTATAACCGGGTTATACTGTACTTTGATTACATGTTAAAGATTTGTTTAAATTAAGAAATATTTCTTTGAATGTTTATTTAAATTTTTGTTTATTATAGGATCCAAACTATCCAGAGACTTTGGTTAATATGATTGTTCTTTCTCAGCATATTGGAAAATCTACTGAGGTAAAACACTTTTAGAATTAACCAAATTGTCCGTTAAAAGTTTAGTTCTCAAAAATTACTTCGACTATTGTTTAAATAAATGTTATACATTTTTTCTAAGTCACTGATTATAGAATTATTATTTGGTGTAATAGTTGAAATTTAAATAATAAGAAATTCTTTATATCTTTATTAAGTTTTTTAATGATGTCCGATTTACCTATTTTTGAAATTTATGTAAAAATTAATTTTTGTACTCTAATAAAATTATTATTTGCATTATTTATATACCAAAGAAAGGAAAGCTATGAAAGTACAGGGTGTCTCAAAAGTTCCCGTACTGACGATTCGTGAACTTTTTACACACAAAACAACAAACTTTAAAACATTGTTTTTATGCTAAGGGGGAAAAACACTTTTAACAAAACTTAGGAAAAAAAATTTAGAACTTAGATTTATATTAAGTGTTCAAAATGTCCGCCCCTTTCATCGAAGCGCATATTTTTAGAAACATGTTTCAAGATGCTGGGAGTGACTTCTTGTATCCTTTGCGTAATGGCATTTTTCAGATCATCTATTGTTTGTGGATTATCTTCATAAACTTTGTTCTTTAAATATCCCCACACAGGGGTCGCAGACGTCCTATATGTCCTATAAATCCTATATATTTTTTTAAATCGGAAAAAACGTCCTATATTGTCCTATATTTTACAGTTGTCCTATATATCCTATATTTCTGTATTGATTCAATCTATATTTTCGTTTAATTTACTGTAACGGCGTCGTTCGTAGACATTTTTTTATATTTTGGATTGCTTTTCGATTGTTTTGATATCGCGTGAGTTTCGGGATAGTTGGATCGCGGGAGTTTCGGGATAGTTGGATCGCGGGAGTTTCGGGATAGTTGGATCGCCGGAGTATCGGGATAGTTGGATCGCGGGAGTTTCGGGATAGTTGGATCGCGGGAGTTTCGGGATAGTTGGATCGCGGGAGTTTCGGGATAGTTGGATCGCGGGAGTTTCGGGATAGTTGGATCGCCGGAGTTTCGGGACAGTATGATCGCTGGAGTTTCGGGACAGTATAGAAGCATCACCGGAGTTTAGGGATACTAGGATCGCCGGAATTTCGGGATAGTTGGATCGCGGGAGTTTTGGGACAGTTGGATCGCAGGAGTTTTGGGACAGTTGGATCGCGGGAGTTTCGGGACAGTTGGATAGCGGGAGTTTTGGGACAGAAGGATCACCTCTGGTTTGGGATAGTAGAATCGTCAGAGACTTGCGCGATTACGTGCGGATAAATATATGTTTATTACTCTATATATGTATGTTATACTCTAATGTATATGTTTATTACTCTAACGATTCATTTCAGGATTTAAATGATGTAATATATTGCGACTGAATGCAGTTATTTGATGTTTTATGTTGTCCTATATTTTTTTAAAAAAAATCTTATATATCCTATATGTTTTTTTTTAAAATCCTATATGTTCCCAATTTGTCACTTTGACCCCTGCCCACAGGAAAAAGTCGGGGATACTCAAATCAGGGGAACGAGGTGGCCAAAGATTTCTTGATACGAGTCGATCGCCCCAAAAATCTTGAAGCATGGCCATGGTTTCATTACTTGTATGGCATGTTGCACCGTCTTGTTGGAACCAAGAATCTCGTTCATTCACTTCTAATAATAATGCAACAAATTGTTGGATAAGTTCTCTGTATACAGTTCCATCAACAGTTGTCTCGAGAAACAGAGGCCCAATAATCCTTTTATGTGATACGGCACACCATACAGCAATTTTTTGAGATTGTAAAGGTTTTTGCATTAATGAATGAGGATTTGTCGTCCCCCAGATGCGTGAGTTTTGAGTGTTCACGAAACAGCTTAAATGAAACCATGCCTCATCGGAGAAAAATGTTTTATCCAAAATTTTGATGTTGTTGCGAATAAATCTCCGAAACCATCGACAATAATAAAGCCGCTTCTCATTTGTCCGTTGGCTTTAGCTCCTGTACCATTTTTACACAATAAGCCCGAAATTTCAAAGCTCTTAAAACCTTATGTGTCGATCCACGTGATGTACCCATTTGTTGCGACAAACGGCTCACGGATGTTTGAGGAAATTGCAATATCCTTCGTTGAGTTTCTTGCACAAAATCTGGTGTAACAATTTTCGGTCTTCCACTTATGTGTTTGTCTTCCAGGGGGGAAGGGAGGGGTATGCGCCAACGTGACGGATCGTGACATGGAGTGGGGGGAGGGGTAATCCCTTGTGTGATTAACGATTCTGAAATTTTCACTTTTGCAAAGAAAATTTGTTTTACATAAAATAAAGTTTTTGAGAAAAAATCTGAAATCTTTTTTTATCATAAGAAGCACTTAATTTCCGAAAGAGAATGGGGAAATTATTATCTGCCACAACGTTGGCATTATTAGACTCCTATATTTTGCAGACCTTTTCGTAACTGTACTTTGTAACATGCTAAATTGCAACACTATTTTGACCAATTAGAGGATTAGCAGCTACTTGGACGAACGCCAAAAGACCCAGAACTAGATAGATCCGATTACTCTCGGACTGCCTTTTTTAAGAAGGCATTACCAAATGGCTAGTTAGTCCTTGGACAACGGAAATGTAAATACAATGTTGGTATATTCCTATAAATAAATTATTTAACCAAGATAAATTTTACTTTTTTTCTTCCCAAGTTAATTTTTTAAAAAATATATAAATATGCATTTTTTTCAAATTTCAAACAAATGGAAATATTAAAATTAACTTTCTTTAGGGGGTGGGGGAGAGTGCAACAACGTGACATAATTTTAGGGGGAGGGGTGTTCAATCAAACATGACACAGCGGAGGGAAGGGTAAAAATAGTTAAAATTTTGCGTGACATAATTTATGTACGTCCCCACATAAAGAATATGTAACTAAATTGGTGTAAAATTATTTTCTGTAAAAGTATTACAAGAAAACATTTGGGGAATAACTATGAATAATTAAAAATTATAAGTTAGTAACGAATTAAACTCCACGTTTTAAATGCACTTAGGCTTAATTATTTTGGTTACAAAACCTTAAATTAGCTATCGTATTTATAACACCCAAATATTTTTTTCTTTTGTTTTTACAGGTTAGTGTGAGATATCTCACCCAACTTAAGGATTCTCATCATAATCATCCATTTGTAAGAGATTACCAAGCTAAAGTAAGTTAAATTTTATTCAGTTTATTTTTCGCTTTAAAGTTACTCAATTTACTTTTTATAATTAATCATTTTATGTGACGTTATAGAAAATGTGGATTGAATATTTAATTTTAAGTGCCCTCAAAGGTTCTGCACACTGAACTGAACCTCTGGAATGAGCATCCCATGAAAAGCTGTGAAGCCTATTTTTGGGTCACTTGGCGACAGCTTTAGGGAGAATATGTGCCACATTTGGCATGAATTCGCCGATCACAATTGACACTTGACATGACAGTTTGCATTGGATCGTCAAAATCGCTCGCCAAGAATAGTACTCCAAGGAATTTAGGTTTTAAAAATTGTTCCTGCAATTCTATTTTTTTAAAGTACGTGTTTCCGAAACTTCATTATATAAAGAACCTCCAAAAGCAATAACATATCAATTTTCTGTTTGAAAACTTATTGAAAAAGTTGGTTTAAAATACCTATTTTAACAGGTAACGTATAGGATTGGCAGCAAAAGTTGGGTTGCTCTTACAGGGTTGCCGGGCTTCACCGACCCTATTAGCGAGCGTTACAATGCTCATTCCAGAGTTTCAATTCAGTTCAGTGGTTCTGCACTGTTTGAGGTCCTAAATGTCTCGAAAAAGATTTATTGTTAGAAAAACACTATTTGAAATTTTATCGATTGTTACTGAGGTCTTTTTAAAAAAAAATTGTGATTGAGTTTTGCATGAAAACTTTTTGAAATCAAATTCAAATGAACTTAACACAATAAAAATTTATTTTAAAAGTTTTATAATTTTGGTTTTATTTTTTTGTCTTTACAAGTAACCAAAATGTCCTTAAAAAATTTAGTTCTCAAAAATTACTTTGAAGACATTTTGTTGCAGTGTGTGAAAAATTAGAATTGGTCTCATGACAATTTTGATTTAACTTAAACACTTATCTTTAATTTGATATTGTAATTTTAACGTTAAATATAGTTCAGATATTCTTTCAGTGAAATAACTTTTTAGAAAATAAATATTTTCTATGTAAAGCTACAACTATTATTATTTTTCTAGGAACAAGAATTTGACCGTTTAGTGAAATCATCTGCCTGAAACCAGAAGGGAAAAAAAATGTTATGAACTGTTATCTGTATTTGATTTATTTAAATAAAAGAAAAAATGTATTATTTAGTTTAAATTGGATTTGTTAGTTCTCATAAAACCCAGTTAAATATGTAAGAGGTGGGTAGAAAAAAAGTGTGAAAGTGTATGCTTTAGTGAAGGTTTTATATTCAATATAAACGTGGTTTGTATCACCTTGCAACCTAATTTAAAATAGGCATAGCCGATAAAATGTGCTTGTTTAAATACAGAATTAATTCTCTTAAATGTCGAAAATTTATTGTCATGTATTTTTCAGTTCCAAAATTTGTTTTAAACTGTTGTTTAAGTAGTATAAATAGGTTAAAATTAAATAGCTACTTTTTTTTGACAAGTTCAATTATATTTTATATGATAGAAGAAAATAAAATACTTTTATGAGTCCTTATTTAAACTAATTTTTTAAAGAATGTTAGAATTTGTATGCTATAACAGAGTAACAGTCACCAACTCTTTAAATTGATAAGACAAAAGGGGAAGAAAATAAGTTTACTTTTTATTCAATGTATTTTAATGATTCTTTTACCATCCTTAAGCACATGACTCCCTTATTGGAAATATTTAATTTTTATTTTGGAAAAAGCTTTTTTCTTATGGCTATATTTGATTTTCAATCACATTGAATTAAAAAAAAAGATGTGTTACAAATTATAAATATCCAAAATGTGTAGCGACGTTTATTTATTTTTAACACAAACTTGTTTCTCTGGATGATAGCCGAGTGTCTAAAGCATTCCCTCTTTATAAAAATGTTTCGTAGTCGTTAAGAATCTTCTTTAAGCTGTATGTCCTACTCCTTATTTAATTTACCTCTCGTGTTGCCAAGAAAACTAATACTTTTAAATCATCCTCACCAAATTATTAAATCTAGCCTTTCCCTATAACCAATTTACCATGTGGTCACGCCCCTTGCCCAAACAAATCCTCCTTCGAGATTTCTCTAGGCGTTTTGGAAAAGTGTGCACATCAGATACCGAGGAGAGTCAGATTGGATCCGGCCGACTGTCGCCATAGCAACTGAGCCAAAGCAATGATCGACCCTACGCCCAGAGGCAGAGTCGCCTCTGCTGGGGATGGAAAAGAAATGAATAATTTGTTCTTTAACCCTTGTTGTTGAAAGTTGTTTCGTAAATGCGTTAAAATACCACTTTTAAAGATGATGTTGATTTTTCTTTAAATATATATAATGTAGAGAATTTTTTATTCCTTAAACGAATTCTTGAGAATCTGTAATTCCAACAATAGAACACTCATAACTTACATAAGAAAAAAATTTGTAATTTTGTGTTAAGTTGTAAAACTGATGGGTATGATGTCACTCTTATAATAGTTTCGTTGGCTGCCTATTTGGGTGTTGGCTCGCCACTTGATTGATTGTGGTTCTAATTAGTGATGCCCGTCGCCAATAGCCCTCGTGTAGCTCTGATGCAAACGGATAATTTAACTCAATTTAAATCAACTCCAGCAAAACAAACTACTCGAAATTATTTTCCTTTTAGTTCTGAACAGAGGTAAAGTAATAAGGTTGACCAATTCGAAATGTGAAATATAATTAAACTTATTATAAACCATGAAATCGTTAATACAAGTTAAAATCTAACGAATTAATCTTTCTTGTTTGATACAATTTTTTTTAATAAGTAAGGCTACATATTTAGCGGATCAAGCCTTTTGATACACAATATACATCTCGGTAAAATAACAATTACTCCTTTAAAATCCCCAACTCTTGAAAAAATAACAACCACCACAAACGTCCCCCCATAAACAACCCATTCCCCATCACCAGCTTCCACCCCTCCCCATCACCCCTACCACCACCATATTTTGAAAAATTGGGAAAAGTGGTGACTCACAATTTCTCGGATCGCCCACTCCCCAAAAACAAGGGTGCAGACATTCGAGACAACCCTAATTCGAACAAGATTGTTTCCTTGAAACCTAAATTATCTTTGTTTCTATATTAGAGAAGCAGGATAGAGAATAATTTAAGAGTTTTGAGATACTTTCTTGCTTCTCTGTCGAGTTCCATATGGTAGAGACTGTTGCTTGATATTAGAAAAAGTTCGATACCATGCCTCCTCCGGGGCCAGGGGATCAAAGCCATGTTAAAGGTAAGAATTAAAAAAACTTATAATATTTTAAGTAATTGTCTCATTTATTTAATATTTGGAAATAAATAATTTTGTTTTCCAAAACTGATTTTTCATGAATCGATTGTTTAGAACTTAGCAATGGAGGTTGTAGTTTGGTCGTTGTTTAAGTTGAACACTAAAAAAAAAAAATTTTTTTTTAAAATAAATATTTTAAATTTATTTTATAATTGACTATTTTTTTTATTTGGCTTATTGTTATTACAGCGATTTGTGATATATTTGTTTCATATACAGTTTCTGAAGAAAATGATTAAATTGATATTTAAATTATCAATTTATTTTAATTTATATGAACAACAAGTGTGAATTTTATGAAAATGTATATGTTGCGGTCAATAACTTTTCATATTTAAATTTTTTATTAAACATTATATTTATTAAACATCATATTTATTAAACATTTTATTTAACAAAACACACGTAAGCCTAAAAGGAGGATTTTTTGTTTATAATGAAAGTTGTAGATTGTAAGTAATGTAAAATTTAATTTTATGAAATTATAAAATTTTATTTCCTATTTACACATATTTAATTCATGTTAATAATAAATTTATACAGCATGATTTAATTTATATTTAAACTTTAAGAAATTATTTTAATTCATATTTTTTGTCTGTTTAGTTAAATTTATAGGTGCAAAAATACTGTATAACGGTAATGGGACAAAAATATTTTAATTAAATAGACACTAGTTTAAAAATACTAAAGTATTAATATTTTTAAATTATTGAAATAACTTGAAAAGAAGTGAAATACGATATTCCAGTTTAGTATCTGTAGAATTAAACAAATATACATTTGGTTAAAATTTTAACAGCCATGAAGCAGTTTAACAGCACAGTCACAGAAAAATCTATGAACATTTATATTTAATTTCACTATATGTTGGTTAACTATTATATTATTAATGAGCTATTAAAAAACTAATGAACTATTAAACCACTATTGTTAATGAAGTATTAAACTTTTCAATTTCATTTGTAATAAATGACAGTTGTTTTTGTACAGTGATAATCTGTAACCTAAATTAAATTTGTTTGTTTTAAATTTAAGATAGTAAAAAAATCATCTGTCTACTTGAGATCTTAGATTTTAACGTTCAAGTTTTTTCTTCGTTTCGAGTTATACAAAAATTAAAAAAGTCATCACTATTAAACTTGTAAAAATTCTTCAAAGCTAAATAACTTACTTTTTTTTAAATGTTAATTTTCCCGTTTTTTTTTTTTAAATATATAACTTTTCTGTAGAGGTTGTTTTACTGCTATTGTAGTGTTGTTACAGCGAAAGCATATTGGTGATTAAATTTCACTATGAAGGATTTCATTGTCTTACCCTAAAGTAAAGAAGTATTAGATATTACTAGATGTTATTGTTTTTATTTACTCTTATTTATCAAATTTATTACTAAATACAAATATTGTAGTCTGTGTTTAAATATATACATATACTCAAAAATTTATAAAGCACTCATTATAAAACATATATAAATACTTTAACGCTATTGCTCCATTATAAGTTATAACTTAGATGTGTACAATAATTATTTTTTTTTATTATAGATTCGGTTCAGTAACTCGAAATTTTCTTAAATGTTAAATTTTCTGTTAAAAAATGCATATCTGTTCCGTAGAAGCTGTTTTACTGCTACTGTAGTGTTATCACAAAGAAAACATATTTACGATTTGATTTCACAATGAAGGATTTAACTGCTATGTGACAAATAACTGTTAGCTAATGATATAGAGTCTATTAATATTTAATGCTTGTTAATTTTAAAACAAAAGGATATTAAATATTACACAATAGGTTTTAATGCATTAATTCATAGTTATTTTCCAAACAAAATACAAATTACGAGTATTCGAAATTTAACTCTATACCTGAATATTTAAAATCCAACTTAAAAAGTACGAAATTAATTCGCAATTTTTAATGATTATACCAACTTAATAAAAAATTTAACATAGATATTATATTTTACAATAGAATAATAGGCAGCTTCAATATTGCAGTTAGATTATTTTATAAACAGTTATATATTTGATAAAATTTGTAATTTGAGCAATTTAAAAAAAAAAAAGAAAACTATCAGAAGTAAACGTAATTTAGTTTGTCAATAATTAAAAAATACAAATCAATTCACGCTAATTAATTAATAATTTAAGCATAATTGTTAAGATTTTAATGTGCTTTCTTCACACATCATAAATGGTTGAATGACTACCAAAAGTAATTTCACAAGAGTAACTGTTAATTAGAACAGCTTCCACATAAGGCGATGAAATAAAAAAAAAACCTTGTAACCTGTGTTCCTTTAATTTTTAACCTGTGAAACTTGAATTTAATTAATTTTAATATAAGAAACTAAAACACATCTTGGATTTTAGCTTTCAGGTTCTTATTTTCCTTTTAAAGTGGCAAAATGTTTTAAAAAGTCATCAAAATAAAAAATTTTCAAAGCTTAATTCGTTTAAATAACTTAAATTTTTTTTAAATATTAATTTTCCCTGTTACAAAATACAAAATACAAAAAATATAACTTTTCTGTAGAGGTTGTTTTACTGCTATTGTAGGGTTGTGTCAGAGAAAAAATAATGGTGATTTAATTTCAACATGAAGAATTTCATTGCCTTACCCTAAAGTAAAGGAGTATTAGATATTAATAGATTTTATTGTTTTTATTTACTTTTATTTATCAAATTAAATACTAAATATAAATATTGTAGTCTGTACTATTATATATATATCCAAAAATTTATAAAGTACTCATTATAAAACATATATAAATATTTTAAATCTATTGCTTCACTATAAGTTATAACTTAGATGTGTATAATCATTATTTTTAGCTTCCACACTACGTTTATAACGTAAAAAGTGGAAGGTTTTATAATCGTTCAGTCCGTCTGTCCGTCCGTCCGTCCGTCACCCACTTTCACAGAAAGAACCACAAGTCCCACAGGGATACGTCATTTTGAAGCAAAAAATCAGATTAGGCTACATTCAAAATTTCATTAAAAAATTTTAATTAGAAGTTTATTTAAAATTTATATAACTAAACATTTAATCTACATTGAAATAACATGCAAATTCCATTTTTATTCAATATTTTCACTGTTGCCATTTCGTTAAACGTACGAGAAACTTTATTTAAAATAAAAATAACCTTTGAAAGAATATTTATGTGATATAATTCAGTTCGGATTGTTGTAATATTGCAATAAAGTTCTTTTGATGGTTCATTATATATGTATGAAGAAAGATGCAAAGGGAATTCTAATTTGGCTTAAAAAAATTTGCAAAGTTTTGCATATATATATACATATATACATATATATATATATATATATATATATATATATATAATATATATATATATATATATATATATATATATATATATATATATATATATATATATATATATATATATATATATATATATATATATATATATATATATATATATATATATATATATATATATATATATATTATATATATATATATATATATATATATATATATATATATATATATATATATATATATATATATATATATATATATATATATATATATATATATATATATATATATATATTATATATATATATATATATATATATATATATATATATATATATAATACAATAGAATAATAGGCAGCTTCAATATTGCAGTTAGATTATTTTATAAACAGTTAAATATTTGATAAAATTTTTGAAAAAAAAATTAGAAACAACAGAAGCAAACGTAATTTAGTTTTTTAATAATTAAAAATGCAAATAAATTCACGCCGTGCTTTCGTGCTTTTCATTCGTGCTTTCTTGACATATCATAAGTGGTTGAATGACTCTCAAAAGTAATTTGACAAGAGTAACTGTTAATTAGAACAGCTTCCACATAAGGGGTTTAAAAATTAATTAATCGAAATTAAAAACTCAATTTTCTAAATCACGTATTAATCCATTCGATGTAAAGGCTTGATTTCACGGTTTGTGTTTGCGCGGACAAAATAGAATCAAGCCTCAAGAGTTTTATACTTCAGATCGGCAATTTTACTACATTTATTCTACAAAATTAAGTTTATGCATACCTAATATTTTTATATACCTAATAGTTTTCTATATTTATTTGCAAGTAGAATAGTAGCAAATACAAAAACTTTATTTCGAATTATAAAATTTAATATTTTCCTGATACGAAAATGTAATGGTATTGCTTAGATTTACTGGAGAGCTAGACAAACTTAATGATGTGAGTGGCAGTTATGAAATAATTTGATACGGAAATATTATTTCATGTAAAGCGATTTGTTTCATTACAATATAATTTTTTAAATAATCAAAATGACACACATTTTTTGTTTTTGTTTTATGTCGCAATACATAGAGTTTAGGAGTGTTTTTAAGTTAGGTAATACACTTAATAAAGTAAAGTGCATTTTACTATGAAATGAATAAAATTATAAATTTCTATATTTTAATATAGCAGAATTTCGTATATTTAATACATACTTCTAGTCCGAATGTGTATAGCAACATTTTGAAGTAGCATTCTTATTTCTGATGTTTGTGTATCAGATAGTAAAAGTATAGTCAAAAACAGGAGCGAATAGTCTTTGTCAAACTTTCGATATTTTACGCTGTGAACATGACGTTAAAAAACGCAAAGGATTTTTAAATTTTACTATACTGGCAAATTTTAGCCCTACATACAATTTTAAAGAAAAAAGTTTAATTCTAATTTTTATAATGCATAGTACACACATTTGAAGGGAATTTTTATTATGGTCGCTGAAATTCTATAATTTGATTTTTAAAAAAATGTGAAAAAGTTTCAAATTTAGAATAATGTGTTCGATAAATATTTAAGATTCCTTATCTCACTCTTTCGAAATTGCTTTCAATTTTTTTTTATATTCAAGTTTATCACAGGTGAAATACAGGCTGTTCATAACTAAACTGACGGTACTCGGGGCTTTCTGACGAGAAAGCTAATAGACGAATCTATACTTATTTGGTCGAGAGACTATTAATGACATGGGAGAGAGAATTCCATAACAATGTAGTTAACAAAT
Organism: Oedothorax gibbosus; assembly: GCA_019343175.1. Classification (NCBI taxonomy): domain Eukaryota; kingdom Metazoa; phylum Arthropoda; class Arachnida; order Araneae; family Linyphiidae; genus Oedothorax; species Oedothorax gibbosus. The sequence goes on from JAFNEN010000498.1 coordinate 192,057, forward strand.
CTTTCGTTATGGAAAGTTTGGCTCAACTGCGGTATCTCAAAGCTCGAAATCCTCATAAAAGAAATTAGAAACATTGCATTTTATTTTCGGATTTTAGAATAGGAAGTAAAAACGGGGAGTAAATCTTTGCATAAAAATACGCGTTTTTTAAGTTTTAAATGGGATTTTGTATATTGTGGCTTGATATAACAGCGGTGGCTTTAAATATTCCCCATTATAAAATTTAACAATAGCTCCTCATCTAATGAATAGTAATTACGTCCATAAATGTTCTCTAAAGAAAGAGTGAGTACCGTTAGTTACGGAAACTTTGTATTTCTAAAAAAGGTCTGATTATTAATAAAATGAATAGGGTATAATTTTGAATTAAAACAGATTTTTTTTTCAATTTTTAATTAGCTCTTTAATTGATTAAATTAGAAAACAGTCTTATTTTTTTTTTATATCATACTTGTTTTATCTATTAATTCACTTAATAAAATGACAGTTAAGGCATAATTTAAAATAGGGAGCATAAATTGTATTCATTACTAGGCTTGTTTCAGATGATGTAACTTTCCAGTTTTCATACTTGCGCGATTTCATTGGTTTTTTCGGTTTCACTCTCAATACGTGGTTCTTACGTCTGCTGTGTTCTATTTTAGAGTTATCTAAGTGCAACTTGTATTTATTCTTGATATTTATTAAACTTTAATAATATCAAAACAATAATTAGCAATTAGAATTTAAAATTTTCAAAAATCTATTACTTCTAAAATGTTAATGAAACTAGTAACTACTTTCGTTCATCTGTTACATTTCATAGATAGCAAATAAAATTCATTTATGACGAAAACTGGAGAGTTATTACTGCAAAATTTTGTAATGCATCAAACATTCAAATATCAGAGTTGAACTAATCCTTAATTTTATCATTATATACTATTAACGGCTATTTGTTAACCAAAACAAATGTAATTCCAGCATGACCCAAAATGAAAACAATACCACTGGAGCTGTTGCCACTCAATACGTGAAACATACCCATTGGCATTCTATTTAATTAAAAGAAAAAAAAATACTTTTTAATTTTTATTTATTCTTTTAACAATTATTTCTAACAATCCAACTGGAAAAACGGATAGAAAGTTCAAAGATAATTTGATAAGTTTATTAATAAAGTCTAGGATAAAAGAAAGAAGGAAAAATATTTTAAAGAAAAGCAACAAACAAAATATGAGAGTTCCTTTACTCCTGAAGGGAATCAATGTTTTATTCGAACAGAAATGTGATTTTGACCTGGGAAACAACAGATGGATCAAATTTTTTCGAAAAGAACTATCTTTACTTATTTCCTATTGAAGGCATTTTTACTAAAACTGAGTGAATGGTATAATGGCAAAGCTATTTGTTTTAAATTTATTTTAAATATTTAAACAGTTTTTGGATTTTAATTGATAAGAAAATAAACTGATATTTGGCTGTGATTAATTTTTATTGTTAAGCTCAATTTTAGCACTATTTCACCGAACAAAGGAATTTTGTTTAGAAATATTTAACTAAGCACAACTTTCACTTCACATAATTTATGCAATTTATTTATTAGACAATTGAAATTACACATTCAACTATTCTTAATGAACTTACAAATTAAGTGTTATAAGTAATAAGAAAACCTCATATTTTATATTAGACAATGTATGATGAACATAACAAATTAAAATGCATACAAAAAGTCTAATTTTTAAATTTCCTGTAGTTCAATGTTAATTTGTTATTAAGATACGGATAACAAATCTTATATAATTAATAATATAAGCTTGTTTTATTGTGATTTCATTAAAATAATATTTATATTTAAATCAAAAGGTTTTTTTTCAGAAATGGGGTTTAAAGCGACAAAAATGCTTAAATATAAGCATATTTTATATTCATTAAAAATACAGTCAACATTTCAAACTTCTTATATACATTTCAAACCTTTTATATTTCATTAGAAACTTAGAGCAAAAATTTGGTCAAAATTGGTGTAGAACTGCTCGACAGATTTCGATTTCGTAAATTCCCAATTTTTTTTATGTAAAGTAATCTACGAAACCTCTCTATAGTACTTTTTTATTGTTCTAAGAAGTTTAGTTTGCCTGATAAAAAATAAAATAGATTTCGCCTTTATCATAGCGAAATGTGCAGAATACTTATACTTTACTGCCGTTCAGCCATCGGCGTCATTTTGAGATTGGCGGGTGGAACGATAGTTCAAAAAATGTTCTTTTTTAATACAAATAATTTATTTTAATCAACAGTCTACTTAAAAATAAAATATAAATCTAATGTTCACAATTGAATGTAATATTTATTAATATATTTCAATTAAAATATTTAAGTTTCTAATGAAATATAATTTTTTAAAACAAAAATTAAATAAAGTTTTTTTTGTTCTTCAAAATAAAGTTTTAATGAAAAATGATGCCAGTTTATTAAAATAAGATAAAAGGCATGTGTTATATTTTGATGGGAATTCTATCTGCATAATATTTTGCAGTTTTTCGAAATTTTAAGGCACTTCTTATATTAGTTTCATAGTTTAAAATTAATAAGTAAGTATTTGTAGTTTGAGAGATCTGTTAAAGTGAATGTGAAATAAATAAAAGGAAGGTAAGCACACAGATGTATAAAGCGATTTGTAATATCTTAAACTTATGTCATAATCGTAGCGAGGAAATTGTCCATTAAACGATTATAATATAACGTTTCTAAAATAAGTATAAAATAGAGGATTTAAGTAAAGATTCAACTTAATACAAAAATATTTTCTCAAACATAGGTTTTAAAAATATTGTCTTAAAAATAGGGAAAAATAGGATTTTGCCGTAAAAATATTGTCTAGGGCAACATCCGCAGACCGGTACTTATTTTAGCAAAAAGCTTCTCGAAAGAACTTTTCCGTTTAGTTCCTTTCGAACAAAACAGACCCAGATAATGTCTGGTGTCTTTTTGAAAGAAGAAATTGTTTCTTTCATTTTTCGCTTATCGAGATCAGTCGAGTAGAAAAGTTTTGGAGCTTTTTAACAGGATTTTACAGGATTTTACTCTTCAAGTTTTGGAGAAATTTTATTATTGTTCCCTAAGATACGACGACAGAATTTATTATGTTTGTGTTCTTAATCTCTCTGGGGGGAATTAACGTTCAAAAAATTATCCTAATAGGCTTTACTAAGATATTACTGCATAAAAGTATTTTAAAAGACATATTTATTTTATTAATTTTCTTAATTTTTTATAAAGTCAACAAAAAATCTGCACAAGTAGTTAAACTTCTAAAATTAAATAATATTATCTCACATATAATAGAATAATGTAAAAATAAAAAAAAATGAAGTAAAAGGAGTCAACATTTCTTCATAAAATAATAGAGTTATTTCGTAAGTTATGGACTTCTACTTTAAGTCTAAGATTTTAGTATGTGCATTATGCATTGTGTTTAATATATTTTTGCATTTTAACTTTCTTGTATTTAAATGAAAGTGTCTCGATTAGAGAGTTATTTAATTAAGAGAAAAAATTGACTCAGTAAATTTATAACTTACAAGAAACAAAGTAACGCTTTATTCAATTTGAAATAGTAATACAAATATTTAAGTTTTTCCATACTTAAGAAATTAATTTTTTTTACAAAGGAAATCGGAGTTTTCTCAAAATTAAAACTTTTTTTTGGAAAGGCTAAAAAATTAAATATAATTCACGAATCTGAATAAATAAAGTTTTTCCTAGTTTTTTTAAAATTTAGATTTAATAATTAAAAATTCTTCAATGTTAAATCTAAAAGTTTCCAAGCATAGTGAATTGAAAGGGAGTAGATCAATTAAAAAATATACGAGATTTTCATTAGGGAATGGTAAATAGAATGTGAGATGATTTAACCGTGCTGGGTATTTACCCAGTTTTTGATTGAAAATTTTTGTATTTGTATTTAAACAAATGTTAATAGAAATAGTACTGATTGTTTTCTAAAATAAAAATTGAAAAAAGTTTTTAACTATAAAATTTGTAAAAATAGTCAAGTTATTTGATCCCCATTTTCGTTTGATCGGATTTCAAGATCAATATACATTAAGACTTTGTTTTCATAAGTGGAAAATATATAAGGATATGCGGGTTGTTTACTTTTATGTTTCCTTCAAACATGTAGAAATTCTAGTTTAGTGATATGTCTAATATTTATTTATTATTTATACCTTAATAAGAATACAAGTTACTTAGTTAAAAAAAAACGCTTTGACATACTATATTGTATAAGGTAAACATGGTTTTTATAACATATTTTTGAAAATATTTCCTACATATTTCGAAGGATAAAGAGATTTTGTTTCTTTTCATTTGCTAGAAACTTTAAATTCATTCTTCAATAATTTTTTCTAAAGCTTTATTAAATTGAAAACTATAGTTGAATTTTTTATGAATAGATTTTTAAATTAATTTTAAGAACAAAAAGTTAGATTTTTATTATGTTTAAAAATTTCCTAAGGATAAAATGTAAACTAAATATTTTATTATTTTCCAAAACAATGAAAAAAGAAAAAAAATATTAAGTAAATATCTAGTAATCAGCGAGAAAACATATCAAAGTGAAAAATTACTATTTTCGACTAAAAATTAAGTTCCATTATTTATTTAGAGGAAAAATCCAAGATATTTATTTAAACTGGCGAACACTGGAAAATATTAGACTCAAATTTTAGACAAATTAAAAATTTTCTTAATGAGTTTCAAGATGTCACATATTCAAGAAAAGGAAACTACTTGCAAGAATATTTTAACGACGGCTACGAAATTCTAAATTCTCTAACGCATCTAATGTCTTTAATTTTAGATTAAAAAACTATTTAATGAATAAAATTGATAACATTAGCATTTGGAGTACTTTGGAAAAGAGTATCTGAAAAAAAGCATGATGCTTTCCAATCGTAAACCACTTTTCAAACCTCTTTTAAATTCAACTCTTTCAAATGCCACTGTAAAAAAGTAATTTTGTTTCTTTTTCTCTGTGCGTTAATGGAAAACGGCACATGTTGTATGTTATAATATTGACTTTTATCCTTTTTCTACGAAACAGTGCTCAGTTTAGGGTATATTTTCTGTATTTGCTGATTATCTTGTTTCTTTCACGTCAACAACCTTCTAATTCATTTTACTCTCAAGAAAGTGAAACAAACGAGGTTTATTATAAAACCACACTTCTACGTTCTTTTAGAATAACAAAATATACCGTGGGATTTAAAAGTATTTTCAGCTAAGTAGCAAAGTAAACAACTTTCTCACTTTGAAACATAAACAAGTTGTAGAAAATATATGCAAGGATTTCAAGGGTATTACAAGTTAAGTAACCAATTTTCTTATTTCGGCGCAAACAAAGTTTAATTTTGTAAAAAGAGGAAATAATATTGTAAGAGGCACATATAGCTATGTTGTAAGGGGAATAATGATCAATGTGTAATTAATTATTTTGAAATTTAGATTTCTATAAACCCCCTAAAGAGTTAAATGTTCGTAAAGTTAAATTCATTTATCTAGAACCATCTTTACTTGTTTGAACATTAATTTATACGTGTCTTTTTATATTTCCGTACGAAATAAAAAAAAATAAAGTTTTATTTTTATTCTATTTACATCATTGTTTAAGAACATAGTTAAAAATTAAAATTTATTAAATTCGTTATATCTCTCCTGATATTTATCTTTACAAGAAATAATGGTTGAAATGCAAAATTAACTTAATTGATTTACAGAATATCAGTCAGCTCTTTCGCTCGCCAAAATCGTTTAGAAATATTTAAATTTTCATTTAATGCATATATTTATAGTGTAAGATAAATAGTCAGAATACTTTGGGTTTCTAACAGGCATTTTAATATGAAAAGGGTAAATTAATCAGTATATATTTTAAATATCAGCAACTTTATTTAAAATTTGCCAAACTGTAAGCTTTTTTTCTGAAATCTGACATTTAATACTTAATACTACGTAGACAGAAATTTCAAGATGTTAATGACAATAATAAAATTTAAGAAATCGTGACGATAGAAAGAAAAAGAGAAAAAAAGAGAGAGAAGAGAGCTAGAGAGAGAGGAGAGAGAGATAGCTAGAGATTTTTATATTCGTTTACAAAATAAGATTTAACGCCCCCGCCGATATTTTCGAATATGTGCTAAACCAGAGTTATCGTTAAATACGAACCCACCCCTTATAAGAAGAAATCGCACCATTGGCCAACGGTTTCCATGACGACAGCCTCTACGTATTTCTTTCCGAGATTGCGCAGAACTAGTCTTCTATTAAACTCATTGGTCGATGGTCCAGTGTCCAAGTCTCTGATAAAAATGTGACTTTTTAGAAATATATCCACAAAAGTAACTGTCACTAAACAATTAGTGATGATTTAATATGTTATAACGTTTGGTATTAATCAAGGATTATAAATAACTGGAAAGTTTAAAAGTCTGTAAAAATGATTTTACGTCATATTCTAGCTAGTCTTAAGGAGGATGACCCTGAAATAAAAGCTGTAGACGAAGGTTAGAATCATTTAATTAATTATTATTATGTAACGTAAATTTAACTAGCATGGTTTCATTAAAAATATTGCTATTTATTGTTGTATTTAATATTTCGTAACGTAAAAAATTAAAGTAAATCCTTTACATATTGTTTTCCGAAGTAGTTCACCACATAATTAATTGGTTTTAATTAGTTAACAAACGTGTCACCACCATTATCTAAATGTCACTTTATTTATAAGTAACATTAATTCTTAGTAGTTGAATAAGTTGAATAAATTATTGTATATTTCAGCAAATTTTTAAATGTTTAAAGAAAGTAAATTAATAAAATGTACTTCTTACTTAATAACTCAAAAAGAAATTCAGAAAAGAGTAATAAAACAACTTCAATAGAAGATATTTGAATTGTCTTACAGTAAACTTTTCCGCAATAAAACTATGGTAGAAGTAAAACAACGTTTACAGAAAATATTTGAATTGCTTAAAAGTAGTTTTTTCCGCAGTAAGGCTATGATAGTAGTGAAACAACTTCTACAGAATGGATATGAATTGTTTAAGAGTAAACTTTTCTGCAATAACGAGATAGTAGTAGTAAAACAACATGTACAGTAAAGATTTGAATTGTTTATTAGTATTTTTTCCGCAATAAGGATATGGTCGTAGTGAAACAACTACTACAGAAAAGATTTAAAATGTTTTTAAGTATCATTCTTGGAATAAGGATGTTCCAGTAGTAAAACACGTCTTACCGAAAAGATTTAGATTCCTTTAATTTCAGTAATGGTTTTTTTCTGCAATATAACTATAGCAACAGTATAAGAAGTAGAAGAGAAATGTTTATTTTAGATACTTTCTTTTTAAAGAGAAACAGTTTAGAGCAAATAATTGTTTGTTTATAAAAATTATTCATATTTTTATGGATATGTATGTATTTTTTTTAAATATTTCTCTTCTAGAGTAAAAACAGCAAAACAAAATTATAAAGAATAATTTAGGGAATTAATCTTTAGATTTTTAATAGTTGTTCTATTCAAAATAACATTTGTTTCTACTTTTAATGGGGATGTGTTATTTATGTTTTTATTTATTAGTTAGTTAAAATGTAATTTGTATTGAGATAAAGTTTACCATTTTACGTGTGTTAAATTATTTTTGTATTTAATCTCAGGAATATGCATACATAATTTTTAAATTAATTATTAGGTTTGAAACGTAAGCTCGTGGATTTATTGTATCAGCTTTTTCTTTATCTTTTGTGAGGTATAAAAACAAATTAGAGTGAAATTAAATTCGTTCCTTTACAAATATAACCTACTTAGGATGACAAATGACGTAATCAGCGAAAATACTTGCATATTATTATGCTTTTTAATACGTTTTTTTCGACTCAACTCATATTACTTTTTTGATATTTAGTATACTCTGCAAATGACAAATATTTTTATATTTTTGCATGTATACTTAGAGGTGGAAATATGTGTAGAAATTAATATTTTTCTAATTTAATGGGCAGTTTAATAGAGAAGTTATTCTGTAATGTACTTAAAAGTAAAAAAAAAACCCTATCAAAACTGTTTAACTCCATTTCTTTTCAAATAACACTAAAAAGTTTTATAAGTATCGAAAATTGTTAGATTAAAATTTTTATGCAAAAAAATAAGCTGATATTTATTTTCTCACTATTTATGAAAATTAAATTAGCCCAATTCCTTAAAAGACAATTTTATACTTTTTGTTTTTATTACAGTTAATAATAAAGCATTTAAACTATGTTTTGGTTGAATTAACGTTACACTAGACGTTTAATGTAGAATTTGTATAAAAAGAAGTGCACAATTTATAAGAGACTTGCATTCTTAAGTTTTAAATAAAGAAAACGAACCAAAAAAATAAAGTGTTCCTTTTAAAAAATATGAAAAAAGATGCCTAATATAATCTTTCGTCAAAAATATTACTTTTAAAAATTAATATAATTTTTTACCGCGCAATTATAACAGCTTGGCTAGTGGAAATAATGTTCGTGCTTTTTATTTCACTAGTTTTATTTTTATTACCTCAAGAATATTTAAAAAAAATTATAACCCCAATTTTAAATTTTTGTTTATCCTCATGTGTATATCTTACATGTTTCGAAGTGGAACGTAAAATTATCTCATTAAATTTCTCAGCTAAAATATTAAAACCTTCAAAATATTTAAATAGAGAAAGTGTCCCAAAAACATTTTTTAGGTCAGATCAATAAAGAAAAATCTGAAATACAGATCCTTATAAAACACCGGATGTATAAAATTAGAATATTACCTGCAATGCAGCCTTGACGCAATTACTCTATTTTTACACATAGCAGTGGTTTTTATTCATCTTTCACGTTTCTTCTACAAATGTGTTAAAATTATTTCTGGTGAATGAATGTGAAAGAAGTGTGATTTCTATTTTCTGAATAGCTTCAACTTGATTTTTAAAACTTCATTTTAGCTTCCACACTACGTTTATAACTTAAAAAGTGGAAGGTATTATAATCTTTCAGTCCGTCTGTCCATCACCCACTTTCATAGCCCAAACTACAAATGCTACGGACAAGTATAATACGTCAAAAAATTCAGCGCATCTCGAAATTAGAATACATTGAAAATTTAGAGAAGAATTCGAATTCGAAGTACTTCAATTATTTAAAAAACTGCAAAATTGAATGCTCATTTAAAAAGCATAGGAAGCCATTTTTATTAGAATTAAATCACCATTGCCATTCGCAACAATCGCTGGAGAAACTTTAATTCTTTTCGACAATAAATTAAAATAATTTTATTTTTGCGACATCGATCTGTTTGAAATGACGTCAAATATATTTCACTACGAGATTCTTTGTATGTTATATTTTCATTCTATTTAAAAGCGAGGGAATATTACATATTTATTCTTTGAAATATAAATTAATTTTTGCAAACGATAAGTAATAATTAGTGAATTTTCGAAATAAAATAAATGAAACTAGCCAAATTTAGCATGTAAATGTTTAATATAGAATTAATGCTGTGTTTTGCGCCTTTTTACCTGTTCAATACAACTGTTGTGTGGAAGCGGGTTAAGTGACAGATTCTGTTACAAACCTACTTGTTTATTTTCCTATTAGGAATTTCATATGAGATTTTCTTTTAAAAACGGAAATGGTAAGAGACTTAACACATTTGTTAATATGATACTTTTTTAATATACCAAGTTATCAAAAGGATTCCTAAATTGTATAAAAACTTATTTAAGAATAAATGTACATTACAAATCTAGCTGTATAAAAAAGGGGGGATTGCATGATGGAAAGATATAATTTTGCTACAAACTTTGTAATAATGTCAATTTAACATGACGATTCCCGTTGTTAAAAATTTGTAGAAGATTAAACAAAACACGAAACCAAATACAAAAATAAAATAAAATTTATTCGAAACTATTGAGAATTTCTTTGTACTTTGATATATTGTATTATTATCTTAACAAGGTTTTTTTCCCCCATCGTATAAAATATTTTAATAACTAATAAAGCTTTACAAATTTAAAGTAAGGCCAGCCATGCCCACCTTCAGCTAACCACACCAGACGCAATATTTGCATGGCGAAGAAGTTCCAGTCAGTTGATCAAACTGGTGAATAATCTTCAGTGTTTAGTTTCCAAGCTAGCGTGGTCCCCATTTTATCATCAAACTGGAGGGATGAAATATTGAACTCATTAACTTGACTTGTATGAATGAAAAAAATTAATGTCTTTAACATAAATAATAGGTAAATAAAAAATAAATATTTTGAACGTAAAGTGTAATCCAAAAGAAACTGCGCAGTTAAAATAGATCGATAATGAAGTGGAAACAAATTTGGCTAAATTTTTGTAAAGAAGTCCATATTTAGTTTTATTAAATAATTCATTATAAATATCTTAATAAAAATTAAAACATTTTGAAATATTCATTAAAATTATAAAATAGTTGTTATTGTTTAACTATTGATTATTATATTGTTCAACCTTTGTAGTTCTTTAGCTATAACAAGTATTAAGGTGGTACGGTTTTATTAATAATTGTCCAAAATTTTTATATGAAATTTAAGCACGTACTTCAATGAATTCTAAATTTATACATTTCTTTATAAATTTTTAAATGTTCGAGTATATTTTAATTTTTTTCAACATTATATTCAAAATATCTTGAGAAATAAAGAATTTTAAACCAGCTTTAATTGAAACCCTGTGTCTTAAAAAGGCGAATTGCCTATGCAACTATGAAGATAAAATTATTTACATATTTGATGCACTTTAATATTGATCAACATATTCGTTAAATTTTGAAAATTAGCTTTAACTGTGCTTTTACATATTTGGTGTACTTATCTTAAAATGTTTGCAAATAAAACAGTGTACATAAAGAATTTATTTAAATAAAATTGCGAAAGGATTAACAGTTATGAAGTATTTTATATACTCTAATTTTAATAGCTCAATAATATAAAAGTTTACTACAATATTTTTGTACGTGGACAGGACTTAAACAATTTTTTGATAAAGGGGATGAAATTATTTTCCCGGGATTTGGTTTTGACAATAATATTCCAAACCCAAAACATAATGCTGATATAACGTTTGATACCGAAAATTTGTGTTATAATTCCTACTTGAAGCTAGTCAAGTAATATTTATACATTTTTGGATATTTCATCATTTTTCTATCACCAATCAAATCCCTAAAAATATTTAGTTAGGATCAAAAGCTTTCGTTTGATGAAATGTTCGCTTCACATTCAGCTATGTAAGTTTTCAGACAAGTATTTGAAAGAAATTGCTTGAAATCGCTAGTTATTAACAAAGACAGGCCACTTGATGATGGCAATTCAAGGATTTATTAAAACAACATAATTGTCACTGACAATTTAATACTAAAATACTTTTAAAACTGATCTATACGATAAACAAGCACTTTCAGAAAACTTTGAAAACCAGATTTTGCTACCTGGTTTTAGAATTGACAGTCAATTACAACTAATATTAACAGTTAATACAGCTATAACAGTCTCATATGAACATTTAATGCATTTATAACAGTCTCATATTAACAGTTAATGCATTTATAACAGTCTCATATTAACAATGAAAGTCAAATCTAACAAATAATAATAACAATCTCATCTTAGGTCCCCGAGTTAATATATAACTCAGTTTATAATAATCCGAGTCTAATGACATGTTTGTACAAAAGTCGCGTCATATCGTGATCTAAACCCACCAATAATAACAGTCAAACTCCTACAAAAAAAAGTCAAACCCAACAAATATTAACAGTATCTCTTACATCAGTCTCTGAGTCGTTAGACGTCTCGTATTGTCTGGATTCAGTGTAATCCCACTCCAAAGACAAGCCAGTGTCACGTCGAGTTTCGGACCCCGATGGTGGCGGTGATTCGGTGCGAGGACATCCAGACAATTCCACTGGTTGATCTGAATTTGGTAGAGGACATGTAGAAAATTCCAGTGGTTGTTGTGGATTTGGTTGAGGACATCCAGAAAATTCCAACGGTTGTTGTGGATTAGGTTGAGGACATCTTCTAAAAGTCTCCTTTGAAGGTGGCGAATTCTGTCGCGAGTGCCTCTTTGAAATATTTGATGTCTGTGGAGAACTCGGCCTTCTTGCTGTCGAATAGATCCTTCCGGCATACGCAACAACTTTAGGTGGAGGGTCGCGAATGACCTCGCCTTGGTGTTGCTGTGGGAACAACACCTCGCACAGTCCTGCTGACGAATCCGACACATCGGCTCGCATGTTCCCACTGTTCACTCTAAACATAGACATCGGAATATTTTGTCGGTTGGAATTGATGTCGATTTCATTGTCGTCAAACGATGCGGCCGGGTTGCTTATGCCTCTTCGAACATTCGACAAATCGACTTTGTTGAGGTTCGATCCGCTTGCATCGGTAGGGATATTGCGCTTTTTTCTGCGAAAAACCATGTAAATGATGATTGCTAGGATTATTATTAACAGTATTAGGACGATCGCAACGCTCAGTACAATGCAACATGTCATGTTGATTAGCTTTTCACCGGAAGTATTGTCGAAGTGATGATGGACAACAACATGCGAAGCATTTTCTGTCATTCTGATTATAATTTCAACCAGAAATCAGTTATAATTATCTTCTATAATAGCATGTTTGCCTGCAGCAAAATCATTTTCTTCCAATTTTATGATATGAAATTCTAGATATAGATATCGGTATCCATTTCTTCAATGAAATTCTTGTTCATACCGGCTAACATTTTGCTTTAGATCAGAAAGAATATGAAAAGTTACTCCCATGAAATTATAACATACTGTAAGTTGGCAAATATTCTAAAGTTTGAAAAGTTCATTTAAGACAATTCCAGGTTTATAATCACTCATTATCTTGTTATATTTATCCAAGGTTCGTAAACAAACAATGAAAAAATACCTTGAAAAACATTACTCTCACTCCAATTATATACCTTTAACGTTTTAGAATTCGCACTTTCACAAAGTAAAATTTCAATATTTTTAATTAACGTTTTATAATTTTTATTTAAAATTCACTATGAATTACAGGAATAAATTATCTTTTAGACCAAACCAATACTAGCAAACCTGGCAGAAAACTGTTGCCGATCATCAATTTTAATTCAGAAAATGTTTAAACCTCCTTTATGTTAAGAATATAAAAATTGTACATTTCGATCAGTTTTGACAACTATTTGTGTAGTTCAAGTTCATCAATTTTCCAAAATTACATGGCTGATTTGGGATTCTTCTTTTCAAATACCTGAACCAGTTATAATAGCCCACAGGACCCTAAATAATTTTTGTATACGACTACTTTAAGATAAACAGAGTGAATTTTAATTTTTAAAAAATTACAACCTACTGTGTCTCTAGGGTATTCATAGAACGCTAAAAATGAAATTTGCTAAATATGTAACACAAGAAAAGCAGAACACTTAACGATTTTATACGATATAAAGTCACACTAAAACTGCACTTTAATACTGCTCTTGGAATTTTTTTGAAAGTTTGGAGAATCCTTCTAATGGGCTTGTTTTACGTCTTGAGTGGCAACAGTTCCAAAAGAATGAAATAAGGCCTCGATTGGTTAATCAATGTAGTGGATGGAGCGAAACGTATCATATACCACCTATCATCGAAACCTCCAATGAAACCCAGGAATGAAAGCATAAACTATTACGTCACGTGAAATAAGGGAATTTTAATTATTTACAAGGCTTTCTAGTGTTTACGTTAGTTGCATTAACTTCGCACTAGAGTTACACAAGATCTATTGGCGACAAGTCTCGTGATTTGTAATGCGATGAAATGATGACAAGACTCATTTTTAAGAAATTTGATCCCCCGCTTCCTTTGTTTGTGCCAAATATTTTCTTTAAAAATGATCATTACTCAAAATTACTAATCAGTGTTTCGATTTCTCTTCCTAAAGGTGTTCTCAATGAGTCATCATTAAAAACGTATAGTGCATATGGAACCAAAGGAACCCACCAAAACCTTCAATTTGGTTGTTTGAAACATACCTCCTTATAAAATTCGTGTGTATTTTTCTACATTTTAGTGTAATACACCAAAACAAATGCAGTAGTACTTTACTTGGAATGCATGCTCAATCCCCAAAAGTAATTTTTTTTGCGAATTAACGAGTAATTCTTTGTTTAAACACATTTTCATAGTTAACTTTTCATGAATTTATACATTTTTTTTTGCATACTTCATATTGAAATGATAAGTTTGGGGCAGTTAAATTGAGCATAAATGTTCCCGAAGAAAATTTGGGGCCCGCCTTAAAGTGGGGGCCCTGGGCACGTGCCCCATTTGCCCTGCCAGAAATTAGACCCTGGTAACATGTTTAGTCCTCATACTTCTCTTGGGTATAATAGACGTATTCCACAGATATCGGATTGCGTTCCCCGATAGATATCGCTCTTTTAGAACACTTGTTAGGTAGGTAGGTTGGAACATATATTTTCCGGTTTGTGTGCTTGATCAGGGACCCCTTATAAACCTTCGTCAAGCAAGACAGACACAGATAAAATTTTTACTGACACATCGAGAGAAAGTACACCCAGGGCAAAGGCGGGAATCGAACCCGCACTCGGTTTAGTGCGCAGGCTGTTAGCGTAATGGGCTTCAATCAAACCCACTAGGCCACCCGGGCCCATCTACAATGTGACATGTTAAGTCCTCGTACTTCTCTTGGGTATTCTACAGATACCGGAATGCGTTCCCCGACGGAATCACTCTTTTAGAACACTTTTTTCCTTAATGGAAAGTTGTTGCGCACTAGAATCCCTGATAGCAAACGGTGTGTTTCGTATTTGTTGAGGCAGCGCAGTTTTCTCTGAAAACACAATTTCCATTCCATCTCTAACAGCTCAAGAAGTATTGATCGGTAAGGGGAAGAGAAAGTGGCCAAGGCCATCAATTCATAAAAGAGAGAACGCAATCTTCCAATAGTTGCTGGCTAGGTTGTTTTTCACGGAATCGAGCTTTTACTAGCCTTGGGGGATATTTAGATTTTTTTAGATATTTTATTTTTTCACAGAAGTAGGATGGATACGGAAAAGGAATATCTTTCTAACAACTCAGTTAAAATGTTACAAAAAAAAATAATAAAAAATATATTTAGAGGGTCCTTAAAAGTTTTTTTATTAAACTTTTGCTATTAGAATTCGAAAAAGTGTAGCCGACTGTGTACCGCGAGGTTAAGTGCCAGAAATTTAACGCTGTTAGTTGGTTGGTAGACATATATATATTCAGGTTTGTGTGCTTGGTCAGAGACCCGCTTATAAGCCTTTGTCAAGTAAGACAGACACAACAGACAACACACACACACATAAGTGGATCCATCTAATTTTTAGAGACAGAGGCCAACTAGAGGATCCCCAGAATTGGCTTGTCACCCCCAGAGGTATTGATTTGGTATGGGAACTTGGAGGACTTTCGGACCCAAAAGATTTAACGACCACGTACTCCGCATATACTCGACAAACACAAACATCCATGCCTTACCGGGATTCGAACCCGAACCCAGAGGCTCCAAAGACTAGCTCCCTAACCGTTGCGCCGCCGAGTCGGCTGCGCTGTTAGTGTAGAACCGCGAGAAAAAAAAGTGTCTTGTTTTTGTTTTGACAAAGTTAGAAATAAAATCTAGGGTTGCTACAGCAAGTTGAATATATTTTTGTTTTGGTTGGGTGAAGAACTTTGCACTATAGCTTTACCTCGAGGTACCGCAGAAATTCTGAAATTTGGTAATCTCTTTCATTTATAATATCAGATGGTGACCTGAGCAACGAAACCAAGGGTGATTTAACCGATTAACTGCCCCAAGTATATACACGCTTTGTGGCGCAGTCTAGGCGTTCTGAACTCAAATATTGCATATGCATAGCATAAAATCCTAAATTTTGCTAAATTTTACTTAATTTTTTTTTATGATCTTAATTACCTATCTCAACTTACAACCTTTCAAGCAATGGGCAATTCGAAAGGGATGGATCGTGGTTTGTTTGTGGGAAAGAAAACAATACTTGACGTAACTGGCGGTGTCACTGTAGGCGTGACCGTTCAGACGAATTTGCTGCCGGGTGATGATTTGTTTGTGGGGTTTAAGACAACGGTTGACGGAACTGTAGGCGTGGCCATTCCAGTTACCCATACGATATAAATTAATGTTTTTAATTTTTTTTCCAAAATGAAAAACCAACCACACGTGGGACCAGGGTGGCCTTGTGAGTTTGATCGCAGCCCTTTACGATAACAGTCTGATCTCTGTTACGGGGGCGGGCTCGATTCCCGCCTTCGCCTAATTTCCCGCCTAATTTTTTTCTCTCTGTTAGTAAAAAAATTCTATCTGTGTCTGCCTTACTTGACGAAGGTTTATAAGTGGGTCCCTGATCAAATACAAAAACCGGAAAATACATGTATCAACCTACCTACGTAACAACCGTTCAAGCCATGGATAATTATAACGGGGCGGAGCGTAGTTTGTTTGTGGGAAAGAAAACAATACTTTACGTAACTGCGGCGTCATTGTAGGGCATGACCGTTCTAGTTCAGACGAATTTGCTGCCGGGTGGTTTGTTTGTGGGGTTTAAGACAACTGTAGGCGTGGCAGTTCCAATTATCCATAAGATATAAATTAAAGTTTTAATAAACTATTTTCCCAAAATAAAAACCCTTCCTCACGTAACCTAACCTCTACCGACTCTCTTCCACAGTGACGACACCCAGGGCCCGACTTACAAGTTTAGGGGCCCAGGGCACGAGGAAATTTGGGGGCCCCAAAACATACCTCGATAAAATATTTGCGTGTATTTTCCTTACAGTGTTTACCAAAAAAAATAGCTGAAGTAATTAGCTTGGAAAGCCCATGCTCAACCCCCACAAAAAGTAACTAATTTTTTGTGAATTGATTAATTCAGATTTTAAACACAATTTCATAGTCAACTTTTGTTAATGAATTTAATTTTTTGCATACTTCATATTAAAAAGTTTGGAGCAGTTGTATTGAGCATAAATGTTCATGAAGAAAATTTGGGGGCCCCCTTAAAGTGGGGGGTTCTGGGAACGTGCCCCGTTTGCCCTGCCGGAAATCAGGCCCTGACGACACCCGCCCTGATCGGCATCTGCCTGGGCAGCACCTTTTTCCTGGTATATCTAGCCGTGGTGATTTTGTGCTGGAAGTATACATTCACCCATGGCGATGTAGTTTTTAATATTAAAAAATGTTAAATTGTGGAATTCTATTTTTATTTTACTCTAGAAGATAATTACCATTTACAAGTTTTATAGTTATCCTGAAATTTGCATTCGCATTCACGAAAAATTAAGGAATTGTTAAAATTTCCTAACAGATGTTTTTTTTAAAAAAGTTTTTCAGCAAAAACAAATTTCCCGGGGCCTCGAAACGAGTGCTTAGCACAAAATGTTAGGCCAGAAACTCATTTTCCTTGTTTAAAGCTGTTGTTAAGTTAGTAAATAGTAATTCAATTTAAAATTAGAATTTGCGATTAATTTACGACTTATTTGAGGCCCTATTTAGTTAGTATCCCTGATATAAGTTAGTAAAGTTATTTTAATGTCCATTAGGGCCGAGCGTTAAAAATTTTGGATTTTGAACTTACGATTCGAAGACTGCCGATTTTGTTTTTGTTCTATGCGGAAAAATTGTGTACTGGTAATTATATCCTGCAAACAAAATTCTTGAAAAACGAAACATATCTACGGTTTTTTTTGTACGCGTGAATTTCAATGAATTTTACTCTGGAGTATTTCCCTGTAGTTCGGGGATATATACGTACTCGACTACACATAGCCTAATATCTACTTTCTCTCTTCCACAGTGACGACACCCGCCCTGATCGGCATCTGCCTGGGCAGCACCTTTTTCCTGGTGTCTCTAGCCGCCGTCACCTGCTTTTGCTACAAGCGGCGATCCGGCAGCTCCTCCTCCCTGAAACCAACTTCTCTCAAGGGACGGCCCGACAGGCCCTTAGTGCTGCGGAGGCCGACGGCGGTTAAAAGTCCGAGTTCGGGGTCGGTCGGGGCCGTGCTGCCGAGGAAAAGCCCCAGCCCGACATCGGCCAATAAGACGCCCTCGCCCATTGGAATGCACAGGTTAGAGTTTTTTGCTCAACTAATGTATAACAGAGGTGCCGATCCCCCCCAGATCTAACGACGCACCCCCCCCCCTAGAAAATTATTACCCCCCCCCCACAAAAAAAAAAAACGGTGCGGATTTTTATTTATATGGTCTAATGGGAGTACCTAACCAAAGTAGCCTCTAACTACATCTTTACGGTGTATATAGAAAACATTATAGTAAAATGATATTTTAAGTACCATCGAATGGGGTAACCGTAACTTTGCACCTTTTGGAATATCTTTTATAATACGGAATTACAAGCTATTTTTAATTTTCCTTTAAAAAGGTTCTTTACAGCAAAAGCTATCGGAATCTAAATAATTGGTAGAAATTCTGCTCAAAATTTATGGAATTATATTATTTTTTAAATCAATAAAAATAGCCGGACACGTGATCCAATCAAAAACGGCTTCCAATTCATTCCCTCAATTCTTAATGCATAAAAAAGTTTATCTTGGTATAGCTTTTTATCTAATACAACACATTTGACAGTATCAAACAAATCAGAATTATTTTATAATGATTACAGAGGTAATTTTTCACTTAAAATAAACTAAAATTTTTAAAAATTAAAATTAAATATAACAAAATTCTTACCGTGAAACTCGGAATTGAACTATTTAATTATATTCAATCACCCAGACCCACACATTTGACACAAGACGACAAGTATTTTCCTACTGATTCTAAAGCAATCACTTAGTTATTTTGGCTTCGAGTCTAATTTGGCGGGAAAAAGTCAGAAATATTATCCGAAGGTCATTAATTCGTAAAACTGTTATACAAAGTTCGAAAGATTTATGAGCCAGCTGCAAAATATGGCGGGAATATCTCATTGATACCATTTGCAAACTATGCGAACGTCATCAATTCACCCAAATGTTGTATAAACTGCGTGAGATTTATGAGTGTTTAAACGTTGTTACAGTGATCGGACTGTTTATTGGAAATAATTGTCAGCAACCTTCATCTGGTAGACGCCATCGAACATAATTTATAACTCCTTTTTTCCTAGTGTTGCAGTTGCTTTGAATCATGGTTACCGATTCATATTCTTTGAAGGCAAAAAAAATACACAAAAATTGGAGCCACTTTTGATTTTGTTGCCACTTTTTGTGTTTCATTTTAAACCAAATAAAAATTCGCCAGAGTACATGTTCTGAGCCCCCCCCCCCAGATAATTAGTTAGAATAAGAGTTAGCTGATGTTTTTTTTATCAAGATTGGCAGTTTATTAATAATTTTTATAAAAAAATGCATCCCCCCCTAAAATTTCAACGACGCAGTCTGCGTCGTTGACCCCCCCCCCCCTTGTAGGCACCCCTGTGTATAATACTGTATATTTGACTTTAAAATGAAGGTGTGGTGACGCACTCTAGTTCATTCAACTTCCTTTAAGCTGATAATTACTAAACATATTACGAACCGAAACTCCCATATTTTCCCGAACTAAAAGTAAAATCTGTCAATCAAAATTCTTAACTAATGGTACAATTTTATTCTATTTTACCTAGTCAAAGCCAATCATATAACAGGCGGAATTAAATCATTCCTCAGCTAGAGATATCAGATATCATCCCTGCTCTAATCTCCATCCAGAGAACACGCTGCTAAGTTCTCTTCAAAATCTTTATCTTATTATGTAGTTGTGTTGTGGTGTCATTAGATTTATTAAAGATATGGCCTAAACTTACTTATCATTATTTCGCTACAACACCCCGGTCCCCTGGCCACAGAGGCATAAAAACTCTGACATCGTAACTTAATAAAAAATAACACCATAAAGTAAAAAAGTCTGTTGGTTTTAAAGAAAGAAAAACTCTCAATATTTGATGTGCCAGAAGAATACCGTATAATTTACAGGGATAATCGGTTTATTTTATACGAACAATTCGCAATTTTAAAGCAAAAGTTGTTTTTTTAAAAGATAAATTGAAATAAAAAACGATATTTTACTCTCTCTCTTCCCCGGTGGAAAATCGAACCCCAGTGACAGATGACCACAGATTTACTGAGGAATAATAAACTGTCGAACCCGGGCTCCTTATAAATGTGCCATTAAAAAAAATTAATGACATGTGGTACATATTGCACCGTTACCGGCAAAGTGATGCATCTCTAATATTAACTCATTGAGAGATACGTCACTTTTCCGTAAACGATTATATAGAGTTATTTAGTTAGAGAGTAATATTCCGTAAACGTATATATAGAGTTACCATAGGAGTTCTGACCTACAACAGTAAAAGTAGGTTCAGGCTTCTGAGCCAGAATATTTCCTATTCAGATCTAACCGCTTTACTCCATCTTTAGTTATGGGTTCAACATCTATTTTATAAAAAAATTCTAAGCAAGAAACATTCGTTGAACAATTGAAAAACGACTTGAAAATATATGTCAATTATAAAAGAATATTTATCATTTATGAAAGAATATTTTTCAATTATGAAAGAATATGTATCAATTATAAAAGAATATGTATCATTTATAAAAGAATGTTTATCAATGATAGCACATTTACAGATCTCCAACTGGGGGTGTAGTAGAGAAATGCGGATCAAACCCCTCTTCACGCCAGCACTCGCCCAACGTGGAACAGAAGAATTTGATTGAGAACGAGAACGAGAAAACGAAGAAGGACTGCGACATCAAGAACGAGAAGGAAATTCTGGTAGAGAAGCAGTGCAAGCTAGGACAGCTGTACTTCAGGTGAGAAACAATCGATGAGTATTTTCTATTTCTGTGAAGGAAGTAGCTTAGACTTTCGGTGCTTTGCTTCATAACGATTTTGGTTACAGTACTGTATATTCGTAGGCAATTCAGCCGTTTATTTGACAAATTTTTTTTAGGCATGTTATTAATGGCTGGTAAAATAAGGTAGAAATTCGAATTTCACCAGCAAATGTTATAGATCATCAAAATCTATCGTATCTTAAAACTTCCTTATCTTGTAAATTACCTCCACCCACACAGAAAAAGTTAAATAGGCAGTCATGACTGTGCCTGCATCTCCGTTGGTTTTCGAATTATGTAACACCCCAATGTGTCATAAATATATTTTATAAACACAACGTATAACCTCTCTTCTTGTGTGAAGTTAATTCGGTCTTGGAAGACCACTTCAAATGCGTCATTTTCATGGGTATAGGGTACTTCCCAGGGCGAGTAGTATCCGAATATTTTACCAACATCCAAATGATAATGGACTAAATTTTTCCCGAATTTTTCTTTTCGAGCTAGTCTAGTTCTTAAAGAGTTAAACCAACTGCTCGTTCTTCCAGGCTGAAATACAACCCGGACAAGCTCTCTCTGCAAGTGAGCATCGTGCGCTGCTCAGACCTCCCCCCAAAGGATTCCAACAACGGCTCATCGGACCCCTATGTAAAGCTACAATTGCTCCCAGAGAAACAGCACAAGGTGAAGACCCGAGTACTCAGGAAGACTGTGGACCCGGTCTATGACGAAGACTTCACTTTCTATGGCATCAACCCTAACCAGCTGCAGGCGACGACTCTGCACTTTGTTGTGCTTAGTTTTGACAGGTACTATAGAGTTAATCAATATATATATGTATGTATGTATGTATGTATATATGATATGTATATGATTGTATGTATGTGTTGATGTATATGTATGTAGTGTATGTATATATGTATGTATATATATGTATTATTTATTATATATGTATATAAAATTATTATATATATATATAATATATATATACTACGTACTATACATATACTACTACGTACTACTATAATAATACATTAATATATATCATACATACATACATATACATTAATAATATACAATAATACATAATACATATCTATACATAAATACATATCATATACTATACATATACATAATAATAATATATATAATACATATATATATAATATATATATATAATATATATATATATAATATATATATATATATAATAATATATATATATATATATATATATATATATATATATATATATATAATTATTAGTAAAAAATCTTATTATATATTAAAAAAAAATCCTGGTAGCATTAAATGTTTTGGGACAAAGACTACAAATAAGTCTTCTGTTTGGTCTGCATAATATTGATACAATACATATATTAGGATGCAAATCCTTTCTCTATTTTAAAAGGATTGTTAAATAGGAACGCCAAGAGTACAAAGAAAAATATCGCCATCCAGAGAGAGTATTGACGGATTCTAAAGAAATCTTTTCTTCTGAAAACTTCGCAGCGTAGCCAAACCGATACATATGTTTTATAAATTGTTAAAATTATGCTTTGAAAACTAAAAGTATCTTCAAGAAACCTCTTTTATTCTTCTAGATATTCGAGGGACGACGTCATCGGGGAGGTCATCTGCCCTCTCTCTGGGGTTGACTTCGAAGAGGTGACGGGCAAGCAGATGGAAATGGTCAAGGAAATCACGCCGAGAAACCTCAAGGTAAACACAATCCCACTTACAATAACAATATATAGAAGTAAAACTGAAACACCTTCTGGGAAACGTAAGAGAATACAGTATAAGGTACATAACTAATAACTATATAAATACTTCATTGGGTTGATTTACAGATCCCGACAATCCTATTTTTTGAAATTTGTTTGAATATTTTTTTGTAATTTTCAATAAACAATTTTACACAAAATATTCGAAGCAATTTCAAAAAGTGGGATTATAGAGACCTGTAAGTTATCTACACTCAATCATTTAAAAAAAAATTTGTAAAAATATTCAATGCAGCCGGAGAGAGAGAGAAATGTGCCTTAGCAAATATCTTTTCCCCCATTGGATTAACACTAAGGCACTTTAGCTTGGAGACCCGCGGTCGATCTGACTCATTCGCCCTTAAAGCGTTGTAGATGATTATTTAAAGCTATTTTTACCTGTAAAAGCAACTATTATAAACAATGATAAAATATTGTAAACTAAAATCAGGCACGATAAAGTTTTTTTTTAGTTTAGAAGTTTTCATTTATTAAAAAAAAATAGCTGTTGTATTGATTATAAATTATATTTGCAGATTCGGTATCAAGGACGCGGAGAACTCTTAGTTTCTCTATGTTATCAACCAGCAGCAAACAGGCTGACAGTAGTGGTCCTGAAATCACGCAATCTTCCGAAAATGGATTTTGCTGGGTTATGCGGTAAGGCTCTTAAATATCCCAAAACAAGAAAATTAATAATTTTAAAAATGAAACAATTCTCTCTTAATTTTTTCTCTCTTAAAATGGTTAAATTAAAAATTATAATTAAAATTATATAAAAATTATAAACTATTAGCTCTTGTTAAAAATCGGTTCCTCATAACCCCCACCACTGTAATTGGGTTGTAACCTGTTGTGTGTTTTTCTAAATAATATATAAACAACGTTTAAATCATTAAGAAATCTATGTTACAATATTATTGCTAATTTAGTTAAATAAAATGCAAATAAAATTAGAAAATAGAACTGAATAATGGGATATCTTTAGTGATAGCCCACCCATGATGTCCTTTAGCAAGTCATTATTAAACCCTTTTTAATAGTAATTTAAGTTCTTTCAAAAGTCCGGACACCGTGTACGATGACGCTATAGGATTGCGCTAGGTGCCAGATCAGTTGTCGGCCTTCATCACTTGCAAAATTTCAGCGTCCGTCATCAATATTCATCGTGTAGCTCTAGTCCGACACTATTTGAACCAAGAATTGTGGGCTGAGGAGCCCAATCGGTTTAGGCGTTATCGCGTTCCAAGCGAAAGTTAGGTTCGGGCATCGCCAAAATAACTGTCGACCTAAAATGGCCCATGCAGCTAAAAAATTTCCAGCGAATAACACCCCGTGTAGTTGCACGTAAAATATGCTCCAAAACTGCTTACGATATCGCTCCTAAAAGTTGCGTCGAGCAGGGCCTTCTAGAACCGGGATTCTAGAAGGCCAATTCTAGAAGGTCCTGCGTCGAGTACCTGCTCAGATGTCGGATTGTCACTTGACTGTGGTTCTAAAATATGACGCCCGTCGCCAATAGCCCTCGTGTAGCTCTAGTGCGAAGATATTTCAAACTAAACTAAACCGAGGCCGTGCGCGATATGCTTTAGTGTGTGAAGAAGGGAAGGAAAGAGCTAAAGCGCACTAAAGACACTAAAGCGTATCGCGCACGGCCTCGACTAAACTAGAAGAAGCGAGGAATAAAGGATGGTTGGTTGGTATACATATATTTTCAGGCTTGTTTGCTTAGTCACAAAGACCCGCTTATAAACCTTCGTCAAGTAAGACAGACACAACAGACAACACACACACATAAGTGGATCCATCTAATTTTTAGAGACAGAGGCCAACTAGAGGATCCCAGAATTGGCTTGTCACCCCAGAGGTATTGATTTGGTATGGGAACTTGGAGGACTTTCGGACCCAACAGATTTAACGAGCACGTACTCCGCATATACTCGGTAGGTCTTCAGTGGTACCGGGACTCGATCGCTAAAGGATGGTAGAAATAGACAGAGAAAACCGATTAAAATTTAAATTACCAACCAAACCGATGTAACGCGATATTTTTACTTGCTCGTATCTTGATTTAATAAAAAATGAGCAGATTGGATTATTTAGCTTTGCTGATCCTGATGGAAGATGAGGATTCAGATTTAGATGAGGATTCAGATCTAGAAAAGTAGATCTATCGAATGCGATATTTTTAAAAAATACGACCAACTGAATGGACTTTCCTTATTTTCATAATAACGATCTTTAATTCCTTCCTGACAGACCCGTACGTGAAGATCTACCTTCTGTACAACAACCAGCGCATCGCCAAGAAGAAGACCCACGTGAAGAAGCGCACCACTAACCCGGTGTTCAACGAGTCCTTCGTGTTCGAGGTTCCCTACAACGAGGGACTCGAGAACATCAGCCTCGAGTTCCTGGTCCTGGACTGGGACCGCGTCACCAAAAACGAGGTGATTGGCCGGCTGGAGCTGGGACCGAGGTCCGGGGGACCCGCCCAGCAACACTGGAACGAGGTCTGCAACGCCCCGAGGAGGCAGATCGCGGAGTGGCACAAGCTGAAGGAATAGTGGACTATCCTTAACCCTGTTCCCTTTAGTGGGGTACTGCTAGCGTATCATGGCCAGTCTCGATTTGGCGACTTTCCTTTTGTAGCCAAAATGTACTTAAATTGGTAAACATTCCAGTTCAACTCAATGGATGTTTACATCAATCTTGCTGCTACAGCAACCCTGTGTTTATTTTTTCACTAACGCCAAAGTCGCCAAGTAGCATTCCTTCCATAATACGCTAGCTGTTCCCTTTAGTGGTGATGGTCGGTTAAGATGCTAGAAGTAACAGGATAGACTGGTGGAAGTGAAGTCTTTATTCAGGGCCGTATTAAACAATATATAGGGGCCTGAAGCAGTAGATTTTGACGGGACCCTCTGGATAGTGTATGGAAGGGGTCTAAGTAACAGTTTCGGTTACAAAAACCTACTTGTTTTTTTATGCTGCGCTCAACCGCTGGCTATTCTTATGTCTAGTGGCTATTCAGTCAAAATTTATGGTGTCGTTTATTTTTTTCTTAATTAGTATAATTTGAAAACTAAAAGTATGAGTTATGAATATTGAAGACTATAAAACAACCCTGTGAAGTTAGTTTTTTTAATTGGTTCTAAGGTGCCACTTTTGGAAGCTGCAGGGCCCTTAAAATGGATGGGATCTGTAGGCGACTGCCTACTTTGCCTAATAATAGGTAATCCGGCCCTGCTTGTATTGGTAGAGATGCGTTATCTGCCGTAGGCAGGTAAACTGCAGTAACCCAAATTAATTGGACCGTTTTTGTCCTTTGTGAAATAATAGGTCATTGAGTATACTTTCTTGTAGGTTAAACTTATTAAGTTCTTAAAACAATGGTCCAAATCACTGCCCATGGCAGTCTTAGCCAGCTATTGTGAGTGAACAAAATTATACAGGTTTCATCATAAAGACCTTTTAAGGCATGAAATCCCAAAATAACAGACACAAGATACCCAAAATCATGAGTATAAAAAGTATACTCTTTAAGTAGGTGTTGCTTTTACCTACCTCTAGGCCACGTTGCCCTAGAGAGCCTAGGTAGGCTCGATATTGTAGAATCTGTGAATACAAGCTCTTGCTGAATGTTAAAGACATACATCACCAGTAAAATGGACCAGCATTTGGTTACTTGTTGATTTTCTTAGGCCCAAATACATGAATGATTTCAGCAAATAAATTGTCGTGGGGGTAAGCCAAAAGATTCTAGCAGTTAGGTTGAAAGATTGTCACTACAGCAGTCTATTCGCAGTTACATTTAACATTTTATTAATGAAATATACTACACTCATATTTGTATATATGTATATGTGTTTAGTGTGAATGTGCACCATGAGAAAAGTATTTATTTTGATAACTTTTGAAAAAGATAAGCAAGAGTATTTGTAGAGCGCCTAGAGGTATTGAAGAAATATTTATTTGGAGTTTGCATTCCCCCTCCAGTAAATTAAATGCTTTCTCAGGGTATTAATATGTATAAGTTTCAAAATGCTAAAATGGTTTAAAATGTAGTAGCCAAGTCTAACTCTAATATTTCATTCAAAACAATTTGAAACAAAAATCTCCTCTATTCACTGCTTTTTTAGGTTTTACTTTGAAAAATATTTTATATGTAAATAAATTTGGGAAGACTACCATAATGCAAACCAGTATTGATATATTATCTATAAGTGAAAAAAAAAGCTCATTTTCAATATTTCAAATGCACAAAATCAAACCTGTAAACACATATGTGAGACGTACAGACATGCACATTACGAGATAATGAAATGACACAAAATGAATTAAACAATTGAGATATATTGCCTTATTTCTAATATAATCTGTAGTTTTTTTTAAAAATAAAATATATACATTAATTTCTTGTAAATAAAGTGTAAATACTTTTCTCATGGGATACTAGGCACTTAGTATTGGCAGTTGTAGACTTCCTGAAATGTTATGTTTATCGTTACACTTTACCTTACACACTTTACCTTGGTGGTTTCTCCTGTAAATCTGCTGGTCAATCTGTTATTTTTTAAAAGTAACTTTCCCTGAATGTCACTATTAAGATTTTCCCCTGCTCTTGCTACCTTATGCATCAAAATAACAAGTCCTTATCGCGACTTGGAACAGAATATGCTATTTTACAAAAACAGGGTTCCCACTTGTTATTTTTATAGACATTTAATGGCTTTCTAATGCTGCTGAAATATTAATTAGGCTGTGTTAATGACAACATTTTGATTAGTTTTATACATATTTTATTTTCACATGCACTTTGTTTAAATGCATTATTTTGGAATTATAAATTAAATGGATATTTATACTTACTTAAATCGGAATGATTTATTGAGAGCTTCATGCAAAATCAACACTTTTTTTGCTAGGGCCTTTTTCAAAATGAATAAAAATAAGAGAACTCTAAGAGTAGTTTTATAATTTAAAGGCTTTGTATGCCTCATGGGAACCCTAAAAAACTCCAAACATTTGAGTAGTTGAATAAGATTTGTACGACATAAAAAATTTCTACTCTGAAAAGAAACTTTGTTATTACACCTATTAGCTTTGTAAAAAACGCATGCACTGTATAATTAAGAAAAAGAAAGTAAAAAGCCTAATTGCAGAATTTTTAATGTTTGTTAGATAAGTAATCATAACGATGAAAAGAGATCCAATTTAATCCGACATCTAATTTAATTTCAGTAAAAATTACACAAAAAAGAACATTGTACATGATACAAAGTAGCAATTGGGAGTACAATACCTAATTAAAACAAATAAATTGGCATAAGAATAAGGAAATATTGGATTTTTTTTTCTCTTTCTTTGGAATGGTAAAATTACAGAAGTTAGTTATTATAGTTAAGAGATGCCATGCAAAAGATTTTTTTTAAAAATAATTTTTTGAGTATAACTTATATTTTCTTCATTATAAAATATTTTCGCACAAAATATTTTTACATCATAAAATGAATTTATATTTGTAACATATTGTTAATTGAGAAATGTATTTTAATTACTTGAAACCTTAAAAGTTTCTTAAAATGTAAATTTAAATGCTTGATGGATATAATTTGTGTTATCTACTAAAATTTGAATAATGGTAATATATTTAACAAATTAAAGAAAGTTTTGTTAATTATTATTGTAAAATAAGGAGGGTCTAATATGCAAAATAAGATTCAATAGTTCCCATAAAAAAAATTACTAAAACTGATTTTTTTTGAAGACTCAATGAAAATTGTCGTACCATGCGATTATCTAACAAAACACAATTGGAACTAAATCATCATTAATATAATATTCTGTAAATAGATATTTGTTGAAAAGAATTGTTCATGAAAAATATCTAAATCATTTGTTGCATATGCTGTTCCCATGTTTAACTATTATGTTATTGATGTTTATCTCAAAATGTAAAAAAGCAAACTTTGTAATGGACAGTAAAGTAAATCAATGTTGACAGTTAGAATTCTTCAAATATGTACTGGCATTGAACGAGGACAAATAAATCTTTGAAGTGAGAACTGGGTTTTATTTTATTATGTATGCATTTTAACAAAAGGAGCATTTGCAACACCCAATTACTTAGACTTTTATTTCACCAATGGAATTTAAATATAATTTACCTAAACTTTAGTAACTTTATCAAATAATTCAACAACTTTTATTCAGCTGAATGGTGCATGCCATGAAATATTTGTCTCACAATTCGATAAAACCGACAAGAAGATTCTTACTTTAAAAAAAAAAAATTGCATTATCTATGTATTAAACTAAAACCTCTTCAGCCCCAAGACGATATAAAACTTAAATCTTAATGGCCTAATATTAAATTACGGTTTAATTAGGTCTTAATAGATTAAATAAAGTATGGTATATACTGTATAATATGCAATACTTTAACTTTGTATATAATGCCCAATCAAAAAAATTAAACAAAATAAGAATAATTCAAAGGAAAATACATGTTCAATACATGAGTTAACTATAATTAGTTTTAGTTATATCATCATTGTCATGTATGGAAGATGTTAGTTACATATAACTTTGTATTACAGAGTACAAACGTACATTATTATAATCCCTTGAGTATTAATAAATGATTTAGGGCTAATTTATTTTCAGAAAATTTCTATTTGTTTCAAATCAATTTACTAAAACAATTATAGTTGAATTATTGAAGTAAGCGACACAAGCATCAAACAATACAGAAATAGTTTCGATTCAACACAATATTTTATTACTCTTAACATTCGCAAGACCCAGACTCAAATTTTAAAATAAATTATTTTGCAACATTTTGTTTAAATGCACTTTCTTATATAAAAATCATGGAATGATTTTTTATTTCTTTATAAAAAAATAACATTTATTCGAAAGACAATGACATTTGCATTACTACAGCAAGACATTTAACAACTTACGAAAATATGATTTTATATACATCTTTGTAATTTTCTACGAAATGCACTTCCAGGCCTTCTGTTATATAGGTGGGTAAATCAGCAAAATCTTTTTTATTTTCTGAAGGCATGATCAAGGTTGTAACTCCAACTCTTTTTGCCTATTTTGAAAAGAAAGTTTTATAACTTAATAGGCAACTAAAAGATGTACCACACAAAAAAACAACAACACTTATTTTGTCTATTTTTGACTACACTTTAGAAAATGTGTAATATATTTTCTAGCCAATTAAAAAATATTGATATTTTGGGTTAATCCCTAGGTTATGATGATTATGTAGAACTATAATTAAATATAATATAATTTAAGACCTAATATTAAAAAAGGAAATTAATTACACAAACACATTTACTACAATTAATTTATGGGAATAAAAAATTGAATGTATGTAAATATCAAAAATTAAAAATTGTTTTACGATTCAGAATTGTCTCCTTATGTCTTTTATTACACCACAATGAATTTACATTACTATATCACATAAGAACAGTTACAGGCCCAGTTTCCTATTACCCTGCGTGGGGTTATTATAGACAAGGATTTAATATATTTAAATTTAAATTAAAAAACCAGCTAAAAATAAAAAAATCCATTTAATGCAATTAATACAAAATATTAATTTATATTCAAGATAGTTTTTATTAATATCTTTTTAACATCTCGTATTACTCTTTTTGTCTCTTATTATCATGGCTTTCCCTACAAAATACAAGTCTGCATTTCTCTGTTTAAAAAAAGTAGTATATAAACTTGCACTTATTATTAAAAAAAAACCTGGTTAATAACTTTAAAAAAAGCAAGTATATTACACAATATTAAAAAAAAGAAAAAAAACTTACAGCAATAGATTTTTCTTTGATTCCTCCAACAGGTAAGACTTTACCGGTAAGAGAGATTTCACCTGTCATGGCTGTATTTTGTCTGATGGGTTTATTCAATGCTAAAGAAACCAAAGCACTGACCATAGTACATCCAGCACTAGGTCCATCTTTAGGAACTGCACCCTGAAAAAAAAAGTAAGTTTTTTTCTAAAGTTCTAAATTACAACAAGGTTAATGCATTGATATATATCCTAGTAGAAAAAGGACAATAGTCCAAAGTTGATGGTTTCCTGTGCTTTATTTTTCATCGTGACTGTATGAAAATAAGCGTATAATAAGGAAAATTAAGATAATTGAAAATAAAATTATTTTCACTTAAGCTTAGATAAAAAGATATGTGTATTTGAATGTCATGCAGTACACATATCTACAGTTTTATTGCAATAAAAAATAAATTTCACACTTAAAATTTGAATTTGCAAAAGTTGGGTTGAGTTATCAATGCACTAGAGATAGACGAGGGCAATTGGCAACGGGCATCATAATTTAAAACCACAGTCAATTTAATTGCCTTGAAGATCATTGCTAGGATAAGTAGATTTAATCCCAAGAAAAATACTTGTAAAATATGGATTTGTCAATTTCATTCGGGTTTTTTTTTGTAAAAACAGGATTTTATTAGCTAAAAGAATCCCCCAAATCAATCATTTGAATTGAATTTTAAGTTTTTTACAAGTAAAAATCCATTTCTGTGGTTAATTGGTTTAGACAATATCAAGCCTACAAGAACTCAGTAAGGGTTAGGATTAGTTTGAATTATTGTCGCACTAGAGCTACGTTAGGGTTATTGGAGACAGGCATAGTAATTTTTAGAATCATAGTCAAGTGATGAGCCGACACCCGACTAGGCACCCAACACAACTTTTGAGGGGGACATCATACCCAGCGTCAGGACTTTGAAGCATATTTAACGTGCACTCCCTTTACACAGGGTATTTTTCGTTGGAATTTTTGTATGCACAGACCATTTGTAGTTGTGCAGTAATATTGGCAATGCCTGATGGAACCTTTCTCATGCAAGGCAAGCACCTTATCGACTGGGCTCACCAGCTCCACAAGGACTCAGTATTTTAAAATATTCATAAATTGCAAAAATAAAGAAATCATTTAAAATACATTCTGAAAATAAGGTAATAAAAATGCGTGTACAAGCAAGAATGTTTAGAAGAAAGAAATATTTATTCTAAAAATTAAACCAGTTATAAAAATAGATGTTTTTATAACTTATCACTGAAACTAATACGAAACTGACAATCTGAAAAATTCCAAGTAAAATTCAATCTTGCCCATTTTATTCTGCAACTCAAAAGACAAATAAGCATTGCAATAATTAAGATTTGCAAAAGAAAAATTTTAATAAAATGGTAGGACATAATTACAAATAACATGTTTATTTTCTTACTTCTGGAATGTGAAGGTGCAAATGGGCCCTCTGCAAGAAATCGTTATCAGCATGTGCAGTGAGCATGAATGACTTGGCAAACGAGTAAGCAATATTTGCACTCTCTTTCATAACATCACCTAAATGACCAGTTATCTGCATAGTACCCTCATATTTCTTGTCTTCTGTGAAAGGCTTATACTGGGTTGTTTCGATAAATAATGTTGAGCCACCTATATAAAAAATATTATGTATTTTTGACATAACATGTGGTAATGGTAAATAATGCAAAGCAAAAAATAAATTGTTCACATACATAGTCATAAAATTCGAACCATTTAAAAAGTAGAATAAACAAAAGGAGATATAGTTGAAGCTTTATACAATGACAATTAATACAATGCTGAAGGTCAGAGGAATGTATTATGTTAATAACAGAAGGTAATATAAATAATATTTTTCTCAACAAACATTTGGGTTGTTATAGTATTGTAAAAAAAAAATTGTAACTGCAATATCTTCAAAGTCAATTAATACAATGACAACTAAAAAACATTCAGAATTTTTCAAAGCTGTATTTCACCTTTCAATAAAAGATAAACTTAAAATAATACTTTCTTTCTAATTAAACACAGCTTCATTTTAAAATAATAACCAATCAATCTCTTTTGACAGGATATCACAGAATATTAAAAAATAATATTTTAAACAATTTTTAATATTTAAACTAACCCATAGCTGTCCATGCGAGTCCCATCACTACACCTGGAGGTGTAATCTCGTACAAACGATCCTGAGTGAAGACGGGCTTTCCAACAAACTCTTGTAAGTTATTGTCAGAGATCTCCACAGAAGTAATTTCTTTCTTAACAATACTGTATGCAGTCTTTCTTAAAATCTAATATTATAAGGAACATAATGAAATTATTTAACAAACATAAAATACAATAAAGGACAGAGATAACTACAATTCTTATAATTGTACTTTGATTTGCTTATCTTTAAAAGAAGTAAATATTCTAATAATTTTTTTAAAAAAAATGATCAAAATGTATTGTAATCATTCAATTAACTGACTGTAAGAGCAGAGTTTTCTTCTCTTGCTTAAAAGCATTGAATTAGCATTGATGTATCAGTTAAAAAATTTTTAATTCAATTAATATCCCCATCAACTATTGGGAACCAATGTAGAATCTGTACTTATATGTTTTTTAAACAAAACAAAAAGAAAGATTTTGTCTAGGATGTTTGGACTTTCAAATATGGTTTCAATGATGTTATTATACAAATGAAAGCTAAACATATAAAAAATAATAATTAATAAATTAAAAGATAATTTCCTAATGCAGAAATATAACTATTGCAAAAATTAGCAATTAACAATTGCTTAGCAATATTTATTTAATAGGTGGGAATGGAATAAGAAATTAAGTTATATTAAAAGAAACTAAAATGCATGAACACTGATTTGCCAATGCAATGAATCAATTAGGATATAAAAGTTTCCTCAAAAAGTAATTAACTTCTATTTTGAAGTAATTATATATAATACAAATTAATTAGCAATGTACAATAATTATAGTACAAAATTTTTATTATAAAGATTAAGTCAAAATACTAACAACATACCTTTTCAATTTGTTTTTGTAAGTTTCGCACTCCACTTTCCCTACAATATGACTTTATTAGTTTCTGCAGAGCTGCTTCATTTATTGTGACTTGTTCAGCTGTGACGCCAGTTGATTGACGAGCTTGTGGTATGAGGTATTGCTATAGAAGAGAAAAACACTCAATAAAATAGAACTATGAAAATTAGGTTTGCTTAAATTTTGTTGTATTAAGATCATTAGTACTTTATATACAGATCGTTAAGAACCACAAGTTTTATAAATTGAATATTGCAAAAATTAACCAATAGCCATGTTGATGCATCAAATAAAAATCATATTACAGTTTTTATTCATGAATTATATATCAAAATTCAGAAGCACTGTTCTTCTGTCTTTCCCTTTGTACAAAATAAACAATCAGAATATAAAACAATCACCTTGCTTCTGCCTTTTTTTTTATGTTGATAGAAAGGTAGAAAAAATAAAAGAAATTGTTGAGTAGTTAAAGGACTTAAAGTGGGAATTAAATTAAACAAGAAACTCCTTCCTGAAAAAAAAATCCATACAACAGCTATTTTATTAAGAAGGTTTTACTACATAAAAATAACATTAAAAAGTTAAGAGTAAAGAAAGATATTGGTACCTCTGCTATGGATACTTTTTCTTCAGCAACATATCCAGAGACTTCTATCATCTCCATTCTGTCACGTAATGGCTCGGGAATAGTGTCAGTCACGTTTGCAGTACAAATAAATAATACCTAAAATAATGGTAAAAACTTAAAAATATGTTTATTGTAATTTCAATAAGTATTGCAACCCATAATTTAGTGCTGTAAATATTCAATATTTTATAGCTAATACTTAATGCCATAAAGTAAAAATTGAAGAGCTGAGTGGAAGAACGTGCTAAATGACAAAAAGGTGAAAACGAGAAAATGAGCTTTAAAGTTTTTAACTCGCACTTAAATTCGTTAAAAACAGTACTTGAAAACGGTAAACAATATAATTAGCTTTAAGTTTATGAAAATGGAGACACTTGTTATCTTTAAAGTATGGAATAATATGTTCATTGACACAAAAATTTAAATTTTTTCAAAAATGTCACCTAGCACTTTCTTCCACTAAGCTCTTCAATTGAATGAAAAAAAAAACGTATACAATCGATATTGGCACGCTAGGGAGAGGATGCAATTGGCATCCTAAGACTGATTTTCTGTAATGTTTGCATTCAGTTTTGTATTAGTTTTGAATTTAGTTGCATTAGTTTTGTATGTTTGCATTCAGTTTCATATTAGTTTTGTATTTAGTTGCATTTGTTTTGTATGTTTACATCAGTTTTTTTTCATTGCTCAGTTTTTAGTTTAAGTTTTTGCTCCAATCTCATGCTTCGGCATGGGGGCCAATGATGTATAATCAAGTGCTTTTGCAATAAAAAAAAGCTCTTCAATTAACAAGGGATGCTAACTTTACAAATAATTTAATACCATAATTCCAGATTTTAAATGTTAAATTAAAAAATATATATATTGGTTTAATTTACTAACTACTATTACAATACTTATTTTAATATTGTACTAAAAAATTGGAAATTTTAGTGCAGAAACTGTTTTAAAATACAAACTTGCTGTTTCGTGCAAAGTAACCAGAATATCTCCAATATTATGATTACCATAAAAAAGCAAGAAATTAAATTGATCTTGACGTTGACTTTTTAAAAAACAAATGCATAAAACTATAAAATATAAGCGTTTGCGTTCACAAGCAATTGCATACTAAAACTAATTTTACATATTAACACAGACAAATGCTAACCTTTGACAAGTCTACAGAAACATCTAAGTAATGATCCAAAAAGTTATTGTTTTGTTCAGGGTCTAATACTTCAAGTAAAGCAGATGAGGGATCTCCTTGGTAACCACGCCCCATTTTGTCAACCTAAATCAACAAAAAAAGTTGATAATTACTCACTTTAAGCATTTTATACAAACTGTAAGTAAAACAAAGTATTGTCCAGAAAGAAATCTCCATATTAGTAAAAATGTCTCTGTTGTCTCATGGCATAGGAGGATTTCGTTAGCTATTTCCCTATGATTATCAGCTCTTATATGGTAGAATGCCTAAGGAAATACTCCTATCATAAGTGGCTCTTTACTTATCTGAGATATGTAGTTAAATAAAAACCTTCTAAACCAATATTTCGGAAAATATTTGTTATAAAACAATGCTTTTTAATTGAACCATGCAATTTATAAAAAAGAAGGCTATCAGAGAATATAATTTAAATAAGTGATTACTCTGGCACTAAAACAAAAAAAAACTTCTTATAACCTGGAAAATATAGCTAAAAACTAATAAAATTCATTTGCTACAGTAAATAATTTCTTCAATGCAGTTTTATCAGCACAAAACTAAATAATAATTAACCCGTAACATAAAAAATATGTTAACTTACTTCATCTATTAAAATAAGAGGATTTTCTGTTTTAGTCTTTTTTAAACATTGAATAATTTTTCCCGGCATTGCTCCAATATATGTTCTCCTAAAAAAGAGTTAACAAATTTTAATTTATAAAACTCAACATAGAATTCAAAAGTTAAGTTTTAACTAATTCATGCATTATTTTTAGTTTTAAATAAATGTAATTTCTTAGAACTATCTGTAATAATAAAAGAAAGTCTGTCTGTGTGTCTGTGGATCGTTCTGAAAAAAATACACCACTTTCGCTCAAATCCACTAATTTTTTCCCTTTCGTGTTGCCATTCGACAGAAGAAATTAAAATGAACATAAAACTTAATTAAAATTGAAATTGCTTTTATTTTCTTGCCATTACCTTCAGAAACTAAATTAATGATTTGAAAAAAAATTGAACGTGCCAATGAGCTAAATTTTTTTTTTTTTTAAAACTCAGAATGGAGGTTTTGACATGAAATAACATTGTTATACAATTATGGTTAATTTTGAATTTATCAGAAGAATTGCGATGATAGTAAGTTCATATTAAGGAAGATTTTTGTGATACGAGGATGTGCATTTTATAGTGATGAATTTTTATTTTGGAATTTTAAAGCAATATAAGTAACGGGATTTTATTCTTTATAATGAACGGGAACAAAGGCAAAGTTTATTATCCAATAGCAAATTAAATGACACATATACTTGGATCGATTTGATATTCTTTTAGTCCGTGCGAAGAACGGGTATAAATTTGCTAGTAGATATATAATTAAAAAAAATTGTTTAATAAATGTTTAAAAGTAAATGAAAAGGGCTAATGTCTATCAGATTTTAAAGACATTAATAGATGAACACCAGAAAAAAAAATAGAAATCCTTAAAAATAAATTTGAAAAACTGGAATGTGCTATATACAAATGCATTAAACTCTTTAAAGTAAATATTCTAGACATAGGCCAACCAAAATTTGTTTAAATAAAAAAAAACCTGTAATAATCTACAATCATAAAGTAAAAAAAAATAAAAATTAGAAATTATTCCATTTCTTCACACAAAAAAAGGCCAATTTTATACCTGTGGCCTTTGATTTCAGCAACATCGGTCATACCTCCGACACTAAATCGGTAATACTGAAAAATGAAAGAAAAACAAATCTATAGATTTACTTGAAACAGTAAATTTGAATTTTAAATAATAAAAATAAAATAAAACAATAACCCTTACATTTCTATTAAGGGCTCTAGCAATCGATCTTGCTATACTAGTCTTGCCAACACCTGGTGGACCATGGAAACATAAAATTTTACCCTGTGTGCTTCCTCTTAAGTTACTGACGGCAATGAATTCCTAAAAAATATATATATAAACATTGTAATGTTGACATAGATACGGAAAAGTTGGACTAAACATGATTATTATTGTATCTAAACATACTTCAATTGGTATAATTGTCTTTAGTATAGTTCACAAACTTAAAGCTTCTGAAGAAATATTACATATCAATTTCGAGACTGAAATTGGAGATAATATGAGACTTAACAATACTTTTATATGAAAAAGTTTTATTTCTTGTAACTTACTTTAAACCAATAAAAATTAAATGTGTTTTGACTCTATTAGTTTCAGGGTATTACTCTAAAAGTTTAAAATAAATGTTATTTCAGCTTTGAGAAAGAAAAGATTTTTAGGGGACAAATTATGCACAAATAAAACCTTTTTATTTTATGAATTGATAAACGGTGTTGTTTCCATACCAGTATACGTTTCTTGACGTCTTCCATTCCGTAATGATCCTCTTCTAATACTTTGGATGCCCGCTCAAGATCCATATTTTCTTCACTACTCTTACCCCAAGGAATATTGGTCAACCAATCAAGGTAATTTCGAGTCACACTGGAAGTAAATGCAAACATACAATGAGAAATACAGCTTGAGATAATTAGAAAGTAATGTCTATTGTGCAGTGTTTTAGAATAATAAGAATTTCAATGAGTATTAAAGTGACAAAAAAAAGTATGCCATTTTAGTTCTTTCAGAACTTCTTGTTGAACGTTCTTTTTTCTCTTTCTAATAATGTTGGATTTTTTTACTGTTACTGTTCAGATTATTGGATGCAAAAATTTACTCATACAATGTATAGATTGAAAATGGGAATTTAAATAAGTTGTTAGTTAACATAGTAAGTTTTACCTGAATTCTGATGAATGATTATCTAACAGGGATAGTTTATTAAGCTCTTCATCAATGACTTCCATTACCGGTGCTGGAACAGTTAGATCCTAAAAATATTTTAAATTATATTACCCATAAAAGAAAGATTGTTTTATAAATGTGTTTTATTTTACCACAGAAATAAAACATGTCAAATTTACATAAAATAAGTGCATATTACCTGCACTAGGTAAACATTAGTTTTGAAGCTAAAAATGTACTTTAAGCAATTAATTTTTCTGCAAAAGCTGCATGTAATTTAAGTTTCAAGATGACTACACATGCTAAAATTTTCTGTTTAAATATATGAATAGTTTTACATAACTTTTATTACAGAAAAATAAATAGACCTTATGTGTGGACCCCAAAAATATTTATATGATTGTATGACTATTTAGTTGTTTCTTACAAGTTACACTAGGAAACGTAGCTAACGAAATTCTTTAAGGAACACATAATAATCAAATAAAAAATTTCAAAATAATGTAAACCTTTAATCTCTCACGGAATTTCTCTTCGATTGCATCTTTATCATCCTTCTCTAAGCCAAGTTCTTTTTTAATAGCTTTCAACTGTTCTTGCAGCATATACTTTCTGTGTATAGTTTTTACTTTTTCTTCTACCTTTAGATAATAAAGTAATGATGTAGATTTTGATGATCACATTATAATTGTCACAAACAAAATTTATATACTTTATATATTATACACAATACATACATAGACACACATACATACACAATACATATATAGTATACAGCTAATTGCTATAAACATAAACTCTTTAAACCAAATGAAAATAGTTGATAGAAAAAATTAAATATAAGGAGCAAGTTAATGTCTACCAATACAGTAAGTGAACAGTTAAAAATTTATGATTACATGGGGAAAAAATTATAGTTTATACTTAAACCTTTTGAGCATCAGAGATAGGGTTTATTTTACGCAAAAGTTTTCTATCTTAAATTTGAAAATTTTATAGATATTCTAATTTATTCCGCTGGAAATGATTTTTGAGAGAAAGGGAGAGGTCATCTTTTTAAAAGTAAACCAAATTCTGAATTTTTGAAGAAATGGGATTATAAAACAATAATTTTAAATAAACGAAAACAACAATTCATTTTTAGCCCTTTCCAGGCTGTTTGAAAGGATAATACATGTCATGGAGATAACAACATACATGATTTTAAGAAGAATTTGTTTCAAGGAATTAGAGCAAACATTAATACACAAAATAAACTACCTCTATTTTGATGAAAATTAATTTTGGGTTAATGTCTTTTTCAATACATAAAGTGAACAGAAAAATGATTGGGTTATAGTTATATATAAATTTGAGCAAAGATATTTTATTTACGAAAATTTTCTAATCGTTAAAGAAAATTTATAAAGACAAAATTATTCGCTGGGGAAAGACTCTTTTAAAAGTAAACAAAATTCTGAATTTTTAAAGAAATGAATTTATAAACAAAATTTTAAATAAACGAAAACAAACAATTTCATTTTAGCCTTTCTCGCTGTTTGGAAGGATAATACATGTCATGGAGATAACAACATACATGATTTTAAGAAGAATCTGTTTCAAGGAATTAGAGCAAACATTAATACACAAAAATAAACTACCTCTTTTCCTATTTTCTGTTGAAGTTTACTTAGTTCTAGTTCTTTTTTAAGTAATGAAAGTGCAAGCAACAACCTATTTGGTATCTGTGAAATATAAATAAAGAAATTATTTTAAGTGGAAATATGAATTAATTCTTCTAAACAAGAATTACAAGCAAACATTAAAAAAGAAAAGAAATTATTGCTGAATCTTTTAAAAAAATAAATAAATAATGTAACATAATAATATTTTTATTAATACATAATTATATACTACAAAACTACTTAATAAAAATGAAATAATTAGTTAAAAATGAACAAAAAATAAAATAATCAAATAGTACATTGGTTTCTTCGATGATTTGCTGCAACTCATGAGGTTCAGC
The DNA here is from genome assembly GCA_019343175.1 of Oedothorax gibbosus. Taxonomy (NCBI): domain Eukaryota; kingdom Metazoa; phylum Arthropoda; class Arachnida; order Araneae; family Linyphiidae; genus Oedothorax; species Oedothorax gibbosus. The sequence goes on from JAFNEN010000498.1 coordinate 232,329, forward strand.
ACCTGTTAGAGCAGCTCCTAAAGTAAAAAGAATTTTGTTATAAGTGCAGGGTAGTACTAATCGGATTTAAATACAAAAATTATTTATAAGTTTTTCCAGTAGAAAAACACAAACTGAATGACAAACTCAATAAAAAAAATATCAATATCAACATTACACTTAGAATTAAAAAAAAACATGTCTAAATAATGTTAAATACTTTTTTTAAAATTATAAATAATCTTACTGAATTATTTTTTTTACTAAATAAAAATGCCAGCTATGATGTTTTTGAGTTTGCAAGTTAACTAAATCTATATTTCTATAAAATATGATAAATGAAATAATCAAGTTAGCATACTTGTTGTAAACTAAGCTAAAACAAGATTTTTTTTTTTAAAAAAGTTTATTAATAGTTTTAATCAAGAAATTGAACATAATTTTTTTTAGAGGATGTAAAATACTATATACCAGTTCAGACAAAACACAAATTAATAAAATATTACCTAAATCAGAAAGATAGACTGGATTATCAATGACCCGCTGACCAGCTTGAATCATCTGCTGAACAGATTCTCTATAGAGTGGATTGAGTGCTATGATTTCTCGGATAGTTTTTACAATTTCTTGGGAGAGAGCCTATGTGGGGAAAAAATATAATTATTCTTTAAAAAACATATTAGGAGTTAAAATATATTTCATTATGTGTCATTATGTATTATTCTGTTATACAATTACAGTAAACTCCCGATTATCCGTAGAATTGCGTGGCACGGCATCCGCAGATAATCGGCAAAAGTAAAGAAAATATAATGAAATAATAGAAAAATAGTAAAGAAATAAAATAGGGATCACAGATTTTAATGAAGCTGCATCAAGTTCTTCTGCTGGCTGTCATAGTTTTTCTTTCTTTCAAAGAGGTCGAACTGTCCGAAGTGGATGCAAATTGCAAGAGTTTATCCTTTTGCTTCAAAATGTCTTTTACTATTCTCCTATGCTATACTGCAAACACATTTGCTTTTTAGTGGATCCGTTTCCTTTCTTTTTAATCAGTTGTAGTTTGTCTTGAATTGTCAAGACAACTTTTTTTCATTTCTCACTCATTTCGCTACTATCAAAATCACGCAAAGCAGTTCAATTAAAATCGTGGGCAGTTTATTTTACAAGTGACGCTTTTCAGCAAAAATCTGCACGTGATGTGCACCTAGCCAAACACATTTTGGGACACACTAGGTTTCCTATAGTCATTCTTATTTTAATGCATTCATTGTTCTTATAATGTATTCTCAGTTCTTTAAATGTATTCGTCGTTCTTTGAATGTGTTCGTCGTTCTTGAAAGGAATTCGTCATTCTTGAAAGGAATTCGTCATTCTTGAAAGGAATTCGTAGTTCTTGGAATGGTATTCTTCCAAAAAAGTTTTGAAGCAGATAAATTTAATTTCTCTGCATTTTGTTAAATTATTATTTTTGCTGGGGAAAAAAAGGTGGGGAGATTGTGGCCTGCGGATAATCGAGAGTTTACTGTACTTCAAAATCTAATTTAACTACAATACAAAAGATTGGTGTCTCACTGTGTCTCAGTTACTTTTTTAATTAAATAATAATCAATTAATTCACCCATTGACTTTTAAATAATTTTTTTCATTTTCACATCAATAAGAGTCAACATGCTGATACTAAACAGCACATGAAAAAAGTGTTATATAGCTTTATTTTATTAGTTTTAACTACAAACTAATTTGTTACAAGAATTACAATCATTAAGCTACATTAATTCAACATTCATTCAATTTTTTTTGTGTGGTTAATTAAGTGTTCTAATTATTTAAATATTGGAGAATTTCTTTTTTACTGTATATGAATACTTATTAGTTTATTTAAAAAAAAGTGGAGTTCAAAACCAATGACGGATTTTACAGCTGTAAAAAGAGCCCAGTTACAAAAGAAATTTACCTACCTTTATTTCTTCGGTTGTTTCATAAAGTTCATGCTTAACATTTTCAACCTCAACCATGAGAACTGGCCCTGGCAAAACTGTTTCCTCATTAGGTGGTACATCAGTTGATATCACTGCAGCACTGTCGCCATTGTTTTTACGATTTCGACGCTTTCTTCCTCGATGGGAATCTGGCTCTTCTAGCAATATGCAAAATTAGGTAACCATTTTAATAACATAGTAACATTTGCAACTAATTTCTTTAAACTCATTAACAACTTACTTATATAAATGAACACGCATACAACCTCTTAGCTATGAAACAAAGTTTTATGCTTTCCATTAACCCTTTCAGTCCCAGTGATGCCATTTGGCATCATCATTTTTCTGATCATAATTTTTAAAAAATAATAGGTTTGACATCTATTGGGATTAATGACAAATATTTTCCAACAGAAAAAAGTTTGAAGAATCGAATGATGTGCTTTTTGATATCATAAATGGGGCTATAGACAATCAGAAATTTTTTTCTAAAATGATGATGCCAATTTCTCATTGGGACTGAAAGGAATGAATTTGAATACAATTTCTTAGAACAAATTTCTTTTACCTGAATCGTTATTCTTTGCCTTCGACTTCTAGGCAATTTTATAAAAATAAGAAAGGATGCATAATATGTAAAAAATTCAATGAGTACCTATTTCTATTCAAATACAAGTGTATATACTTTTAAAGTTAGTCAGTATCTACTTTCAACTTTGATAATTTAATGAGGTAGTTTATAGGTGAACATATATTCCTTATACAAAACACTGGAGTTTTCCACAATAAAAAGTTGGAAATGCTAGTGTTTTGTGTAATGGAATATATATGCTTAGTGAAATAGGGCCTCATATAGTATGTATTTTTTTTACTAACTTAATCAAATATTTCTTATCCGTAATAAACAAAATTTCATAACTGATTACATGTTTTAATTACTAAACAAATTCCAGTGATAATTAAAAAGAGCTTACCTTCAATGATTTGCTTATTTATTCGAATTCTGAAAAGAGAATTTTTTATTAAGACAATAAGAAAAATAATAAAAGATTAATGCATTATAATTCGTATTATCTAAGGAAATAGATAATATGAGGGTACCTAATAAGCAATTAAATCATATTCCATTTGAAGATTTTACTTTATCATCATTAATTTTTACCCTACTTTTCTTTTTTAAAACTTGAAAGAATTGAAAGACAACTGTTTTATCCTACCAATAAAGCCATGAACAGGGAAGAAGATAATATAGAAACAATTTTAGTCAGGAAACTATTGCATATGTTTATTAATCAAAATAAATGAATGGGTCTAGAAAATTATAAATATTTAATAAGAAGACAAACCTTCTATAGGCCATTACGACCATTCTCAAACTGCTTCCTAAATCTTGAAGTTCATGAATTTGCACAAAAGTTCCAACATTATAGACATCATCAATTTTATTCACAACATCAGATTCACTGCAAAGAAATAGTAAATAATATTTAAAAGTGTCAAAATAATTTGTACAAAATATAATAAAACATTTAATTGCAGTTGTTACCTTTCAAATCTTTTCATAAATACTCCAGCATATGGCTGATTAAGTCTAACTTTTCTTCTTATCAAATCCATGAGTTGAGGATTGGTGACCTGCAAGAGTAAAAAAAAAAACTAATATCCGAAATTTAAATAATCATTAGAATTAGATTTTAATCTTTTGGCAAGAATTTGGTTTTATGTTATCTAATAAATCTGAGACTAATTTCTTTTTCTGAATTTCCCTATATTTTCTTTCTTAATCTCACTACATCTGTCACATTGAATTTGAATATATCTGTCACATATTCAGAGAAAATATCTTTAATTTTGTAGATGATGCATGAGAAGATCCATGAAGGAAACAACATTGACTATTGGAGCAAATAGTTTATGCAATACAGAATAACCAATTTGGGTAATGTTAACATTTGTGTTACAGCACAAATCAAGACTGGCTATTATATCATAACTTTTCCTATAAAGGCGACTCCCTGAAAATTTAGCGGCACAAACTTTCAATCACTTTTCTACCTGCTTGGGTTTCTCCTTATTAATATCACCTTTATTAACTAGTGATTAAATCATACATGGGGTGTTCTGGGTCCTTTAACAATCCGAAACAGTCAATCAAAATATAAAACCCCCTCGCTTCAATGTCTTTTAGCTTTAGTTTGAATTATCCTCGCAATAGAGCTACACGAGGGCTATTGGCGACGGGCATTTAGAACTACAGTCAAGTGACCATTCACCCAACCCAACCGTTAAGGGCGACATCATACGCAGCGTTGGCACTATTGGAGCATATTTAATATGCCCATCCTCTACACGGAGTATTATCCGTCGAACATTATTGGCTGCACGGGCCTTTTATAGGTCGTCAGTTATTTTGGCGATGCCCGGACCCAAACCTGGGACCTTCCACATGCATGGCGAACGCCTTAACCGACTGGGCTCCCCAGCCCCCGCTTCAATATGTTTCCATACCATAGGGTTTATTGAATCCGAAATAAAACTGTAAACAAGACGTAAAAAGCAATGATAGGATATAACTAACCTCAATGATTTTTATAAATTTGGGGAATACTGGATTGCGGCTGACTGCTATAAGGGGCACTGTGGGCCATGTCTCTGGTACTGTCATTGTAGTAAGAGCCCCCATTTGTTGAGACGTTGGATAATTTTGTAGTGTTGGCTCTGGAGCATCAGAGTCTCCACCGTCATCACTGCTACTGGAACTAGCATTATTAGGATCGTCGTCTTTCTTTTGAGAGCTGAACGAAGCAGTTTGAATTTTATAAAAGTCATGCCCCTTTAAACTGGCATTAAAAGAGAAAACAGTTGAGATTCTTGAACTTCTGAAACCGTTATTTGAAATGTTAGTCCTTAAACAAGAGGAAGATAATCTTGAATTCAAGAGTTTCAAAACTGAACATCGTCTATCTGCGTTTGAAAGCAGACGAATTACTGTAGCAGGAGCAGACGACATTTCGTAATGATGTTTTGGTAATCTTGAGGAGATTTGATCCCGAGAATGAATTGATTTAAATGTTATTCTTTTAGGATTATGCTGATGTAATGGATTGTTAAAATTAACTTTTGTAAAGAGCAATTTATTTAATTTTGTACCGGTGCGTAAACACATGGGGGTCGCCATGACCATGATGCAACCAATCGAAACAATGCGTTTTCGATGCCAACTACATTTTTTCCGTTTCGAAATAAATTTCATATTTACATTTTCTTTCTTGGAAACCTTCCAGAATTAATTGAAGAAATAAACAGGTTAATGACTGTCTCATGGTGAAAATGAAACAATTTAATTATTGAAAAGATTATGTTTCGGATCAAATTAGTTCAAAAGTTTAATTTCTTTAAAAAACTTATTTTTTGCATTAAATAAACCTTGTTTATTATTTAGTTTTAAAAACTAAAACTATTAATAAAAGCAAATATGTTTCTAAGTATAAATTTCTAACAAAAAAACTCTAGCAGTTCCCTTTCATAGTACAAAGCAGACAAAAAGAAACAAAACTTTTCTTTTCATTCATGCCATCAACCGCGGTTCCTTTCCTACTACACTGTAAACTGTGAATGAAAAGTTGGTTTTGGATCGAGATCGAGTAATTCATATCTATCGTATGAAATAAATAATACAAGCTGTCTTGTTTTCAATTTTAAGATAAATCCCTCTAGAATTATAAACATTATCACACATATGCTATAAAGTAAACGATAGGAGACTATTCTCTTTAATTATGGTCGTTCGACGTATGGAATAACGATAATAAGTTTGATATGCAAGACGAGACACGGTCATGGCAGACCATAGCAAAGAGGAACTAGAAAATCGCTTAAGAAGACACAGCACTCCAGGTAGCCAAGAAGATGTCAGAGAAGGCAGCCTTCAAGAAGAATTTGATCCATTTTTGGGAGAAGGAGACTTTTTCGAAGAAAATGTCAACATTTCTCTGACAGCCCCTCCTCAGACACAGTAAGTGTCCATGTATAGGTCGAAACAAAATATTGTCTGAAATTATTCCTTAACTAAGCACCTAAATAAAATGATCTCAGTATATTAAAGTTAGATAATGTGTTATTTGATTGTGTTGATGACTTGTATGAGAGATTAAGGGTATATCAATTTTTAATAAGATCTTGTCAAATAGTATTGATGTACGGGAGTAAACATACTCTGTCCTTTTTATAAAGTACTAGTTTTGAATACAAAATGCATTAAAAATATATTAATGTTATTCTATAACTATTAAATAACTTTTGTTATCTTTTGATTGATATGTCAATAGATAAAAGTTATACTAAGAAATCTAGCTAATTGGTGTTACCTTTTTCAATATTTTCTGCTGTCTTCTCGTATAAGATTTGGAAAATTTAACCAAATGAAGTATAAAATCCCAAGAAATAAATTTACTCACATTAATTACAACTGATTTCCCTTTAAACAGTAAATATATTTTATCAATTAATAAGTAGCTTCTGCAGAGTTAGGCAGTTTATGAATTGTCTAAAGAATTTAAAATTTTACTTTCATAAATAAAATAAATTGTCAAATAAAATAATCAATACAGAGGACTAAATTTTTTAAAAAAGTTATTGGAATAAAGGTATCTACTTTTAGTTTATTGTTTAAGAATAATACTTCATGTTCAAGTTGTAATTCTACACCAGTTAATTTTTTCATCTGTTACCTCAAAAATAAACATATTACCCCCCCCCCCTCCCCACCCCCCCCCCAAAGTAGCGGATAAAATAAAGACTGTAGACACACCTGTACTTGAACCTTCAATTCTTTAATTGTCCCATAAAATTTTCTTTTAACTTTAAGAAAGTAGTACATGTTTTAAGGTAAAAGGAGCAAATATTCATTTCCCCATTTTGACTGTAAACAATTACAAAATCTGGAGATTTACATTGCTTTTTCTGACATATAAAACCCCCCCTCATATTTTAGACATTTTCAGCCACCATAATAAGCATACATTGACCAATAAACGTTTTTAATAGCTAATTAAATTGTTTAATCCCTGTTTTCAGGTGGTATCATGGACGACTTGATAGATACAGTGCTGAACTGCGGCTTCAAGCTGCAAGCAAGCTCGGGAGCTATCTCATTCGGGAAAGTGACCGCAAGCCTGGCTCTTATGTCCTTTCTTATTTGGGGCACACAGGGATCAACCACTTCAGGTACTTGCTTAGCAAAACTCGATTATTTGGCATGCAAACGGTCAGAAAGCTAAATTAACCATAATATTTCTTAGTACAATTTGGCTAGAAATTTTGTGCACAGAGTAATTATTATTCCTGCTTGAAAGCCTGGGATGTATCAAACAGGGTCTTATTTTGAAATAGGCTAAGGGGGCTGACAAATTTACAGGGGTAGCCTTTTGTCATTTTATTCTACAATTAAAAGAAAGTAAACCATTAAAATTGGTTTTATTTTGACTAAATGAACTTTATATTTAAAAGAAGATGAAAACCAAAAGAGTTATATACTTTTATATAAATAATATGTGTCAAGAAATATGAATTATAAGGGGGCGGCAAATTAAATTTAGCCTATAGTTACCCTCATTATCAAATCTAGTCAGTTGTAATGAATTAATAGTAAAAAAAACGTGTTTAACTTTCTGACAGATAAGCTTAAATGTAAACTTGTTTTTTACTGCAGGAGATTTAAATTTTAAAATTTAACTCACAATAAATTAGTTATTTATATTTCTGTAGCAAATAGTTTTGAAAAACATTCCAAACCTTATTTTTTAAAACTTATTACAATTATAAAATTTATAAACTTTAAAGTTTTATTTGTAAATAAAATTTTACAAATAAAAGAAATAACTGTATGCCTTTTCTGTTATTTACTTTTGTATCTCCTCTTGTTGTAGTAATTTTTAAAATTCTATGTAACATAATAATATGAATGTTATATTTTTTTTTCATTTAGTCTTTTTGGTCGAAGTGGTTTGATTGAAATTAGAAAACACAGTTTTCATTTGAGTAGTTAAAAGGCCAGTTTGTTCTAAATTAATTTTCTATATTTAAAAAAAAATATAATCAAATGGTTATAGGAACTGTAACATTTCACCAAAAATGGTGTTACTCTTATTCCATTTTAGAATAACAGCAGTATGTGGTGACTACTACATTGGAGGGAGACAGTTCGACTCCCTTTCTGATTTGATTGGTTACTATACAAGTTGGTCTGATTTGCTAAAGAAAGAAAGACTTGCGTATCCAGTTCCACCACCAGAGGTGAGAAGTTGGCACTTGTTTTATTAACAGTAATTTATTGGGTAGTATGCTGTCTGAATTTTCTATGTTGGGTTGTTTTCCTTGTAGGGGTGTTTGTTTAAAATAGTTATATTTTTCTTTAAAATTGTAATAAGGTATAAATAAGTAAATAATATGCTGTGTTAAGATTATATTGGTCTGTACAGTAAAAAAAAAGGAATTTACATTTATTGATGAGAAAACTTTTAGTAAAACATGTAAAATTTATTGAGCCAGATATCTTGCATTTGTACTCAAAAGTTTTATTCACATCACCCCTTATTTAGCTATAGTAAGAATATATTAATATATGAATATTAACATGATTATAATCAATGAAACAAAACATTTTATCATGCTTTTTAAAGCATGTTTGCTGTTTAAACACAAAGGTTGTTTTGGCAACTAATAAAATATAATATCTGTGTGTAATACTAAGATAAAAAATAAACTTGCTGGGGCCATGTGTTTAAAATTTATTTTTAGAAGTGTTTCGAATGACTAAAACATTAAATAATTTATACATAATCGTATAAAAAATTATCTTCTAAAAATTTAGTAATAGAAGTTATTTGTAAAATTTATTTAAACTTAGATCTAATTAAAAAGACTGCTGATTTGTTAACTTTTCTTCTTTAGCCTGTCAATGATAAGAAACGAGTTGTGGCTATTCTGCCTTATAACAAGATGCCTGATACAGATGAAATAAGGTATTATTTTACGATGCATACTTTACTTATACTTGAAGAGGGGAAAAAACCTTTTAAAGACTTATATTTTGTATCTTCTTTAAGTCTCTAAATTTATTGCTAAGTTACGTATGTTGGTTAACTTATGTATTTCTTTTCAGTTTTCTAAAAGGTGATATATTTATTGTGCATAATGATATGGGTGATGGCTGGTTATGGTGTACTTTGCATCGTACGCAAGAAAGTGGATTAGTGTTTAAGGAACTTGTTGAAGAATTGGTAAGTGTTGCTTTACATTTAGTGTGCAATTAGCTTTTTTTTATGTAGGTTTTTTTTTTCAAATGAGTTCCTGTTGCTTCATGCATATATCTTTTATTTGAATCAATATTTTCCCCTCTAATATTTAACTTTAAACATTTGGTTTCCAAGTTACTTAAACGAAGCAATGCATATCATTTTACTGCCATCTGTGTATCTAAAGATATATTGTTTTAAGAAAATATTTAATTTTATGATGTTAAGACATTTTTACTTTTTGGATTTGATTTTCTTTTTTTAAAATTGTTTTTTTTTAAATAGATAAAAAATCATTGTTATAAAGAGGTTTCTAATATTAAATGTTGTAGGATGATGATGTTGATCCGAATGAGATTTATCCCTGGTTTCATGGAACCATAAGTAAAGAAGCTGCCGTGGAAAAGCTTGCGAAAAGTAAGGCATACTTTCTCAAATAATTCACTTACCTAAGTTAATTTGCTCTTATAAATGGTATTATCAAGTAATTTATTAATCATCTCAAAAAACAATGATAGCTTTCTTTACGAATGAAAATTTAAAAATCTTTATTTGTGTATTTTTTAAAAGGTTTTTAAACTTTTATAATCTAATTTTTTCTTTTTCTGTGTATCGACCTGTTTCTTTTTTGAAATTGTTGTGTTACAGTGGGTCCGGGAAGCTTCTTAGTGAGACCAAGCGATAATTCCCCTGGTAACTATTCATTGTTCTTCCACATTAACAACACCATTCAACGCTTTCGCATCGAAAAAAGGGGAAACAGATACGTTATGGGAGGAAGATGCTTTGACAGGTATGTTTTAAACATAATTATTTAACAATTGCAATTATTTATCAAATTATTTACGTAAAACTAAAATCAATTGTCATTAATTGTTAAACATTAATTTAGTTTGGAAGCTGTGGTAAGCAGATACAAGGTTGAGCAAATTGTTGAAGGCCATCATCTAGGTGACCCAGTATTAAAAGTGAGTTTTCTTTTACAAATATATATATCTATCTTATCAATTTAAAATTTGTTTATTGTCCCAAATTATTATAAAATATATTAATATTAAACCAAGTATTATATATTAAATATGCTTGTAAATTAAGAGAGGCTTGTTGTATCTTAATATATCAAATCGCTCTGAAATTTTTTGTAACAGGTAGTTTTTTTCTGGGAGGCTATAAATTAATATAAAAGCTCCTATTTCAGCAAATAGTGGGTATCCTCAGTTAACACATTTCTCAAATTTGAAAGTATTCACTCTGAAAAAGTAACTTTAAACATTTTAAAATCTTTTTTAATCAACACTAAGTCGTAGTGTTTTGCATTAATCTCTAATATTAAAGGCCCCTTATGAATCCAAGGAACTCACTAAAGCTGAAGAGATTCAACACAAGTCCCAGGACATCTATGCAACGCTTCGAGAGAGCCGAGAATCTGGAATAGCCAAACGCAACAAAGGAATTCGAATGAAAGGATACCTCAACAAAAAGAGTAAAAAATATTTAAAATTATTTTAAATAAAGAAAAAAAATCAAATAAAAATTTAATTCAGTGTTTAATGATTGATTAATTAAGCATGTTATGTAATTGTCAGGTTGTTTCAACCCAGGTCAAGGTAATCGGAAGTGGAAAAATTTGTATTTTGTTCTCAGTGCCAAAGAACAGCAGCTTCTCTTTTTTGATAACCCCAGGGTAAGACACAAACATTAGTTTTTTCATTATTTTTTGTTTTGTTTTAGCATTTAAATTAAAATTACTTTTAATTAGATTGTGCTAAAAAAAACCTGTCAGAAACCCTTATTTTGAAAAATAGACTACTGAAATTGAGTTTGTATGAGAAATAAATTAACATATTAATAAAATTAAATGTCTATTAAAAAATGGAAATTTAATTCTTGTTTTATCTAAAATAAATTCTGAAGCATTAAAAAGGGCAATTGTGTACCAATAATTATGTTTATTACAAACTGAACTGGTGTGATCAGACATCTTAATTTTGCAGTTCTCTCTCAAATCAGATAAGTTTGAGAATTTTTTTCTTCTTGATTTTTTAAACCCGACATTTCAGATTAATTCCAAAATTTGAAACTATTAAAAAAGCTAAAATACTCCACATTGCACACAATGTTTAAGTAAATTGAAAAAATACTTACAATAAACAAATTAGTTAAAATATCATAAAGTGTCATTGGGAAAAAAATATTCTTAAAACAATTGAAAAAGCTTTTTAATTCTAACCTACTCAATTCTCAACAAAATTTAATGTGCCAATATTACCATGATCCAATTTATTTCAGTGTAGTATGTTTTATGAATGTTCATCAAGTTTTATAATTTACATTCCAGAGAACCAAACCAAAAGGCCTCATTGAGTTGAGTTATACTTATCTCTATATGGTTCATGACAGCCTTTTTGAAAGGTATATCCCAATTATTTAGCATTCATTCTAGAATTTTTCGGCATTATTTATTGATTACATTTGTATATTTCATTGACATATATATATTTTTAAAAAATTATTTTCCAATTTTATTGTTAACATTTTTATAACTCATTTTAGACCCAACTGCTTTCAACTAGTGGAGCGTGCTTTGCCTTGTATCAGTACTGTGTATTATTTATGTGCCAGCTCGCCTGATCTAACACAAGTGAGTAGAAATTTATATGTAAATCATGTTAATTGTTTCCTTTAATAATTAATTCTTAATTGTTCATATTCTGGAAGAATAAAATTTCTCTTCTCAACATCAGTAATAAAGTACTCGTTGATTAATAATTATATCAATAAAAAAATATATATACAAAATTTGAACTGCCAAAAAATAAATTGAAAATTGGCATTATTATAGATTTGTATAATATAAATTATTTATTATTTCATAAAGTAATTGTTAAATGCATATATGTTCTATATATAAAATCTGTTATATGACAAAACCACAGTTGTGCAAATTCTAGGGATTGGTGATTTTTGAAAACAGTAGCTTAACCAGTACCTAGTTTTCCCGCCTCTGTGTTTTTGCACATTCATAGTTTTGTCATTTGACAAACCATATATTTTAGTTTTCATTGAAGTTTTTTTTATCAAACATGTTTCCTTTTAGGAATGGATTGAAGCCATCAAACCCCTGTGCTCCCCTCAACTTCCTAGAGGCCGGGCTCCAACTCATAATGTTACCGAAGCAAGAAGCCTTCACCTAACCCTTCTGGAAGCCCACCGTTTGCCGGTCAGGCTTGTGCCCCATCCATTCTGCATTATTGCCTTGAACCAGGTGAAAGTGTGCAGGACCCAAGTCAAATGTCCTCCAGATCCTATTTGGGAAGAGGACTTTGTTCTTGAGTAAGTACTGTACTCTCTTGTCCTCAGTTGTATAATATAACTGATTAAGTATTGCACGGTTGAACTTGTATTCCATTTAGTCAAGCAAACAGAAAACTTTTTTTAAAGAATGTTTGGAATTTCACCGTTCTGTTTGTTTATTCAATGGAAAATGTACCGAACTGCTTATTTCCTAAATATTATTTAAAAGGCTGGTTGTAGGGGACTGTATTATTTCTGACTCCAAAAACTAGCATTCTCCAGAAAGAAGTTTATTTCTCCATAGCACACATATAAATTTGTAATATAACATTTAGCTAGTAAAAATGCACACACTTTACAAACCAAAACTTCATCTCTCATACCGTTAGTTAAAGGTTTCTATGAACACAAAAAACAATCAGCCACAGTTAAACCATTTTAGACAGTTATAGCAATTTCCTTAACATCTATTCCATTAAAAACCTTTACCTATGGACTATCCCTGTCAGCCTTTTTCTGTTAATTTCAGACATATAACTACACATGACTAGACTATCTTCAGGGGCACTACCAACTTGGGGTTTAGCAGGTTCCTGACTGGTCACTAATCTCAACAGGCTCTTTCAGGGATTTTATTCATTTGACCAATTATGCCTTTTTGGACATAGTTGTAGTATTTTACCTAATGACAACTTTAATTTTAAGGCTAAGTTTTATTGAGCTGCTAGAAAGGAAATGTCATAACAGCTCCTCGTCATAATTAAAAAAAAATCTATTTCATTGATTTAAAGTATCTTATTCATGATTGTTTTTATGTCAATAATAGTTTATTCATGATTTATATTTTATACATGAATATTTATTATGCACAAATAATATTAAGTAAGCATTTTATTTTTATGCTTTTTAATCCACTTCAATTTGAATCATTATATACTTTATACTTATAATACTTTATTTTTTGTGTTTTCAGAGACATTCCATCAGATATAACATCTTTTACTATTACATTATACAACAAAGGAAAACGCTCTAAGGATATGGAAATTGGTAAGGACACTAATTTTACTTTACAGATTAGTTTTGAAAATTTAGAATGCTGCCAATGTGGATACTTTACATTTAATACTTGCTTTTTACAGCTGAAGTGACTGTAGAATTAGAAAACTTGATAAGTGGGGATGAAGTTGAAGATTGGTTCCCTCTTGGTGGCTTGACTCCACCAATCAGAGAAGACTGGGGCTCCTTAAGAGTCAGGATACGCTATGTTCATGAAGTTATCATGCCCTTAGCTGAATACAATGCTTTAAAAGAGGTAAATATTGTATTTTAAAAATAGTTAAATATCTGTTTTACCACATAAACATTTCTTCTTTAACATACATTTTGACCTTCTGACTACACTGTTAAATATTTTGTGCGTGGTTTATTTATATAATAATGGTTCCTAGTAGCTGCAATGCCTGTGTGGTGAAACGTTTCACCTTATTTTTGATACTTGATTAAACCATTTTTTTGGTTTTGGAGAAGAAAAAGAAAACATGAGAAATGGTTCAACTGAATACCGAAAATATGCTAACCATTTCACCATGCAGCTGTTGCAGCTACTTGGAACCATATATTTGGTTGAAGCCAAGCTCCAAATTTTTGACAGTGTATTACACACATAATTTACTGCTTTTATGAGCTGCCTTCTATGTAATTTACATGGTTAATAAATTGTTAGAAATGGTTAATTTTATATACAAATTTTTCTTGGTTATTTCTTTTAGAGCTACTTTATTTCTTTATTTGGCTTTTAGCTTTATCCCTTTATCAAAAAACAAGGCTTTTAAAGGCATATTTTTATCACTAATGCTAGTAGGTTAAGAAATATATATTCCGACAGATAAAATCTGTTTTTAAATTTTTATTTTGTTCTATAGGCAATTATTAATCTGATGTATACAGACTTTAATAACTTTTATAAATATTTGTGTGCATTTTTGGTAAATTATTATTAATAATCTATAATCATATATTTTTTTTAATTTAATAGCTTATCATGGAAGAAGATTTAGAAGTTGTGAGCGTGTTAGCTGATCTTTGCCACAGAGACAGAACACCCCTCGCAAATGCTGTTCTCAGGGTATTCCGGTATGACCGAAAAGAGGCCATGCTCTTGAAAACAATGAATGACAGGGAAATACAATTTGAAGGTGAATACATAGTTTTGTCATGTATTATTTTTACTAAATGTATATTAATGCAGTATTTGATGCTTAAAGTTAGATATATCTTGTACCTGTTTTTCAAACAAAGAATATACATGAAATTTTTTTTGCTACTTGTAAACGGACTGTGTGGTTTTCCGGATAAAGCTAATTAAAGTTATTATTTTTATTGTTAGATTCGAATATAAAAAAATATAGCTGCATCAATAAAACCATATATAACTAACTATTAATGACATTGAATTAAGTTTTTGTTTCGAATTTAATAGCTACATTAATATTTATATTATTAAAAAGTCTTTATTCTTTCCTTCAGTCACAGGAATTTTTATGTTTATACTAGTATAAATTATCTAACTAGATTCCTGTCTCCCCAATGCAATGCTATATCTAAATTGTTCCGTCACATGTTTTAATTGTTTAAAAATGTTTAAATTTGTATTAAAAATTTATACCGTTTCAAAATATTGGTAAAGCCATATCATAAAGAGTGTGAGACACTTTAAAAAATATTTTCGGTTTTCCGGTTACCAGATTTTATTAAAATTTCACTAATATTAAGTTTATATCTGCTGAATCATAAATTAAAGGTTTATCTAGCATATATAATTTGTAATAAACATTAAAATTAAGACATCTAAACTAATTTTATTTTACAGAGGATACTACTACTTTGTTCCGTTCTGCCTCCCTCACCACAACTCTAATGGATCACTACATGAGATCAACTGCCAATGGATTTCTAAATCAAACTGTACAAGATTTCATTCTTAAAGTGATGGATAGTAGACAGTCCTGTGAGGTAGGCTATACTATTATTAGACAAGACTATAGATAATATTTTAGTTAAGAATCTAATTATACAAAAATGTGTGGGCTAAAACTTATAATAAAACATGGTTTGACATGTTTGAATTGACCTCAATTAAACCATGCCTAAATTTTCAGAGTTTTATCAATTTGCATTACAATCTTTTTGAATGCATTAGATAAACTAATATTTTCCCTTAAAAACAGTTTGTACAATATTTTATTTTGTGTAAATATGTCTATACCTATATAAAATGGCTTATTTGAAAAATTGAGGTGGTAAGATACATGGCTTTTTCTGATTTTCTGAATTAATCAATAATGCAGAGTTTCCACAAGGGTTTGGAAAATCTTTTAAATTATAAATTACTAAATTAAGGAGCTTATAAAAATCTCCCATTTGTACTTTTAATTTTACTTTAAAGAAAGCATATAACTTGATTTTGTACTCATTTTTATATAGTGGTTCAATTTGATTAAAAGTAAAAAAGTTCATTAAAACTAATATGTTATATTTATATATGTAAAATTAAATAATATGTAACATTTATTTCTATATTAGTACACATAACTATGTCTTTATTAGGAGACCTAAAATGGTTTTTCTACTATGTTAAGAAAACGAGTTTTCCAACATTTCTAACAGTATTTTCTGCATTTAAGCTGAATCCGAGCAAGTTGGAAAGTCCTATAGAAGCATGTACAAATGCTGAAAATATGCTAGGTCTTTTGGATGAAGTGATTGAAGCAATATTTTCTTCGATTGATTCATGTCCCAGGTATTAAAAATTAAAATAGTATTGTACCTGAAAAAATTGAAAACAATTTTTTTTAGTTCCTTGGTTTGTAAGTGTGTTTAAAATCCAAGGGCGGATCCAGGGTGACAATTTGGGGGGGGGGGGACTTATAATAAATAAATAAAAATAATTTTTAGCTAAAATTATTTTTAATTACAATTATTTTTAATTACAATTATATTTAATTACAATTATTTTTAATTACAATTATTTTTAATTACAATTATGTTTAGTTACAATTATTTTTAATTAACATTGTTTTAATTAAAATTAATTTTGAATTTATTTTTCCATTGTAAATGCAGTTTTTTACTATTAATTTAGTATGTATTACTAATTACTTTTTATAAACATTAATTAGTTTGTATTTTACATAACTCATATTTGTATTACTTAATAGATAATTAATGTCTTATTTTTGGAATAAAAATGAGGTTGTTTCACCGAGGATCTGGCAATAGCTCTGCGGTTTTGTTTTCATGTCTCTCGAATTACTGTTGTTTTGGTATTCGGGAGTGAGTTTCCGAAGAGAATATTTTCGTTGTTAATTTTTTTAAATTCCAACTTCTTTCAATGCAAGATTTTCTTGACAAATGATTAAAACAACCAACAGTACAGCAAGAAGTTGTAATTTAAAAAAATAACAAAACTTAGATCTCAATTTCGAATAGCAACAAAAGTAATTTGAGAGACACGAAAACAAAAACGCAGAGCTATTGCCAGATCCTCCGTGAAACAACCCCTTTAAGGGTAACAATTAAGAAAAATTTAATTATAGAATGTTTTTATTTAAAATTTAACTACTTAGATAATTTAAATCACCTGATTTGTTGTACAGAAATTAAACGACAAGCTTCTAATATTAAATTTAATTATAAAATGATTTGTGTATAAATAATTTTAACATTTATTTAGTTTATAAAAACAGTAGTATATTTAACATATTTCAAAACTTAATTATTTAACTATACTGGTAGTTAATGAACACATTTAATTAAATAGTAATTATTAAAATATTAATCAATATTCTATCTAAATAAAAAAAAACCTTCTTGATTTGCATAAGAAGTTTATGTATCCATTTTAAATAACTACAACTATGGTAACCAGTCGCCAATAGCCCTCCTATAGCTCTAGTGCGACGATAATTCAACATAACCCTAATCATTTATGTCGTTAAAATATATAAAAATAGTAGCTTGTTTTTATAAAACATGTACTTAAATTTTAAACAGCAATTAAAATTTAACGAAAATAGAAAGCTTATTATAAATATTAAATACATGATACATCTCAATGAAATAAATGTTAATCGTGCAACAAATTGCAGTTTTGATGCATAATATCAGAAAATGCTATAAATTGGAACTTACTCATTGATTAGATGGAAAAACTTAAATACTATTCTTCTTACTCTTACTCGTATAACATCTATTTTGATCCTATAAATGTACTTGAGACATACGAGACAAAAAGGCGCGAAAAACTCCGATTGAAGCATTGAGTCACCTGCTTAGACTCCACATTTATTCCAAAAGAAAAAAAACAACCACCCGTAATATGGTCTCTTTGGTTATCATTTTAAAAAATCCAAGTAAAAAAATCAAAATCTTGTTCGCACGAAACAAGCAACTCATAAAAAAAAAAACCAGTACAAATGAAAAAAAAATCGACGCCACACGATATTTTTTCAGACTTGCCGTTTTCTTATTGTAACCGATTCGACGCGTTTTTCCGTTTTCTTCCAAACACAAGCTTTAAAAAAAAAAAAAAATAAGTGTTATACAAAAGCCGTAAGATTTATTACGCCAGCTGCAAATGTTTAGACATTTTTTTAGAACGATTTTTAAATGAAATTCATAATGTTGGTCACGTTGGCTCCACCGTTCGTCATCGGTAGTTTGCTTTTTAAGTATACTATAGTTTAGTTTAGTTTGAAATATCGTCGCACTAGAGCCACACGAGCGCTATTGGTGACCGGCGTCATAATTTAGAACCACAGTCAGGTGACGGAGCCGACATCTGAGTAGGCACCCAACGCAACCGTTAAGGTAGACATCGTACGCAGCGTCAGGACTTTGGAGCAGATTTAACGTGTACTTCCTCTACACGGGGTATTATTCGTCATACATTTTTGGCTGCACGGGCCGTTTATAGGTCGGCAGTTATTTTGGCGATGTCCGGACCCGAACCTGGGACCTTCTGCATACAAGGCGAACGCCTTAACTAACTGGGCTCCCCAGCCCCTTAAGTATGCAATAACTTTAAGGTTTCGGTTAACCGTCTTTATACCTTTATGGTCAAAACATATATTATTAATATTAGGGCTCTTTGGAAAATTTTTATTGTTGACAAAATTTTAAATTGACTACATTAATTTATGTCTGACGCGTAACAATAAACATACTCATATTCATACTCACTACAGGTACTTTACAGTAGAAATTGCGATAGAAAAAAGCGCGAAAAACTCCTAACTTATAGTATACTTATTTCACTTGTATTAAGCAAAATAAAAACCCTAAAAATGAAATTAAAAAAATAGTCATAGTGGAATTTCTTTGATTTATTAACGAACAAATTGCACTATTATACTTGAAAACGAATTCAAATATATCTGTCAATATTTTACTTCTATGTTTTTTTTTATACTTCCTTCCTATTGGAGAGGATAGCCGTCGCTATAAAAAATGTATCTAAAATCTTATTCCCACCAAAATTGTGATTGGCTTAAAAATAAATCCGAAGGGGGGGGGGGGGGGTATTTCTTTTGTTAACATTGCGTAATAACCTGTTCCCCCAAAGCGTCCGAGCCGTAATATTTTTTTTCTATGTTCTAGTTCTAAGTTGAGAATGCAAGGAGTTGTAGTATAAATATAAATATTTGTAAAAAATAAAAACATTTCTTTACAAGTCGATTTTATCTAGTATGAATTTTAAGATTTTTTTGGGGGGAGGGGGAAATTTTCCCCTTTCCCCACCCCCCGTGGATCCGCCACTGTTCAAATCATATAAGTATATTATTGAATTTCTGTGTAGTATTTAAAACATACATTTTTCTTGCAGTTAAAAAAAAGTTTAAAAGCTAAAACTTTAGATAATTGCTTTAAAAAATATAGCATTGATTAAACAAAAACTTCACTAAAAAGTATAAATTTCTTTTAATATAGCATTTTGTTTTGCCATTTGCATTGGCTTAAATCAAGTTTTTTCAAATCATGTTCATGTACGAATGAAAATAAACTAAACATAATAAGTGAAGTTATAACAGAAAAAAAACAGTTTTCCAACTAGATCCATCATAGGCCATAGTGTTGGAAACAGCATACTGTACTTCAGCCAATTAAAAAATTTCTTGATTATATTAGCAATTAACTTTTTTTGTGTTTTATTGTAAAACAAAACAGAAATCTTTAAATGGGATTAATCTTCTATTTTAGAACTTTGAGGTACATTTGTAGCTGTCTCCAAAAGAGTGTCATGGTTAAATGGCCAAATGATCCTTTGGTAAAAACAAGAGTAGTCAGGTTAGTAAGTCATTAAATAAAATTTTTATTCTTAGTGTTTCTTAAGAAATTTAAATGCTTCAGTTTAAAGTTATTCATGTTATTTATTTTAATGTAATTTTTTTCTTAGTGGTTTTATTTTCCTGAGACTGCTTTGTCCAGCCATTTTAAATCCCCGTCAATTTAACCTAATTAACGGTATGTGTAGAAACTTTTTATATTTATTTAAAAAATACTAACATTTTAGGAATCTGACTCGTACTTTTGTGCAAAGTAAACTGCAGAAGCCACCATTTAATTGAACTGCATTTGTGCTTCTATCATTTCCATAAAACAGCTGATTTATTTAACCAATGCATGATTAGACAATAACTTGCACAATATAAATTAACAAAGATTGTTAAAAGAATGTTTCTTAATTAATTTCATGAATTTCAAGGGTATATAGAAAGTAGTCCTTATTCAAGTTGACATTGTAGAATGCCAGTAGTGGTATCCTGTTTGTTATAGAGTGCCAGTACTGGTATGCCGCAGGTCCAGTGTTTGAATTCTGGATTTTGCAAGGTTTGCTCAACCTTTTATTCCTTTAGCAGGTTGATAAACTGAGGTTTAAGCTAGCTTAGGAACTAAACACTAGGGTTTCTGTGTCAGTCTGATGTACTAGCCAGAGCATCTGCTGCAATGCACCCTATTGCCCCATGTCTTGTAATCTGAAATGGGCACTGCAGGTTTTTGCATTGTATAGGCTGTGCACCACTTAATTATAAGGTTATATTCTATTCTACATCCTAAATGTATTTTTAATGATTATTTTCTACAGACACTCCTTCTGAAATTGCTGCACGAAGTCTAATATTAGTGGCCAAATGCTTACAAAATCTTGCAAATTTGGTAGAGTTTGGTGCAAAGGTAAGGTAACTTTTTGAGCTGTAGATAAATATTTATGTGTGTGTGTGTAAAAATAACTTATTGTCCAAATTAACACTATAAAACACTTGGAGAATTTGTTGTATATTATAAATACTTTCAAAAGCAACTTAAGAATACATATTTCTTTTACTTTGCAGGAACCTTGGATGGAAGTGATTAATCCTTTTATTTTGAAAAACAAAAATAGAATGATAAAGTTCCTGGATGATATATCGGTAAGTTTAATAACTTTTATTGTTAGATTTAAGAATAGTATTTTGGCTATCTGTTTTGTATAAAACCTGGCTTATTTTTTTATATAACTTATTAAAATCTGGACTTGTTTTTTAGTACCTACTTAAACCTTAGACTAGTATAATTTTACCTTAACCGAAAAATTATATTTTTGAACTGATCAAAAGGCTGTACACATTGTATCATTATAACTCAAATTTGATAGTTTCTTTTAGTTCTAGCTTGTTGTAAATTAATACTAACTTATTATGCTTATATTTCGGTTCATTTCTTCGGACCTTCTATTTCAATCTTTTTGTATGCATTAGAAGAACTAATATTTTCCCCGTCGTAAAATCTACAGCCCTCTTTTTATTTAAAATTTTAATTTCTCATTCAAGCAACCATAGCTTTTTTTTTAACCTGTAGCTAAATTACATTTCCTATCCTTTAGAATGTCCCTGAAAGACCCGAACCAGAAGAATCGTTCTCTGGCGATCCTGCACGAGATTTAGCAACTCTTCACCATATTTGTGCTACACATAAAGAAGAGTTACAAAACTTAAGCCAACATACGGTAATGTATTACGGTTTTTGTAATGCTAAACACCAGATTTACAGTTGTTTTAGTGACAGAAAATCTTTGTATAATTTAGCATCAAGAAATTTATCTATAGTTAGGGTCTCAAAAAGTAGCTTTTTAAAAAAAAAAAATATGTTGAAAAATGTGTGGGTGGGTGGGGTGTGACTAATTCCCATCTAGTCTAGTGGAACTAGACCAGAAAGTTTAAAAATGTCCAAAATGCCCGAAAGCAGAAAAAAGTTGTATCAGAATTATATGTAGAAAAATATCTTATTATAAACTACATCTTATTTTATTATGGTATTTATATGGGAGTAAATAGTTTATTGATTTATGATTTCAAGATATTTTCTTTACTTAGTTAACTTAATGCCAAACAATTTGGTTTAAGTATTAAAATAGAAATTTCATAGTACTTAAAGGTAGTTGAGTAACCTAAAGGCCTTCATTAAATGATGGACTCCTGATACCAGACAAAGATTTTTCTAGACTTGATTGGCTGATTTCGGGAACCACCTACAATTCCCAAAACTAGCCAATCATGGCCACAAAAAATATGTATTTGGTTTTATGTGTCTACCAGTGAATTGGGGTTCTATGTGCCTATAGTTAAAACAATTGTGGGTTTGTTTCACAACACCAGCCAATCATGCTAAAAAAATCGGTATTTGGTTTCAGGTGTCTAACCATGAATTGAGACTTTAAAGAGACTGCAGGAAAACAATTTTTCGTCAATGTGGATTGCAGTTTATAAATTACAGATTCAAATCAGTAACAAAATGAAAATCTATCTTTTTTGTTTTAAAAATAGCTGTTAGATCAATTCTATTTTGCTTGTTTCTTTGTGCATAGCTATGAACTGCCTCACTCCCGTATCCCTTTAAACATCATGCAACCAAACTGACTCCAACAATAGCTTTTTTTAAATACGTTTTTGACTCTTTATTGCAGCCAATTCTGAAAAAGCTGGTGACTGTCACAGACATGCTCTCAAAGCACAAACAGCAATACACCGAGATGCTGAGATAATACTTCCAACTGCCAAACTCTCATTAGGTTGGGATAGATCTGAGAAGCAGCCGTAAGTAGCGACGGTTTTTAGGGTTTTTTCGGGGGCCACTTAGTACTGGCATCACCTGACCAATTTCGCCAGCAGGTTCTGGCCTCAAACGAAGAAAAGGATTTCCTAATAAGCCCAGCTTGCCTCTTTGCCAAAGGACTACAGACTGGTCGAAAACGAAAAAATATTTAACGTTTAAAGAAATACACTAAAAGAGCTTGCAGATTCCTTACATTGGTAAATGTAAGTAATTGATGGCTCTTTCTCTTGGTGCTGTGTGGTTAATTTCAGACTTCTTCCAATTCTGAGCCCTGTGCGAGACAGAATCGTGTTTTATATTGAAAGTGATTGTTTGAGTCGTGCTGAACGAAAGCTTTTACCCATTCCCACCAGATATCTCGGTTTGAAGGCACGCTAAAGCAAAGTTCTTAATAAATAACTGGAGTTTCGCTAGGTCTGCATGGTCTTGTTTTGAAATTTCTGTGAGAGGTTTGTCAAGACAAGCAAATCTTTAGCCAAGTGATGTTAACAACTAGGTAAAGGGTTACGCCATCTGAAACAACCCAATTGCCTAAAATTTTTAACAAAATGAGCTGAAATGTTAGATCAGGGAACCCCACTGTTAGCATCTTGTTGTGCTTATGTTGAGGATTGAAACTGTCTTGTTATTCATTTTTCAAAGTTTTACCCATAGTCTCACATTAGATCATGATGCTACTAGATTGGGAGATCACACTACATTCTATTAGGGAATTGATTGTCTTGCATTTTGGAGAAAAAAAATTAGTACTTCTATTTTCTAAAGTTAGACCATGTATACCTCGTGAGATAATCTGTATATACATTAAAACATAATTCCTCTTTTTATGATTTAGTTGTGGTTGTTATGTGTTTGTTTTATAGTTTTAGTTGTTTGTATGTTTTAAGAAAAAGTTAATTTTTAAAAATATGTGTTATTAATATATTTGCAAAAAATAATTTTAAATTCTTCGCTTCTGTAAGAGAAATGTGTTTAACATTTTTAAATTCTATTGTTAGAAAATATTTGATAATTTAGAGTTCATTACTGTGAATGAACTCTGCATAGCATTGTAATGTTTAAAAATTACTTATATATTATGTATTTATTATTATTACAAATTATATTCTAGATTGTTGAACAAGGCAATTTTTTAAGTTCTTTTAAGGTTTTTATGGAATTAAAAATCAGCACAAAGCATTGAAATTATATGATAATTGAAATATATAACAGTGGTTTACCTTAAATCTATTTTTAGGTAAATAGGATATTTAATTAAATATTTAGTATTTAATTGAGTTGGTATTTTAACATTATATTTGTTTGTGCTGTATTGAGAATTATCTTTGATATTTAAAATAAATTTTTAACTGGATACGAATTACTTATTGTGTTAAAAAAACAATTATATATTGTTTAAAATTAAAAAAAAAAAAATTTTAATCTAAAATGGCTTGGATCATTAGTTTTATGCTTAAACAAAATTTTAGCAAACTTATTAAAATGTTTTTAAAATAGTTTACTTTAACATTCCCAAATCTGCGCTACATTCTCATTTGTGTATAGCATTCTATTCAATACCATAAGTGCAGTTCATTTAAAATTGATGTTGTAAAATTCACAATCCCTTGAACTGTTTGTACTCTTTTGTTACATTGTAATACTGTATTTCTGTAACATTTATTTGTTGTAAGTTTGTGATATTTTAAAAGTTCAAAACGAAACGAGTATGTGTGTGGGATAAAAGACTCTACTATAAGTCTCTGTTAGAGAGATCTATGCAATTTAAGTGTTTTCCTAAGTGCTAATACTGTATCCTTTAAGCTATGCAAAAGTGTATATATATGTCTATTACGGCATTCCATAACTTCGTTTTTAATTTAGTAAACAACAATGTGTTTTAGTGCTTGGATTTAAATCTATATTTTGTTTTTAAAAAGTGCAAATTTCAGTTTCGTATTCCTTACAAAGTGAACCTAAAAAAAATTTAGAGTTGTATGTTTCCCGATTAGGATAATTTCTCAGTTTACATACATAATTTACCAATCTTTGAGGTTCATGATTTGAAAATCACCAATATTTTGCACTTTCCAATCAATGTAAAAATTGTCTGTAGCAATTTAAAACAAACTACATACAACTGGTTAAAAATGAAAGGGACTAAAATACAAGTAAACTCTAGAAATTGGTAATTTGAATTTAAATAATAAAGCATCCCAATCTAAGAGTTATGTACAATATCTGTGGTTATTTAAATCACTGGTTTGTGGATTATTTTCTGTATACATTTTTCTGTTCCAAATTATATGTAACCATTTTATTTTTATGTGTACTCAGTCAACCAAAGTGGCATAAGTATTAAATGTGACGAAGAAAAGAAATATTAAGCAATCAAGGATCCACTTTTGGAAAATTAAAAATAAGCGGTATTAACTGTATGATTCTCTTTTACAAAATATATTTTCCTTAAATTATCTTATCCTCACAACAATTTTAAACAAAAATAGATAACTTTAATAACATGTGAACCAGTTTAGTGAGTTTTAATTAAAATTTATATATAGCAAAACAATTGAAAAATGCCCAAATTTGACAAGGTTTCCTTGGATACATAGTTGTGTGTTCTTCCACTTTTCTTTTTTCGGGATATATGTAGGGAAGTGTCTAGGAAAGTCCTTAAATGAAATTCCTCTAGACACTGCTTTATGTGTTTCACTTTTCCTTATGTGATTTGTGTAGGGCACTATCTGTGAAACTCTTCTATAGGAAATGTTTTTCTGTACTTCACTTTTTGTGTGAGTTGTGTTGAGCAATGTCTAATAGAAAAACTGCTATAAAAGATTTCACTTCTGTTAATTGGATTTGTATGGAGCTGTATTTAGAGAAGACCACAAATATTTTTTTAGATATTTCTCTTAATTAGAGAAGCAGTGTCTAGGGAAACAGACTTCGACACTTTTCTCCACTAAGGTACAGACATAAATATTGCTCAAAACAAGCGCACCACCTTGTGTGAAATCCATGCAAAGGATCCTTTTGGTGCAGGGCTCTCTATTTCTAGTTGTAAATACTTGTTTTTGCTGACAAGAGGGAATTTGTTGGAGTTGCCTTGTTAATGACTAATGTACAAGCATTAGGTATATACTATACATAGCTAGCACAGAATAAAATAAACCTTGAAAGTTACTCATAAATAATCTTGTATTAATAAACATTACTTGTGTTTAGAATACTGTTGCTTGTTCTTCAAAAATCAATTTTTTAAGTGCTGAGAAAACTCTCTAATAGTTTGTAACGAAATAAAATATTGATTGAAAAGTAGGTAAAATTAACTTATAAAGAATTTATGTTTTGTTCGTAAATGCTTTGTCTGTCTTCTTAAAAATGTATAAATTGAATCCACTAATGTTTGTGCAAACGTGATGGCAACATATTTTTAAAAGTTTACTTTTTACATTAACTAGTTGCTGATAGCATAATAAAGTGACTTATTCTAAAGCCATTCTTGCACTTTTATTAATACTAATATCTTCATGTTTTAGATAATTGTTTTAAGTTAAGATATGAAATATTTATGGTAACTTTATAAGAATGAGATTTTGACATTTGTATATAATGTGCGGCAGCAGTTGATATAGAATGTATTTGGCCATTACAGCTTCTATTTACCTCTGCAGAACATGTATAAATTATATGCAAAATAACTTGAAGCATGATCTCTAATTTGTGATTGTGAATAATTTATGTTAAATAGTCATTTTATAAGGATACATGTGCAGGTTTTATGTGACTATATTTGATGGTTATTTCTCCAAAACTGTGAATCAATATTTATAATTGCATTTATATTTCAAAATCTTGTACAAATATTTATAAGCAATAACAGTACTAAAATGTTTTTAAAGATAGAGTAAGTTTAATGAACACATAATGTTAAATGTTCAATAGCACAATCTTACTATTTTATCTGAAAGAATGTAAAATTCAAAATTATTGAGTTATATTGTCCTAATAATAAATAGGAAGTAACCATATAAATTATATGCTATTTTCTAGTCTACTTATAACTTCATATGTTTCTGTAATTTAACTGTTATTTGAACCTTGTGAAGATTGTTGCTTGTTCTAGCATTTAATTAAAAAAAAATACATTGAACTTTGTTGATTTATTTGTCTTTGACTTAAAAATTATTCTTTTATGTACAGTTACCAAAACACAATTGAAAAGCTTAGTGGGAGAACATGCTAAGTGACAAGGTAAAAATGAACTTTATAAAGTTTTTGAAAAAAGGGGAAACTTGTGATATACAGGGTCTTTATAATTAAAGTTCCACTTTGAAATGGCTATAAAAATAAAACTACCCAACCAAATGTCATCAAATGTCTATAAAAGCTCATGGGATTTTAGTTCCCGCAAAAAAATAGTTACAAAATGCACCACCAGCGGAGAATGGCGCTGAATGCAATAGTGTTAAACGAAACAGAGGAAACATCAGTTGCAAACACTTTTATTGTTGCTACATAGCATGCTCAATGTAGCATCCTCCATAAAAGTGTTTGCAACTGATGTTTTCCTCTGTTATTTCGTTTAACACTATTGCATACAGCGCCATTCTCCGCTGGTGGTAAATTTTGGAACTATTTTTTGTTGTTGCGGGAACTAAAATCCCATGACCTTTTATAGACATTTACCAAGTTTGATGACATTTGGCCGGGTAGTTTTATTTTTATAACCATTTCAAAGTGGAACTTTAATATTATAAAGACCCTGTATATTCATTGACACAAAAATCTCATTCCTCCCCCCCCCCAAAAAAATAATTTCACATCATGTTCTGCAATTTTGATATTAGTTAATCCAACATATTATATACCATAATATTTTTCATACATTGTTTTTTGAGGTTTACCTTACTAACATATTTTCTTAATTAACTGATACTAAAAATGGATTGTGCAAGAAAACAAAAACCACACCAATATATAATACTCTGTAAGCAGAACTGGTGCATGTTAAATTCATTGTGGTCTGAAATTCTGAGAGAATATATGTTAGGTTAAGTGCCCACACATTATCATTTGACTGAAATTCAACATTAAGAGGCTAATTGCCCATCAGGGTTGGCTGGTATTTACTGCCCCTCCGTTAAATACCATAGTAAAAACCGGTATTTACCGTCCTGGGAAAAACTGATTATTTTTTGGAACAACAGTTAATAAATGTTATTCAACAGGCCTAAATAAAACTATTTAAATTTTGTATTTTAATAACTATTTATCATAGACATGATTTGAATAATTAGTTTATTCAGATGTGAATACTTAAATAATATACAAACTAAAAGTATGTTTATTATGGTGTATTAATGATGTAAAATACAGAAAATTTGTTCATTTTGCAAAATTAAGGCGTAAATTACTCATAATTCACTTTGTTTAAAAAAATTAAATTTCCAAGAACTAAGCAAAAATCTTCACTTTTATTTATAGAACTCAATGTGAAATCCACAACAAATATGGCAATTTCTAGAATTAAGTATAAAATTGACTTTTTAAATAGTTACAATTTAGAAGATTTTAAAGCTTATAAAATCTTGTACAAGCAGTATCTAGCCTTGCCTGTGTTGACCGCAGTTTGAGTCGCATAACGCCGGAGCTATACAAAAGCCACTGTCAACAGGACCTTTAATTTACAATTTCAAGAGGTCCATCTTGAAAAGGAAACCCAAATAAAATTTTGTATTTTGCAATATTATGTAAATGTAATATTACATTGTAGGAAGGATTAAAATGGTCAAATTTTTAATTACTTAATTTGTTTTAAAAAAAGCAATTTCCAATCTTAAGTTTCTGTAATGTAAATCTTAAAATTGTTTCAGTTAAACAAAATGTATATGCAAAGGATAAAATATTGGGACATACAAAAAATTACTTGGGATTAAAATTGAAATTAGGCGTTCTTCAGGCATTCAGATAGTCTGCATTTCATAAAAGACAAATGGTTGGTAAAAATATTAACTTTATTACAGTAAAACCTGCAATACAGTAAAAAATGAGGAAACACAAACTGTTATTTGAAGATAAACAAAACATGATAAAAAATTTACTTTGTACATTGGGTTTTTGGAAAAATAGTAATGAATAGGTATGCTTACACTTAAGATATTAAAACACAGTTTTTATACCTTGTAATATAGGACACAGCTTTTAAAACGTGTTCAACAAGAAAAACTCAACACTTGGGTAATAAAAAACAACACAACAACACTGGTAAAACAACTTATGACCTAGCCAACTTTTGAATAATAAGTTTTCTCTTCTTTTCGTGAAGAAAGTTATGGGCTTTAAATAGATCACTGCTGTAGAATGGAACTAAATTATGAATGTTGATCTGGCGAGCCTGGAAGAAAAAAACTCAATAAGTCTTCAGCACAAAAAGGTTCAAGTAAAACTAAATTAACCTTAATAAACTAGTCTAAATGAATCTAAGGGCCCAGATACTATTTTTTTTAGACATTTGCACATCATTAAATGTACTAGGGTTTAAAGTAAATAATATTACAATATATAAATATTGTATCTAGTAAACTATAAGACAATATAGGTACCGTTACTATTTATTAAATAACTTATTAGAAATGTTGCAAGTGTAATCAGAATGAATTTTTTTTTTATAACAGTGAGTTTTACTTTTAATTAATTTTTTTTAATTTTGTAAAAAAACAAAAACAGGTGTTTTGCAGAACTATGGAAAAACAAAATCAATCTCAAGGAAACGGAAGAATTTATTAATCATATTTATACATAACTTAAATGACCTCAATTAAGATAATATTTAAGTGATTTTTACATTAACTTAAAACAACTCTACTTAATAAAGGGATAAATGTATACATAATTGACTTTCCTTCAAACCTTATAATTTTATAAGTCTTCTAAACAAGTAAAACATTTCAATTACAGACAACAATTATAACACATTTAAATCAAGACTAAATTAAGATTTACCTTTTGTTGCAACTCCTTTTCTGGAATTTCAACAGTATCAATGTCAGTTGTAAACCGACTCCTTAAGTAAGCAATCTGCTCCTGCATCAGCTGTTTCAACACATACAGGAGAAGTTCATTGTTATCACGCTTATAAGTGAGGTACCTTGAGAACGTCTGAAAGAAATTGTTAAAAAAATTTAATAAAAAAACACCCTAAATTGTTAAACGCTCATTCATTAAAATTTTTGCAAGTGTGAAGAAACATGAAAGCTAGTATCTAATACAACCTTAATAAGCTTAAGGTTGGGCTAGTTCAAGATGAATAAAGGGCATATCGCACTGTGCACGGAAAAGTGACCTATCTTGCAAATATGACTTTTCGAGTTATAAATGCTATAATATTCTAAATTTAAATATCTAGCGATCAAAGCAAAAATTAAATCAATTGGTAGAATAGTTGGAATACAGTAAGCGAATCCTTATTTTTTCTATAATGCGATACAATGGAAAAAATAAACTTCAGGCGATTTTTCTGAAAAACTAGCATTTTTGCAATAGATTACTTTTCTACATACGGTGCGATATCACACGAGCGAAAATTATTCAACCCAAACCTCAATCAACCATATCTTCAACGTAAAACTCAAAAGTTGGATGCAATCTGTCCTCTGCTACGGAATTTGGGGGGTGAAAAAAGCATCTTCAACATTGTCCACCTTACACAACCTGGTTGATGCAACCTAGTATTTCAACTAATGGATGTATAGATTACTGCTATCGTCACAGCAAAGAGATACTACGTCACTTTTAAGATGGCAGTTCTTATGCTGCTCCTTTTCAATAGGTGCTTCATATGCAGAGATTCAGCTAACATTGAAAAAAAAACTTGCACCAAAACATGAGAATGAATAACTATTTATGACTGCCTGAAAATAGAACGTGGGAGCAATGGTTCTTTCAACGCTGGCAACCCTATGTCCAACTTCGCAAAGTAAAAATTGGGAAAAAGTTAAGATCGAGTTGCATTGAGGGTTGGATTTACGAATGAGCGCCTGTGTGATCCGCCCTTTATCGTGGTACTTGTGCTACACTTGGAAGATTTGCGACAGACATAGCCTTATATTGTGGTCAAAGGACCGACACCTTAGCGGTCAACCATAAGCCACCTTGTAGTGGTAATATTGCAATCTGCATAAGATTAGAATATGATTTAACATGAAATGGCTTCTTATTCACAAATTTTTGGCCCCATTCCCATAGTTCATTCCTTGGATGCAGTGTGAAAGACTATTTTTAATTCATGACCCACGAATCCCATCCCTGGAATCACTAGATTTGAATTATTGTCACACTAGAGCTACTGGCTTAGAAATTTAGAACTTCAATCAAATGACAACCTGACACCTGACTAGGCACCCAACACAACTTTTTAAGAATCAGATTCATCGTCACGCTCTGTTTATTCTTTCTCGAACCAGATGTTGTTTCTAACTGAAAGACTTATCGCCTGTTGCACAGGCATTTTTGCGTTTTTCTTCCAATGCTTCGAGAACCCGAATAGTTCTGTCCGAGGCATTATGCCTTCTCAGGGGACTGTAATTACAATCTTCCCCTTCTAAGGCGGATTGAAACGAGTAATGAGTAGGTTTAGATTCTTTGCATTCATAATTCTGCCTTTTTATTGTAACACTTTCCCGAAACTAAAGCTTACTATGATTTGCCCAGATTTGTATGAAGTCAGAATTGACTAAAGTGCATATTAGTTTATGCAATCATCTTACATGATTAACATATTTGAAGACCGTAAATGAAGAATTTTTTATGGCAAATATACTCATCTTCTAAGAATTCATTTTATAGTATTTCAAAATAAAATTGCTAAAATTAAAACTTTGACACTCAACGAGTGATGCTATTATTTATTTTAAAAGCTTGCAGCATTGTTTATTTGCATTATTCGCGTAAAAAGTTTACGGAAAAAAAGACATGTTGCATTTATTATTTCAATATGTTGAAGCTGGGTCGAAATCGAATTTTGACTTATGGAATGTGCTGATAAAAAAATGATTTTGATTTGTAATTAAAAATTTTGTCATCCTATCACCGGAATGTAATGATTTAATATGAATGAAATCTTAATGGAATCCTAGATTTTAATTCTGATCTTACAATTATTTCATCAAAGCAATTACTAGACAACGAAATTTAGTGTTACACGGGTTACTTTACAATAATGCATTATCAGTAATTTGCTATAAAGCTCAGAATTTTTGAGTACAATGTCTCATTATGTTCAATACTATAAAGTTCTTAACCATTGACATTCTCCACATTATATAGTCCTTAAAAGTACTTTCAGTTCTTAACCTAATACTTTCTTATGTTGAATGAGCTTTCAGGATCAAGATGCATATTTATTCTCAATAAAGAGTGCTGATAAATTACAAGTGCAAACTGGAACAGTTTATTTCAATCACTGGAACACTATCCAGATTTCCCAAACAATTATTTTCTGATTCTGAGAAAATGTAATAACAAAGAAGAAGTTCAATTATATTTAAGAGATTGTAAAACTGGAACGTTCATTTAATATTTTCTGATTTGATTGGAATTTTGAAGTATTCATGGGTTTTGGGCATCAATAAATATAGGGCGCGAAGAAGCATTTTTGCAAAACTTCATATATTAGGAAGTAGTTGTACATATTTCAAATGATACAGTTCCTTAGAAAATAGAGAGCAATATTTTTTGATGACAGCTAACAATTTTCTTGAAAAATATTAACATTTCTAAGAAGAATCTATTTTTTCAATCGATGCATCGAGGATTAATAAACAAAGGAGTGCATTGATAAAATTATCAAGGATAGCAAACTGATATATTCTTTTACTATGGAATCTTGAAAATATGTGTCAAATTCAAAGAAGAAAATTATTTTCTTATCCTATGACAAAAATTAATAAAAGAATGGCTCGATAATTTTAGAATAAAACTGAACAGTTTTCATATTTATGTTACTGGAAAATTTAGTCATTTCTCAGAAGACAAGTCGAATATAAATCGTCAAATTTACATATACGAATACAATCTGCAATTAGTATTTTCGTTATTTCTAAACGTTTCTTGCCGAAATCAATAAAAATAGTATGCACTGTATCATAACATGTAACCACCATTCACCTCATAATTTCAAAACCTTTAGCTAATGCTTTCTAAGATAATGAAAATATCAACTACCACACACCATATACACTCTCAAATGACTTCGAAACGACTCAACTATATTTTTAAAAAAAAGTTTCCAATTGTGCCAAAGTTAGTAAATTGCGAGTTGCAACAGTATTCAAAAAATAAAACGTAAAAAAGAACATGCAAATGCGATTATTCTTATAAACCATGCATATTATGTAATCTAAAAACATATACGCTTATTTATAAATAGAAATCATTCAAATACATTGATAAACAAATAATGAACTCATCATATGGGAAACCATCGAAAAACCATTGTAAATCATGTGATGTACTCTTTGAGTGATTTATGAAACTGTGATTAATTTTTTCATTTGAATTTTATTGAATTAAAAGTTTCTAAGAAATGATGAAAAAAACAAATGAAATAGAATTTTATATTAACTAAATGGATTAATTTAAAAATTTTAATTAATTTATTCAGCCGATGGCATTAGGAAAGTAAAAAAGATCCGATTTGAGCCAAAGTGGTGTAGTTTTTTCAGAAAATTCAAATTTTCTCTAAAAATAGAACATTTTGAAACCTGAAAGTTCAAAATTCATAATCTAAGTATGAACTACACATTTGTGCCAAGTTACGAGTCAAACAGATACCTAGTTTAAGAGTGTATGAGACACATACACACACAAAACTTCATTTTTATTATTATAGATTAGAAAAAGCATCAGAAGAGCATCTCTAAACATACATAATCTCACTACAATCAAAAAGCCTCCCACCCCCTTCACAAGCTCGTAATCATAGCTGGCTTTTATTTCTGTTATCTTGTGACGTCAGTCAGGGGTCACACAGCTTGTGTGTCTCTTCTTCCAACAGTGTAAATACTAGCATTAAAGATTTTTTTTCAAATTTCTTTGTCAGATTGCTTAATGATCTCTTTCTCTAACGGATTAAATTAAGGTTATCGTTGCGTAACAGTTATTATGATTATCTGACGCAAGATGGCACTGCGAGCGCTGCTTGATTTGGCAATTTGGCGATATTAAAAAGGCGATTTATTTATATACTTAGCAAACCCCATAGTTTCCCCCATAGTTTGACTGACAGGTGGAGGCGGGGTCTCCGGAAGCAAGGATATTTTTGGCAATGTGCCATACAAGTTGTAACGAAAATTTGTGTGTTTGTTCAGACTTTTGTAATTTGTTTCGATCTCATTTACTCCATTCGCCATTCGGTGTCGTCATGTTGAAAGTCGAACGATGTGTCCGTGACCTTGGGTCGGCAAAAACAGCTATAATGTTAATTTTTTTTTAGTTTTGTACCTTTTTTTGGAGTGATTCACACTTCAGCCTATATTCCGTTTTCTAATTTTAGATTTCTTTTTGTTTTACAAAATGAAGTGAATATAGAAGGTCTGTATATACATTCAGGTTTTATGGTGTTAGTAATTTCTAGTTCTTGAATTTTTCTAAAAAGTCCTAGAACATTACTTAAAAAGTGCGTATTTTATTTTTTCCTAACAAGTGCAAGAACCATATAATTGCTTTAAAGAGAGAAGAACACAATGTCATGTCTAGCCTACGTTCCTTTTTTTAATTCGAAAGAATTAAAAAAAATGCGTCTGTCTGTCCGTACCCCATTTCCAAAATCTGTTCTATCATTCGGATCTTAAAAATTCTTTTTTTGTTAGTAAGCTATGACCTCGGAGACCCAACGGTCATACTTTTTGTCCGCCTGTCTGTACGTCCGGATGGACATAAATCTACTATCTGTCGGCAAATTTTCCATTTAATTAGCATTGAAATTCAATTTTGAGTCATTTAAATCACTGTTACCAAATCAACAATGACATGAGCTTTATTTAAAAATATTTGAAGCAAAATAATTTATTCTTGAATCATTTTGGAATGACGTCATAAAAATTTCGGTCCTACCGCACTTTCAGCTTTTTTCATATTTTTGTGTTCTCACGACTGTTATTTTGTATACTTAAATTTATTTTTAAAAAATATTTACAGGGCTTAAACTCAATAAAATCTTTTGCGAAAAAACTTCGCTTCAAACTTAACTTTTTTAACAGAGCAATAACAAAAATAACCATAAAAATAATTATTGAAACATCATTTTAGGATAAACTAATACATCCAAAACGCTAATAGCCCAGTAATATGGCAAAAAATACAGGAAAGTTTTGGTGTGTGTGTGTAGTATTTTTTAATACTTTATTCTATGTTTTAGAGGTCGCTGATTACGAATCTGAACTTTTAGCTTCTACACTACGTTTATAAAGTAAAAGGTGGAAGGTATAGTCGTTCTGTCTTCCGTTTGTCACCCACTTTCATCGCCCAAACTACAAATGCTACAGGCAAGGCTGAAAAACAAAGATATATACGGCCTTCAATTTTGGTACACGTATTCCCCGTTCGTTAACACATTTAAAGGTGTACACATTGTAAGGTAATGTCACTAAGTTTAAAACTAGAAAAAAAAGTTATAAGTTAAGTTATAAAAGTTACTTGCGCATACGCAATTTCCCGAAAACCATATTATTACGTCCGACCAGTGCCGGATTTCGGCCTATAGGCCTACAAGGCCCGGACCTTGGCGCCCAGTCAGGAAGGGGGCCAAGGGGCCCTTAAAAAGATAAAATCGCCATTCGCCAAACTCCGAAACCTATCGTCCGACGGATTCCAATCTAAGAAATAACAAAAACTGTCCTATATTTTGTTCAAATTTGGACCATATTGGGCCCAATTTGAACAAAATATATCGGCCCCTTTTAAAAAAATATCTATATTAATAAGGGGCTTCAGAGGCAAAGTGGGCACATGTGCCCAATTAGAAATAAATGGGCTCGATTTTAACAATATGTAAGCCCCTTTTTAGCTTCCACACGGCACACTACGTTTATAACGTAAAAAGTGGAAGGTATTATAATCGTAGTCCGTCTGTCCCCCCGCTTTCACCGAACAGAACTTCTGTCTCACAAAACAGGTGGTATATGTCATTTTGAAGCAAAAAATCAGAATAGGCTACATCCCGAATTTCATTAAAAAAATTAATTAGAAGTTTATTTAAAAATTAAATTACTAAAAATTAAATCTACATTAAAATAACATGCAAATTCCATTTTTATTCAATATTTTCCCTGTTGCCATTTCGTCAATTGTACGAGAAACTTAATTTAAAATAAAAATTAAACTCTTTAATAGAACATTTATTTATATGATACAATTTAGTTTGGATTGTTATAATATCACAATAGAGTTCTTTTGATGGGTCATTATATATGTATGAAGAAATATGCATAAAGAATTTTAACTTAGCATAAAGAATATTCAAAGTTTCGCTTTTATTTTTAACGCATCAATTTTATTAATTAATTCATTTATTTTTCGAACTGTAAACTAGTGGCTACAAAAAGATATATATTTAAAAATATATCATTATTCTTCGAACTTCAAAAAAATTAGCAAACGATAAAGATTAATTTATTAAATATGCAAAAGAAGATTAAATAAACTAGTTAATTTTGGAATTACAACTAGCTAAAGACGCTGTTTGGCGAATTTCTTTCTGTGGTGTATAAATAGTTTGTTTCCTGTTGAGCACAAATGTTGTGTGGAAGAGGTTTAAGTGACAGATTCTGTAACAAACCAACTTGTTATATAATATATAGGATAAGACCCCCAGAGGCCAAGTGATTCCCTGGAGCCAATCAGGAATATTTTGGGCTCTGGAATTTGTGAACAACGAATAAAAAAGAACGACTCCTCAGTCCTCCTACCAGTGCAGTTGACTTGTGCCCATGCACTCGTATCAATAAAGTTATAAATATGCAAAAAAAATAAAAATTGTGCCAAACAATAATTTAATCAGCATTTTCAACAACAAATTAACATCACATCTTTATATACAAATACGGTGAAGGAAATTTAAAAAAAAAAAAAAAAAAACTTGTAACCCAGAGTTTACATTTTTACTTGGTCTCAAATCATAGTAGAATTACAAAACACCCCAAAACATATTAAATAAATATTTTGAAATGCTATAATTGAAACATAATTGTTTGATTTGCTATAAAAAATTTTTTTTTCATAAAATAAAAATTTGTACTATGCAAAAGTTTAGACAAAATACGAGATTATGCTAATTTAAAATAGATAATGGCCTAATTTCGCATATTTATTGATGAATTGAATTTGATAAATTGAAAAAACACGATTTGCGAAGTTAAATTGTACATTTGAAGCAAATATGATTTGAATAAATACTTTAAATGGCTATATTGTCTTTTTGGTGAAAAATTGAACCAATATCGTTATTAAATCTGTTTAGTTCACCGGATATCGTGTTTTTTCAATTTATCAAATTCAATTCATCAATAAAAATGCGAAATTAGGCCATTATCTATTTTAAATTAGCATAATCTCGTATTTTTGTCTAAACTTTTGCATAGTACAAATTTTTATTTTATGAAAAAAAAAACTGTTTTACCAAATCTAACAATTATATGTTTCAATTATAGCATTTTAAAATATTTATTTAATATGTTTAGGGGTGTTTGGTAATTCTACTATCACAATTCTAAATTTTACAGCTAAAAAACTTTTGCATCGCAGTGTATGTTTATGAAGGTGCTATTTGTTCTTACGATCTTTTGCTTTTATAGCATCGATTATATAATCTGGTTCCCGTATTGGTAATTTCCTTGGTAATCTCGGATCAATTATCTCTGGAATACAACAGTCTATAAAGAATTTTTCTAACTTGGGTACGATTGTGCTCCAAAAATCTTAAAAACGTACCTCAAAACAAAAATATCCAACATAAGACGAAAGACTAAGATTAAGTGAGAACAATCTCAGAGCAAAATTTTTGTGTGTTTACTTTAGAAGCCAATGTTGTACAATGACATCTAAGATCTACTGACCACCCTTCCCTCATCAGTTGACCATTTCCATGCTCCCAAGCTATTCGAGTTACTTTTACGATGTTTTCTCAGATCAGAAACTTTTACCAAAGATTGTAACTACGATCCCCTTCCAAGAAAATCCCATTTGCTTTTGTACCAAGCCAATTAAAAAAGCAAGGCATAAACGACGAATACTGAGAATCGACACTGGATAATTGCCTGTCTTTTGTCGACCTTCCTCAGTTACCCAGTCATAATACCATCTCCCAGCAAAGCCTTATCTTATAACGCAATAAATTCTTCCTATCAGGGGCCATGTCCGGAATCACCATGAGAAAGGGTAGGGGGAAAAAGTTTTGTAGAGGAGAAACCATCTTACTTACTTGGTTGCCAGAAAAATGTTGGCGTATTTTGGTTGAATGTCGTAGGCGTGATGGCGTGATCCTTATTTTTAATTTCGCAGCTCAAGATGCTGAATACAGGTGTCTTTTAATTCGAATATCTGCTATTGTATTTCAACAGATAAATTGGCTCCTTAAAATTGAATTGTTTTGGCAGTCGAATAAAATAATATATATTAGATTAAAAAGAAATATATTAATCGTATTGTACTAGTAATTAATATTATTTATTCAGTATTTATGCACCAACTATAGATGGCAGCACTAACTGGATTTAAATATCTAAAGAATTTTTTTTTGTTTTAATTATAACTAATTAATATTTTTAAAATTATACTTATTAATTAATTTGTTCGCAAAATAACTTTCTTCTGTATTTTTTGGCAAGTTTTCGTGAGTACAAGTCGTATACTTTATTGAAGATCTGGGGCCAAAGTTTCCCCATTGGAATTGCATAGGGACCTGTTACGCTACGATACCCTTAAAGTTGAACCGAGAAATTTGTTTTGGTACAGCTTTGAATATTAGTTATTAAACGGACTATAAAAATATCAATTTCCAGGAACTCTTATTTAAAACGAACTAGATATGTAAAACTATAGGTGATTAAAATTTTACCAATTCTGGTAGCAAAGCTCTATCTTCGTCATCATTAGAAGGGTGATGATTGACATGGCTTTGAATAACGAATTTCGCTAGATGTTGGTCCTGAAATCAAAATATTACAATAAATACCAGATTCTCACAGGATTTTGGAAAATAGATATCTGGAGATAAAAAAAAAAATGCCCTATTTGTTAAAATAATTTGAAATCCAATATTGTTACATTATTTATAGTAAAACCCACTGCATATATTCTTTAAAATTTTTCTATTTGAGTAGAGGTGAAAAAAGTAATTGGTATAATGATTTTTTTTCTCAGGTAAGTTGTAGGGCAAAAATTGATTAACAATGTGAAATTGCCATTTTCTAATATGTTCAAGGAAATTCATAAACTACAAGGAGTTTTTCCAGGGGAATGGCAAAAATAAGATAAATTTATAGAGGTGCAAGGAACACTCTAAATATGTTTTGTATTTTAAAAAAATGCATAAAAAACACTTGAATAGGGGTCTTTAATACCTACCTTAAAACAGTAATTAGTATAATCATAAGGACTAGAAGTTTATGTCAAAAACTTAATACTGAATTTGATAAAATTTGGATTAAGTTTTGTGTCGATAGAAATATTTTAAAATACATTTTGTAAGAGATGATTACATTTATTTTTATAGAGCAAAATTAATTAATATTTTAAGGATTACAGAATGTTATGAGAAGAGATGCATGTGTTTTGAGCTTCTGATTTTATTAACAGGGGTAGGGCTTATATAAACCCTCTCTCACAAACTACCACATAACTTAATCAATATTTGCTGTAGTGTCGTAAGTAGACATATCAAATAACTCTTTTATAGTTTCACTAAAAATTGTAACTTATTATAAATTAAAATAATTCACCTGAATGGGGTCAACTTGATCACGAACAATACAAAGAATGTCAAATCTTGACAAGATGGGTTCTGTCAAATCAACCTAGGAAATCAAAGACAGTTTTAAAAATCATAACTAAAAATAAATCTAAATACACAACATTTAAAAACTAGGGTTGTCGTGTAACACTACATGACTTTTAATTACTGCTTAGTAAATCAATGCACAGATTTAAAGGAAATTATATACCTAATAAGGTATTTACAATAAATTTAAAACGTAAAAGGTTTTAGGCAGTTAGGAACCCCTTATGTGTGCACAACTAACTAGAAAACCTTATTATGAAGCCTGAAAGGTACTGGGAACACGTGTGAAATTTGTAGTCTATCTCGTTCGTTTTTCAGCAAAACCTTTAAAACCAAAACAAGTTCTATCCCCTCGCGCACACAAATTTTTTTTAAAAACCTTATTATGACGTCAACTTGTGTGCCAAATTTGTCCATAGCTTTTAGTTCTATCTGAAAAGCGGTTACAGACGGACCAATGTCCCAACACCACTCTTTTAGAATCAGCACTCTTCAAAACGCGCAGAAAACACAAAATCTCCATTTCTGATTTTTGACCCCATCACAATATTTTCATTACCTTATATTTCATATTAGGTCATTGAAAGTAAAATTTTTTAGGGTATAATTGCAATGGAGTATCGATATAAAAAAACTGAAATGAAACAAACTAAAGAAAAACAGGAATTACATTTTCTGAAAAGGTTAAAGACGGGTCATATCGCCCACCAATAGGATTGGCCGCTGCAATGACAGCACATCTAGCTTGCAGAGAAGTCACAATACCCGCTTTGGAAATAGAGATGCTTTGCTGTTCCATTGCTTCGTGAATACTTGTTCGGTCTTGATCGTTCATCTAATAATAAAAAGTGTAATTTACATGTCTTAATGTAATATTCTCATTAAAAACACAGTAACGATATTTATTTGTAGTATTTCTTCAGAAAAATTATCAATAATTTAGGTATATTACAGCAAAATGTAAAAGGTATTAAACTCCAAAAATTATTTTAATTAAATCAAATAGTTATGTTTTGAGGATTCAATAAAACATAAAATCTTTACATAAATGTTAGTAAAAAATGTATTAAACTGCATAATAAATATGCATAAAATATATCTCCAGGATTTAGGGATTTAACTTAAATAGCACAATCAATTAAAAAAATAATAACTTAAGTGTTAAATTTTGTGTTGCATATTGATTTTAATATGGATTTACTAAAAAAAAAAAAGAAGATAATATTAAAGACTATTAGATTAATAAACCTAACGTTTGGCACAGCTTTTTGAAATATCTAAACTAACTTTGCTGGATGAAGATAATTCTGCTGCAATACTAGGCTTATAAACTTATAATAATAAAGCAATAATAGTATACCTTATCAAACTCATCAATAATACAGACACCTTTATCGGCCAACACTAAAGCACCAGCTTCCAAAGTCCATTCCTTGGTAACAGGGCTTCTTTGTACGTAAGCAGTCAAACCCACAGCGGATGCACCTTGACCAGTCGTGTACACTGCTCTTGGGGCAATTTTTTCGGTGTATTTCAAAAACTGGGATTTGGCTGTTCCAGGATCTCCACATACTAGAATATTTATATCTCCTCTGACTCTGTGTTTCTGCCCTATGGGGAGTAAAGAAATTTTAGAGGAGATCAGCATTTCCCACACAATTATTTTCATGAAAAATAAGTTTTAAGGTATGTCTAACAAAAATAAGGACTTTTTTTCCTAATAAAAACCTTTTAAGCAAATCCAATATTCAATTTTATTGAGTTATAAAAAATACTTAAAAACCAAGCACCTGTTAAGGTCTTAAAAACACTTTTCATAAACAGGGTTTCTATGGACTTTAACATGAAAAATATACACATATAATACCTGGATTTTTAGCTTCTCCTCCAAAGAGAGATAAAGCAATGGCTCGTTTGATTTCAGCATGACCATAAATGGATGGAGCAATACTGGCAATAATCTATAAATTAAGTTAAAGTTAAGAATTAATTATACCTTTTAATATATTTAAGTAAATTAATAACAATTAACAAACTTTTCATGTAAATTTTATAAAGAAAATCAATTAAGGAAATAAATGAAGAGTGCAGGGGAAAAACCCCGTCATTGACAGGATATATGTCCCGATCAGGCCTCTTTGGCGCGAATCGTGAGGCATCACCTAAACTGGTGTAAGGAAACTGGTTTCTCACTTGGTTCTTCCCTTGCGGCAGCCCTGATTCAAGCAAGACAGGAGTCCCACGTTTGTACCGTGAGAGAAGAACCAAGAAAAAAAAAACAGACTCCTGTCGCCAATGTTGGCCAAGCACACCTGAATACGGGAAGATTCCTAATCAATCAAGGGGTTCTTTCTCTGCACTCTTCAAATACTTGCAAACAAACAAAAAAATTGTACACCAAGACTCAAGGAATAATTAAGACTTTTTAAAGATTTGAATTAAATTTTTTTTATAAATGCTGGGGAGAGACATGTACGAGTAATTTAAGTACAAAAGATTCCTAACCCTTTCTCCAACTCTCTCATCTTTCGACAGAGCAATGATTGCTTTGATATCATCGTCAGTTAGGCCTTGCAAGACAATTTTATCTTTCTTGGCAATGTGGTTAGCTATGATAACAGTCGCAAAGACTGGGAAGCCATTGGCAGTGTTGAGGGAGCCATCGTAGCTGTTGGAATAGGTTCCAGTCACTTCCTAGAGTACAAGTATACAAGTTAAAACTAATGATTCTTACTCAAAAACTTTTAGTGAAATGTAAGAGGTCATTATGAGCCTTCCCTTTTTAGAGATACTTTAACAAGGGTAATATACTCAAATATATTAATTTATTTCATTGATTAATTAAAGTAAAGGATGATCAGAGGTATTATTTTTGGGATTTTAAATGAAAACCCTAGAACGGATTTAAAAAAAAAAGGCTAACAACTACATTGTCAATAAAGTACAAATAAGAATAAGAAGGTTTTTTTCCATCTAAAAGCTAGTACTTAAATATATTAGTTTCATAAGATAACCAAGAAATTATTTTCAAATTTAAAAATTATGAAAACCTTGACAATAGGAAAATTTCCTAGAAGTAACTTTAATACAAAATAACTTTGCACAAAGCCAAGCAATACTTTTGATGTTTAAATGAGATAAATAGGACTGTATTTTGAGAATTAACCACATTCTTTAAAATTGGAAAAAATTAACATTTCTTAAGTATAAAATTAATATTTCTAAAAAAAAAACTTTTAAAGGAAAAGGCCATGTCTCACAATGTAAATATTTAAAAACAATGCTTACCACTTCATCTCCAGGTTTACAGGTATCGCATAGATCTCCTAACAAGACGGTGTCCTTGGATCTTGGTAAACGTCCAGCGTCTATTTTTCCAGGAC
The DNA here is from genome assembly GCA_019343175.1 of Oedothorax gibbosus. Taxonomy (NCBI): domain Eukaryota; kingdom Metazoa; phylum Arthropoda; class Arachnida; order Araneae; family Linyphiidae; genus Oedothorax; species Oedothorax gibbosus. The sequence continues at coordinate 275,449 of JAFNEN010000498.1, forward strand.
TCTCTTGTATAGTGATTCTTTGGTAATTTTTGTACACAGTCTAGCAGGAAAATAAAAATTAGAATTGGTCAAAAATATCTAGATAACTATTATAACTAACTTCATATATATAGGATCAACTTTAACTTCTATAAGAGTTAAATGGTTAATAGATTTTTGAAAATATTTCAATAAAAACCTTACATGACTGCCTTTTTAGACATTTTAAGGACATTGAATAAAAAAGTAACAATGCAAAATTGTACTTTTTATAATTAAATCTTAGCAAAAGCAATAAAACTCCAAATTTTTTTGCAGTTTCTTAACTGTTTAGTTTCGCTTACATTTAAATTATAAAACACACTAATAGTTACCAAAAAATTTAAAAGTATACCTATGTAACATTTTTTAAAATGATAAATGTAGCTATGGCACAAGGCAATATATTTCAACTTTTTAAAATTATTTAAAATATATTTGAACCAATTTCAAAAAGTGGAATTATAGAGCACTGTAAGCCAGCTACATTTATCATATATAAAAAAAACCTTTGCCAAAACATTCAATACAGTCATAGTAATTTTGCTTAGAAAAATATATTTTTCATGAGATTAACACAGATAGAAGACTTAGGTTTGAAGATACAGCTAACATTCACACTCCCCCTTAAGCCAGCAGTGCAACATTGTCATTGGGAAACGAAACTGATAACAAACTTATTTTGCTTAAGTTTGATTTTAGCTCTACGTTTATAACGTAAAAAGTGGAAGGTATTACAATCGTTCACTCGATCCCACACTTTCACAGAACGAATCACAAGGCTCACAAACAAGTGGAATACGTCATATTGAAGTAAAAAAGCAGGCAAGGCTATATCCCAAACATTTATTTTTAAATAAAGCATTAATTTAACCAATTTTTTTTATTCTTTGAGCTGCAAATTAATTTAAGAAACGATAAAAATAATATCAATTGAAATTTCGAAAGAAAGTTAATGAAACTGGGAAATTATGGCGACTAAAATATATTTTAAAAAAACCCAATAGAGAATGTTCTTTTTTCGCATAAAAGTAGCTAAAGGCCCTGTTTGGCAAATTTCTTCCTAAGGTGTATAAATAGAGTTTTCTGTTGAACATGAATGTTATGTGGAAGTGGTTTAGGTGACAGATTCTGTTACAAACCTACTTGTTAAATTTATATAATTTCTTACTTCTTCCATGTTAATTTGAAATGGCCCATTGCTCTGACACTCAGGACAAGTTCCAGGCTTCACTTCATTATCATAGGTTTGTATGAAGGGACCCAATACATAATTACACTTGATACAGTCGTACTTCACAAGAGACAACTGAGGCAGGACACCTGTGGCACAAGTAACAACACCCGCAGTTCGAATCAGTTGATTCAAATGCAACTGCCTGGAAAAAATATAGCTCATTAGTTTCCTATTAAGAAGAATTCAAGAAAATCTATATTAAGGGGAGTCGGATGGTTCTATATCGACCATGTTAATTTTCCTAACTTTAGGAACATTTTGCTCAGAAACAATACGAGATATCATTATGAACTTTTTTATATTTTGTTCCTTATACATAGCTCTTTGATTGAAACTGAGGATATTTCAAAGTATAAAAAAATTCTTTCACAGTGATTTTTTTAAAAATATGTATAAAAAACACACAAAAAAAATCAGATTTAAAGTTATAAATTTTTTTTGAGCAGAGATATTTAAAATTAATCAGTTTAAATCAAAGAGCTATAAATGGAGAAGAAATAATAAAACAAAGTATGTCGATAACTTCTATAGTTCCTGAGAAAAATGTCCTTAAGTGTTGAAAAACTTTATATTTCAGGAAACACAAGTGTAAGGTTTAGGTAAGAACTGATGTTCAGTTTCTCAAAAATGCTTATAAAAAGAAAACCACCAAATAGAAATCGATAATCTTGGTCTTAAATTAAAGCTAAAGATATGTAGAAAGAAAAACAGAAAAATCAACATTTTTGACCCAAACACCCATCCGACTCCCCTAATGCTCTATGATTAGAAAGAGGATCTCAGTAATGTAAGAAGAAATGTAATTGAGAACCTGGCAGATTTAAAATAGTTTTAACTACTTCCATTTGGATGTCAGCTTTGTGGCGTTATTAAAAGGATAGAGCTGTTGGATGGAACTAGTTTTTGGAAAGATAAAGGGAAACAAGTTATTTATTAAAACAATTAGATTTAACTCCTACTACATATAATTTTTACCAAAGATCTTTTAATCAACTGACACATTTTTCCCATGACACACACACAATATACAATACCAAGTAGATAATGAATATACATTTTTATAAAATGTAACTTTTGAAATTCAAATTTAGAAAGCTTTACTTGTATATTAATATACAGGGTTTCTGCCAAAATGAAATGTCCCGAATTCATGACTAAAATTTACAATTTTCATGACTCCAGGAAAATTTCAATTTAAGCCATTATGAAATTTGATGTGCAAAGCATTATCTTTTGAAACATAACTTTTATATAAGGTAGCAGTATAAGGTAAACAATTATGTTTTTGCATATCTAAAGAAAATTCTCTTTGCATCTCTAAAAAAACCAAGTGTAGCAAAATAAGAATCAGAACAAAAAACATAACTACTCAACTGCTACATAAAATCAGTTGAGTAATTTTTTTATGAAACATGACATGACAAATTAAATTTATATAATTATATAATACTATACTACATTTACATTTAAAATAATAACATTTACTTTTATTTAGGATTTTGGGGGAGGGGGCATCTTCATCAGATTTGTCTATGTGCGTGTGTGAAAATGTTTAGCTGTTCATTTGGTGTATTACCAACAAGTTTTGGTCGTTGGCAGTTCCATTAAGGCTAAATATTCAGGCGCCAGGTGTTTCAAAAAAAAAAATCTTAACTGACTCTTTGGAACTGAAATCCCAAATTTTGGTTTTTCAATGCATATCCTTATTAACATAGTTTATACATTTGTTAGGAAAAAAATTCAAGCAATTTTCCAAAAAATTCAAACGTAAACAAAAGGTTGAAACGTAAACAAAAAGTATTTTTTGATTCAAGATGTTCATATGATCACGACTCACGGACACTTGATCCGATCCGAAGAAAATATTCTGGTTGGTCCAACTTGGCCTGAACCGGCGCTACAAAAATAAACCGATACACTCTTCTGATCACGCAGAGCCAGAGAACTGCCAATCATTCTGATGCCCAATGTGACGTCGGACTAATCCGTAGATTTCGTGAAAATTACTAGGCAGCTAAATAAGTAAATCAGGAAGTACTATTGGACTCCTCTTCTAATGGAAGACTGCACTGGCTGGCTGAGATTTGAAGACATCTTAGTGTAATCTAATCTTAATTCATCTTCACATTTTAATTAAAATTCTTATCTTCATTATTAGAATCTGTTATTTGAACTTATTGTTTATTGAAATTTAAGTTTAGTTTAAACCAATTACGGTGCGAAGAAAAAGTAAACAATCGTTTAAAAAAATATATATATCGCAAGTTCTAGTGAATCGGTTCATTTTTTTTGTTGCTTTTTCAGTAAATTTGCATCGCATATTATGATGCAATACCACTTAAATCGAACCCTGCTTACGGCTCAATGTAAATACAAACTTAACCGATCTGCAGCGTTTTTGGCGACATATTACTTAATTTTACACGAGATGTTTAGAAATTCATACAAATATTCCCTTTTTTTCATGACTTTAGGTCGCTTTCGGCTTAAATTCATGAAAAAATTTACCCAATGTCCAAATTCATGACTTTTCATATGCGCGGAAACCCTGTATATAACAAAAAACTTAAATGTATTGGTTACCTTAAGCTCCTGATATTTTCCATAAGTGGTAGGTCAGTAATACGAACATGGATTTCACTTGTGATTCGCTCATACTGGGGATACATACTAAGAACAACATCTTTAGCAGCCTCATCAAAGATTTTCAAGATTTCAGTTGGAGCTTCCGGCAAAAAGAAAGCCAAAACTTGTTCTTCAGCAGCCAAGAAGTTATAATCAACTTCAAAGCTTTGCCTGTTTACTAAAAAAGAAAATAAAACAAATGTCAACATAGAAATAACTTCAATAACCACAGCAGGGAAAGTGAAAATCTTTAAGAGTAAATTTTAAGTTTATCAAAAAATAATTCTTAAAAAAAGGTAAAAACAAACAAACAATAAGTTTGTTTATTCAAAAGACTAATTTAAAAAAACAAACAAATTGTGGCATACCTTCACACATTTGCCGGATTTTTTCTCTGTATAAATTGTGACCTTTATCATCAACAAAAGTTCTCAGAAAGTTCTTGAAACGATTGTAGATCTCAGTTTTAGGGCCTAACATTGTGACCCATTCTTTAACAGAATGTCCTCTCATATCTTCTAAATTTTCAATGCTTTCTACCATCTGAAATAAAATATATTACTTAACTATATTAAAACAAATAATGAAATTAAAACCATTACAAATTTTTAAAATTACTGTTATGAATCAGGTGAGCTACATTCAAAGGATATAAAAATTAGTGTCTATATTTGGCCTTTAGGCTTTTCAAAGGCTAATTTTAAAGAAACCCTAAGGGCATTTTAATTACAGTCAAACCTCATTAATGGAAACTCGCTTAACATGGAATTTTGTTTAAGATGAACTGAAAGCGTTTCCCGGCCTATAAAGCTTTGAGCTAATGCTAAAAAATCTCAACGCGAAATCGGGTTGGGCGAAATCCTGCTTAACCCGATCAAAAAAGTCAGAATTTGACTTTTTCCCTTGAGTAATTCAGAGTTTCGAAGAACAAATGAAACAAAACATTAAAAAAAAGTGGCAAACAAACATTATAAAAATAAATAGCCTTCTACTTCTGAGACAATCACGATATCTTACATGATTCGTCAGTTTTAATCCAATTATTACTAATTGTATACATGTATTATGTTTATAAAATTACAATTTTTTAGATGTTATTTTTCAAAACTATTCACAGGTTCAATTTTGAAATATTTCTTATGGTTAACATGAAATTCGGTTGACACGAAATGTTTCGGTGCTCCTTTCGAGTTCACGTTAACGGGGTTCGACTGTATATGTCAAAAGAGCACGGAAAAAAGAAAAAGATTGCAGCATTACTTCTTCATCAGCAACTGCACCCTCAGCTGCTCTTTCTGCCAAACGGCGTCTTCTAGCAGGTCGGTCTTCGTCATCTTCATCCGAATCTATAAATTAATGGAAGATGTGCTTAGTTTTATTTGTTAGTAAGACATAAAATTACAGGAATTCAAAACATAATTGATTTAATAAGAAAGATTTTAAACATTTGTGAAACATGAATATATAAGTGGCCAGTAACAGAATTTTCAGAAAGTATCTGCAGTGTGATTTTCAGCTTGAGTTGCTTTAAAACAATTTTGCAAAGATCAAAGAAGCAGAATTCTGCTAAAAAAAATAAAATAAACAGAAATATCTCATTGGTAAATCAATCAACACAACACAAATCAATCCCAACAGAAAAATAAAAAATTGTGTAACTTATTAAACATGGAACTATAAAGATCACATCAGGGATTGGAAAGTTACTTTTAAAAAGTAACTCTGTTACAGTTACTTCATATGAAAAGTAACGCGTTACAGTTACTTTTAAAAAAAGTAACGAATCACAGTTACTTTTCGAAATTTCAAGTTATAAGAAAAATTGAAATGTAGCCATCTTACCGGTTTTTCAAAGAGAGCCACGATAAACGAAATATAAGCTCAAACAAAACACTGAAATTATAATTAATATATTTTTTTTATTTAATTTTAATCCTTTACCCTGATACGAGTCCATCTGTAAACACTCGGGTAGGTACTTGACAGAAATAGGGGAATCTGAAGAATGAATGTGAAATCTGTCTCCTCCCTCCCCACCCCTCTTCCACGGGAAGGACTTGGTCATTGTTGTAGAACCCATTCAGGCAGGAGGACACAAAGGGGTTTGGACTGAGGGATCCAATCTGCTTGGCAGTTAGCGTGATTTATTTGACAACCCTTCTTTTCCGTAGATGCTTGTAATTATTGTGCGGGGCTTATAATGTGATACTTAGAAAGGTAAACAGACAAGGAAAAACATTCGTACTGTTACAATTCTGTCTGAAAGCCGCCGTCACGCCCTTAGCAGCCAAAGTGGACAATTCTATTATATTCTTTACTTTTACCCTCCCAAGAAAAGCTCGTATTTCGGGAATGCGAAATGTTTCATTCTCTCTCTCTTAGGAGTGGAATTTTAAAAATGGCATCAGACAGCCTTCGTAAAGTAACGGAAAAGTAACGACATTTTTCGTTACCGCTAAAAGCAACTAAGTTACAGTTACTTTCTGAAAAATGTAACGGCATTACACGAAAAAAGTATCCGTTACAAGTAACGCGTTACTCCAATCCCTGGATCACATCATTCAAAGGGGCTGCCAGAAACACAAGAAAACGATATAAAGAATGTTATAAACAATTGTTAAAAATACAAGGTAGATTATATATGCCGCGAAAAAAAGTAACGACATATTGTAAACGTTGTAAGGGCCAGCCCGCATTATGTTTAGAATGTTTTGAAAAGTTGCATAGGTATAAATAAATAATTGTTAACAATTTAAAATATTGAATGTTAATGTTAATAATCAGGGATTGGAGTAACGCATTACTTGTAACAGTTACTTTTTTGGGGGGGTAACGCTGTTACATTTTTCAGAAGTAACTGTAACTTAGTTACTTTTACCCGCCCGTGGATCACACTGACGTGAACGTGTTAATAATTGTACTGTCACATTTATTTTTTGTCAAAACTATGTCTCGCCTAGTAATTTCTGAGTAATATAGAACAACAAAAGTAAACTGAATCAGTTCTTAGTTTAGTTTGAATTATTGTCGCACCAGAGATACACGAGGGCTATGAATTAGTTCTCACCATTAAAAAAAAACTTAAATCGGTTCTTACCATACAACAACCCTCTTCTCATACGACCCAGTCCCCTTCCCTCCTCTCGGTCTCTTCTTCTCATGCGTTCTTCGGCCGCTCTCCTGTCGCCTTCGGATAAGGCACTGTACTCGGAATCATCCAAGATATCAGAGTCGTATCTATCCAGGGCTGGGTTTACTTGGTAATCCCTGAAAGAAAAAACATTTAGAGACTACAATTTTTATTGGATAATGGGTAGTATTGTTTATAGAATTGTAATTCAGGACTGTCGCATGAATGGGGTAAACGAGGCAGAAAGGAGGCACCTATAACTTTTGAAGAAAAAAAAACAAATCGTTGAAAATATCACTCTGAAAAAAAAGCATTTCTTGGTAGAAAAATTGACAGTATAAGATACTTAAGAAAATTCTTCCTTGCTACACAAAAGATAAGCTTTAAATTTCCTATTGACACAAAATTTGCCTAGAAAAAGGGAGTTGAGGAATAAGGAGAAAAAACTCAAAATATTACCAAATTAAAGAAAAAAAATGAACTGCATACATAAAGGGGGAGGGGTTAAATTTGAGAAGGGAGATAGCGGCAAATAAGAGAGGAATAATGTTTATTGTTCATTATTTACAATTTCAGAGATCTTGCAACCATTTTTTTGCACAGGCAAAAGTTTTCACTAGTCGGTTCTTTAAATATCACTTGTGTAAGAAATTACCAAAATGGTGATTTTTTGGAAAAGCCCCAACCAAGGATGATAGTATGGTACATTTTTACCTGTCCCCCCAACTATTATATAATTCTAACTTAATCAAGTACTTAAAAAGCTATTTATTTAGATTTGGTATTTTGTTAAATGGGAGTTGTCACTGTGGTGATTTTGAAGAAGTCGTTGAGCACGTTCTTCTGCACTGCAATTTGCACAGAATCTCAAGATCTTGATTTAGAAGTTTGGAGGGCCTTTCCATACGATATCCTCCAGTGTTCTCGGAGAGAGAGAGCCCTATGTGGGACTTTACCTTTCGAAGTTGGCCCCAAACAGCTCTTCCCCATCCTCCTCCTCTTCCATCCTGTTGTTCTCTTCTCCAAGTCCCCCAATCAGTTCAGACTCATCTTCAAAAGCAGGCAGATCTCGGCCGGGGCTAGAGGTCATGGCATAGCTTCTTGGGGAGGCAACTCCATTGCCGTTCACTTCAGAGGATGCATCCGACTGTTCAAAGAAACATTCATAATTATATGTTTAGTACAAAATAAAATCTGCAAGGAAATACATCAAACCGTGTGATTGAAGGATCATCGGAGGATTTGCAAGAATTAAATTTTTTTTAATATTGCAACAAACTGTTGAAATCAGATTTTCTTAATTAAAAAGCTTCGCTTCAATTGTAGATGCCACTATAATTTCAAATAGTAAGGACAATTTTCATATTCTCCTCAGCAGAAATTTTTAGTTTTACGCAGTATTTGTTGTCATGTTAAGATGATAAGACACTTGGCAAAGGCCCGGTTTGTTGCAATTTTAACTGGCGACAAATACAGACATGGCCCTTTAAGCTAGGCATACATGGAGGGACAGGACATGTTGCCAATCATTGCCACTGTTTTTACAAGACATAACCGAAAGCTCATTTATTGGTTGGACAAGTCATGCAGGCACACAAAACCAATCACTGCCGAGTGAAAATGATATTGGTTAAATGATTGGTGGTAAAAGAGTTCCCATGTTCACATATGCTGTCCCTTCGCATATGGGAAGTTTGAGATTAACAAGTAAGGGTTGCTGTCATTTCAAGATGGCAGCAGACTTGCCTAGGGTTGGTTGTCATGTGATTTGTTTTTCAACAAATCTGTCTTTAGCCAGGGGTGCCTACAAGGGGGGGTCAACGACGCAGACTGCGTCGTTGAAATTTTAGGGGGGGGGGGTGAATTTTTTATAGAAATTATTAATAAACTGCCAATCATGATAAAGGAAACTCAGCTAACTCTTATTCTTTATTCTTAATAATTACCCCCCCCCCCCGCAACACCGGGGGGGGGGGGGGGGTTGGGAGTCAGAACTTAATTGTACTCTGGTGAATTTTTATTTGGTATAAAATAAAACACAAAAAGTGGCAAGAAAATCAAAAGTGGCTCCAATTTTTGTATATTTTTTTTGCCTTCAAAGAATATGAATGGGGAACCATAATTCAAAGCAACACCAGGAAAAAAAGAGTTATAAATTATGTTCGATGGTGTCTACCGACGAAGATTTCTGACAATATTTTCCAATAAACAATCCGATCACTGTAACAAAATTTAAACACTCATAAATCTCACGCAGTTTATAAAACATTTCGGCGAGTTGATGACGTTCGCATAGTTTGCCAATGGTATCAATGAGATATTCCCGCCATATTTTGCAGCTGGCTCATAAATCTTTCAAACTTTGTATAACATTTTTAGGAATTAATGAACTTCGGATTATATTTCTGATTTTTTTCCGCCAAATTAGACTCGAAGCCAAAATAACTAAATGATTGCTTTATAAACAGTAGGAAAATACATGTCGTCTTGTGTCAAATGTGTGGGTCTGGGTGATTGAATATAATTAAATACGTGCGATTCCGAGTTTCACGGTAAGAATTTTGTTATATTTAACTTTAATTTTTTAAATTTTAGATTTTTTAAGTGAAACTACCTCTGTAAACATTATAAAATAATTCTGATTTGTTTGATAATGTCAAATGTGTTGTATTAGATAAAAAGCTATACTAAGATAAACTTTATTATGCATTAAGAATTGAGGGAATGAATTGGAAGTCGTTTTTGATTGGATCACGTCCGGCTATTTTTATTGATTTTAAAAATAATATAATTACATAAATTTTGAGCGGAATTTTTACCAATTATTTAGATTCCGATAGTTTTTGCTGTAAAGAAAACCTTTTTAAAGGAAAATTAAAAATAGCTTGTAATTCCGTATTATAAAAGATATTCCAAAAGGTTCTTCCCATATTTGATTAGGGGCAACTCTGCTTTGACCTATCAGTAGAAAAAATATTTAAAAAGAGTCAGTACTAGGGTTTTATTTCTTGGGACAAAGTTACGGAAACCCCATTCGATGGTACTTAAAATATCATATTACTATAAGGTTTTCTATATACACTGTAAAGATGTAGTTAGAGGCTACTTTGGTTAGGTAGTACTCCATTAGCCCATAAAAATAAAAAGTCTTCACCATTCTTTTTTTTTTTTTTTGGGGGGGGGGGGGGGTGCGTCGTTAGCTCTGGGGGGGGGGGGGGATCGGCACCTCTGCTTTAGCCGAGTTTGTTGTGTCATCTTAACTTGATGACAATATTTTTAATTGTTGCCAAATATGTGAGCTATAACTTACTTTAAACCTATTATATATAATTTTCTAGCAATGGTAACATTCCTGTTGTTGAAGATTTTTAAATTGATCTGGCGAAGAGTAATGAAATGGAAAATTATTAAATATTTTGAATAATTTTCGAACAGGATCTTAGTTTCAAACCAGAATAAATAGCACCTGCACTGTGGTTGACACATCACTTAAATAAAACCAGTTGACCCTTTGTGAATAATTTAGACAAAATTTCCAAATAAAAATAGCAAGTAAATAATTTTAATAGCCATATTGTCAAAGCAAATAGTTATGCAATTACTACTTGCAATTACTTAATTATACTTGTTCCTATAAAACATTGGCAGTCTGCATTAGTTATTAAAAAGATAATGGCCTTTCGAGGCTTTTATTTTAGAAATATATTAAAGATAAACAATAATATTCACGTACCTCCATCATTAATGTTTTTTTTTTATGTCGATATGACTAAAGAATTACGATTTTTATTCTTGTTGCAAAGAAAAGAAAAGCAGAATTATTTTATTTGGCGGGAGATTGCTTGTTTGTTATATAGTTGTTTTCTTCTTCATTTGACATGCGAAAGTATTGTAAAAAAATGCAAGGTTTACAAGGTTGCATTAGCTAAATTTAGAAAATAAATTATGTGATTATTATTAATTAGTTTCTATTAATTATTTTTATAGTTTTTTTAAAGACAAATATTCCCCTAAAACCTTAAAATGAGTAACTTTTACGTGACGTGCTTTGATGTTTTCACTCTTCAATTCCTTCCATTCTTTTTCTGCTGGCTACGTGTTTTCTGTTTAGTTTGAGTGTAGTTCGTATGGGGATGAAAGTTTTTTTTTTATATTATTATTTTCAATTTATAGCGCTATTATTACAAACTCGAAAGGTTCTCTAATGCTTTCATTATTCAAAAGAATATCTAAGATACGGTTATGGGAATGTTTCAGATGATAAAACGTTCTTCTTTTCATTTTCCGTGTCGTGCGATTGCATTGTTTCGGTTTCACTCTTTTCTTTCGATGCAAACTTTCTTTAACAAATGATTTGAACAATCAATAGCACAGGAAGAAGTTGGCATTTTAAATATTGAATTAATAAAGTATTCTTAGAAAACTCATTTTCAAGTACCAAAACAAAAGTAATTCCAAAGAAAAAAATTAAAACAATACCGCTGGAGCTGTTGTCATTCACCATGTGAAATACCCCTTTACTTTTAAACTTCGTTTTATAGGTATTTTTGATGAAAAAATAATAAATAAGTTAATATAAGTATCCATAGCTTTCGTAAAAAGCATTCATCTATAATACATGATTTGAATATAAACCTTTTTTTAAAATCATTTTCCATCATTTTTAGGGATGGATCTTGATGTTTTTATATTTCAAGTAACTTTTTTTAAATTATGAAATGATTAAACTTTACAAACTGTGCACAAAAAGAAATTGAAAATTTACTTTAAAAATAGGAGAAATTACTAGAGACTTCGTTTAGTTTGAATTATCGTCGCACTAGAGCTACACGAGGGCTATTGGCGATGGGGGGCGTCGTAATTTAAATTTCTAGAACAAAAACTAACCCATTAATTACTTAATTATGGAGTAGTAAATAAAAGTACCTAATGACGATGATAATGATAATTTTTTTTCTCAGGTGCAAAAGGTAATACTTCACCCACTATCTTTTTAAGTTCTTTAGAATAAAAATGTATGAAATTTTTATTTTTGAGATTTTTAAGTCGAGTTCAACTCCTTAGAATTAAAATTTAGTCTATACTTTTTTAGACTTTTATAATAATAAAAAAAATTTACGTCCACTCGCCCTAAATAGAAAATTGACGTTACCCACGGCCTACTCAACTACTAAGGCCGAAGAAGCTTTCCCAAACAAGCTCGGGGACGGAAATTTTGACGTCATAGTTCCGAGTGACGTTGTTCGGAAGATGAAGACAACCTGTCTCGAAACCTGTTCGGAACCACTCGTTCACGGCTGACCACAATTTTAGGGTTCCGAATGCGTCCAAACTAGTTTCTCGATCTTCGGCACTGGGAACAGTGACGTCAAAATTTCCATCTACGCTTATGCTTGGGAGAGCTTCTCTGGCCTTGTTATTGAAGTTGGCCGTGCGTTATCTTGCATTTCCCAGAGCCATGGGTATTGCGCCATTTTCATTGAATATGTTAATAATTAACTTTATTCATTTTTCATATCGTTAGAAATACTATGAATATAATGGATATAGTCAAATAAATATATTGGAAAAGGGAATTAAATTGAGATTATATCAAATTATCCCCAAACAAATGTAATTCCAGAAGGACCAAAAATGAAAACCATATACTGCTGGAACTGTTGCTACTCGACGTGAAACATGAACGTTACAACAACCTTATAATTTGTAATTATTTCATTCAAATTCAAGTTATGTTGAAATTATGAGTGAAAACGCAAAATTTGAGTATTAAAGGACAAAATGTCATAACCATTGCCTTATTTGACATTTTAACCACTAACTGGGGGGAAAAAAACATCGTAACAGTGCAGTTTTCATTCTTGCATCACCGCAATTTCATTGTTTGTTTCGGTTCACTCTTAATTGCTGTTATTTTCGTCTACTGACTGTGTTCTGTTTTTCAGTTTTTATTTTGTACGTGCAATTTGTTTTTTTATCTGCCATTTACAAAATTTTATCAATTTTAATTCGATTATATTTCAAGTATGCAATGCATTACCAAAACATCATTGTTGTCGAAAAATTTCGGTTTGGGTGATATTTATTTTATGAGGAGAAATTAAGCAAAATTGTATTACGTCAATTTAACGTAATTCAAGTAACTTAACCAAGCAGCAACCCTCATCTTATACCAACCGTGCACCGTTAATAAATAATCAATAACCTATATCCTAATATTTGAATTTATAATTTTTTTTATCTGTTATAAATCACTATTTTATATAAAAAATGTTTATTTACGAAAGAAAACAAAAACTTAAAAAAAAGCAAGGGACAATGGGTTTGTTTAAGGCTTTGTCAAAGAAAACAAAACGACCAATTAAATTGCAGTTCGGAGCGCGTGACGTTATAAAAAACCAATGAGTTTGTTTCAACACTTTGTCAAAGAAAACTAAACAACCAATGAAATCGCTGTATTTAGAGCGTGACATCATAAGAAATATTCCCATTTGAACGATTTATATTGCTATTTAAATTGAGTGATGGATAATGTTTGAAAATTACTAGATATAATCTTTTCACTTCGTTTCGAATAATTTCGAATAATTCGTTATTATAGAAAAAAATTGGTGCTGAAAATTCCACATTATTTTACTAAATGTACTTATTTATCTAACTAATAATTATAAAATATTAATATAATAGTTAATAAACATATTATATTAATTTATATTTTATAAATAAAACTTTATAAATTTTATATTGAGAAAATTATCGCTTGCACATTTATTTATCCTGAAATTATTTTAAAATTTTAAAATCGTCTTGCATTTTTATCATTTGCTTTTCTGGACTCGACGTGAAAGGACGTGTATAAAACACGTAGGTATTTTTATTCTTAATTGGAACAAATATTCCTTTTTGATGAAATGTAAATGTTTAAAAACCCGAATAAATTAAACTAAAATAATTTCATTAGTAGATAGATATTTGTAATTTTTGTTAAGTATATCAAATTAATTGTACAATAAAAAATAGCTTGTAAAAGAAAAAATTCTATTATATGTGTGAAATATTCAAATAATACATATTTGTGAGTTAGATTAAAATAATATAATTACATTAGTTTTAAAATAGATAGTTTTACAAATTTGTAAAGTATATCAAATTAATTTAGAATAAAAAGATAACTTAAACAGAAAATTCTATTTTTTGTATGGAATGTTTTTTAATACATATTTGTGAGTTTCATTAAAATAAAATAAATATATTAGTTTTAAAATAGATATTTTACAAATTTTTAAAGTTTAATCAAATTAATTTTAGAATGAAAAAATAACTTCTAAGAAAAAATTCTATTATATGTATGGAATGTTTTTTAAATACGTATTTGTGAGTTTGATTAAACTAACATAAATATATTTTAAAAAAAGATATTTTAAATCTTTTTAAAGTAACTTAAATTAATTTTAGTATAAAAAAAAAACTTATTAAAGAAAATTCTATTATATGTATGGAATGTTCCATTAATACATAGTTATGAGTTTGCTTTATTCGTATAGCTACACAATAAGTAGAGTTTAATGTAATTTTATTAGTTAACAATACTTAATTTTATTTAGTTATTATTTATTCTATACCATATTCTATGCAAGTATTGAGCTATTTTGTTTGAATGTAATTGTAAATGGGTTGTTTGCATGTGATTAATTTAACTAAATTAGTGAAGTTTGATTACATGTATTACAATAATTATCTTCATTTTAATATTTTGCCCAATGTTTTTAGATTGGTTCAAAATTATTCAATACATTATATTAACTTTGATATCCGTTTGATAAAATAATATGCTTGCAGTTTTAGAACACAATTACATTTTTTTTCAAAGTGGTAATACATTGAAATACTAACTTATTTGAAACTATTTTAAAGAAATAATCTTATCATAAAGTTTAAATTTTTTTTCAGACGATTGTAATTTTTTTTAATCATAATTTATGTAAATATCTTTATCTAATTGCGTATTACATACTTATATTAAAGAGCTTAGTGAAAAAACGTGCTAAGTGATATTATTGGAAAAATTGAGCTTTTTGTATCGACGAACAGATTATTTCATCCATTAAAATTTTCCTTTAAGTTTATGAAAGGGGGGAAACTTGTTAAGTATATTTTTATCGACTTGTAAGTATTCTATTTAACAGATTTAAGTGCAAATAAAAAAAACTTTATAGCGTATTTTCTCGTTTTCAACTTTTTGTCACTTAGCACGTTCTTCCATTAGCTCTTCGGTTGTGGTTTAAGAATAAAATTATAAGAACTAGCATTAACATTATTTTAGAGAGGAATTTTGACGACGTATTTAAGTGCACAATATTCGATTATTTGTTGTAAATGTATCACTTTCATGCAATACATTTATTTCTTTGAAATTGATGAAGTTCCATCTGAACTAGCTGACGATTTTTATTTTTTCATCGTAATTTTCTTCGGTTATTTTTCTCATTTAATGTGAAATATTTTAACCCTTTAAATAAAGAGATATACATATTGTCATAATGTAGTCTTGATATATTTTGTTGTTTCAGGTTTTTCTTTATTTTTGACGACTCTTTATTTTAAAATAGCTTTTTTTCTTGAATAAGTTGAATTATAATGACTGTTAGCTGTTTTGATATATTTTAGTAGTTTATAGTATTTGCAAATTTCTATGTTTTAGTAAAAAATAATTTTAAAATTAAAATTATTATGAACCATTTACGTTTCTATGGGGCAATAATTTGCCAATTCTATTACAATTACCTGATGGTAAATCAATCTTCAAAATAGTTGCCCCTTTTTATTATAGTTAAAATAAATAATTAACAGTTTCGTCGATCAAAGATTTAGAAAAAGTTTTTAAAGGCGAATGAGCTCGATTGACCGTGGGTCCCCAAATCAGTGCCACTTTGTTAATAAATTAGAAAAAATATTTTCGAAGGGAAATTTCTTCAGCTGTACTGAATATTGTTTACAAATTTTTTTAATATGATAATCCCATTTTTTTAAAAAGAGGCATTTTGGTTTGGAGACCCTGGGTCAATCGGGCTCATTCGCCTTTAATGTTTTATAAACTTCTAAATGTTTCTGCTATTAGTTACTATTTCTAAAGGAACTCGAATTCATAAAAAGTCTATATTCTTATACCTACCTAATTTTTGGATCTTCATTTGGTTTAAAAGTTTTAAATAAGAAATAGTTCTTTTAAAAAATATTTTTTATGCTAAAATAACATATTTTAAATTTCAGTTCACTCTATTATACCAAGTTTTAAGACCCTCTTCCTGAGTATATTATGACTATAACATGAATTACTTGGATTTGGTACATCTGGAGGATTCTTCTATTTTCTGGTAAGTTTTTGAAGAATTCGTCGGTGGAACATCAAGGTCTGTGAAATTTTTCGATTTTTTTTTATTTATTAATTTGTATGCTGAACTTAAAAGAATTAACCACTCTAATTTAAAATATAATATTTTTGAATAGTGGAGGATTGAAAATAAATTTTTGGAGAATTGGGGTGGGCACTTAAAAGATGAAAGATTTCATAGAATTTCAGGGCACTGAAAAAGATGCTTATCTCAAATGGTGTGGAAGCTTATTCATTATAATAATAGGTTATTTTGTAATGGTATTTTGTGTATTTACTTTTATTTATTAATTGTCTATAAATAACGTATGGATAGAAACATTATTACATTTAGCTATGAATGCCGCTTACACACGGATAAAACACAATAATTTTGCAAAGTATTGGTTGTATATAAATCGAGTATTTTAACAATATGTAAAGCAAAGGCTTCTATTGAACAGTATTTTGAAACTACTGAAAGTATAGATAATTATCTTTAATTAAGATTGTACAATTTGAAAAATAAAATATTTATAAAAGTTGGTATTTATTTCCTTAAATTGCTTATAATTCAAAATATATTTACAATCTTTAGTATATTTATAAATGTGTAAATTAATTAATAAAAACTTATTACTGTTTATAATATTTATAGTATTTATTCAAGAGTTTTCATTCTACTTCTCAAAATCTGCTTTCATTTGAATTTTTAATATATTTTTACCATGAAGTCTGAAGATAAAGTTTATTGTGATTGTTTATTCAAGGTTTTTAACAACGTGATTGATTTTAGTTGCATGCTTATAAGTAGCAATCTATTTGATTAAGGCTTTTATGATTTCGTGCATTTATTTTAATTCTTGGGTTTTTTTATTCTTTGTTTAATCTGTATTAATTTTTCTGTGTTTTGTTGATATAATACATTGTTAATCTTTATATGTATTTGATGTATTGTTTAATCTCTATGAACTTTTCTGTGTTTAGTTGATGTACATCGTTAATCTTAATATGTATTTGATGTATTGTTTAATCTTTATGAATTTTTCTGTGTTTAGTTCATGTACATTAGAATTCGATTGTTCAATTATGTAAACAAGCACCTAAAACAAAATAATTTACAATATGTGACTTTTATTAATTAACCAGTTCAGGTACACAGGTTCCGTATTTGACTTTTTGCAATAAAATGAATATTTACAGATATAGCGGTGGAACTATACTACTCCAACAAAAAGGTTTAAAAATGTATGTGTAAAGAAACTGCGTTGTAGGACAAATATTTTAGCCTGCCTTTGCCATGTCAAGAATTAAAATTGTACAATTGAATACGTACTGCAACGTTACGTACGCAAACTCTATGTAGCTGACAAATCGGGCCTATGTTTTTAATTTACTAAAATGGGCGTAAATGAAGGACATTTATCAACTAGTGCAATTCTCTAAGATGTATGGTTTTCTAATTGGTAGAAGAGGTGGTGCAAAAGTGGAGGTCCAGTTTGTTTTTAGGTTGTGAAAAAACCCGATGGAAAGCAATATTTTAACTTGGGTTTTCTTATTTAACTTGGGTTTTCTTATAACACGTCTTTATAATATTACTACTAGGGGACTGCAAGTCAAAATCCAAAAAACTAAGTACTTAATAAAAAAAATAGAAATTGGAAAGTTCGTCTTTCTTCGATTTTTTAAAAAGTGAGGGTATTATGGAAACAACCCTAACATAACAATAAATCAATTTGTGAACACATTATGTTGTTGGAATATTGAACTAGAAGCATTATTTGTTGTTCGCTATATCCGTTAACGTCTTATGTCTCTTATGGTGATGTATTTACATTGTCCTCATATGCATGTTTCCAAGCTACCCACATTGAAACTCAAATTGGATTCGACGACTTAAATTAAGAAAAATCAATCCTAAGGTAAGAAAAAGTTTACTTATGATTGATTGAAATCCAACAATAACAATACCTTCCTTTTTATTCCTTTTTCGAATTCTACGAAACAAATTTCCATACCTCTAAGATAAATTGGACAAAATGTATCACAAAATTACTCCAAAAAACTTTACGAAAATGTCGAAACACAAAATAGCCCTCAAATTTTAACTAAAACGCCCGACTGTTTCTTAGCTTTATAACGGAACAATTAGGGACGAGAGTGATTGTTTACAGCAGTCAGTACAAGGGAACAGCTTCCTTATAACTAAAAAACATGGCAAAATACTCGTCTTGATTATTTTAGTAAACAAGAAAATAAGCATAAAATAACAACGTTTTTAGGTGCGTTAAATCTCTTCAGGAGTAGTTCAAAATTTACTCCATATGCATTTTAGGGTGGAAAATGTACTCTGTATGGTAGGCACGTTTTCTAGTTCTCTTGTGTTTGATACCATGCTGCTAAACATTATATTTACTTTTTGGAAAAGTAGTAATGTTAGTTTGTAGATATAAGTGTAAGTATAAGGTAATGATATCCTGTTTTCCTCAAAATTAATAAAAGTAAAAGATACACAATCAAAATAAAAAAAAATAATGAAAACAAGCCCGGTTTCTCCCAACATTACATGTAACCTGTATTTATATTTACTATGCCCTCTAACATGAATTAAATTTACTATATAATACTATGGAACCTAAATTTTCTAAATCCTACTATATAGCCTGAATTTATTTTAATTTTCAAGTTATTTAAATTTTATTTCTAAATTTTAATATAAAAGAAATTATTTAGATGTTGCTTTATTAAAAAAAATTAGGAACTAAGGTTCTGTTCTCAAACTATTTCAATAAATTTCAAAAATTTTGTTGAAACTAATTTGTTTAGTAGGCCCACTGGCTCAGTGGTAGTGCTTCGCATTGCCACGCCACAGGTCCGGGGATAGAATCGCGGATTGGGCGAGGTTGATCCCTCCTTTCATCCCTTGAGTGGGTCGATAAAATGGGTACCAAGCATGCTTGGGAACTAAACCCTGGGAGTTCTGCGTGAACCCCAGAGCCCTGGGTCACGAAAGCTGAAATGGCCACGGCAGGCTTTGGCCCAGTAATGGGATGTTGCGCCGAGGTGTTCTTAAATTGTTAAGTTTTTTTTTACGTTGCAGATGGCCGGGAAAAGATTAACACGAAAGGGATTCCTGATTCTTTGCTGAAAGGATTGATTTTTTTAAAGAATACAACTCGAAAAACGGTAGGAATTACCTTTTTAGTAACTTTTTAATAACTTTGTTTATAAATTAAAAAGATTTATATTCTATAGTTTTTTTTGCCTACCCATCTGTGTGTATATCTCTACTAAAAGAATTTCTGTGAGTATCAAAATAACGAAAGATATTACGGATGTTTCTGAATCTTTGCTGAAAAAATTGGATTGATTATTTTAAAGAAAACAACTAAAAAAACGGTAGGGATTATCTTTTTAGTTAACTTTTTATTAATTTTGTTTATGAATTAAAAAGCTATATATTCTACAGTTTTTTTTTGCCAACCTGTCTGTGTCTTTGCTAAAATAATTTCTTTGAGTGTCAAAATAACAGAAAATAAGATACTTTTTTTTTAGTTCTAAAGGAACTTCTTGTTTCTTAAATACATTTTCAAAGACTGAAAAATATAAGTGAACTCATTAGCATTTTAAACATAAAATATAATTGGACTTATTAGCATTTTCTTTTTGCTTCTGCTCTACTATATAAAATTACAAAGATTTTTTTAAAGTTGGCAAAGAGCTATTTTATCAACTTAAAATGGGAAATAATTTCTTCATGGTTAAAAGTGATAATGTGATAAACACAGCCTTTGCGGGCTTTTATATCAGCATTGGCCTTTATGCCAGTCTTTCATGCTAAAAAAAAATTAACTACTTCGTTTTATTTCGAATAAAATTGTTTTTTTTCTGTTCCAGGTGTGAAGATTGATTCCAATAATTTTATTTCAATAAAAATCCGAGAAAAGTTTAAGTATTTAGGCCTAGTTTTTTTACATAAGTTAAAATAGAGTATTGTTTGAAATGGTAAAATGGATTGTTTAATTATTGTTTGGAATAGTAAAATAACATGTTTAATTATTGTTTGAAATGGTAAAATGATTTTTTTTATTATAGTTTGAAATGCTAAAATGAATTGCTTAATCACTGTTTGAAATGGTAACTCTAATTTACAAATTATTTCATTTAGGCATGAATCTGTTATGTATGGAAGAAGTAAGTTCAGCGAAGTAATAAATAAAAAAATACACCAAGAACATTCAAATTAACCCGTAACTTTAGTTTAGTTAAATATAGCTTAGTTAAGCCTATTTTATATAATATATAGTTATTATTGCTCATAATAAATTAGTATGCATCAGCCCAGTCTAAGTTCAGTAAACGTTCGTACAGTTCATTTATTTACTCATTCAGTTCATTTATTAAGGTTGGTTTGCTTAAGTTTTGTTCATTATAGCTAGTTTAGTATAAATTAATTTATTTGAGAGCTCTACAGTAATTTTTTGCTTCCCAGAGAATGATTGAAATAAAGTTTATCAGTCTACCTTTCTTTTAGCAGTATAGGTCTAGTCCACACTCATAATCCTTCATTAAAAATTAGGTAAATTTCAAAGAGTTTGTTTCTTACTACCCATAAATAAATTGAAAAATATATTTCTTTTAAGTGCATGACTTTATGTTTTGCATCATTCTTTTAGATTTTTAGGAAATATATGGAAGACACTCACTTGATTTCATTTTATGAGTGAGTTAAAAGTTCTGACATGAAGTGGGTGTAAGAGGCATGCTTTAAAGTGATGATGCATACACAATGCCACTTGAAGTATATTTAAAGATCATTACCACAAAAAAAATAAAGTGTTTGTGAACATTGAATTATACTTAACAGCTAATGTGGTAAGAAAAAAATAAGAAGTATAAAAAGTTTTTGTTTTAAATATTTTAAATTATCTCACGAAAATAAATTCAAAATAAAGAAACGGAATTTTGTAGTCCATAGTTATATTTAAGGTTTTTTTAAAAATTATTTTCATTTCCGTTAAATAAGGTTTCTTCTTAATTTTATTTATTTTAAAAACTTGAATTATAAAATTTAAGAAAAACTCTAGAACTATAACTAAAAGTGCGTAAACAGTTATTGCTATAAAATATCTTATTTTCTTATAATGAATTATATTTTACAGCTTCTACTGCGAAAAGAAGAATAAGGAAATAAACACGATAATTGGAAAAATTAAAAAGTATCGAATGAAAGCAGACAATTATGAAAGAAGGATTTCTTGGACAATTGGCATGATTTTAATTTTTATTCAAATTTCTTATAGTTTTTTCTTATTTTGGGAAAAGCTTATTCATGAATGCGTTAACAGCTATTGCTTAAAATGTTTTTTTAAAGTACATTTGTATATTTTAGAGCATATTTAATAGCTGGAGAAAAGGAGAATAAGGAAACTATTAGCAAGGTGCTTTAAAAATATTTTAAATGTACTCCAGAGATTTTATAACTTGTTCTCTTTTAGTTACTTTTACTCGTCTTATCATACATTTAATAAGGAATTTCTTGAACGACGCGTGTAATTCAAATTGAATTTTTTTAAAACAGTTGGTTACTGTTAGGTGAGGGATATTTGAGAAACTTTCTCTCGTAATATTTAGACTCTTATAGTTTGTTTGTTTTTAGAAATCTTTCATTTACTTTCAATAATGGTTTGGCAGCTATTGCTTTAAAATGGCTCTTTTCACCAAATATGCATGGAGTAAAGATGTATTAGCATTTGGTGCTTTCCATTGAATTATAATCTAAAACTTCTGTGGACTTAAGAAGAATCATTAAACGCACGAGGTCCTTTGAAAATGTTTTGAATTAATTCAAGAAAGTAGGAAAAATGAGAGTGTTAATGATACAGCAACTGTAATATTTATTAATTTTAAAGCTTCTTCAATTTTAGTTGCATTTATGTTTCTTAATTATCTTTCTTATTTTAGGTAATCCAGAAAAAACGATACTTTAAGTTTAGGAGAGGCTACAGTAGTTATATCTAAACTATTTTAGTTGTTTAACTCTACAATCCTTGGAGTTTGAATAAGCAGTGAGATTATTTCGTACTTTGTGAAACCATTTGCAGTTTATTTAACAGCTGCTGTGGAGGCAAGAAGAAGATAATATAGACAACATTCTGTTGAAACTAAATTATTGCAAGAAAGAAGAAATTTTTTCGAAACCAGGATATTTTCGAATAGACTTATTTAAGAGATTTTAGAGCTTGTTATCTTTCAGTTATATTTACTCATCGTATCTTACCTTGTTTAGAGGAATTTCTTGAACGACGTGCAATTAAAATTGAGAAAGGTTTTAGCAGTTATTGCTGTTAAATGTTTTAATTTCAAGCTCCTTAACAGAGAAGACGTTTCAGCATTTTGTGCTGCCAATCAAATATTATTTTGCAATTTTGCAGAGAAAAGAAGCAAATAAACAGGACAATTTGAAGTTTTGAAAACTATCCTAGGAATGAAGAAAATGTGCATAGAACAATATCTTTGGCAATTGCCATGTTTTAGAGATTTTTGAGAAACTTTCTCTCAAATTATTTAGGTTTTTATCGTTTTCTTCTTTTAAGAAATCTTTCTTTAAGTTTCAGAAATGCTTTGACAGCTATTGCTTTAAAATGGCTTATTTTGACACCAAAATATGTATGGAGCAAAGAGGTTTTAGCATTTTGTGCTTCCCATTGAATTATAATCTACAGTTACTGTTTAGAAAAGATGAATCAAGAAAAGAACAAGATTCTTTGAAAGTGATTTAAATTAATTAAAAAAATTTGGAAAATACAAAGAGTTTGAATAATACAGCAATATTTTTTAATTTTTAAAGTTTCTTTGATTTTAGTTGTATTCAAGTTTCTTTATTCCCTTTCGTATTTTATTCAATTGAGTAAAGTCGATACATTCAGTTTAAAGAAGTCTATTTTCCTTATTTCTACACTTTGCTAGGTTTTCAACTGCAAATTTTTTGAGAATAAATATATAGTGGTATGATTTAGCACTTTTGTGCGACCAATTAAAGTTAATTTAACTATTGTTGCAGAGAAAAGAAGAAGATAAAGTGAAAAAGATCGTATGGAAACTGAATTTTTGCAAGAATGAAGATATACTCGAAACAAGGATATTTTTGCAAATGCTTTATTTGAGAAATTTTAGAGCTCCTTCTCTTTTACTTACAATTACATGTCTTGTCATGCTTCCTTTTTTAAGGAAATGTTTAAACAACTTTTAATTTAAATTGATATATTTGTTAGCAGTATTTGCTGTGAATCGTTTTATTTTCAAGCTTTTAATACAGTAGGCGTTTCAGCATTCTGTGCTGCTAATTAATTTATATATTGCATTTCTGCAGAGAAAAAAAATGAAATGTACACGAAAATGTGAAATTTTTGAAACTATAATAGGAAAGAAGATAAATGTGTAGAGAAAAATATCTTTGGGAATAGCTATGTTTGAAGGATTTTTTCAGAAACTTTATCTCATAATATTTAGACTCTTATAGTTTGTTTTTAGAAATCTTTCTTTTACTTTCAATAATGCTTTGGCAGCTATTGCTTTAAAATGGCTTTTTTTTTACAAAATATCCATGGAGTAAAGATGTATTAGCATTTTGTGCTTTCCATTGAATTATAATCTAAAACTTCTGTGGACTTAAGAAGAATCATTAAACGCACGAGGTCCTTTGAAAAGGTTTTAAATTAATTCAAGAAAGTAGGAAAAATGAGAGTGTTAATTATACAGCAACTGTAATATTTATTAATTTTAAAGCTTCTTCTATTTTAGTTGAATTTATGTTTCTTAATTATCTTTCTTATTTTAGGTAATCCAGAAAAAACGATACTTTAAGTTTAGGAGAGGCTACAGTAGTTATATCTAAACTATTTTAGTTGTTTAACTCTACAATCCTTGGAGTTTGAATAAGCAGTGAGATTATTTCGTACTTTGTGCCACCATTTGCAGTTTATTTAACAGCTGCTGTGGAGGCAAGAAGAAGATAATATAGACAACATTCTGTTGAAACTAAATTATTGCAAGAAAGAAGAAATTTTTTCGAAACCAGGATATTTTCGAATAGACTTATTTAAGAGATTTTAGAGCTTGTTATCTTTCAGTTATATTTACTCATCGTATCTTACCTTGTTTAGAGGAATTTCTTGAACGACGTGCAATTAAAATTGAGAAAGGTTTTAGCAGTTATTGCTGTTAAATGTTTTAATTTCAAGCTCCTTAACAGAGAAGACGTTTCAGCATTTTGTGCTGCCAATCAAATATTATTTTGCAATTTTGCAGAGAAAAGAAGCAAATAAACAGGACAATTTGAAGTTTTGAAAACTATCCTAGGAATGAAGAAAATGTGCATAGAACAATATCTTTGGCAATTGCCATGTTTTAGAGATTTTTGAGAAACTTTCTCTCAAATTATTTAGGTTTTTATCGTTTTCTTCTTTTAAGAAATCTTTCTTTAAGTTTCAGAAATGCTTTGACAGCTATTGCTTTAAAATGGCTTATTTTGACACCAAAATATGTATGGAGCAAAGAGGTTTTAGCATTTTGTGCTTCCCATTGAATTATAATCTACAGTTACTGTTTAGAAAAGATGAATCAAGAAAAGAACAAGATTCTTTGAAAGTGATTTAAATTAATTCAAAAAATTTGGAAAATACAAAGAGTTTGAATAATACAGCAATATTTTTTTAATTTTTAAAGTTTCTTTGATTTTAGTTGTATTCAAGTTTCTTTATTCCCTTTCGTATTTTATTCAATTGAGTAAAGTCGATACATTCAGTTTAAAGAAGTCTATTTTCCTTATTTCTACACTTTGCTAGGTTTTCAACTGCAAATTTTTTGAGAATAAATATATAGTGGTATGATTTAGCACTTTTGTGCGACCAATTAAAGTTAATTTAACTATTGTTGCAGAGAAAAGAAGAAGATAAAGTGAAAAAGATCATATGGAAACTGAATTTTTGCAAGAATGAAGATATACTCGAAACAAGGATATTTTTGCAAATGCTTTATTTGAGAAATTTTAGAGCTCCTCCTCTTTTACTTACAATTACATGTCTTGTCATGCTTCCTTTTTGAAGGAAATGTTTAAACAACTTTTAATTTAAATTGATATATTTGTTAGCAGTATTTGCTGTGAATTGTTTTATTTTCAAGCTTTTAAAACAGTAGGCGTTTCACCATTCTGTGCTGCTAATTAATTTATCTATTGCATTTCTGCAGAGAAAAAAAATGAAATGTACACGAAAATGTGAAATTTTTGAAACTATAATAGGAAAGAAGATAAATGTGTAGAGAAAAATATCTTTGGGAATAGCTATGTTTGAAGGATTTTTTCAGAAACTTTATCTCATAATATTTAGACTCTTATAGTTTGTTTTTAGAAATCTTTCTTTTACTTTCAATAATGCTTTGGCAGCTATTGCTTTAAAATGGCTTTTTTTACAAAATATCCATGGACTAAAGATGTATTAGCATTTTGTGCTTTCCATTGAATTATAATCTAAAACTTCTGTGGACTTAAGAAGAATCATTAAACGCACGAGGTCCTTTGAAAAGGTTTTAAATTAATTCAAGAAAGTAGGAAAAATGAGAGTGTTAATTATACAGCAACTGTAATATTTATTAATTTTAAAGCTTCTTCTATTTTAGTTGAATTTATGTTTCTTAATTATCTTTCTTATTTTAGGTAATCCAGAAAAAACGATACTTTAAGTTTAGGAGAGGCTACAGTAGTTATATCTAAACTATTTTAGTTGTTTAACTCTACAATCCTTGGAGTTTGAATAAAGCATGAGATATTTCGTATTTGTGCCACATTTGCAGTTTATTTAAACAGCTGTTGGAGGCAAAAGAGATAATTAGACAACATTCTGTTGAAACTAAATTATTGCAAGAAAGAAGAAAATTTTTCGAAACCAGATATTTTTCGAATAGACTTTTTAAGAATTTTAGAGCTTGTTATCTTAGTTATATTTACTCATCGTATCTTACTTGTTTAAAGGAATTCTTGAAACACGTGCATTAAAATGAAAAGGTTTTAGCAGTTATTGCTGTTAAATGTTTTAATTTCAAGCTCCTAACAGAAGACGTTTTCAGCATTTTGTGCTGCCAATCAAATTTATTTTGCAATTTTGCAGAGAAAAGAAGAATAACAGGACAATTGAAGTTTAAAACTATCCTAGAATGAAAAAATGTGCATAAACAATATCTTTGGCAATTGCCATGTTTTAGAGATTTTGGAACTTTCTCTCAAATTTTTAGGTTTTATCGTTTTCTTCTTTTAAGAAATCTTCTTAAGTTTCAGAAATCGTTTGACAGCATGCTTTAAAATGGCTTATTTTGACACCAAAATATGTATGGAGCAAAGTTTTTAGCATTTGTGCTTCCATTGAATTATAATCTACATTACTGTTTTAAAAAGATGATCAAGAAAAGACAAGATTCTTTGAAAGTGATTTAAATTAATTAAAAAAATTTGGAAAATACAAAGAGTTTGAATAATACAGCAATATTTTTAATTTTTAAAGTTTCTTTGATTTTAGTTGTATTCAAGTTTCTTTATTCCCTTTCGTATTTTATTCAATTGAGTAAAGTCGATACATTCAGTTTAAAGAAGTCTATTTTCCTTATTTCTACACTTTGCTAGGTTTTCAACTGCAAATTTTTTGAGAATAAATATATAGTGGTATGATTTAGCACTTTTGTGCGACCAATTAAAGTTAATTTAACTATTGTTGCAGAGAAAAGAAGAAGATAAAGTGAAAAAGATCGTATGGAAACTGAATTTTTGCAAGAATGAAGATATACTCGAAACAAATATTTTTGCAAATGCTTTATTTGAGAAATTTTAGAGCTCCTTCTCTTTTACTTACAATTACATGTCTTGTCATGCTTCCTTTTTGAAGGAAATGTTTAAACAACCTTTAATTTAAATTGATATATTTGTTAGCAGTATTTGCTGTGAATCGTTTTATTTTCAAGCTTTTAATACAGTAGGCGTTTCACCATTCTGTGCTGCTAATTAATTTATCTATTGCATTTCTGCAGAGAAAAAAAAATGAAATGTACACGAAAATGTGAAATTTTTGAAACTATAATAGGAAAGAAGATAAATGTGTAGAGAAAAATATCTTTGGGAATAGCTATGTTTGAAGGATTTTTTCAGAAACTTTATCTCATAATATTTAGACTCTTATAGTTTGTTTTTAGAAATCTTTCTTTTACTTTCAATAATGCTTTGGCAGCTATTGCTTTAAAATGGCTTTTTTTACAAAATATCCATGGACTAAAGATGTATTAGCATTTTGTGCTTTCCATTGAATTATAATCTAAAACTTCTGTGGACTTAAGAAGAATCATTAAACGCACGAGGTCCTTTGAAAAGGTTTTAAATTAATTCAAGAAAGTAGGAAAAATGAGAGTGTTAATTATACAACAACTGTAATATTTATTAATTTTAAAGCTTCCTCTATTTTAGTTGCATTTACGTTTCTTAAGTAATTATCTTTCTTATTTTAGGTAATCCGGAAAAAACGATACTTTAAGTTTAGGAGAGGCTACAGTAGTTATGTCTAAACTATTTTAGTTGTTTAACTCTTTAATCCTTGGAATTTGAATATGCAGTGAGATGATTTCGTACTTTGTGCCACCATTTGCAGTGAATTTAACAGCTGTTGGGGAGGCAAGAAGAAGATAAAATGGAGAACATTCTGTGGAAACTAAATTATTGCAAGAAAGAAGAAAATTTCGAAACCAGGATATTTTTGCAATAGACTTATTTAAGAGGTTTTAGAGCTTGTTCTCTTTTAGTTATATTTACTCTTCGTATCTCACTCTGTTTAAAGGAATTTATTGAACGCCGTGCAATTAAAATTGAGAAAGGTTTTAGCAGTTATTGCTGTTAAATGTTTTAATTTCAAGCTCCTTTACAGAGAAGACGTTTCAGCATTTTATGCTGCCAATCAAGTATGATTTTGCATTTTTGCAGAGAAAAGAAGCAAATAAACAGGACAATTTGGACTTTTGAAAACTGTCCTAGGAATGAAGAAAATGTGCATAGAACAATATCTTTGGCAATTGCCATGTTTTAGAGATTTTTGATGAACTTTCTCTCAGATTATTTAGGTTTTTATCGTTTTCTTCTTTTAAGTAATCTTTCTTTAAGTTTCAAAATGATTTGACAGCTATTGTTTTAAAATGGATTATTTTCACACAAAAATATGTATGGAGCAAAGATGTTTTAGCATTTTGTACTTCCCATTGAATTATAATCTACAATTTCTGTTTAGAAAAGAAGAATCAAGAAAAGCACAAGGTCATTAGAAAGTGATTTCAATTAATTCAAGAAATTTGGAAAATTCAAAGAGTGTGAACTTAATGTATGATTAAACCACTTGGTTATACATCAAAAAGCCCCGGTTTCCCTTGCATTTTACAGCTTCTGTAGGGAAAAGAACAACAAGGAAATGTACACGGTGCTTTTTAGTTTTTTTTATCACTGCAAGTAAGTAGAGAAATACAAAGAATAGGTATAATATGGCAATTGGAATATTTTTTAATTTTGAATTTCTTTCTATTTTAGTTACATTAATGCAACATGCTTGTCTTAGTTGTTTCTTTTAGTAGGCTCTTTTTTTAGTATAACTTATAACACTCTTTTTCTATTTTCAGATAAACGGTAATCTCCGATTATTATTTTAACGACTGTTACAACTCTGATGGAAAAGTTGGTAACGGTTATAATTTTTCAGTTAAATCTGAATCCATACTTTTATTTTTCGCAAAGACTTTTGTTGCAGACTCAAGAATGTAGATATTTATCTTTTATTATCATGGTAATAAGCATATGTTGAAATTTTGGTATAAGTAAGTTCCATAACATGCAGCTCAATTGTTTTAAGCTCAGTATAATAAAGTTCAAGCTCAGTATAATACAGTTCAAGCTTAGTATAATACAGTTTAAGCTCAGTATAATACAGTTCAAGCTCAGTATAATACAGTTCAAACTCAGTATAATACAGTTCAAGCTCAGTATAATACAGTTCAAGCTCAGTATTAATACAGTTCAAGCTCAGTATAATACAGTACAAGCTCAGTAAACGCATTGTAATGCATTCAATTAAAGGCAATGTGTGCATTTCACTTAAGTTTAGTTATTTTCAATTCATTGCAATGCATTCATGTCAGTACAATATGGATTTCAGTTATCTTTAATGCAGGTAAAGTCAATGCAATACAAATTAGTTTGAAACAGTACATAATCTAGTTCAGTTCATTTAATTTAGTTTCGGTTCATGTAAGTTTAGTTTTAGTTATAAGTTAGGATTAGTTTTATATTTAGTTTTAGCTTTAAGTTATGACTAGTTTTATATTTAGTTTTAGATTTAAATTTAGACTTAGTTTTAGTATTAAATTTAATGCTTTGTTTTAGTAATAAAACTAATATTTTTCAATATTCTTTCAGACACACTATACAGACCACCACAGATCTTTTTACAAAACGATTAGATGTTATAAATAAGTTTTTTTGTTATTTTATATAATATGTTTAACTACCTTTACTTTTTTTTAGGGTTTTCATTTTGTGAATTAAAACCACAGTTTTTCAGATGGTTTTAACAGAAACACATTTTAGAAGTAAGAAAAGATTTATTGACTTCGTGGCATTTAAATTATACAAAAATTACTATAATCGCTATATAACTAATAGTTTTTTATTAATTTATTTTCTTTTACAATTCTAATAGTTGAAAAATTCCAAAAAAATTATAAATTCCCTAAGTTCTTTGCTATGCATCTTTGAAAGAAATAGGTAAACTAATTCCAAGAATCAGAAATGTTACTCACTATTTTAATTGCACGGTCAGATTTTAAAAAAAAAGATAGAACCGGGTGATTGCGTTAAT
Source organism: Oedothorax gibbosus (assembly GCA_019343175.1). NCBI lineage: Eukaryota > Metazoa > Arthropoda > Arachnida > Araneae > Linyphiidae > Oedothorax > Oedothorax gibbosus. Next base: position 305,763 of record JAFNEN010000498.1, read on the forward strand.
GGTTTTTCATAAATATCTATAGACATTACACATCATTTTTTTTCAACAAATTGTTTGTTAACTGCTATTTTGTAAATGCAAAGGTCTGTAACTCTATTCTAAAATTTTTTTAAAAAATCTATAGTACATCGCACTTTGCGCGGAAAAGGGACGTATATGGACAACTGTTACTTTTCGTTGGGAACGTTTCTAATATGTTCACTATATCAATGAGAGTTACGTTATTTATCCTTGTGATACAATTGACGGTGACACTTTATTGAAATTACATTTTTCTTTTTAGAGCAAAAGATGTCAAATTGTAAAATGCAATATTTTTGAATAATGAAGATTCCTGAGGAATTGTGTGTTTCATTGTGAATTGTTAATTTCTATTATTTGTATAAAAAATTTAAATCAATGAAATAACAATAAAATTTTAGTTAACAAAAGAGTAAATTGAGAAATGAATTGATTGTAGCCTCCTTTAATAAACTGTTTTTTGGCATGCACATTCGTTATTTCCTCATTTCTGTTTTTTTTTTTATTCCAGGCATATTGCTCCTATTATCATAGAAAAAAAAAAGATTTTTCAAACTTTTCCAAAAATGCAGTTCATAATATAAAAGGTCCGTGTCGGATAGCTTGTCTCCAACCGAAATAAAACCAATTTAAAAAGCTCAATCCTCATTTTTGTAACTTTTAATATAATACAGTTTTTGCCCGGTATCTCAATTTTTAATGATAATAGGAAAAGTTGCTACTGGTACTACAATGATTTTAAAAGCAATATTTTATGACTAAATGCGATAGAATCTTATTTTGCTCTTTTAAATTTTTACCTTCTCAAAATGTCCAAGCTCAATACCGTGAAAAAGTCATATCAGTCCAATCCGTTAACATAAACTCTTTTATCGCTTCCTTCAAATTCTCGTTAACAGGGATCGACTATAATTGGAAGAGCTATTGTTAAAACAGATCTTAATTTTTTTTATCTTTCTTAAAATATAACTTTGAAATTGACTTAGCTTTATGTCCTTTGTATTTTTAAGTAAGTTTGATTGATAAACTAAATTTTAAATCTTAAATATATTGTCAAAATGGGCATGCTTCACTTCGTGAGTGGCATCAGTTCCAATGGTATTGTTTTCATTCTCGATCCTTCTGAAATTGCATTTGTTTTAAACAATACAATATTTTCTTACCTATCTAAAACGAATTTTGTGTACAAACTTTTCTTTCAGTAGATATAAAGCTTTTCTATGTTCGTGAATCACGTAAAATCGCTGGCCTTTATTTTTTCGCCTAAGACAAAATATCACGAAAACTGAATGGATATTAATTTTAATGATTAAAACTTATTATGATATAAATTTAAGTTTAAATTATTAAATATATAGATTTAAGTGTTCTTCATACATAATGTAATGATTTAAATGATATGAAAAATTTAAGTTATATGGGATTTAAAGTGTCTCATTCATACATAATTGTAATGATTTAAAATTTATTATGAATATTTAGTGTAATGGTTTAAAGTTTATTATGAATATTAAATACAATGGTTAAAAATTTACTATGCATAAGTAATTAAAATTTTAATTAATAAAATATCGTTTAAATTAAATTAATAAAATATCGTTTAAATTAAATTAATAAAATATCGTTGAAATTAAATTAATAAAATATCGTTGAAATTAAATTCATAAAATATCGTTGAAATTAAATTAATAAAATATCGTTGAAATTAAATTCATAAAATATCGTTGAAATTAAATTAATAAAATATCGTTGAATGGGAATATTTCTTATGATGTCATGCTCTTCATACTGCGATTTCATTGGTAGTTTCGTTTTCTTTGACAAAGTGTTGAAAGAAGCTCATTATATTTAATTAAAAGTAATCAAGTACTAATATTAATTTAGGTACAAAAACTTCACACGCTTCAAATGTAAAATTTAGTTAATATAGAAATGAAGGAATACTGGACGTCCAAAGAGTGGTTTATTGTAAACAAAGCCTATTTTAGAGTTTGTAAAGGACGCAGGGGCCGGAGCCTAGCTCGGCACGCCAAAAAGCACACAACTTTACATCTCGAGGTCTAATTGAAAAGTGCGTCACAGCTACAGATTATTATTGTTTGTTCTTCGATTGACCAATCAGGGTTGATCATGAATTATGAGAGAGGTTTAAGGCCACAGTAAAATATTTGATGACTAAACAGTTTTTGTGAGAACGGCATTGAGCTAGAAGGGAAACTGGAGTGAGGTGTCAGCGAGCCGAAAACCCACTCACACCCTTTTGAGCGAACCGGGCAGAAAAGGCAGGGCCGGATTTCTAAACAGGTTATGTAGGCTGTAGCCTAGAGCGGCGAATTTTTAGGGGCGGCAAATTTTACACCAATTAAAACGGCATTCGGTATAAAAAAAATTATTATAAAGATACTAATATTTGTAAGAAAGAAAACAAATAATTTACATTAATGCGTAAACAGTAAACGTATATGTAGTACTAATATTTAGTAGCAAACATGGCCATTTTAAGTGATCAGTTATGAGAAAATGAAAATATCTGATTTTCTAATTATATTGTATTTTAAAAAAGCATATTTTCCTTTTATATTCGTTGGGATAATTTTAAACAGCACATACCACCCTATTTTACAGCTAACCAGCTATCTTTCCCAGAAGGGCGAGAATATTATGACAGGGGCGGCAAATCGATCGTAGCCTACAAGCGGCAAAACTTTAAATCCGGCCCTGAGAAAAGGACTATTTTCCCTACTCTTGTATAAGACCCCTCTATCATATTGACTTGGGCTCAGTGGCGCACTCAGAAAATAATTAGGGGGGGGGGGGGGGGCTGACCGGTTGGTCCTTGGGCCAACCAAAGGAAAACTTTTTAAAATTCCTAAGAATAACCGATATTTTAAGTCTTTACTTTAAGTTTATTTTAGGGGGCTGGGGAGCCCAGTCGGTTAGGCATTCGCCTAGCATGCGGAAGGTCCCAGTTTCGGGTCCGGGCATTGCGAAAATAACTGCCGACCTATAAACGGCCCGTACAGCCAAAAATGTCCGACAAATAATACCACGTGTAGCGGGAGTGCACGTTAAATATACTTCAAAGTCCTAACGCTGCGTACGATGTCGCCCTAAACGGTTGCGTTGGGTGCCTACTCAGGTGTCGGCTCGTCACTTGATGGCCCGTCGCCAATAGCCCTCGTGTAGCTCTGGTGCGACGATAATTCAAACTAACCTAACTAACCTTGGGTTTATTTTAGCTCTTTGAATGCAAGTTTTGAGTAGGGACTATAGAAATGAATGATAAAACCCAGCAGATAATATAAAACTTTAGGTTTTATTTTGACAAAATCTTTTTATATCAGCTGTCTTAACAAAACAAAATTCAGTCTTTGGGTCTTCGTCAGTATGGATAATACACTGTCTGTGTCAACTGGAATTTCTCTGTGGATATTAAGATTGGCTAAGCCATTTAGCCTACTCTCAGACATCGTGTTTCTTAGGTATGTCTTGATTCTCCGAAGAGTGGAAAAGGCGAGAGCTCTGCTGTGCTGGTCGATACAGGTATAGTGATGAAAATCTTAAGTAGGAGGATATGGATCTTTGGAAAGATTGTTTTATCACAAATACATAATTCTCCCACCGCCATCACAAACAAACAAAGCAAGCAAGCGCGAGAAATGTTCCTTTGCGGAATTTGAAATATATGAAATACGTTATATATATATATTTTTAGTGCATTTCTTAGGAATAGGAATGCAGCTATTTATTTCGTAGCTGTTGTGAAACTTTATAGTTGACTCCAGCAAACCAGTATTCAGTATGCGATGTGTCCACTATTGGCGGATTTAAAAACAGATTGTAATTTTCTTGAGGGTTTTTTTCTACAGCCCCTTTATCCCTTCCCCCCTCCCCCGTGGGTGCGCGCCTGCTTGGGATCCTACTCCTAAATGTATTTTAACATTTTTACTTCAAAAGAACTAACTTTCTTTAACTTTAAATTCCAACTTTTTTAAGAAATAACCATGTGGATCACTAACTAAGAACCAGCGAAGACGAACCCAATAACGAAATAGGCAAGTTTCTAGGTTTTCTGCCCGGTTCGTTTCTGTGCTGTGTATTCCTCCGCGTTTCGTTATTGGACCAGCTCGTTTGCTGCCCTGTTCACTGAATCACACACCTCACTCCAGTTTTCCTTCTAGCTCAATGGGGAACGGTTACTTGGTGCGACTCGATGACGCTTTTGTTGGGATGTTAAAGATATTAATTAGTGATATTAAAGATATGTGAAAAAGGTAATTTAAGTTATTAAGTTTAATTGGGGTTCAAAATATAAGATTTTGAGGGGGTTAAGTTATAATATGTCATATATATATGAGACAATATTCCCACTATTAAAAAACCTACAATATTCCCATTATTAAAATATCTTCAATATTATAAAATCATACACCTTTGTCAACTTAAGTAATCATAGCCCTTTGTCAACCTAACTGGATTTTATCCTTGACACGTTCTTACAAAAAGCGCTTTCCTCAGCCCGGTTCCCACGGGAATGACCAACCACGTGATCAGTCTCCACTAAAACGATCCCAGTAACTTGCGTACTTATTAACTAGCTCTCGACCCGAGAGGCCGCGCTTTTGTTCTGCTAAGTTTGGCAACTGCGCACTTCAAAATTTACCTCGAACCTGATAATAAGAAGTAACTATATATCCTGCTTTTGATTGATTTTTGGGCTGTCACATTTATGACATATAACGCGTTCACATGTGCTGGGAAATTGGCGGCATTTAGCCGGCAATCTCGTGAAACCTTATAACCCCGTTCACATGTATTAGCCGGCATTCTGGAAATCACGTATTGGGTACGTCACATCCTGTTTGCTTGTTTTGATTTGATGCTCGAGCTTCGAGATCTTGTCCTTGTGTTCTTTTTAACGTTTCTTAGTTAGCGATGTCGTCGCAAGAATTACTAAAAACAATTATTTTGTTAAAAATTCGTAGACAGACATCTATCGATTTTATTGATGATGAAGAAAGTAGGAGGTTGTTGCGAATACAAAACTGGATTCATTTGATTTCCAAAGTAATAAACTCGACTTTACAATTGGCCTTCCCAGAAAGATCTTTATGATCATACGAAGCTAATAAAAACGACTTCAGCATGAGTCCACTTGCTCGCCATTTTTGCTTTTGTTGTGAGTGATCACCAAAGCCGAAATGCATCATGGGGGGGGGGGGGGGGGTAATGAAATCGTTACTACCCAGGCAGTGGGTACATTTTCGCACCGCAATTTTCCCTACAGAGGGATTTTCTTTCCTGAAAGCCGGTTAATAGCCGGCATTTGCCCTGCATGAGAACGGGCCCATATAGTGAATTTGAAAATTTTGCTATTAATGTACCTGTATAGTATGCTGTGTATTTAGTTAATAATTAACAATATAAATGACCTTTAATTAATATCAACAATTTACAATAATATTTTAGTGTCAAAAGATATAAAATAACAATCGACAAACAACCATTAGATCCAAATAGATCAATTACTAAATCATGAGACTTCGATTTGTATACATATAAAAGTTCAGCATGCAAAAGTACAGCGTTAAGCGGCACTTTTCTAAATCTTAAAAAAAGGAGGAAAAATATATGAGTGCTTTCTAACTTGAATCAAAATATAAACCGATAATCAGCGCCAACTTGGCACTCCTTTTGCCCCTATATCTATGCTCTTGACTTCCAAAGTCATCTCAAAGTACATTTACTCAGATCAGTGGATTAGCCTACCAAAATGTTAAACAAATGACAATCCAGAAAAAAGTTTAGTTTCAGCCATTTGGCAACAAAATTATGTTATGATTTTGCTTTGCTTGGTGGAAAAGAAAATAGACTAAATAGAGGTGATATCTTAAATTCTAAGATTAAAATATGGCGGAAAATATGCAATCGTATTCATATGAAGGAGCAAAACCTATAACTCTTGTGAAATGGAAAATTCGAAAAGGAAGCCAATTATCCCAAACAGTTCTCTTTCATTACAAACAAGAAGCTACAAATAGTAAAGAACCGATTCTTAAGTTTAAGTCTACTATTGGCGGGACAGTTTCTGAATTGGTTGCCGCTGAAGGAGAAGTAATTAAGCCTGGGTAAATATTTGTAACTCTTTGGTTTTGCAAACTCACTTTTTACAGACTATAACCCAAAAAGAACGTAAATAAAACACGATTTATGAACGTTTAATGATTTCATAGTTGAAGAGTTAACTAGTTAATTCTAAACAAAAGGCTTTAATTCCTTTAATTTTCCATTGTTAGAGGTTCTTCGCATTCCTAAATTATTCCTTTTTACTCTAAAGTTTCCAACTTTGGCTCTGTGCTACGTTGAAACTTGCTAAAGAACATACTTCAATAGTCTTACCCATCGTTGTGTTGACAACATGTTCCTTGATTTTGATAAATTGCTATTAAAAATACTCCAAACACCTCTCTATGTTAATCACATGTGATTATCCTTAAATCACATGTGATTATCCTTAAATCACATGTGATTATCAGTTAAAATACTGAATTATTTTTACCCTAACATTCACAGACATTTTTAATATCCTCACTTGGTTAGGTTATTTTTTCCAGACAGATTTAAGTATTCTGATGAAGCAGGACCTGAGTTGTAACCTTGACCAAAACTTGTAAATTTTTAAACGATAAAACCATATGTGCCAAGAATGAACATTGTTTTTTGCATATATCAGGTGCAAAGTTGTGGATATTGTCTGAATCATTATGGTTATGATTCATTCATGGTTGACTTTTTGCAATCATGAAAAATTTATGTAAGGTTGTTATACCTATAAAGATTAATCAAAATGGAACTTTGGATATTTAAATCTTGTTAATTATTTTTTACGTTTGGGAACTAAAATGGCCAAATTGTTACAGGCCCTTATATCACAGCTGTTCCCTTTCTTTGCATTTTAAACCTTTTTTAAAAAAATTAATTCGCTATTATCCGCGAAATGAAGGCTAATTCCGTATTGCCTTTGTTTCTACCTTGTATTTACAAATTGTTAGTTATTTGTTATTCTTGTAACAAATTTATTGTTTTTTATCGGGTTTTTATTTAATATAATATTATTTTGGGCTGGCTCTTATTATATTTTAATTTTAGTTAACAGTTTACTTTTTTAGTTGTAGCACTTTTACTAAAATGTACATTTTTTAGGACTGAGCTTCTGAAATTTCAACCATGCAGCCATCCTGTGATAATGAAAGACTTGTGTGGAGAATGTGGAATGGATCTCAGACAGTGGGTGCTATTTTAAATTTTGTAAAAGCAATTTTAAAAAACCTTTAATTAAAACATTGTTGTGTTGAAATAATTTTTGGTTAAATTTTACTACTGACATTTCACCTGATACCTTTTTTACTTTCAATTACCTAATTTATAAAGTTAATGGAGATTTAATGTTTTCTACACAAATTCATTTGTAGGGTGCTGATTCAAAAAGGGTTTTTTAAACTTTTGTCAGTCTGCCTGAAAACACTCTATGGCTCAAACTAAAAGAACTAAGGACTTAAAATTTTGCACACCAGTTGCTGCCTGCCTTCATAATAAGGTTTTTCAAAAAATTGTGTAAGTGCAAAGGGTAGCTGCCATAGAACTTTTTGGGTTTTAAAGGTATTGCAGAAAAACATAAATTATAGACTGCAAGTTTGATATTACACACAGGGCCGGATTTAGATTTTATGCGCCCCTAGGCCCGTGGTTTTTTGTCGCCCCCTCTTCACACCATCGTAAAGGAGGGAGAAATTTGACCTCAGAAAGGTCTTTGTGAAGATAATTTGTATTTTATTCTAATTCATCGTGAAGTAAAATTAATTAAATAAATAACGTGCTGTAGATACACACTGACAGCCAAGCGAAAGATTCGCCAGTCCAGCGTCACCTATACGAGGAAGGCAAATGGGACTTTTATTCATGGAGAGCATGTAGATGTAGACATGTACCTCTTGTATTCTATAACATTTTATGGAATTTTTCTGACAAAAAATAATGCCGAATAATTTTGCGACCCTCATCATGGTGCGACCCTAGGCCCGGGCCTATTGGTAAATCCAGCCAAATTGCTTTATAGAGGTATATAATAAATATAACCTTTACATGTGTATTGGTTTATTGAGTAGTGTTATACACCCCTAGTTTTTACTTATTTTAAAACATTGTGCTTTTTTTTACTCATTTAAATCTTTTCTAGAATGGATCGAGAAAACTTTGAAAAGCTTACATCTGCAACAACGTTTAGCATGGTGCATATAGTTCCTGAACTCAAAGTTAGCTTCGAGGTTTGTATGTAGTTAGTAATATTAGGTAAAACAATAGGTTGTAACAAATCTGCACTTAACTCGCTTCCACAATTGTGTTTACAGGAAAAAAGCCAAAAACATTAATTCTATTTTACATTTACAAGCTAAATTTGCTAGTTTCATTATTTTACTTCGAATTCAATAATTATACTATCGTTGCAAAATTAATTTATATTTTAAGATAAATATGTCATATTCCTCGCTTTTAATTAGAAGAAACATTTCATATCAACATACAAGGATCGTAGTGAAATAATTGTTGACGTCATTCAAACTGATCGATGTCGCAAAAATAAATTTATTTTAATTTATTGTCTAAAAGAATTAAAGTTTCTCGAGCGATTGTTGCGAATGGCAAATGTGATTTAATTCTAATAAAAACAGGGCCTTTAGCGATTTGTAATTCAAAGTTTTAAACGCCAAAATTAACTATTTTCATTAATCTTCTTTCTCAGATTTAATAATTAGACTTTATCGTTTGCTAAATTTGTTTGAAGTTCAGAATAATGATGTAATTTTTTTAATAAATATTTTTGTCCCCACAATTTCCATTTAAATCTTCGAATTCTTATTTATGTTTGTTAAATTAATTGCAGTCAAAAAAATTTATAATTGACAATGATGCTTTAAATAAAAGCGAAACTTAGCATATTTTTAGCCAATTCTTTTGATCTTTCTACATACTATATATAGAACCATTAAAAGAACTCTTTGTGATAATATACAATCAACCGAAGTAATCACATAAATAAATAATTTTTCAAAATGTATTTTTATTTTAACAAAAGATTTCTCGTACGTTTAACGAAATGGCAACAGGGGAAAATATTATTAAAATGGAATTGCATGTTATTTCAATGTAGAATTACCTTTTATTTTATAAATTTTAAATGAGCTTCTAGTTTAAATTTTAATGAATTTGCATGTAGCCTAATGATTTTTTGCTTCAATGACGTATCCCTATGCGTGGACTTGTGGATGACAACAGTGAAATATGAATTAAATAAAATGCTGTTATTAATGTAATAAACATTTGTTATTTTAAATTTAAATAAACTTCTAATTTTAATTTTTTAATGAAATTTGGATGACCTAATTGATTTTTTGCTTTAAATGAGTATCCCATTGTCTGTGGACTTGGATCTTTGTGAAAGTGTGACATGCAACAACGTACGGACGGCAGACGGTCTGAACATTATAATTACCTTCACTTTTTACGTTATAAACTAGTGTGGAAGCAAAAATTGACAGTACAGGGTATAGTAAAAATAAATAAGCTGTCAATTCTAGTTTCAGGGCCTTTGAGGTTAAAGTTTACTAGCTATATATTTTCTTGTTTCTATAATATAGATTCATTGTCAAATTGTTGTGAGAGTATTTTTAATTATAGCATTTATCTTATATTTGCAGCAAGCAGAAAAATTGGCAAGCGATGATGAAGATAGATTGTTGAAAAACAAAAAGCTTGTTCTTCTTGTTGATCTTGACCAGACATTAATTCATACAACCAATGACCAAGTACCAAAAGAGTTACCGGTATTTATATTTTATATAGAATTTTTAATGCTTTTGGGGAAAAGATGTAAAAGGGTATATATATTAAATAATTGGCTTGTTTCAGGTTTCCTTCCTTTAACTCAATCTCTGTTTTCACATGAAATTGATTCACCAGTCCATGCTTGACAAAGAATTTGTGTTCATTCAGCATTTGTGCTACCACTCCATATCTGAATCATGCCCATTATCAAAGCTATAAATAGTATAAAGCCTTGAAAGGCTTTTTGGAATATTCCTTTTGATACTGTACCGTTTCCTCAACATATTTTTCACTTTTCCTCAAATATTTATTTATTTCTTTTTCTAGGATGTGCATCACTTCCAACTTTATGGACAACATTCTCCTTGGTATCACACAAAACTGCGCCCCGGAACTCAAACATTTCTAGAAAACATCTCTAAGTACTATGAACTGCACATCTGTACGTTTGGAGCCAGGCTTTATGCACACAAGATTGCCCAGATATTAGATCAAGATGGGAAATTTTTCTCTCATAGAATTTTATCTAGAGATGAATGTTTTGATGCTACTTCTAAAACAGGAAATTTGAAGTAATTTTTCGATAGTGTTCTACAACCTCTTGCCTTGCTAAAAAAAATTAATTTTATGTATTTTAATGGTTCATTCACAAATAAGTACAATGTGATATTTTGCTATACTAAATTCTTTTTTAAAAACTAACAAAGCATGAAATAGTTTGGTAAAGCTCCAACATTATTCAAATGTTGTTAAAAGCTTCTGTATTGTCATTACAGCACTTTAAATTTCCCAGAGCTAGTTTATGTACAGTTAAAACCCTAAAAAAAATTCAATAAGTATTATCTGGGATGACAAAAATTTTGGTCACTGTTTTGAATATTGAACATTGGTTCAAAATAATATTTTTTCTTAAATCGCAATTAAAAACTTGGTTGCTTGATTTCCAAGCTTGTTGTTTTAGCATTTGATTTAATAAGCATGACTAACGTTTTTTCTTTTGTTAGGGCCCTCTTTCCTCGAGGAGATGGAATGGTTTGCATCATTGATGATAGAGAAGATGTTTGGAACTTTGCACCCAATGTAATTAGGGTTAAGCCCTACAATTATTTCAGAAATACAGGAGATATTAATGCTCCTCCTAACAAGCAGGTAGGAAATAACCCAGTTCTTCCAAACCAGAACAATGCTGCAGTTTCTAAAGAGAACACAATCACACCAAACCAGAATCAAGCTTCGAATGAAAACAAACCAGAAGAAACTGGCACGCTTATACCAAACCAGAACAATCCAGCACCTGATACTGCAGTTTCTAATGAAAACAAGGTCATAGAACCTAAAAAAGGATGTCCAGAAACTAAAGAAACAATGCAACAAAATGGTGAAGCACCAAACAGTGATTCCACCAAACAAAAAGTAGCTATTGGTACCGATACAGATAATAAAGATATACAAAAAATTGATGGTAACAGTGGTGAAAAGTCTGAAGAACAAAATGCTACAGCTGAGAAAAAAGATGGTGATGTTGTACCCGAGAAGCCCATAGATACTTACTGGGATGATCACCATGCAGATGATTATTTGTTATATTTAGAAGAAATACTAATGTCTGTTCATAAAACATATTATGAAATGCACAGTAAAATGATAAAAGACAAACAAAAGGGCATACCAGACTTAAAAATGGTAGTTCCTTATGTGCGTCAAAGGGTGTTAAAAAACACCAATATTGTGTTTAGTAGTGTCATTCCAACTAATTGTGTCCCAGAGAACCATTATCTATGGTCCCTTGCAGAGTCTCTCGGTGCCCAAGTATCCAGGGAATTGGAGTTGAAAAATCCTGATCTAAGGACAACTCATGTGGTCGCCTCTAAAGAGGGAACGGTGAAAGTTAATGTTGCTCGCAAGCACAAAAAGATTCATGTTGTGTCTTTAGAATGGCTTCTGTGTTGTGCAGACCGATGGGAACATGCTGATGAAAGGCTGTTCCCTTTAGAAGAAAATGAGGCAAACGAGCTTTCACTCAATGACTCGATAAATGCCAGAGCCAAGCAGTTTAAATCCCTGAAGCGAAAACACAATAAAGAAGAGCCTAAGGAAGAAGATGATGACAATTTTTCCGAGAGGATATTCGTGGAGGCCGGACTCTCTTTATCCAAGGAGGACATAGAAGATATGGATAAGGAAATCGATGACGCATGTAGCGTAGAGTCTTCTGAGTCTGACAGCAGTTCGTCTTCCTCCAGCATTGAATCTCTTTCTTCCGGGGATTATCCAAAAGGGTGGAAGAAACGAAAAAGAACTGCACAGGAACCAGAAAATGAAACGGCTGAAACCAGTGATGCAGAAACAATCGGTTCTGTTGACGAGGAAATGGCTGAAGCTGTCAAACAAGAGTTCAATAGTTTTTGAGTTTAAACTTTTTTATTATTCATTTGAAATGACATTTTTTAAAAGTAGTTCAAAGTATTAATGATATTGAAGTTCAATTTTATTCACATTCTAAAATTCCTTGATATAAACAAGGTATTGATATTTCGCCCCAATTCTTGTTTTTTTTAAAGTAAAATTTCAACTAAATTTTATTTTTTTGGTTAGGAGTTTTTTTTTAAAAAACTTCAGTTTTACAAGTGTATAAAAACTTCCTGTACAATATTAAAGTGTATGCCATGTTGTGTTTTGTAATATAATGTACAATTTTAAGTTAATAAATTGTTTGATAAATGAGTGGAACTTATATTGAAAAAATGATTCTGTTACTTACCTTAACTTACCTCTGCCCTTACCTTAAAGGTAAGGTAATGGAAACTAGTTATATGTAGTTTTATAAAGCATTATTTGAAACTACAGAACAGCATAAATTTTATTTCCTATCCAAAAAATAAATCTTTAGTTTTTAAACATTTGTTTTCACTATTAATAAATTTAGGCATGCTACTTTACTATAAGGCATATAAATGCAAACGATATATGCAGGTGTCCCACCAAAGAAAAAAAATCTGTATTAATATACTTTATTAAAATTTAAAAACAATTTCTTTTTAAAACTTACTTAACTGGTAATCCAAGTTATTACTAAGTGCAGGGTGGTGCAAATAAAAGTGGCCCCGGCGCACAGTGTGGGAGAAACACGATTTAGCTGACAAAAAGTCAAAAAATGAAATGAAGCATTCAGCTGCGAATCCTTTATAAATATAAACAATCTAGTTCGGGGTACCTGGTGTTATGGCTTATTCTCGGTTTGAGCGCTTCCCCCCACCACCACGAACTAAGCACTTTGTGTCCGAATGTGTTATGCGAGTGAAGTACGTTCGCAAATTGGTCGCTACTTTTTAAGCTCGTTTTACGATAAAATAGTCTTTCTAAATTTAAAAAAAGATGGATCCTGAACCCTCAGGTATGATATTGCTAATATAAACTGTTTTTCTAAAGTTTATGAAAGTTAAAATTATATTAAAAAAGTTCTGATTGGTAGCTAAGATTTTTTTTCCTTCTTGTTAATTTATTTTCTCTTACTGTAAAAGTAAACTTCCCCGCGGCGATTTTTGCAGGAACTTGTAGTGCATACTTCATATATTGATATCCAACAAGAATATGTTGCGCATGTTTGCGCCATTTTGATTTCACTTTTTTATATGGCTCCAAAAATTAAAAAAAAAACGCATTTAAATAGCTTTTTGTTTGAAATACATTAAACTGGAAATTTCTTTTGTGGAAATTCTAGTAAAATATTTTTAATTATAAAATATATTATCAGGAAAACCTCATTCAACTTGATTTTTGTCCGTAACATAGTGTAGAAAGTGAAGTTGTGACGATGTCTCAGAAACTGTCTCACCATTCTCAAAAAAGCTTGGATCTAGTGGGAAATTTATAGTGAATTTTTTTAATTGATAATTGTAAAATTAGTTCAGCAGGCTTTCTTTCAACTTATACGATATATATGTATGTATATATGTCTTCATAATGATGGAATGGAAGCATAATGTAACTTCTTGACGGTTTTTTATTAATTTTTTGTTTTTTAGGCGAGTCTCAAATATTGATGTATTGTATCTTTTATTGCAGAATTACGTTCTAAATAACTTGTTTTAAAAAGAATGGAATTATATAATTTAATGAGAGATAATCTTTGTATAAAACCCTATACGAAAAATTAGGTTTTTTATCACAACATCCTAAAAAGTATACAAATGGCCCGGATAGTGAATCAAGCGATTTAAATAAAACCCTTTCGCATTTTACAACGCCGCGTCTCATAGAAAACTGATTAAAAAAGTAAGAATTCTTATATATTTAAAACAAAATAATTATACTAAAAATATCTTTAAAGTGTACTTATTTATTCATAATTAACTATTTTACATTAAATACAACCAACAAAATTTTTATAAATCACTCCAGTGAATTAATGCCAGCTAATTTGGTATCTTGCCACACTGTGCGGCGTAGAGATAGGAATGCATTGAGATGCTTGGAGAGAAAAACTATTGAAGCCGTCTGAAAGCCTTCATGTCAAAATACTTGTAAAAAATTATTCAAGCGTGCAATGGCTTCACTTAAACTTGGCAAACCTGTTTTTGCATTGGTTGGATTAGCACTACATTAGAGCTACTCAAGGACTATTTTCGAGTTCAGTTCTTAATTCGTATTATATGAAGATGCAAATTTTTTGTCTTGCAATCAAATTAGAATGTTTTGGATCAACAAAAACAAAAAGGTCCGATAAGTAACGGCTGAAATAATCGCTAATGGGAACTTTTTTTTTGCACACACACATTAATACAAAACCCCAGTTTATATTGCATACCAACTAGCTTGTCAAACCATAGCATAGTTGCCGGCAAATAATTCGCCAAGCGCTTGTTTGAGCTTAATATTGAAGCGATCAATGCTTACATAGTAAACCTGTTTTTGAGTTGGCCATGACGAGTACTCCATGACGGGGCCACTTTTATTTGCGCCACCCTGTCCTGCATATTTCTTTAAGTGATGAAACAAATGTGATTAGTTTAATGCCCCCAAATATATCATTATTTTACTATACACATTTTTGTCTAAGGTATTTCTAGCAGAAATGTCATTTACCTTTAAATTCTTTATTATTATTAAAATTTAAAAAGCAGTATATACTAAAATATATATGTACAAGTTGTTTTTTAATTAAATACCAATTAAGTACAGTTTCAAAACATAAAACACATCCAGATTTATTTTGAATCAGTTTCTACAATTCTATAATAATGCATTTATTTCTGTTTGTATCTTTTAGAAATCTTAATCTTTTTTAGCATGTGAAGGATTCATGAATGCTTAAACAGGGTGGAGTAGCAAAATAGTGAGTTTAGTGAACATTTCTGACTCAGTGTCTAAAGCGTAAGGGTAGTGAGTATGGTGACTTGGTGGGAGCCTGTGTATAAAAGTACCAATTTCACCTTGTTTATTAAGTATTTTAAATGACTGATACAAGATAATATGCACTCATGTAAGAAATGAAGATTCTTGATAGCCAAGCTTATAAACTACTAATTATTTAATATAACAGTGTAGCTTACTCTGCTAGCAGCTATACTGATTGACCTTTTTCGTACAAGAATATATTTATATAACATTCTATTATATATCCTTATAAAAAAGAATATATATTGTAGGTTTTTTAATTTTAAGCCCTTTAGATTAATTTTCAAGCACTTTTAAGGACTTAATGGGAAAATTAAACTTTTAAATTCAAAGAGAGTACAAACCAAAATTAAAATAGAGTGTATAAACCAAAATTAAAATAAACAATCTTAAATGTAAAACCATATGAGAGAGAGTCCAAAAAATACTAGACTGTTCGAAAAAATCTTTTTATTTGAGTTCACAAAACAAGTTTCTTCACATAATATACACATTACACAGAATTAAGTATCTGGACCTTCCAAAAACCTGAAAATAAAACATTCAACAGAATTAAAACCTATAAACAAGTTATGTTTCATGTGTACACAAAAATGTTAAACTTGCACATTCTCAAAATAACTCTTGTACAAGCATTAATTTTTAAAGACTAAATTGCACAAAAAAAAAAAACCTGCTCACTTCTACAACTAAATTAACTTTAAAAAATAGTGAAACTTTTAATGATACATTTTGTTCTGTTTTGTGGAGTCGAGTTGAATTAACAGCGCTACTGGCGTCAGAATTTAAAACTACAGTCGTGACGAGCTGACACCCGAGTAGGCACCTAAAGGCTGATATCGTATGCGGCGTCAGGAATTTTTTGCTGTACAAACTGTTTATAGGGAGGCAGTTATTTTGGCAATGCCCGAACCTGGGATCTCATGCCTTTCTGACTGGGCTTCCCAGCCACCTTAGGTTTGTATTCTTCACCCTTAGGTTTGTTTGCAAAAATATTCAGATAAGCTTGGTATGCTTGTAAGCCTTCAACATGAGCTAAATATATAGTTTAACCCTTTGAGGGGGAATGAGCCCGCTGGACCGTGGGTCTCCAAACAAAAGTGCTTCAGTGTTAATCCAATAAAGAAAAAAATATATTTTCTAAACCACATTTCTCCGGCTGTATTGAATACTTTTACCACTGGTTTTTTTAAAATGATAAACGTAGATAGCTCAAAGTCTCTATAATCCCACTTTTTGACATTGCTTCAAATATTTTGTGTAAAAATAGTTATTAAAAATTTTAAAGGAATATTTTAACCAATTTAAAAAATTGGGATTCTCGGGACCTGTAAGTCAGCTACATTTATCACATAAAAACACCTGTTTGTAAAAATATTCAATAAAGAAGGAGAAAAGTGAATTAGAAATTATTTTTCTCTCCATTGGATTAACACTGAAGCACTTTGATTTGGAGACCCGCATCCAGCAGGCTTATTCGCCTTAAAGGGGGCCATACATGTAACCTCCTGAATGTTGACCGTGTTTTAGAGGCGTATTTAAAAGGGAGGGAATAAATGATTCGTTTTGAAATTCATTATGTTCATTCATTATATAATATACAAGAATCAGGTATTTTTTGTTTTGGTGTTTCAAAATGGCCGCCATTGTAACAAATCTCCTGAGACCCTCACGGCAAAAGGCATCAATCAGCGGTATTTCTAGCTTCTCCTACAGTGATCGGAAATTTTGGTTTAAACATACCTTCTGTTCTAGTTAAACCAATAAAAAAATCAAAAAATCGTATATTGGCACGCCTCAGAATAAAATAAGGTCAATTTTTACCGTTTTTTCAATGATTTTTAGATAAAAAACAGTAGTTTTTTAAACAAACTTTGGCATTTTTGAGGTTCAACAAGAAACTAATACTATATAGAAGACGTGTCGTGTACCAAATTTCGTACGAATACGTTGAGAACTTTTTGAGTTATCTGCAAGCAATTAAAAAAAGTAGTTTTGAGGATGAACGTGATTAAAGTTCAATTTTACGAGCGTCAAGGTCCGTGTTTAGGTGAGCACTCTAATGAAATTTTAATGAAAAAAGTAATGTCATTCTAAAAATTTTACAGTAAAATTTTAGAGATTTATTACAATTTTACGAAGAAAAATCGAATCATTTTACAGGGATTCGCCACCCTAAGACTTTGTCGAGTAGGTAATTTTCATCACTAGAGTGGAGGTATAGATTTTCATGGTCAGAATATTTTTCCTTTATCCAAATGATAGTGGATGAGTATATTTATTTGAGATTTTTGTTGGGGCCGTGGTCTGAATCTTAATGGGATTTAAAAATTTATAATAATTTTTAAAATACCTTATAGAAATTGCAAAAGATACTTCATTAACTCCTTCTCATTTTTCTAAAAAATAAAAATGTTTTATTAGTTAACATAATACTACTATGAAAGGATATTTAATTGAGTTTGTCCCAAAGTAAGCGAAGTTAAGACTGGATAATATTTTATTTTAAAATTAGTTTGCCTCAGCTCAGATTTTAATTCCCATTTTGCAATGCCATACAAGAACCAAATGAGGAAAACAAAATCTTAGAATAATATGAGAAGAGCTGTTTGTCATTGACTGATTTTGAGGAATGTTTGTTCGAGACATATTTTGTCTCTTTATGATTTAGATTATATCTTATTTGAATAGACGTTTACAAAAATTTATAGTATTATGTTCCCACATGGATTGGTTTAAGACCTATAATATAAATACATGTAACATAGTTAGCCTTATTCAAATGATACATGAGAGAAATACTTTGACAATTAACAATTGCAATTTAATTGCAATTGCTTTGTAACAATTGCATTTATATTAGAAAATTACACTAAATTTTTTATAAAATCATATTTTAAACATTCTGGAATTCTAAAGTTATCAGAAAAATTAGCATTAAATTATAATAATGCAGCAGTTTTCAAACTGTATATTGTATGCTGCAAAATTGTGCAATGGCGCCATTGTTTCGTGTCTACCTACGATACCTTAAAATTATAATTTTTAAACAATTAGTAAAACATTATTTAAATTTCAATGATAAAAGTTATTTTTTACTAATAGGCTACGTTAGACTTTGCAAGACATTCACAAATAAAATAAATGAAATTCTAACTAAAGAATAAAATAATAGTAATTTAGGAAGACTTACTGAACATAGCTTTAACTCAAGTTGCATTTATTAACAATTAAATATATGCTTTAAAAACAGTGCTTATAAGCATGCTAGGAAAAGTTTTGTGATTCATGATTCTGAATGTTTCAATCTATAATAAACGAACATGCTTGCTTTTTTAAATAAGCAAAGCTTGAAGTATGAATTAAAAGCAGTCCAACCACTTACAGCCAAGTTAGATCATTAATAAAATGAAAGATTAATTTTACTAGATTTTTTTAGTAAAATTATCCAATTTGAATAGATAATTTTTATCTGTTCAAACTATTTTAATGTACTAAGTACTCAGCAAAAAAAATTATTTTATCCATTTAAAGTAAAATTTAATTTTTTTTAAAAAACATTTTTAGTAGTTTGGTTAAAATAATACTAAGTAGGGTTTTTTTTTTAAATAATTAAATCATAAAATTACAGTTGATTTTGTTGTAGCAAAACCCAAAAACCTGATAATTCTGATTTATAAATGACTTGAGTGACATAAACGATTTTGAAATTTAGAAGAAAAAAAAATTGCATGCTTTAATGAAAATTTTCTATTTATTCAGTCCTGATCAGGAAAATAATTTCAAAGTACAACAGAGATATAAAAAAAATTTGAGTGCAAAAAAAATGTAGCCAATAAACAGCATCAACTTGTCAGCCAACAGATGATTTTAAACTGGCCACAGGCGTGCCTTAAGAAATCCGATACATGTGGCTGGTTAGGTTAGATTGTATTATAGTTGCACTAGATTTACACAAGGGCTATTTTCGACAAGCGCCGCAATTTAGAACCATATTTAAGTGACGAGCTGACACTTGAATATGCACCCAATTCTACTTTTAAGTGCAACATTGTATGCAGCGTCGGGACTTTGAAGCATATTTAATGTGTACTCTCACTACACAGTGTATTGTTCGTCTGACTTTTTGTAGTTATTTTGACAATGCCCGGGCCCGAACCTTTTGCATGCAAGGCAAGTGTCTTAACAAATGAGCTCCCCAGCCTTTTGGCGGATAAAGAGCAAACCTACAATCAAATAGGTAAAGGAGTTTGGCTAAGACCATAGGTAAATAGCAGTCCAAATATAAAAATTAGGGACTGCCAAGGAATGGAATAAGCTAACTGAAACAAGTTAGGGATTAACATTATTCACAGCCAGTAACTAACAAAATTTACCAACAGCTGATTTTCAATAACAATAAACTCCTTTCCAACCGTAAAAAAAATCATATAATAATGTCATGTATTTTATGTAAAAAAATAATAGTTGATTTCTAAAGAAACCATTTAGGTTAAATGAACTCACACATTTAGCTTCATTTCTTTGTAACTTGGGACAATAGAGCGTCGACGACGATTTTTCTTTATATCTCCCAACAAAATTTTATTTTCTATAATATTTAAGGATAGATTGCATTACATTTGTGTATAAAAAACCATGTATTTTTTATAGTTGAATTATACTGAAAAAAATTATGAAGAAAATGCTTCCTTGTGATATCTTAACATTTGAGGTAACTTATTTTAATACAACTCCTTTATTACTCATTTTTTTTAAACCTTTGGCTAGTAATGGGATTTATTTGTCCCAACAAATGAGTCTTTGTCATAAATGTGTCGTATTTGTGACCTATTTGAATAATAAATGGGACAAAAAAATCTTTTTAAAATTTGTAGTCAAAGGGTTAAAGGATAACTCCAAGGTTAGGGTTTTGATTATATTTGCTTGAGTTAAAGCAAGGAATAAAAAACATCAAGATGCGACCAAGAAAGCAGACAAATTAATAAGTTAAAACAGAATAAAGCATGGCTTAACAATTTAATAAAATATAATTCAGGAAAATATATATGAATTTAAAGCAGTTGCAGGTACTATACTAAGGTAGGTCTAATTAAATAAGCAACAATAAATTTATTAGCTATTAGTATATAATAAATTTATACGTTATTAGTAATGTAAATTGTTATAAGATTTTAATAAATTATTAAATTCACGAACAGTTTAAAAAAACATCAAATTTCATTATGCAAACAGATATTTAATCCTGCCTATTCATGAGCTAAATTTTATAATCACCTTTCAGGAAAATTTCTCCTTATGCCTTCCATTAGTACTATGACATTTGCTTATTGTCAAATTGCTAATAAAATTACAACATTACCCTTAGTAAAATTATCCTTTTCTTTTTTTTCAATAGTTTGTGGCTATTGAAAATCCACAATTGAAAACATTTAAACAAAATTCTAGCTCTACTATCGGATAATATAATCAGATTTCTCCATTTGGTCAGATTTCATCCTATATATAAGTTTGCAGCTTCTTTGTTATAGATTTGAATTGTGACACAATGGGAAAATGACCAGTTTGAACATTATTTTTTAAAATATAACCAAATTTTGTTATATCTCCATATTGAATTAAAATACATCTAAAAGTAAAACAGAACAAATTAAATAAATAGAAGTCCTACCTTTATTATATTGCATATTGAAATTATCTTTTGCATTGCTGTCGGAATTTTGTTCATCCGAGTTTTTCTCTTCAATCTGTAAATATCTATTGAACAATTCATCTGTATTTTCACAGACTTTTTCAAGAATTCTGTTTTTCTGACGCATTGACCCAAAGATATCTGTTAAAACAACTGTTGGCTGCATTTTAAAGAAGCAAGTTCTATCCTCAAATAGGACATCATCAGAAACATAGCCATCTGGTGGCTTATGAATCTCTGCAGTCACTAAAAAAGTGTTTCTATCTTTTTCTTCTGATGGTGGTGGTACTAAAGTGGATTTAGCTCGTTTTTTAGATGGTAGGGCAGCTATGTTTTGGGTACTTTCTTTTAAAGGTCGCTTTTGTGTTTTGGGAATTTTAAGTTCAGTAATTGGGTCCACAGCTTCTTTTAACATTTCAATTTTGTCACTTTCATCTTCAAGAATAAACCCCACCTTTTTCTGAGACTTATTGCAATTTTTCTTATTACTTTTGATTTTAATTTTTATTTTTGGAACACTTTCAGGCTCTGGAATAATTTCATTTAAAGAAACAGTTTGTTTCTTACTAAGAGTACTGTTTTGCATAAAATCTGTCTGTTCTAAACACATCCTAAGATTAGCCGATGTCGCATTGGCCTCCAATACTTTTGGAGCTTTAGTATCAATTACATGAGGTTTGGAGCTTGCCGTGGAATTTTTTGAAATTTTAAGGTTAGCTTCCATTAATGGTTTGTTATTGCTCTCGGCAGTACTTTCATCAGAAGTTGACCAGCTATCTTTGGATGAAATTGGCGATTCTCGCTGAGGGGACATTATTACAACTTTTTTTATGAGAGCACTTTTTCTAATTTTATTATTAGCGGGAACTTTATTTCCACTAACTTTATCGACATTCTTTTTTGATATACTCTTACGGTTTTCCTTCACATCACCTTGTACAAATCCTGAATTAAGAATGGAATCTTCAGCACACTGTCCAAGCCTATGCTTCTCTTCAGATCTTGTTTTAGCTTGCACATTTTTCTTTAAAGTTTTTGATGCCTTCTTAGTTTTTTCAACTAATTTCTTGAAGCTCTCAGAATCGGAACTAATACCGAGGAGGTAAGATGGGGGCGTCTCATCCACACATGGTTTAGAAGACCGGACCGCTACAGTTTTTGATGTAATTGCAGTTTTAGCTTTTAAAGACTGCTTCTTAGCTTTTGGGACTGTTGAGCTATCCTTTTTTAGGCTAACAGTCTTGGGGGAAGTCTTTTTTGCTGTGGAAGGGGAAAAATAGAGTAATTTGTCACTCGAGATTTTAGACATAAAAACTAGATGCAAGATAATTGAATTTTTAATCAGGGGTAAATTATTTAAACCATTCAGGGCATGAATGTAATAGCAAAAACAGTGGTAGAAGTGGAGGGAAAAAAATGGGGATATGCCCACAATTTTGCAGCAATTGCCTCCACCCCACCCCTGAATGATAACTTTGACATATATCACACCATGTGCGGAAAAGTGACCGATCGGATAAATATGACTTTTCAAGTTATAAATGCTGTAATAATCAAAATTTAAATATCTAGTGATTGAAGCAAATATTAAAATCAATTGGTAGAATAGTTGGAATACAATAAGCAAATCCTTATATTTTTTTTTATAATGAAATGCAATGGGAAAAAATATACTTCAGATGATTTTTCTGAAAAACTAGCATTTTGCCAATAAATCCCTTTACCACGACAGGTGCGATGTATTAACTTATTTTGCTCTTATCTAAAATAAGGTAATAAGTATAATAGTTTGTAACAAATAACAATGTATCTAAAGAGAAGTTTGGATGGTTTAGTTGCATTAGAGCTGTTGCATAATAAGCTACAAATGATATATTAGCTAAATGAAAATAACTAAAATAATAAAAAAATCTTTTAAGGTGGAAAACAGCACAAAACAAGTTGGAAGAAAGATTTTTAGTTTTATTAGGAGTGAGGGGACACATGGCTATTTTCTAGAAAAAAGTGGAGGGTAATGTCTTCTCGCGTCAACCCATACTTTTAGCATTACGCAAAAATAAGAATGACTTCATTAAGAAAACCTATAATTTTAAACTCTAACAATCTTTTAGCTTAGTTAAACAAGATTTACTATTTAAAAAAAAATTTCTTAACATGATCCTATTGTATAATAAACACCCAAAATTGCAATAGATATATTATAAACAGACATATTTACCTTTGGGCTTAGGCTTGTCTTGCAAGACTTGCTTAATACTCAAATTCACAGTATTGTTATTCAAGTTTTGCTCCACTTCTAAGTCTTCGGCAACTTCCTCAAGTGCTTCAAAGTGTGTTGCAGCCTTTAACGTCTTTTTAAAAATGGTTCGAGGCATTCTAAAATAATGCAACATTTGCAAGTTATGTTTAAAATAAACTCAAGCTTCTGGTGAATGTATATTACAACCAAACCAGTATGGCTATTATTACTTATTAAAAATCATCCTCTAACTACATAACAGTAGTTTGCTCTCCTATCACTTATTTATGAGATAAAAAGTGTAATGATTGAAGGAAAAGAATATTTTTTATGGACAGGTCAGATGAAACCTTTAAATAGGGATTTTAAAAGACAATGTTTTAACTACCTATGAATCAGATTTGATAAATGCAGAAAATTAGCCTATGATAATTATACAAAGTATGCCAAATAACAAAAGTATTAATATAATAAATAATGCACTGAATTTTTTTATTTGCTTATACCCTAAATAAATACCGATGAAACTTAATTCAACATACCAGCTCTATATAAGAAAGAATTATTGTTTTTGCGGCAATTTCAAAAGCTATTTAAACGGGGAAGAGAGGTCTGTCAAAGTCTATATATTTATTTGTTGACATCATAAATATATATATATCAAAAATATATTTGTTGATTTTTTTCCCTTCCACCACAGTAAACCTAGCAAAGAAAAGCTATGTTGCTACACTTACATCTGACCATGAAAACTCTTTAAAGAGTTTGGTTCCACTTTGGATTGGAGTAAATCAACAGTTTCGTCCACACCGGCAGTAACCTTTTTCAAATTTTCCAATACCTTTTTCAGCTTGACTCTTGAAATCTGAACAAAACATAAAAGAGAAGTATGTTGACATGAAGAAAATTTGAGGTTTGGAAGAACTATGTTCACATTAGGCTGAGGAGCAATTAGGAGTTTTTTTCTGGAGAAGGGGAATAAAAATTCCAAAAATAAAGATAATGTAATTCGATTAGAGTGTCAAAAACAATTAACGCAAATAACTAATTTTATTAATACATTAGATTAATTCAATTAATATGGCCAACATAAATTAATGGAATTATTACAATTAAAATGATTAATAGATTTTATTATACTAAATTAATATAATTAAATTAACATTAACCTGGTTAATTTGTAACAAAGCATGAAATGTTGTAAAATTACAATATTCATGTTTTTAAAATTTAAAAAAACAATAATAATCAAAAGCTTTATAGCTAATTCGTTACAACAATATGTTATAGGCAATAATATGAAAACGTTATTCATTAAGAAGCGGATTGAGTTATCTACTACTTTTTACTTTTAATAAAAAAGTACCATAAAATGTAGTCTTACATCAATGATATCCATGTTCTGATTATTTTTTTCATACATATTTTCTTTATCATTCTTACAGCGCTCAAGAGCTCGGGCAAGATTTCTGTTATTCTCCAAAAGGGATTTTATTCTCATTTTATAACCATCTGCAAACAACGATCAAAATGTTATGTAACATATTAGCTTAAAAGATATAAAAAATATGCTACAAATTTTAAAATAAAGTTTCATGTTTCATTATAGTTGTAGCGATTCCTTTCTGGACCGCAGCAAGTTAAACTTGCAGACTAATAAACTTGATAACTATCCTCATACTATATGCCAAATTTCAATTGAAATGTACAATACTTTTATAAAAAACATAAACTAAATATCCTCGAGCTCCAACTTAAACCCATTACAAATATTTTAAAATTTATCAAGAACTTTTTTTAAAAATCCTAAATAAAATAACGAACACCAACATATTTCTAGATTTACCTCTGAAAAATAAAAACCTTTGCTTGACCTGGTTACCACTGTCCTGGGTTATTACCAATGAAGGTGAAATTTATAAGCATTTACAGAAAAATCTGTAAAATTTTTTAACTTCAATCTTGCAATATAAAAACCATACACTAAAATACACAAAAAATGATAATTTTTTTAAAAATACAATAAAAACTCACTTGTTCTAATTGAATAATTAACTGACTGTTGACTTAAACTAGTTTGATATCGTTTCTGGCAATGCCAAGGAATTAATTTCTTTGTAGCTTTGCTTTGTTTTTCGGCACCAAAAATAGAGGACTCCATTTTCTGAAATTTTAGCACACAAAAAAATCAATATAAAGAAATAAAATAAAAAGATGATATCCAGAATTAGAAATAAATTTTACAGCTCAGGTGCTGTTTTTATATCTCTATAAAGTAAATAGTGAGACAAGCAATGACACTAACCATAGGAATTGGCCCTGTATCTTCAAAACCCAATAATTGTCTTTAATTGGCTATAATATAACCAATTTTTCAGCCGATTTTGCGATAAACTGAAATAAACTTGAAACAGAGGATTTTTTTTTTTGCCTCACAATGCACACTGAAAAAGTTCTATTGAATCCTGCTAAAAACATGACCTGCCAAAAGGTCATCTTTACTTGGTACCAGTAAAGAATCAAATCATACAGAATCTGTTATTGGAAATACTTGTCACAGCAACAACCAACAAACAATTCTTAGAACAACTACAACTTGATTACAACAGATTTGGCGATTTGCGTTACATTGCCAAGCAACAAAAATGTTCATGGAGTAAACACTCCATCTCATTTATCAAACAATTTGAGAGGAATATAACAACTCAACTTTAAATTTTCAAACTTGCCAAATCGAGACCGGCCATTATATCGTCGGTCAAATGACAAAACCATATGTATGTGCAGATGGTTAATTTTAATTTGACGGTACTTCTGTCGCAAAGGGATTTGGCGCTTTTGTAGGGAGCGATAAACAATTATTTTTGGCGATGCGGCATTTTCTGGTGAAATGCGTTGTGGCGTCTTTGTTGTGGCTAGGTGGCGCTGGTTATACTTGCACGGATGTTATGCGCGTGGGATTTATTTGTTCTAAATTAGTTTTTGACCAATCGCCGGCGCTGGTAATACTTGCGTGGAATTTAGGTTGCGCGGATGTTGTGCGCACGGAATTATTTTTATTCTATTAAATTACTTTTTGTTCTATCGTCATTACGTGAGGTTACGTTTGGCTTTTGAACATCCGATTATTATGGATGGTGCGTATTTAAATTCTGAATTTATTATCGATTTGAAAATGGCTGGACAGCTAGCTGTCATTTAGTTTTGAAGGACTAACAAAACTTTTTTTGGTTTTTTCACAAATAAAACTAATTTTTTATTAGTTTAAATTTTTTTTGTTGTGCTTCGTAAAACAAAACTGCCTGGGGCCCCAAACCAATATTTAGGCTTTCAATGGGCCCTACAATACTGCCCCATGTTGGATACTGTTTTTTTTTTAGAGAAAGCAAAATTGCCCGGGGCCCCAAACGAGTATTTAGGCTTTCAATGGGCCCTACAATACTGCCCCATGTTGGATACTGATGTTTTTTAGAGAAAACAAAATTGCCTGCGGCCCCAAACGAGTATTTAGGCTTTCAATGGGGCCCTACAATACTGCCCCATGTTGGATACTGATGTTTTTTAGAGAAAACAAAATTGCCCGAGGCCCCAAACGAGTATTTAGGCTTTCAATGGGCCCTACAATACTGCCCCATGTTGGATACTGTTTTTTTTAGGGAAAAAATAATTGCCCGGAGCCCCAAACACGTGCATACTGGATTGCCACTCATTCGTGTAGCTCGTCCTACGGAAATTCAAACGAAACTAAACTGGATTGCCACTACTAGCCCATTGTGTAGTGTAAAGTTTGTTTTGTGTTGCCCAAAGCAAACCAAAACCCTGAGTCTGTTTTTTTTTCAAAAGTAACTAGGGTTACTGCATCGGCGGAAAGGAATCTGGCAATGCGGAACCACGCCAGTTTCGCCAAGTTGTTGTTGTTTCTGGAACCGCGCCAAGCAGTACCGTGAAATTAAAATTTACCGTTCAGATTCTAGGGATTCACGTTTTTTGAAAAATAGAACAATTCTCGGTTCCATTGTTTTTTTTATCCGGTTTTAACTGGGACCAGTTAAAAGTAACTAAAAACCGGTCCTTTGCAAAACGGATTCCAGTTGCTTGGTTGGTTAAACGATTCCGGCTGCCTATAGATTAGGTTTGAAAATCGCCGCACAAGCAGTTATGTGGCTCTAGTGCGACAATATTTCAAACTAACAATAACCTTCAGTTTAGCCGGTTAAAATGTTTATTCTAACCAGTTCTTAAATTTTAACAGGTTCAGCTAAAGAACTGTTTTTCTCATTTAACCGAAACCAAAAAACGGTTCAACTGTTTCCGGTATTTCCATCCCTGTGTTTTTGCACTTTTGTGGTTTTGTCATTTTACCGATGATATCATAGCTGTTAAAAACTCATTGTCTGCTCTGGTGCAATTCAATTCTTAAGAACCAAATGGAAATCATTAAAAATTAACCATTTATTGTACTTGGCAACAAGGTCTTAAAAAGTGCTAAGTTCTAATGACAAGTCAGACTGTTCACTCAATTTGGTAAAACAAAAAGATGACGAGTCTCAATTGATCCAAAGAGATTCCTACAGTCAAACTTTGCTTATATGAAATTTAGCTTATGATAATTAACAAAGATATTTTCTTGATGGATTTAAGCTTTGAACTAATATTAAAATATACACTCACAAAATAATTGGGTTAGTATGAAATACAAATTCTGCAAGTACATTATTTAAAAAAAAATATCATTTAAGAGTAATTAGAGAATAAATTATATTGTTCTAAAAAAACGTTATTTTTAAAAGGTTGTTTACCTACGGTTGTTAAATAAAAAAAATAATTAAAAAGTGTTTGAAACTGAGATAAATTTCAATAAAACCATAAAAAAAAACCTTAGTAAATGTTTTAGCAAATGTTTCTAGAAACCAAATATTCTGCATTCCTACCCATCCTCTTTGTTCCTACCTAATAACTACGTAGGTCTTCACTCTTCAGATAGTTGCTATTCTATGTTTACAAACACAAAAAACTTAATTTATATTTTCACTCATTTTAAAAACACGAAAATTTAGCTGTTTTAAAGTTCAAAACCACATTTTTTAAACAAAAAAAATTATAAATAATTCTACTTTTTTTCTTATTTAAAATTTTTTGTAGCGCGAAATCTTATCGCCAAGATAATGTTTGATTTTGATTGCCAATCTAAAAAAATAATTTCGAATCAAAACAAGACGCAAAAAGTGACGGAAAGGTGTGTCCAGATTACAAAGTTTTTTTCAACAACACTCTCACCGAGCGATGCAACGGTTGCCGTTTCTTTTTCGTCAAACGATAGGTTTTTTTAAACGCATGCGTTTGGGATAGTTATATTCACGCGTTATATGGATAGTTATAGATTCACGCGTTATATGGATAGTTATATATTCACGCGTTATAAGCTGGTGTTATAAAACGTGAACTATAAGACTATAACGCATGAAAATTCAGTCAAGTCGAAAGGCATGCGCAATTCTTGGTGCGCGTGTGTATACAAAATCCGGTTTATGGAATCAAACATGACGTCGAAATGTTTTTTAAGACAAAAATTGTCCCAATATAGACATACTAGAATAAAAATTTCTAATGACTTATATAATTAAGAACAGGCAACTTAATTTTTTAGAAAAAGTTTTATATACGCAATAATGGGGTAAAATTATCAAACACAATGGGCATTTTGCATTACCTGAAAAAAATCAATATGAATTTATATAAAATACTACTTTTAAATGACTCAGAAGACCCAACTCAACTCAACTTACTGTCATACGGTGCAATCGTTTTTGTTTTGATACATTTTTTACCAGTGGATTTCATTATTCTGTCCTATTTTTATAACAATATTTATTTTGGTTACTTGTCTTATTCGAATTAAATAAATAAAAAAAATGAATAGATTGTTTGGAAGAGGAAAACCCAAAGAACCACCTCCGAACTTGACGGATTGCATTGCAAACGTAAGTTAATTGCCTAATAGCGTACATAGTCATTGTGATTTTGTTTGTTTATATGGTTTAGAATTCACTAATTAGTTATCATATGAGTACTTCTTTAGAAATATATGAAATAACTTCATAAAAGTTTAATATATCTCTTAATTTCCCGACATATGTCCCGACATCTCTGTCTTATGTTAAAGTAAGTTTCGTATTCAATGCCCAGCCTCCATTTCTTGAAAAAATGAATTTTTGTTATTGTTTAAGTTCCACCTGAAAATATAGTCACGATTATAAATATACCATTTGCATATTTTGGTAAATAATAAGTTGACGGTGCTTCTGTCGCCAAGGGATTTGGCCTAAAAAACAACAACAACTTGGCGAAACTCGCGTGTTTCCCCATTGCCAGATTCTTTTACGCCGATGCAGTAACCCTAGTTACTTTCGAGAAAATAAACCAGACTCGGGGGTTTGGTTTGCTTTGGGCAACACAAAACAAACTTTATTCTACACAATGGGCTAGTACTTGCAATCCAGTTTAGTTTTGTTTGAATTTTCGTCGCACTAGAGTTACACGAGTGGCAATCCAGTTTAGTTTTGTTTGAAAATTTTCGCACTAGAGCTACACGAGTGGGAATCCAGTTTAATATCGTTTGAAAAATCGTCGCACTAAGGCTACAGGAATGGTTATCCAGTACGCACGCGTTTGGGCTACGGGCAATTTAGTTTAGTTTAAATTATCGTCGCACTAGAGCTACAAGAGTGAGTGGAAATCCAGTACGCACGCGTTCGGGGCTCCGGGCAATGTTTTTTTCTCTAAAAAAACATCAGTATCCTACATGGGGCAGTACTGTATGGCCCATTGAAAGCCTAAACACTCGTTTGGGGCCCCGGGCAATTTTGTTTTCTCTAAAAAAACATCAGTATCCTACATGGGGCAGTACTGTAGGGCCCATTGAAAGCCTAAACACTCGTTTGGGGCCCCGGGCAATTTTGTTTTCTCTAAAAAACATCAGTATCCTACATGGGGCAGTACTGTATGGCCCATTGAAAGCCTAAACACTCGTTTGGGGCCCCGGGCAATTTTGTTTTCTCTAAAAAACATCAGTATCCTACATGGGGCAGTACTGTAGGGCCCATTGAAAGCCTAAACACTCGTTTGGGGCCCCGGGCAATTTTTAATTTACAAAGTAAATCAAAAATAAATTTATTTAGTTTTGCAAAAAATTCCGAATTTAAATAAGCACCATCCATAATATAATCGGATGTTCAAAAAAACGCAAACGAAAAACGAAACCTCACGAAATGACGATAGAACAAAAAGTAATTTATAGAATACAAATAAATCTCACGCGCATATCATCCGCACAACCTAAATTCCGCGCAAATATCGCCAGCGCCAGCGATTGGACAATAATTAATTTAGAACAAAAAATCCCACGCGCCTAACATCCGCTCAAGTATAACCAGCGCCACCTAGCCACAACAAAGATTCCACAACGTATTTCACCAGAAAATGCCGCATCACCAAAAAAAATTGTTTATCGCTCCCAACAAAAGCGCCAAATCCCTTGGCGACAGAAGCACCGTCAACTTAAAATTAACCCATATTTTATCAATAATTACATTTGAAACCAACATTAAACTATAAACTAAGTTCAATATTTCAAAATACTATAACAGCCATCTTTTTTAACACTTGCAATTAATGAAACTTTTGGCTCATAAGAGTATGTAATTAATTGTTAATTTATAACTTTTATAGGTTGATAGTAGGGCAGAATCCATTGATAAGAAAATTTCTCGATTAGATGCTGAACTAGTGAAGTATAAAGATCAAATGAAGAAAATGAGAGAGGGTCCTGCTAAGGTAAGAACTGCAGAACTAATAATAATTAGCACATTGAACAAATTTAGGGTGATTTGGGGGTAATTATTACTAATGGCATAATTCCATACGAGAAAAATTGTTTTTTCCAACAAGTAATAATACCAAGTTTTTTTTTATTTCTGAAAATTATTTTTTTATTCTTAAAACTGCTAATTAAAATATTCCATTTTAGAAATTGTCACTTGACCATGTTTTAAAATACCAATGACTGCCGCTAATAGCCCTGGTGTAGCTCTTGTGTGATGTTACAATGTAAAAAAAACAAGTAATTCTCTGCCTATTTCTGAAATAACTACCTTCTGCAAAGTACCAATCAAAAGATTACATTCAAGAAATTGTCACTCGACGACGATTTAAAAATATAAATAGAACTTTTATTGCTCTATTGCTATATTAAAAAAATAAGAAAAACCATTTGCCCATTGTGAAGCATTGGTTCTAACCATTACTTGCTTGTAGCTCTTGAACACCTCTGTAGTATGCATTGTTTTGTGAATCGGCTCGATTAAGAATGATTTATTTGTTGCTTTTAACTTTTGGGGTTGCTAAAAATAGCTGTGGAAATAAACATAGGATGTGGAAAAGCTTCCATATTCATTTTTTTTGTTTGACGAAGAACCTTAATTTCGTGCCGCACCAAAAGTGTGTTCTAGGCTGTACCAAAGAAATTATTATTTATGTTTTTACTTATAATAATTTTTTCAGAACATGGTTAAGCAAAAGGCCATGAGGGTTTTGAAGCAAAAAAAGATGTAAGTTTTCTTTATTCTTATACTTTACTTGCTTTATTCTTGTACTTAATAGGTGCCCACTTGAGACATGAACAATTAAAATATGTAGAAAATATTTGAAAAAATTGACTGACTAGTTTATTTCGGTAAACAAGTAGAAACAAATTGCATAATTTATTTCACCATTAGAAGCTGTGAAAAATGTGTATTATGTATGGAGTAGAGTATGGCTGGTTGCAGGGTTATGATTTTACCTGACCCGAAGAAGCCCGGGTGGTTTTAAAAAAAACCCACTTGAAAAAACCCATAAAAAACCCAAGTGAGCAATTTAACTTAAAATTGCCTCCACTGAAAATTAAAAAAAGTAAAAACTTGTTATACATCCAAAAAATATACAATTCATATCATTTTTAATTAATATTTTAGTTTTATTCTTAATATATTTTTACATTTTTGTACCTTCAATATTTAAAATGCATTTACAAATTTAAATTTATACTAATTTATTTAACAATTAAATATAACAAATACATTTTTTAAAATTCTAATTTAAATTTCTAGCGTTACAATATTCCGGATTATATAACTTTACACATACACAAATTAATTTTTAATTTTTCTAATTTAAATTACATCATTCCCGATTATCTCTCTCAAGATGTTCAGTTAGTTTTAAAAATTGTAATGTATAGATAAATAATTAAAACTTCCCTAAATAAATCACAAAATCCTGAAAAACGCTTTCCAAATACTGAAAAAAATATAAAACCCTGAAAAAACCCATAAAACCCTGAAAAAAAACCTAAAACCCGAAAAAGAACCAAAAACCCAAGTGGATTGGGTTTTTCATGAAAAAAAACTGGTTTTTAACAACCCTGGCTGGTTGTCAAAATTAACCTGTTCTAGAACTACTTAATAAACTTCATACAGTAATATTGCAATTGCAAATATCAATTCCAGTATCAATTTGGACTTTTATAACAAAATCTCATTTCTTTTATGATCAAAATATCCATCTTAGAGGGACTGGTTTTGAAAAATTAAACTTTTTTTTTTATAAATGCTCATGCATTTATATAGATATAAAAAAAAGATTGGACAATTAAAGAAGAGATTAAAGACAATTAAGAAGATTGAACAATTAAAAGTTTTTCATTTTATTAGGTTTGTACAAAATAACTGGCTTTTTTTATGAGTAAATTTTTAGCTTATATAATTTATTAAATCTGTCCTTCATTATCCTGATCATAATAAATGCTGGTGCAATCATCACCAAAAATCAGTTCCTTTTTTTTAATGTATCATTTTATATTTGATTTATTTGTTTAACTATTGCAATATTTTTTATTTAATTACAAATCCATGTTATAGGTACGAGTCACAACGAGATAATCTATCTCAGCAGTCATTCAACATGGAACAAGCAAACTTTGCCACTCAGCAATTGAAAGATACCAAAGTTACTGTAAGTATGTTGGGGGTTTATTTAAATTTTTTTTGCTAAAAAATATGGACTACATGCATCAAAAATTTTCCATTTATATGTGTTAAAAAATGGCTTATTTAGAAAAAGCTTAATTTAACTATTAATTTTTTTGTGAGAGAAGTTTATATTTACATGATTAAAATGATTGTAAAGATTTCCCTAAGAACTGCATTGACCAATAGATTAGATTTTTACATATTGTAGTATTTTTAGTTAGTACTTAACTGTAGTATTTATTTTTATCAACTGTGGAGCTGCATCACTTTTCTTGTATTGTGGGCATAATAAAGAAAAATTTAAGTTCAGGTGGCATAAACTTCTTAGGTTTGCGTCAGCAATTTTTATTTTATACATTTAACTCTTTCTTTTAAATATATTTTTTTTTAAAAAAATTGTTTATTTTTATTATTAATTTACTAAAAAATATTTAAGTTGTTTTACAGGGTGCTTAAAGGTGCTTATTTATTGTTTTCTATTTTAAGGGCCTTTAAAGGTGCTTATTTTTACTTTGAGTTTGTAAAAGGTGCTTACTTTAGGTGCTTATTTTTAAAAAAAAATATTCAAGAAACGAAAATTTTTCTCTTGCCGATTCCAAAGTTTTATATCGGGACCGGACTTTGTTCAACCAAAAAGTCATTATTGCCTCATAATATATGCTGGTTCGCGACAAAAGCGCAGGGTCTCTTTATTTTTATAGTTTTAGTTTAGGACCAATTAGTCAACCTAACATAGATGCCTAGTAATACTTTTAAGTTAGCAGCGTTATCGCAGTGAAGTCTCTTTCTCGCGCTCTCTCTCTTTCTCAGTTGAAAACAAATTGGTCAATATTAAATCTTTAGGTATTTTATTACCAAGGTCCGATTTAAGTGGTATCGCATCGCAATTTGCGATGCAAATTTGCGTGCAAAAACTGCATGCATTTTTTTTAATGATTGTTTTTTTCGCACAGTAATTTGTTGAAACTTAGCAAAAATTTCAATAAATAATAAGTTCTAATAACAGATTCTAATAATAAAGATACATTTTTAAATTAAAATGTGAATATGAATTAAGATTGGATTACTCTAAGATGTCTTCAAATCTCTGCCTGCCAGTACAATCTCCCATTAATTAGAAAAGGATTCTAATAATGTTTCCTGATTTACTACTTTTGCTGCCTAGTAATTTTCTAAAAATTTACCGAAGACGTCACATTGCATCAGAATGATCGACAGTTTTCTGGCTGGCTCTGCGTGATCGGAAGAGTATCTCGTTACTTTTGTAGCTCCAGTTCATGCCAATCGGAGCAACCAGAATATTTTCTTCTGATCTAGTGTCTGACTCATGGTGTCCGTGTGTCGTAATCACGAGAACAGCTTGAATGTTATAATACTTTTGTTTACGTTTGGACCTTTTTTTCTACTTCGGCCTATACTCTGGTTTCTGATTTTAGACAATTTTTAGCAAAAATGGAGTGTCGGCTTGTACACGCTTTATATATTTAGATTTTATGTTGTTAGAAAATTTTGAGTCTGAATTATTTTGGAATAGTGCTTGAAACGTTTTCCCTAACAAATGTATGAACCATGTTAATAAGGATATGTATGGAAAGACCAAAAGTTGGGGATTTCAATCCTAAAGAGGCAGTCAAGATTTTTTTTTTTGCAAAACTTCATTTTTCCCATTGGTATCGGCCAATGGGGAAAAAATAATTTGTCCATCGGTCGATATAATTTTTTAACTATCGGTCCCTCAGCCAAAAAGTGCTATCCCTCGAGCCCTAGGTTTTTTTTATGTCGTGTAATTGCAGACTTTTGCGTTATAAAGTACTTATTTTTTAGTGAAATGGGTGCTTAAAAGGTGCTGAAATTTTATAATGAACTTTCGCTACGCACCCTGTTTTAATACAATGTTTAGTTCTAATTTAAAATGAATTTAAATTTTGAACTTAAAATTTAAAATATAATTTCCACTTATTAATTTCATTGCTTTAAGTAGCATGAATTGAATGCAGTTGAAATATTTCTTACTTATTGTACATGAAATTTATTTTAGATGGATGCTATGAGAATGGGAGTGAAAGAAATGAAGCAACAATATAAGAAAGTTAATATTGATGATATCGAGGCAAGTGTTAAATTTGCATTAATTATAATGCAAAAAAAGTTATGTTTACAATATTTTAAACAACTGAATTTTAACAAGATAAAGGATATGTTAATAGTTTTAATTTTCTAATGTTGAGTTATATTTTTTAAGAAATATGTGTTTGCAAGATTTAGATTATAATTATTAGTTAGGGGTAATTTTTTTCATGAAAAAAGTTTTTTTTTATAATACACCTGATACTCATATTATTGCTGCATAGTAATTTTGTATTTACAACTGTGTTAAATATCAAGAAGTGAATAAATAAAATTTTTATGCTGCATAACTATATTATATAATCAGAAATAGTTTAATTTTGTATATGTTTCTTGCACTATCTTGGTGTAGAATATTCAAGATGAGTTAGAAGACATGCTTGATCAAGCTAATGAAGTCCAAGAAGCTCTCGGAAGAAGCTACGGTATGCCAGAAATGGATGACGATGAACTGGAAGCTGGTATGAAAAGATAGGTTTTGAGTTTTAGTTAGTTGGTTTTGTTGTTTAATATATCATTTGTTTCATTAGGAAACTTGGTGTTATATGGTTGAACATCTTTTATTTCAAATAATTCATATAAAAAAATTTAGAAATAGGTTTAGGAAAGTTAGGAAAAAGTTTTTTGAACAAGCTTTTTAAAAAGCCCTTAAGCTTTGCTGATGATATCTTAGAGATATACCCGATTTTCAAAAGTCATAAAATATGTTAGATGTACGGAGGTTGGTTCTAAAAGGAAAGTTAACCTGGAGGTAATAAGATACATTTAACAGATTTTCTATCAATTTAAAATGAATTTTTGAATATAAAAGCAAGGCAATTATTATTTGTGAATTATTATAGGACACACACTCAAATACATTATTGAAGCTTGTATGTTCTTTATTGATTTTTAAAACAGTTATGAATAAAAAAAATTTAAAAATTAAAAAAATTTATGAAGGAAGAATGTTTAAAATTTATGCATAGAAACAAACTTGCAAGTAACTAAAATTGCAAGTATTGGGTGTCTTAAAAATAAATTTGATTTTTGTAAATATTGTAAAAATAAGTTATATTTTTTATAATTTATTAGAGTTGGATGCCTTGGGAGATGAAATTGCTTTGGATGAAGATACATCTTATTTGGATGATGCTGTGAAAACTCCTACTGTACCATCTAGGGAGCCTGGAGCAGACAGTGTTGTTGGGGTAGGATATATTTATATACAATTTCAATGTTTGACACTACAGGGTTTGAGTTTTTCAGACATGTACATGTGTGTCTGATTTTGATAATTTAAAAAAAATATTGGGAAGATTTCATTTAATTTTATTAATTAGAACTCCAATGCGATTTTAGTGTTAATTAAGTGTACTAAAAAGTAAGTAATGAAGCCTTTAACTAAGATATGCTATATAATAAAATTTTCTGTAAACTTTTAATTATTTTCTATTAAATCAAAACAATAAGTGTATCTAATTATTAAGCTCTTTACAGGTTGAGTGGTTTTAAATATTGATTTATTTTGTTCAAAAACTCTTTGAATTATTTTTATTTGTACAAGGGTAATTTAAAATTTCAAACTAGCGACCGGTTATCAAATATTTTTTAGCCTTTTCTATTTTAACTTCCACACTACGTTTATACGTAAAAAGTCTTCTTCTTCTTACTAATCTCAGGTTGTCTAGCTTAGCTAGACAACCCCCATGAAACCAAAAATGTACAAAAAGTCTAAAAACTGCATTGGGTCCTGAAGGACTTCGTCTTTTTTAAAATTCAAGCAAGTCAAAATGTGTTCTGGGGAGGCCAATTCAACGGAACACCGAGGACATTCTGGAAATTTCTTTTGCCCCTGCTGAAAAATGATACCCCTCGTGTGCCCACTAAGAAAGCGGGAGAAGGTGGTTTGATAGTGTCTTGGTCTAATATTAAAGCTTTCTCCCGGTCTTTTGGCAAAGTACCAAGGATGATTCGGGGGTATTTTCATGAGTTTGTTCATTTTTGTTTTTGTAAGGGATGAAATCTCACTAAATGTGAGCTCTCCACCTGGATTTATTCCCTCTTCAGACGCTGATCTGGCCAAAAAATCTGCTCTTTCATCCCCTCAACTCCCACATGTGAAGGGATCCACTGGAAATGCACCGTGTGCTCGGGTGTCAGTCTCTCAAGCAAATTTAAAATGTCCAGGCTAGTTCGATCTCCAACAATACTCCAATTTTCAAGATGTTGTATTGAAGAGCGACTATCTGTTAAAATCCATAAATCATTAAACTGATCCTCCACCTGTACTGCATACTCTAGACCTCTTTTAATACTTAAAAAGTGGAAGGTATTATAATCGTTTAGTCCGTCTGTCTGTCTGTCCGTCGCCCACTTTCATAGCCCAAACTACAAATGCTACGGACAAGTGTGATACGTCAAAAAATTCAACGCATCGAAATTAGAAGAAATTGAAAATTTCAAAAAAAAATTCGAAGTACTTTAATTATTTAAAAAACTGCAAAATTTAATGCTCATTTAAAAAGTATAAGAAGCCATTTTTATTAGAATTAATCACCATTGCCATTCGAGAAACTTTAATTCTTTGAAATAATAAATTAAAAGAAATTTATTTTTGCGACATCAATCAGTTTGAAATGACGTCAAATATATTTCACTTAGAGATTCTTTGTTTATTTTTTATATGAAATGTTTTGATTCTATTTAAAAGAGAGGAATATTACATATTTATTCTTTGAAATTTTAATTAATTTTTGCCTATGATAATAATTATTGAAGAAATTGTATTTTTGAAATAAAATAAATAAAAATAGCAATATTTAGCTTGTAAATGTTTATAATAGAATTAATATTGTGTTTGGCGACTTTTTTCCTGTTGAACACAAATGGTGTGTGGAAGCGGGCTGAGTGACAGATTCTGTTACAAACTTACTTGTTTTAATTCGAAAGAATTTATAAAAGTGTAAAAGTAGGTATTGACATGCTGGAAATGCCAGCTGTTTATCCGTATCCTCCTTCTGAAATCAGTTCTCTTAGTCAGATTTAAAAAAAAAATCTTTTTTTAATTAGAAATTTATTAGAATGGTATGATATCAGAGACCCATCTTCCTTACTTTAATATATGACAAAAGAAATCTGTCTGAGTACTAGCGAAAAGACGTCTGTCTACAGTCTGACAATCTACCCATTAAATTAGCATTAAAATTTAATATTTAGCAATTTTAATTCTCGTCAAGAGTAGCATGGGAAACTTTACTTATTTAAAATTAATATATGAAGGAAAAAATTCTTTTGTCATATATTCGTTCGGGATGATGTCATAAAATGTAGCACAAGTTGATTCTTTGATTGTACATTATTTTTTACTAAGAAAGCAGCAAGTTTTTTTATTCCTAACTTTCCTCATATCAAAACTTTCTTTTTTTAAAATTTGAAATCACTTTTTAAAAATTAAAAAGTAGGTATCGACTTGCTGAAGATGCCCGCCTGTCTGTACCCGTCTTCCAAAATCTGTTCTATCAGTCGGATTTTAAAAACTTCTAGTTTAATAATGTTTTCTCATCAGCATCTTTTTATTCATCTTTTAGAACTTTTAGTTTTATAATGTTTTGGTGAAATTAATATTTAATTTTTCTTCTTAGGGCCAAGGTGTACTTGTGGATGAATTTGGATTGCCGAAAATTCCTGCCAGTTAAATGGCCATAAAATGCTGTATATACTTGTTTATTTTTCATTTGCTTCAAAATTATTTTGGACAGATATTTCCGTAGTTATTATCCTTATATATACTCCCTTTAATACAAATTATTTTGGACAGATATTTCCGTAGTTATTATCCTTATATATACTCCCTTTAATATTTTGTTTATTTATATTGTGTAGTGTTAATTTAAAAATCACATTGTTATGAATATTCCACATGATTTTTTTAATTGAAAAAAAAGGTTGTTTGAGTTTAATAGCTTAAGGACACTTTTAAATATATTGAGCATGATTTATTATAATTGCACTGTACTGTCAGTTTATTTCTTAATAAAATGATATTTTTATTTATATTGACAATTTGGAAGTAGTTTTCTTGCTCTTCTGCATCGATTTAAATTTTAATTCATTTTTTAAAAAATACTATCAAATCACATAGACATACTTTTTATAAATTCATTCATTTTAGTCAATAAGGGCTCGACGGGTCTAAAATATGGGTTTCTAAAATATCCTTTGGTTTTCTTTTTGTGGTCAAATGTATGCGAATCATATAAAGTTTGACCAAAACTTTTAATTTCACTTAATTTGTTATCTCCTGCATTGTTAAGGGGGGGGGGGGGGCCCAGAGAGTCAGTTCCATACAGCTAATGCATCATTGTGAAGTATTGCTTTGCTATGTAATCATGTTTTCATCAAGTATTAAAATTGTAATAGCAGCAGAATAAAACACATTTGAAAAAGTATATAGTTATTGAATTAATATTTTTTTTAAGTTTTAAAATAACAGTTAAATATTGATAAATGGAAATGCTATTTTTAAACTATATATATTTTGACTTTATATTAGGGGTTATAAACAAAGAGGAATTTTACTGGAAATAAAAATACAAAAAATTATAAAGACAGTAGCGCTGAAAGCAGCTTGATTGTACAATATAATTTGAATGTAAATATAAGAGTAAGACAAAAATAAAAATGGAGATCTCGACTGACCTTCTCGTCAAGGGGTCTAGCCAGCCTAGACCTCCGGAGGCGTTTCTGAAATGGACAATAAGCGGAAACGACAGTTCCACAGACCCCGACGCCTCCGAAACCAAATAAAGAGGAAGAAAAAGTTACTTACCAAGCCCGATCACCCAACAGTAAAAATGAGGATGACCATACTCAGCAGACACATCAAACAAAACATCGCCGCAGAAATTGCAGCTCCGCACAAAAAGAGTAAAAACAAATATTTAGACTTTGAAATTGCAATAATAATCTGGAAAATTATTCAGTGATAAATTGTGTTTAAGAATTTTAAAAGCATAATCTAAATCAGCCTTGTTCTTACAAATCTTTTTAATTGTATTAGCCTGTGAAAAGAATATATTGTAGAAAATTTTAAAGTAAATATTACTAATAAAATTAGAAAGACTGATCACATCAAAATTAAAATCAAGTACTTTATCATAAACACCAATCTTTACACTGTTTTCCGAAATAGTAATATTAAGATGTAGATATTGAGCTTGTTTAGGCGATCTTTATTAGTCATCTTTAGTACCAACTCCCTGGGGTAAATATCCTGAAGAGCCTCTAGATTATCCTGATCGAAAGTAATCAAATCATCAATGTACCAAAAGCCTTTGATGGTAGTTTTTTTCAATAAATCTAGCCTCAAAAGAGTGAAGAATATTATTCGCAAAAGCACTGGAAAAACTGTTGCCAATTGGTATGTATACCTTTGACCTGTTTATAAAAATCGATACCATTGAAAACATAGTTTTCAAAAATATTGAATTTGCACAATTCCAACCAATCCTCTTTAGAAGTACAAGATACTACTCTTTAGAATCACAAAGATACGAGTCAAATAATTCGTCACATATATCCATCAAATTTCCGTGAGGTCAAAATAAAAGGTATGGAGATACTATAATACTTCACACATAGCATTAATAGTATCTAGAGAGAGAATACAGTAAAATCTAGAGAAAGAACTGACAATTTGCCTGCACTTTTGCTGCAGTCATTTTTTTAAATTCACTTAATATATTTTATGTTATTTTACAATTTTTTTTTATTTGGAATTAACTCCGCATTACAGCTATATGAGAACTTTTGTGACAGGCCTCGTGTTTTAAACCATGGTCAAGTGACGAGATATTATTAGGGATAAGGTAATGGAATGTATAAATAAAAGTGAGACCAATAACACACTCTTTCTCTCTTAATTTTTCTTTTTAACGCTCATAGAAGTATAAAAATTTTTAGTTTTTTAATTTCGTTATTTATTGGGAAACTTCAATGTTACCTCCAAAAAACCTTGTATTTTGAGGCATTCCTTAAAAAAATACTTTTTCCAGTTGAGAGTAGAGCACAGGGGTGCCTACAGGGGGGGGGTCAACGACGCAGACTGCGTCGTTGAAATTTTAGGGGGGGGGTAATTTTTTTTATGTGAATGGTTTATTTTGTCTAAGATAAAACTCTAATGAATTCTTGTTCTTTCTAATCATCTGCCTCCTCCCCCCCCCAGATACCTAGGGGGGGGGGGCATTACCGTCAAGACTCAAAAATGATAACCAAAATCCTAGAACATTACGAAAAGTAGAACACGGATAATGGCATATTTTTGACATTTATTACCCATAAACAACCCATCACTTCTTTAAAGCTTAAACAAAACTCTTGCAGCTGGCCTTCTCCCATGTCATAAATCTCACGCAGTCTGTCTGTATAACATACAACTCGATGAAATGATGACTCCCGCATATTTATTTTTCACCCAATGACATTAGTGCAATTTTCCCGCTTAGAAGTATTACTTTGTTTAGATTGTTGTTTTCGAAACGGCGGGAAGCTTCAAAGATACACCTTTATTAAATGAATCTATTTGATCTATTTTAAACTAAATGAAGTTAAAATGCACTGTGCTATAACTATAAATACTCCAAGAGCTTATTTTGAAGTGTTATGGCAATGATTCCGGTGAGATTTTCGTAATTATATAATTTGAATATTTTAAGCTTGTTAACCCTCTAAAAAAGCAAATTGGCTGAACTGTAAACTTGTTTTCACTGCTTGAGTTTTAAATTAAAATTTTAACTGAAAATTTAATTCCTTAATTTTAAAAAAATTATATTTCTGTAATAGGTGGTTATAAATGACTCCTCCATGCTTTAAATTTTGGAATTTAATAAAATAATTAAATTTATAAAAATTTAAAAATTATCTGTGTTGCTGGTAAACCAGTCATTTGACGGATTTATACGTCTTTATCCTTCAGAAGGTTGGGAAAATAAAGAAAGGATACTAAAAGATTTTAATTATATTTGATATAACTGATAATTTGAGTTTCAAAGTTTACACTTTAAAACATGTTTGTGCACCAAAAATATTAATCAATATTAATAATGAAAAACATTGTTTAATTTTTTTAATGTGCATCTGGATTTTGAAAATTATTACGTGGCTTTTTTTTGTATAAAGATGACTAAAGATATAAAATTACATATCTTAGTTAGAATACGGTAGGGTGGTGGGATTTTTTTAACAGTTTTCCCTCTCCATTTCCAAGAATTAGATGGCAGCTTTCAAGACATTAGATTTTAAAAATGTTCACCCCCTCCCTTCCCTTCATGAAGCACTCGAGAAAGTAATAATTTTTATTATCTATTTCTAGATATTTATTTTGAGAATACTATAAAATTACATGTTGAGGTTTAAGCTGTCTTTAGACGCAAGACCTCAAGGAAGGAACGGAGCCTTTTCCTGACAAGTGATTCTAAATTGTTGATTTTAATAGAAATTTTTTGCAGAATTGCAGTTTTTAGCCTACTTTTCTTTTTTTAATTCGAAAGAATTAAAAAAATGAAAAAGTAGGTATTGACATGCGGTCGATGTCCGTCTGTCTGTCCGTCTGTCTGTCCGTCTGTCCGTCCGTACCCCCCTTCCAAAATCGGTTCTAATCATCGGATCTTAAAAATTCTTTTTTTGTTAGAAAGCTATAACCTCAGATACCCAACTTTCATACTTTTTGTCCGTCTGTCTGTACGTCCGGACGGACATAAATCTACTATCTGTCGGCGAATTTCCCATTGAATTAGCATTGAAATTCAATTTTGAGTCATTTAAATCACTGTAGGTATTGAAATGCGGTTGATGTCCAACTGTATCTGTCTGTCTGTTCGTATGTCTGTCTGTTCGTATGTCTGTCCGCCTGTCTGTCCGTTTGTCTGTCTGTCTGTACCCCCTTCCAAAATCGATTCTAATCATCGGATCTTAAAAATTCTTTTTTTGACAGAAAGCTATGACCTCAGATACCCAACTTTCATACTTTTTGTCCATCTGTCTGTACGTACGGACGGACATAAATCTACTATATGTCGGCGAATTTCCCATTGAATTAGCA
This sequence comes from Oedothorax gibbosus, assembly GCA_019343175.1. Lineage (NCBI taxonomy): Eukaryota > Metazoa > Arthropoda > Arachnida > Araneae > Linyphiidae > Oedothorax > Oedothorax gibbosus. The sequence goes on from JAFNEN010000498.1 coordinate 349,268, forward strand.
TTGAAATTCAATTTTGAGTAATTTAAATCACTGTAGGTATTGAAATGCGGTTGATGTCCAACTGTCTGTCTGTCCATCTGTCTGTCTGTTCGTATGTCTGTCTGTCCGTATGTCTGTCTGTCCGTACCCCCCTTCCAAAATCGGTTCTATCCATCGGATCTTAAAAATTCTTTTTTTGTTAGAAAGCTATGACCTCAGATACCCAACTTTCATACTTTTTGTCCGTCTGTCTATCTGTACGTCCGGACGGACATAAATCTACTATCTGTCGGCGAATTTCCCATTGAATTAGCATTGAAATTCAATTTTGAGTCATTTAAATCACTGTTGCCAAATCAACAATGGCATGAGAAACTTTATTTATTTAAACATATTTGAAGCAAAATAATATTTTCATGAATCAGTTTGGAATGACGTCATAAAATGTAGCACAATTTGATTCTTTGATTATTCATTAATTATCTAACAAGAAAGCGGCAAGGCATACTTTTGCATGCAATTATGCTAAGTTTTAATTTACATTTCTTATTTTTTTAATGCAGTTTGGAGTTTCATTACTTTTGGTATTAATAAATATTTAATTATTCCTCGAACTACAAATAAATCGCGAGCAGACGATAAATAATGTTTAATTGATTTGCGAAATAATAATAAGGAAAATAGTTGATTTTGGCTTTTAGAAGTTTAAATTATTAGCTGGGTGCTGTGTTTCGATTTTTTTTCTAATATGTATAAATCTAGTGTAGAAACGGCTGTTGATGATATTTACTGTTAGAAACCTAGTTTTTTCCCGATTAGAACTTCAGTAAGTATTTAAGTAACAGGAAAGTAGGCTATTTTAGTTCTTTATGAACTTCTTGTTAATAATTAAACTCACCTTATAAGTTATTTAATTGAATAAAACCCTTAATTTGGTACATTAATCAATCACTTGATGCTCCAACTATATTAATAAACCAAAATGCGCACAATAATTTAAATTAGTCGTCTTAATAAATGTAATAAAATCTATTAATTAGTCAGTAATAGCCTTACTATCCTTGGTTTCAATATCTTAGATGAGGCTAGCCATCGTCTGGCAATTACAATTTAACCATTCACTCAGTCACATAAATTTCTGTTTTCAAGTGGTGCAGCTTTCAAACGTAGTATGATGAACTCGAATTTCAAGAGGCATGTGGTGTGGTACAGAATGGTCATGAACTGGAATCTTACGTTTATGCTGATTGGTCGATTTTGATGTTAAAAGAGAGTTATATGTCTATGGGTATGAGCATTGCTTTAGTTTTAGTTTTGTGAAGTTGATTTTGAACAATAACAGTAACTGGCACTAAATAAGTCGTGATCAATTATAACAGAACTTCATGTTTATTATTAACAACAACAAAAAACTGAAATTTTTTTTTTTAACAAAACGTATCCGAAAATTTTCTAATTTTTAAAAATCACATAATAAAACAGGAATCGCAACTAAAATCTTTAACAATCCAATCTGCAAAATGATAATTCTATTTTAAGAGGCCCGGCGTCGGAAGAAAGCAATGTGCTGACAATTATTTCTCATAAACATTTCTTAATCGCTGTTATAGCATTTGAAGCAGACATCATAAATATTCAGAATTGTGTATATAACAGTTCTATGAATGAATGACCTTCGGATAATATTTCTGGCCTAGCATACATACTCAGGCCCAAGCCATTTTCCCGCCATTGCTTTAGTTATAAACAGTAGGAAGATACTCGTCGTCTGGTGTCAAATGTGTGGGTGATTGAATATAGTTAAGAAAGTTCAATTCCTAGTTTCAGGGTAAGAATTTTGTTTAATATTTAATTTTAATTTCAGTAACTTAATAAATAGTAACATTTTTAAGTGAAACTATATCAGTAAACATAATAGAATTATTCTGATTTGTTTGTTAATGTCGAATGTGTTGCATAGAAGGAAGCTGTTTTTGGATCACGTATCTGGCTATTTTTATTGATTTGAAAAGTAATATAATTACATAAATTTTGAGCGGAATTTTTACTGATTATTTAGATTCCCGATAGCTTTTGCTGTAAAAAAATCTATTTAAAGGAAAATTAAAAATAAGTTGCAATTCCGGATTATAAAAGCTATTAAAAAATGTGCTTCCCTTTTCAATTAGGGGCAACTCTGCGTTGACCTATCAGTAGAAAAATATTCAAGAAGAAAGTCAGTACTTGGGTTTTATTTCTTAGGACAAAGTTACCCCATTCGATGGTACTTAAAATATCATTTTACTATAAAGTTTCATGTATACACCATAAAGATTCCTATCTATACACAATGTGGTGTAAATTACTTAGGTTCAGTACTCCATAAGTCCATATAAATATTAAAAAAAAAACCGTTTTTTTTTTGGGGGGGGGAGGTTTAAAAAAATTCTAGGGGGGGTGCGTCGTTAGCTCTGGGGGGATCGGCACCTCTGGTAGAGCAAAACCGTAAATTTTAGTTTAGTAGATCGTTGAATACAACATGACATCTCATATTGTATTCAACGTAAGAAACGTAAAGCTATACATTATAACGGTGCTTCAAATATGCGATATGCAGCATTGTATTCATAAACTTGATACGTCACGATACGATACATTCACTTGATACGTCAACCTGATAAATTTTGGTCATATTTAAAAAAAAGTCAGACTTTGCCTAATGAAGTGTTCTCTAATGATGCTTGTTTTGATAATGATGTTGACATAGCCAACGCTTTTGCCAGGTATTTTGGTTCTGTGTATAAACAGAGTACAGAACATAGTCCATGTTATACCTCTCTAAGTGATCTTGGGGACGTGATCAAAATTGATTGCATCACTCACACAGAGGTTGTATCAGCTATTCAAGATTTGAAATCCTCCCTATCTACGGGGGTTGACAATGTTCCATCATTTATTGTTAAGGGCTGTGCTGAGCACTTAATTTATCCTCTACTTATTATTTTTAATTTATCGTTAAAAACTTGCTCATTTCCCAGTTTCTGGAAAAATACAAAGGTTATTCCTGTTCATAAGAAAGGTGACGTCAGAATTTGTCAAAATTATAGGCCTATTGCTATTTTAAGTCCGTTTGCCAAAGTTTTTGAGATTGTCATGCATAAGAAGATCTTTTCGCAAGTTAGTGGATTTATCAATGTTGCTCAGCATGGCTTTTTTCCCCATAGATCAACTCTTTCTAATTTGTATTGTTTAACTAGCAACATTATTTCCGCTTTTGAGTCTAATTGTCAACTTGATGTCATTTACACCGATTTCTCTAAGGCCTTTGATTCACTTGATTTTGGCATTTTTTTAAATAAACTGTCCCATATGGGTTTTACGGCCGATCTGGTTCAATGGATATTCTCCTATCTTACGAATCGTTATGTATGTTTATATTAGAAATTCTGTATCTGTTGGTTTTGGTAATGGCTCTGGTGTTCAGGGGTGCCTACAAGGGGGGGTCAACGACGCAGACTGCGTCGTTGAAATTTTAGGGGGGGGTTGAATTTTTTATAAAAATTATTAATAAACAGCCAATCTTGATAAAAAAAACTCAGCTAACTCTTATTCTTACTCATTATCTGCCCGACCCCCCCCCCCCCCCCCAGCCGACGCAACACCGGGGGGGGGAGGGGGGGGGGGCTCAGAACGTGTACTCTGCCGAATTTTTATTTGGTTTAAAATAAAACACAAAGTGGCAAGATAATCAAAAGTGGCTCCAATTTTTTTTTATATTTTTGCCTTCAAAGAATAGGGATGGGCAACCATAATTCAAAGCAACACCAGGGAAAAAAGGAGTTATAAATTATGTTCGTTGGCGTCTACCAGACGATACGATTTCTGACAATTATTTCCACAATAAACAATCCGATCACTGTAACAAAGTGTAAACACTCATAAATCGCACGCAGTTTATAAAACATTTCGGTGAATTGATGACGTTCGCATTATAGTTTGCCAATGGAATCAATGAGATATTCCCGCCATATTTTGCAGCTGGCTCATAAATCTTTCGAACTTAACTTTGTATAACATTTTTACGCAATAATGACCTTCGGATAATATTTTTGACTTTTTCCCGCCAAATTAGACTCGAAGCCAAAATAACTAAATGATTGCTTTATTGTAGTCTTGTCTCAAATGTGACGGGTCTGGGTAATTGAAGATAATTAAACAGTGCAATTCCGAGTTTTACGGTAAGAATTTTGTTATATTTAACTTTAATTTTTTAAATTTTAGGTTTTTTTTAAGTGAAGTAATCTCTGTAAACATTATAAAATAATTCTGATGTGTTTGATAATGTCAAATGTGTTGTATTAAATAAAAAGCTATACCAAGATAAACTTTTTTTATGCATTAAGAATTGAGGGAATGAATTGGAAGCCGTTTTTGAATGGATCACGTGTCCGGCTATTTTTATTGTTTTAAAAAATAATATAATTACATAAATTTTGAGCGGAATTTTTTACCAATTATTTAGATTCCGATAGCTTTGGCTGTAAAGAAAACCTTTTTAAAGGAAAATTAAAAATAGCTTGTAATTCCGTATTATAAAAGATATTCCAAAAGGTGCTTCCCTTTTTCGATTAGGGGCAACTCTGCTTTGACCTATCAGTAGAAAAATATTTAAGAAGAAAGTCAGTACTGGGGTTTTAATTCTTGGGATAAAGTTAAGTTACCCCATTCGATGGTACTTGAAATATCATTTTACTATAAGGTTTTCTATATACACCGTAAATATGTAGTTAGAGGCTACTTTGGTTAGGTACTCCCATTTGCCCATATAAATAAAAAATCCTCACCGGTTTTTTAGGGGGGGGGGGGGTGTAATAATTTTCTAGGGGGGGTGCGTCGTTAGCTCTGGGGGGGATCGGCACCTCTGCTGGTGTTCCCCAGGGCTCTAATCTGGGTCCTTTATTTTTTATATTGTTTATCAATGACCTGTGTAACTCTATTGAGCATAGTGACTATCTTCTTTTTGCTGATGATTTAAAAATATTTAGAAAGATACTCTGTAATTCTGATACTAATCTCTTACAAAACGATATTGACAATGTGTTTAATTGGTGCATTAGAAATAAGTTGGACTTGAATATATCTAAATGTAGTGTTTTAAGTTATACGCGTAAATCTAAGCCTCTCCTTGTTTCTTATAATATTAACAATACTTCCCTGTTGCGTAATTTTTCTGTTAGGGATCTTGGTGTGACGTTTAATAGTAAACTTGATTTTTCCGAGCACATTCAAATTATTACAACTAAAGCTTACAAAATTCTAGGTTTCTTAAAACGCAAAACTACTAATTTCACCAGTCGAAAGGCTTTGGAAGTTTTGTATTTTGGCCTGGTTCGCCCTAATCTTGAATATTGTACCCCGATATGGGATCCTTACTACGAGAATAGCAATAGTGTCATTGAACGTGTACAGAATAATTTTTTACGTTTTTTGTATTTTAAGAGTTTCAACGCTGCTTCTCGGGAAGTGCCTTCTAGTGTACTCCGTAATATGTTTAACATTTTTACCCTAAAGTCTAGACGTCAAGTTTATTGTCTTTTGTTTTTTTATAAAGTTATTAATAATATGATTGATTCCACTTACATTACTAGTACTATAAAATTTAATGTGCCTTCTAGAGTTACACGTAATCGTTGTTTGTTTTATTTGAGTTCTAATCGGAATAACTGCATTTTAAATTTTTGTCTATATAAATTTTATAAAACTTATAATAGTGTGTCTGAGGAATTTGATATTTTTTGTATGCCTTTTAATGTTTTTAAATCTAATTGTCGGAGGTTATTCTCTTTGTAATGTTTTTCTTTTTTGTGTGTTTTTGTTGTTTTCATTGTCTTTTATGATGTGCATTATAATTGGATTTTTCTGTTATGTGCATCTGAAACAAACAAATAAATAAATAAATAAATAAAGCCTGGTATTCGAGCGAACTAATTTTTAATGTAATTTATAAAAAGCTTTTTAAATATAAAAAATTTATCTTAATTTTATGTCTATTTACATTGAAATATTTCGGTTTAATTTATTATTCCCTATAAAATATGCAATCAAATACATTCTTCTAAAATGATAGAAGAAATGCCAAGACAATACTTTTATATAAAAATTACGATTTCAATTTTTCTTTTTAAGTAACTAGATTTTGAAGTTTAAAATCTTGAAAATTAGTCATACACACAGAAGTGTAAAGATGGTTTCTAGTTTTTAAGGGGGGGGGGGGGGGCGATACGTGAAAAAATCTAATTTTTTTATTTCATAAATAATTAAAATAACATCTCAAAAATAAGCCTGCAAAATTTTAGAACTAAATTCGCATTATTTATTGATTAAAAACTCATTTGAATGCTTCACCTGAACTCGGCACTTGAGGGCCTTGCCATAACTTTAAACACGTTTATCTCAAAACTACTTTTTTTTAATTACAGGGCAAGATAACTCAAAAAGTTCTAAATAGATCCTTATAAAATTTGGTATACTATACGTCTTTCCCCTATAGTATAACCTTCTAGTTGAACCTCAAAAATGCCAATTTTTTTTTTTAAATCAGTTTTTTACCCAAAAACCTTTGAAAAAAGGGTAAAAAAAATTCGAACATTTTTATTCTGAGGCTTGCCGATTTACAGTTTTTCAACTTTTTTGATTTTTATTGGTTTAACTAGAAGATGTAATTTTTATGAAAATTTTCAAATCAAAAATTTTGATTTCAGTTCAATTTTGGAGTAGCTAGAATTCCCGCCGATTGATACTTTTATCCGCGAGGGTCTCAGGAGATTGGTTACTACGGTGGCCATTTTGAAAAAACTAAAACAAAAAAATTCGAATTTTTGTATTTTAATGTATAATGTATAAACATTCTGAATTTTAAAACGATTCATGTATTTCTTCCCTTTTAATAACGTCTCTGAAAAACGATCAAAATTCAGGTGGTTACATGTATCGCTCCCCTTAAGAGGCCGAAAGGGTTTAAGTATTCGAAAAATTAATTCCAAAACAGTTGACTAAAAATTTCAAATCGTTAATAAGTGAAATAAGATATCGGAATATATTTTTAGCCTACTTTTCTTTTTTTAATTCGAAAGAATTAAAAAAATGAAAAAGTAGGTATTGACATGCGGTCGATGTCCGTCTGTCCGTCTGTCTGTCTGTCCGTCCGTACCCCCCTTCCAAAATCGGTTCTAATCATCGGATCTTAAAAATTCTTTTTTTGTTAGAAAGCTATAACCTCAGATACCCAACTTTCATACTTTTTGTCCGTCTGTCTGTACGTCCGGACGGACATAAATCTACTATCTGTCGGCGAATTTCCCATTGAATTAGCCTTGAAATTCAATTTTGAGTCATTTAAATCACTGTAGGTATTGAAATGCGGTTGATGTCCATCTGACTGTCTGTTCGTATGTCTGTCTGTCCGTATTCCTCTTCCAAAATCGGTTCTATCCCTCGGATCTTAAAAATTCTTTTTTTGTTAGAAAGCTATGACCTCAGATACCCAACTTTCATAATTTTTGTCCGTCTGTCTATACGTCCGGACGGACATAAATCTACTATCTGTCGGCGAATTTCCCATTGAATTAGCATTGCAATTCAATTTTGAGTCATTTAAATCACTGTTGCCAAATCAACAATGGCATGGGAAACTTTATTTATTTAAACATATTTGAAGCAAAATAATATTTTCATGAATCAGTTTGGAATGACGTCATAAAATGTAGCACAATTTGATTCTTTGATTATTCATTAATTATCTACCAAGAAAGCGGCAAGGCATACTTTTGCATGCAATTATGCTTAGTTTTAATTTACATTTCTTATTTTTTAATGCAGTTCGGAGTAGTTTCATTACTTTTGTTATTAATAAATATTTAATTATTCTTCGAACTACAAATAAATCACGAGCAGATGATAAATAATATTTAATTAATTTACGAAAGAATATTAAGGAAAATAGTTGATTTTGGCTTTTACAAGTTTAAATTATAGCTGGGTGCTGTGTTTCGATTTTTTTTTTCTAATGTGTATAAATCTAGTGTAGAAACGGCTGTTGATGATATTTACTTTAGGAACCTAGTTTTGTTTCCCGATTAAAACTTCAGTAAGTATTTAAGTAACAGGAAAGTAGGCTATTTTAGTTCTTTATGAACTTCTTGTTTCCTTCTATTTTTTAGCCTACTTTTCTTTTTTTAATTCGAAAGAATTAAAAAAATGAAAAAGTAGGTATTGACATCGTCTGTCTGTCTGTCCTTCTGTCCGTCCGTACCCCCCCCCCCCCTTCCAAAATCGGTTCTATCTATCGGATCTTAAAAATTCTTTTTTTGTTAGAAAGCTATGACCTCAGATACCCAACTTTCATACTTTTTGTCCGTCTGTCTGTACGTCCGGACGGGCATAAATCTACTATCTGTCGGCGAATTTCCCATTGAATTAGCATTGAAATTCAATTTTGAGTCCTTTAAATCACTGTAGGTATTGAAATGCGGTCGATGTCCGTCTGTCTGTTCGTATGTCTGTTTGTCTGTGTCCGACCTTCTGTTTGTCCGTACCCCCCTTCCCAAATCGGTTCTATCCTTCGGATCTTAAAAATTATTTTTTTTGTTAGAAAGCTTGACCTCAGATACCCAACTTACATACCTTTTGTTCGTCTGTCTGTACGGACGGACGGACATAAATCTACAATTTGTCGACGAATTTCCCATTGAATTGGCATTGAAATTCAATTTTGAGTCATTTAAATCACTGTTGCCAAATCAACAATGGCATGAGAAACATTATGTATTTAAACATATTTGAAGCAAAATAATATTTCCATGAATCAGTTTGGAATGACGTCATAAAATATAGCGCAATTTGATTCTTTGATTGCTCATTAATTGCTTACCAAGAAAGCGGCAAGGCATATTTTTGCATACAATTATGCTTAGTTTTAATTTACATTTCTTATTTTTTTTAATGTAGTTTGAAGTAGTTTCATTACTTTTGTTATTAATAAATATTTAATTATTCTTCGAACTACAAATAAATCGAGCAGACGATAAATAATATTAAGTTAATTTGCGAAAGAATATTAAGGAAAATAGTTGATTTTGGCTTTTAGAAGTTTAAATTATAGCTGGATGCTGGGTTTCGATTTTTTTCTAATGTGTATAAATCTAGTGTAGAAACGGTTGTTGATGATATTTACTGTTAGGAACCTAGTTTTCTTCCCTTTAAAACTTCAGTAAGTATTTAAGTAACAGGAAAGTAGGCTATTTTAGTTCTTTATGAACTTCTTGTTTTATATAAATACACTATAAACAATAATATGAAGATAAAATATGTTTTTCAAAAAATTAATTACTGAAGCTTATTTCTTTATATGGAAAAATACATTATTATTTTTTAAGTAACAGTCTTCTGACCAAAATGTGAAACAAGCACTGACGCATCTTTTAATACTATAGAGTTTTGTAAATTCAAGTAATACCTAAATTTCACTTAAGTTTGACTGAAACTTAATATCTAAACCTTATAATTTGACTGATAACATCACGGTCATCAATTTCCAAGGAGCAGTGATAGTAGAAGTAGGGTCACTTTGGGGACGGAAGTGACGTCATCAGAGGAAGAGTCGGGTGCGCTCTAATCGTTCGGTATACACGTGACCGGAAGGGGCGTGGTCTAGGAGGAGTTGGGTGCGCTCTAAGTGTTCGGAAGTATGATGTGGAGTTGAGTTGTTTTTGGCTGAATGTTGAGTTGTAGGGGTGCTGCTTTAGTTTTCGCGTGACGTATAATAGTTTAGAAACGGTCTTTAATAGGTTATTGTAAAAGAACAGTTACTAGGAGTAGTTGATTGCGCAAATTTATTTTTCTGTAATAATATAATAAGCTATTTTCTACTGATTGTGGCGTCTGGTTATTTTTTTTGGCGAAAGTTTAGAAAAAGGTCTTGCTATTATTAAAATGGGTTATTTCATGGGATGACGCTACCGAATGCAGCAACGTGGATTATAGGCTTATATATCGTTTTATGTATTGTGTTATTATTGACATACAGGTGATGTATAAATAGGTGTGGACTATTAGTAAAGTTCATTTGAATATTAAGTTCTTTACGAGTGCGGTGTTAGACATATAGGGAAAAAAAATGAATAAACTTATTTCTTCTACATTCACTAATCCAGAACACCCTGCTAGTTTCGGGGGAGTTGCATCTTTAACCCGCGCTTTAAAAGGTAAAGTTAAGAAAAATGATGTAAAGAAATGGCTTGAAATGAAAGACTCGTATACGTTACATAAACCCGTAAGATACAATTTTAGTCGCAATAGAGTTATAGTGGGAGGCTTAAATGAACAGTTCCAAGCGGATCTTGTGGATATGCAATCCCTTTCCGTAATGAATGATGGTTACAAATATTTGTTAACGTGTATAGATGTTTTTTCAAAGTATGCTTGGGCCATACCTCTTAAAGACAAGACAGGACTTAGTGTTTTAAATGCTTTTAAAGGCATCTTTAGGGAAAGGAAACCCGAAAAACTACAAACGGACGATGGAACAGAGTTTCGAAATTCTAGAGTTCAAATGTATTTAAAGGCAAATAAAATTCACTTTTTTACCACACACAATGCCACAAAGGCGTCAATCATAGAGAGATTTAATCGTTCCCTACGCATGAAAATGTGGAAATACTTTACAGAATACAACACGCGCAAATACATTGATGTTATTCATAAATTATTGAAAAGTTACAATCATACTTATCATCGAAGTATAAAAATGGAGCCTATTTCCGTCACCCTTGATAATCAAGCCCAAGTTTGGAAAAATTTGTATGGCACATTGTCAACGAATACTAAACCTATTACTCTATTTCAAGTAGGAGATAACGTCCGTATCAGTAAAACAAAGGGGCGCTTCGAGAAGGGGTATGAACAAAACTGGACTTATGAGATTTTTGTCGTTGATAAAATTATTCATAGAACGCCACCCGTGTACAAAGTCAAAGACTTGCAGAATGAGGATATTCAAGGAACATTTTATGCACAAGAACTTCAAAAAGTGACAAAAACAGATTACTTTCAAGTGGAAAAAATTCTCAAGAAACGTAAAACTAAAAAGAAAACAGAATATTTTGTCAAATTCAAGGGTTACCCTGAAAAATTTAATGCTTGGGTGTCCGACGTCAAAATGCTATAAATAGTATTTTCATTCAACGTTTCACGTTAGTTATCAAGATGTCGTTCTACTTGACACTTGTCTCGGACAGTTCCATGTCCTATTTCCCTGATAATAAAATTTCTCGTTTCATAACTCAGTTACCTTCGCCTATTAATTTAAAAGGTGAATGGGAAGTTGGTTTGTCTGAAATTATGTATCCTCATTCTTGGTACAATGTGAATAAAACAAACAATTGTTTTTCTTATGATAACGGTGATGGTAAAATACAAAAGAAAAGGATTGACGTAGGATGTTACGAAATCATGTACGATTTACTATCGGCTATTCAATTATCACTTCCTAAAAACCCTTCCAAATTTACTTTCTCTTATAATAAAACTACCAAACGTGTCAAAATTGATGTAATGAAAGGAGCAACCCTTTATCTAGAAGATTTAGGACTCATGTTGGGTTTTAAACAAAATTCAATTATTCGTGGAAGCGTAAAAAGCGAATTTCAAGCTGATATTCAATCTGTTTTTCCATTTTTCTACGTATATAACGATCTCATTTCACCACAAATCGTAGGGGATGTCTATGCTCCTCTATTGAGAATAGTCAGAGTTACAGGACAAGATGGTGATATGGTCAGCCAGCATTATGACAGACCACAGTACTTACCTGTTAATCGACAATGTCTTCAGACTATTGAAATGGAACTACGGCTCAATTCCGGGGACCTAGTACCTTTTGAAAGTGGTAAAGTTATAACCATTCTACATTTTAGAATGAAACAAATATTATAAAAAGCATCTACATGGTACATTATTCATCATTCGAACAGTGGTTACTGCACAAGTAACATCATGAAGGTTCCTTACGCCTGTTGTACAAAGGATTTTGAAGAACATTATTCAGGAGTGGGATCGGGACTAGCTCATTATCAAGGTGTCAATTTCCAGAAGGGGTATGGATTAGGAGGCTTTTTTCGTCGTATGTTTCGTGCCGCTTTACCTTTCTTGGTAAAAGGAGGTCGAACGATTGGGTAAGAGGTCATTAGAACGGGCACTCACGTGATGAGTGATGTACTAGAAGGTCAAAATTTAAAAGAATCGGCAAAGAAAAGATCTCAAGTTGCTGGTAAAAGCATAGCTCGTAAAACTATTGATACAATACAAGGCATGGTGGGTAAAGGGAAATATAAAAAGGAGACGCAAGCACCAGAAGCGAGTCATTTCTTCAAAGAAGCGAAAGGAGAACGACGTGACATTTTGACGAGTAATGGCTTTCATACTTAAAGATTCACCGGAATGCGTGAAATCAGAACTAGAACTGTTCATTTACCTCCTACACAAACAGCCATTGATAGTAGTCAATGGGTAGAATTTTTCCTGTATCTACGCGTCCGATGGTGGTCCTGTTGAGTTTCATATTTCAGGAAGTGCCGAAGAGTTTATCGACATGAGCCAAACACAGTTGTACGTCAAAGCCAAAATCGTTAAAAGTAACGGTGACTCCTTAGATGCTAATTCAAAAATTGGACCTGTCAATTTGTTTTTACATAGCCTGTTTTCACAAGTGGACATAACAGTCAACGATCGACTCATCTCCAATTCAAACAATACTTATCCATACAGAGCTTACTTAGAAACCTTAATTAATCATGGTTTAGATAGTAAAACTTCCCAATTAACGGCTGAAATGTTTTATAAGGACTCTGACGATGGATTAAAAAAACGCTCCAAGTTTTTTGAAGAAAGTAAAACCGTAGACATGATAGGTAATTTACACAGTGATTTATTTAACCAAGATAGACTTTTGCTGAATATGGTAGACTTGAAAGTCAAATTGATTCGCAGTAAACCCGAATTTTGTTTAATGGGGGATGAAGGATTCAAAGTCGTTTTGGAACATATAAGTTTATTTGTAAGAAAAGTGCGTACCAGTCCAGGTGTCATCATAGGACATGCAAAAGCCCTTGAAAAAACTACAGCCAAATATCCGATCAACAGAGTGCAGTGTAAAGTTTATACAATACCCAAAGGTTATATGTCTATTGTACAAGATAACATTATCGTCGGAGAGATGCCCCAAAAAGTTATCATAGCTTGTTTAGATAACGATGCTTTTCATGGAAGTTTGAACAAATCTCCATTTGAATTTAATCATCACAATTTAAATTTTATCGGACTTTACATTGATGGAAAACCAGTTCCACATAACCCCATGGAGTTAAATTTCGAACAAAATCAGTATGTGCGTGCTTATAATAGTTTATTTACGGCTACACAAAAGACGGGACAAGATCAAGGAAACTTCATGTCCCGCGAAGAATATTTATTGGGAAATGTCATATATGCCTATGATTTGTCACCAGACGCTTGCAATGGAGATCATTTAAATTTGATAAAACAAAGTAATCTTCGTTTAGAAATGAAATTTAGTAAGGCCTTGGAAAATACTATTAATATTTTAGTATATACTCAATTTGATAGCGTTATCGAGATTTCAAAGAATAGAAGTGTATTGTATGACTTTGGTAATTAAAGAAAATAATGGAAGCTACATTGATACATAGAATCTTATCTCAAAATGTTTATACTTCACATTACTTTCGCGGAGTTTATGCAAGTGACACTATACCCCACCTCAAAAACAAGTCAGCTGTTGTTGTCAATTTAGATAAATCGTCCGAAAGTGGAAGTCATTGGATCTGTATGTTTACTGAAGATGGAAAACACTTAGAATTTATTTGTAGCTACGGCAAATCTCCTTATTTTTACGGAGATATATTTAAACCTTTCCTATCAAATTTTTTAAATGTCAGCTGGAATAATATATGTTTTCAAAGTTTGACTTCTAATGTATGTGGAGCTTATTGTATTTACTTTTTATTAAAACGTTGTCAAGGACATTCTCTGTATTGTATAATTAATGAATTAAATCAATGTAAGAAAAATGATTTTAGAATATATCAGTTTGTTAAGAAACATTTTGGTGTTAGAATGCTCTTTCGAAAATAAAAATATTATATTTTAATAAGCAATGTGTTTGTACTTTTTTTTATTCATTGTCTACATAAAAATATTTGACTTATAATTAATTAATATTTTTAATAATTTTAAATTAAAAAAAAATTTATAAATTAAAAAAACTTATAAACTTTTACGTAAAAACTAAAAATTTAGAAAAATTTATTATTAAAATTTTCTAAATATTTATATTATTAAAAAACTTTTATAAATTAATATATAAAATTTAAAAAAAAACTTTTTTTAAAACTTTTCTAAAATTTTACGTATTATTTAAAAAAAATTTTTCTTAATAAATAAATTTTAAGAAAATTTTTTAAAATTTTTTCAATTAAAATATAAAGTATTATTAAAAAATTTTTAACTAAATTTTTAAATTATTTAAAAAATATATAAGTATTTTAAAGTTTTAAAATAATTTTTTAATTATTAATTTTTTTAATTTTTTAATTTAACAAGAATGTCCTTGGACTAACGTTTTAATAAAAATAAATACAATAACTCCACATACATTAGAAGTCAAACTTTGAAAACATATATTATTCCAGCTGACATTTAAAAAATTTGATAGGAAAGGTTTAAATATATCTCCGTAAAAATAAGGAGATTTGCCGTAGCTACAAATAAATTCTAAGTGTTTTCCATCTTCAGTAAACATACAGATCCAATGACTTCCACTTTCGGACGATTTATCTAAATTGACAACAACAGCTGACTTGTTTTTGAGGTGGGGTATAGTGTCACTTGCATAAACTCCGCGAAAGTAATGTGAAGTATAAACATTTTGAGATAAGATTCTATGTATCAATGTAGCTTCCATTATTTTCTTTAATTACCAAAGTCATACAATACACTTCTATTCTTTGAAATCTCGATAACGCTATCAAATTGAGTATATACTAAAATATTAATAGTATTTTCCAAGGCCTTACTAAATTTCATTTCTAAACGAAGATTACTTTGTTTTATCAAATTTAAATGATCTCCATTGCAAGCGTCTGGTGACAAATCATGGCATATATGACATTTCCCAATAAATATTCTTCGCGGGACATGAAGTTTCCTTGATCTTGTCCCGTCTTTTGTGTAGCCGTAAATAAACTATTATAAGCACGCACATACTGATTTTGTTCGAAATTTAACTCCATGGGGTTATGTGGAACTGGTTTTCCATCAATTAAAGTCCGATAAAATTTAAATTGTGATGATTAAATTCAAATGGAGATTTGTTCAAACTTCCATGAAAAGCATCGTTATCTAAACAAGCTATGATAACTTTTTGGGGCATCTCTCCGACGATAATGTTATCTTGTACAATAGACATATAACCTTTGGGTATTGTATAAACTTTACACTGCACTCTGTTGATCGGATATTTGGCTGTAGTTTTTTCAAGGGCTTTTGCATGTCCTATGATGACACCTGGACTGGTACGCACTTTTCTTACAAATAAACTTATATGTTCCAAAACGACTTTGAATCCTTCATCCCCCATTAAACAAAATTCGGGTTTACTGCGAATCAATTTGACTTTCAAGTCTACCATATTCAGCAAAAGTCTATCTTGGTTAAAATAATCACTGTGTAAATTACCTATCATGTCTACGGTTTTACTTTCTTCAAAAAACTTGGAGCGTTTTTTTAATCCATCGTCAGAGTCCTTATAAAACATTTCAGCCGTTAATTGGGAAGTTTTACTATCTAAACCATGATTAATTAAGGTTTCTAAGTAAGCTCTGTATGGATAAGTATTGTTTGAATTGGAGATGAGTCGATCGTTGACTGTTATGTCCACTTGTGAAAACAGGCTATGTAAAAACAAATTGACAGGTCCAATTTTTGAATTAGCATCTAAGGAGTCACCGTTACTTTTAACGATTTTGGCTTTGACGTACAACTGTGTTTGGCTCAAGTCGATAAACTCTTCGGCACTTCCTGAAATATGAAACTCAACAGGACCACCATCGGACGCGTTAGATACAGGAAAAAATTCTACCCATTGACTACTATCAATGGCTGTTTGTGTAGGAGGTAAATGAAACAGTTCTAGTTCTGATTTCACGCATTCCGGTGAATCTTTAAGTATGAAAGCCATTACTCGTCAAAAATGTCACGTCCGTTCTCCTTTCGCTTCTTTGAAGAAATGACTCGCTTCTGGTGCTTGCGTCTCCTTTTATATTTTCCTTTACCCACCATGCCTTGTATTGTATCAATAGTTTTACGAGCTATGCTTTTACCAGCATCTTGAGATCTTTTCTTTGCCGATTCTTTTAAATTTTGACCTTCTAGTACATCACTCATCACGTGAGTGCCCGTTCTAATGACCTCTTTCCCAATCGTTCGACCTCCTTTTACCAAGAAAGGTAAAGCGGCACGAAACATACGACGAAAAAAGCCTCCTAATCCATACCCCTTCTGGAAATTGACACCTTGATAATGAGCTAGTCCCGATCCCACTCCTGAATAATGTTCTTCAAAATCCTTTGTACAACAGGCGTAAGGAACCTTCATGATGTTACTTGTGCAGTAACCACTGTTCGAATGATGAATAATGTACCATGTAGATGCTTTTTATAATATTTGTTTCATTCTAAAATGTAGAATGGTTATAACTTTACCACTTTCAAAAGGTACTAGGTCCCCGGAATTGAGCCGTAGTTCCATTTCAATAGTCTGAAGACATTGTCGATTAACAGGTAAGTACTGTGGTCTGTCATAATGCTGGCTGACCATATCACCATCTTGTCCTGTAACTCTGACTATTCTCAATAGAGGAGCATAGACATCCCCTACGATTTGTGGTGAAATGAGATCGTTATATACGTAGAAAAATGGAAAAACAGATTGAATATCAGCTTGAAATTCGCTTTTTACGCTTCCACGAATAATTGAATTTTGTTTAAAACCCAACATGAGTCCTAAATCTTCTAGATAAAGGGTTGCTCCTTTCACTACATCAATTTTGACACGTTTGGTAGTTTTATTATAAGAGAAAGTAAATTTGGAAGGGTTTTTAGGAAGTGATAATTGAATAGCCGATAGTAAATCGTACATGATTTCGTAACATCCTACGTCAATCCTTTTCTTTTGTATTTTACCATCACCGTTATCATAAGAAAAACAATTGTTTGTTTTATTCACATTGTACCAAGAATGAGGATACATAATTTCAGACAAACCAACTTCCCATTCACCTTTTAAATTAATAGGCGAAGGTAACTGAGTTATGAAACGAGAAATTTTATTATCAGGGAAATAGGACATGGAACTGTCCGAGACAAGTGTCAAGTAGAACGACATCTTGATAACTAACGTGAAACGTTGAATGAAAATACTATTTATAGCATTTTGACGTCGGACACCCAAGCATTAAATTTTTCAGGGTAACCCTTGAATTTGACAAAATATTCTGTTTTCTTTTTAGTTTTACGTTTCTTGAGAATTTTTTCCACTTGAAAGTAATCTGTTTTTGTCACTTTTTGAAGTTCTTGTGCATAAAATGTTCCTTGAATATCCTCATTCTGCAAGTCTTTGACTTTGTACACGGGTGGCGTTCTATGAATAATTTTATCAACGACAAAAATCTCATAAGTCCAGTTTTGTTCATACCCCTTCTCGAAGCGCCCCTTTGTTTTACTGATACGGACGTTATCTCCTACTTGAAATAGAGTAATAGGTTTAGTATTCGTTGACAATGTGCCATACAAATTTTCCAAACTTGGGCTTGATTATCAAGGGTGACGGAAATAGGCTCCATTTTTATACTTCGATGATAAGTATGATTGTAACTTTTCAATAATTTATGAATAACATCAATGTATTTGCGCGTGTTGTATTCTGTAAAGTATTTCCACATTTTCATGCGTAGGGAACGATTAAATCTCTCTATGATTGACGCCTTTGTGGCATTGTGTGTGGTAAAAAAGTGAATTTTATTTGCCTTTAAATACATTTGAACTCTAGAATTTCGAAACTCTGTTCCATCGTCCGTTTGTAGTTTTTCGGGTTTCCTTTCCCTAAAGATGCCTTTAAAAGCATTTAAAACACTAAGTCCTGTCTTGTCTTTAAGAGGTATGGCCCAAGCATACTTTGAAAAAACATCTATACACGTTAACAAATATTTGTAACCATCATTCATTACGGAAAGGGATTGCATATCCACAAGATCCGCTTGGAACTGTTCATTTAAGCCTCCCACTATAACTCTATTGCGACTAAAATTGTATCTTACGGGTTTATGTAACGTATACGAGTCTTTCATTTCAAGCCATTTCTTTACATCATTTTTCTTAACTTTACCTTTTAAAGCGCGGGTTAAAGATGCAACTCCCCCGAAACTAGCAGGGTGTTCTGGATTAGTGAATGTAGAAGAAATAAGTTTATTCATTTTTTTTCCCTATATGTCTAACACCGCACTCGTAAAGAACTTAATATTCAAATGAACTTTACTAATAGTCCACACCTATTTATACATCACCTGTATGTCAATAATAACACAATACATAAAACGATATATAAGCCTATAATCCACGTTGCTGCATTCGGTAGCGTCATCCCATGAAATAACCCATTTTAATAATAGCAAGACCTTTTTCTAAACTTTCGCCAAAAAAAATAACCAGACGCCACAATCAGTAGAAAATAGCTTATTATATTATTACAGAAAAATAAATTTGCGCAATCAACTACTCCTAGTAACTGTTCTTTTACAATAACCTATTAAAGACCGTTTCTAAACTATTATACGTCACGCGAAAACTAAAGCAGCACCCCTACAACTCAACATTCAGCCAAAAACAACTCAACTCCACATCATACTTCCGAACACTTAGAGCGCACCCAACTCCTCCTAGACCACGCCCCTTCCGGTCACGTGTATACCGAACGATTAGAGCGCACCCGACTCTTCCTCTGATGACGTCACTTCCGTCCCCAAAGTGACCCTACTTCTACTAGTGATGACTACAAAACGAATACAATGAAACCCATATTTATCTTAATACTCTTTTATTATAAATATTTTTTAAGCTATATATTTTGGATTGCGTCAAACTTGATACATCAATAGAAAAACTCTTTTATCTGTTTCAAGCATGAGTAAATATTCCGAAGCATGCTGTTTATGACTTGAAAGGCAGGACATCAAAGGCAGATTTCTTTTTAACGTTCCCAAAATTGGCAAATTCAAAAGAATTTTATGAATGAGTAATGTATAAATAAATAATATACGCACATGTGTCTCTGATAATCTTTTCATGTTTTTTTCCAAAATAAAGTAGGGACCATCTGTAAATTAATTTTTTTTTGTAAAATAATAACATTCATTGATTTCATCTAATAACCAACACCAACAAGAAAAGCTATAGAGAAAATCTATAGAATTTTTATTTAATTTTCTATGACATTTTTAATAATTGTTTTTGTGATACTTTTCTTTCATAAATAGCTAAATTGGAAATAAATAAAATACATTTAATTGTAAAATTAATTGAAGTTTGAATTTTCAATCCTTTTTTGTTATAACATAATGAATATTAGTGATTATTGAGAAGTATTGATTTTATATAAATTTTATAATAATTTTATATTAAACTTAAGTTTTTAGTCACATTTCCAATGACAAACTTACTGTGCCATCCAGCTATATATATATAAATTGAGAGTAACTAAAAAATGACTTATTTAAAGTTTTTTCTCTCTTGTAAGCACAAATAATACCCTGCATATTTCAACTAAAGTGAATGTAGATATATTTTATGCGACGCTCCGCCCGTTTTTCTTTTATCGTCTACAGAAGCAGACTTGTATATATTTTTAGCCTACTTTTCTTTTTTTAATTCGAAAGAATTAAAAAAATGAAAAAGTAGGTATTGACATGCGGTCGATGTCCGTCTGTCCGTCCGTACCCCTCTTCCAAAATCGGTTCTATCCATCGGATCTTAAAAATTATTTTTTTGGTAGAAAGCTATGACCTCAGATACCCAACTTTCATACTTTTTGTCCGTCTGTCTGTACGTCCGGACGGACATAAATCTATTATCTGTCGGCGAATTTCCCATTGAATTAGCATTGAAATTCAATTTTGAGTCATTTAAATCACTGTTGCCAAATCAACAATGGCATGAGAAACTTTATTTATTTAAACATATTTGAAGCAAAATAATATTTTCATGAATCAGTTTGGAATGACGTCATAAAATGTAGCACAATTTGATTCTTTGATTATTCATTAATTATCTACCAAGTTAGCGGCAAGGCATACTTTTGCATGCCAATTATGCTTAGTTTTAATTTACATTTCTTATTTTTTAATGCAGTTCGGAGTAGTTTCATTACTTTTGTTATTAATAAATATTTAATTATTCTTCGAACTACAAATAAATCGAGCAGACGATAAATAATAACTTAATTTGCGAAAGAATATTAAGGAAAATAGTTGATTTTGGCTTTTAGAAGTTTAAATTATAGCTGGATGCTGCGTTTCGATTTTTTTTCCTAATGTGTATAAATCTAGTGTAGAAACGGTTGTTGATGATATTTACTGTTAGGAACCTAGTTTTTTCCCGATTAGAACTTCAGTAAGTATTTAAGTAACAGGAAAGTAGGCTATTTTAGTTCTTTATGAACTTCTTGTTAATAATTATTTTGTATAATAAAATCGGAAACAAAAAAATTTGAACCAACCTGTCTCCAAAATATTCATTCTTATGCTTTTCTTACATAACATCTAGAAACCCTCTTGAAAAACTCTTGAAAAATTGTATAAATATTTTTCAAACAAATACATATATTTAGAAATATGTTTTGCAAGTAACTTTGAAAAAAATGAGGGGTTTTTTTATGAGGGGCGCATTAATTTAATGGAATTTGATGTCTTAAGCCCTAAAAATACATTTTTTTAGTGATATGAATGCATAAATAAGCTTTATTAGTTTTTATGAAATTAATATTACATTCTAACTTTTTTTAAATGCAAAATGTCATTAACCCATTAAACGCCGCTATATTAACCGAGTTAAAAAAAAAAGTTTTCATATTTTGAGGTTCAATGCAAGCCTTGTTTCATATTTAGTTTAATTTTTTTTAAAAATCTTCAGTTAGTTAAGAGATAACTATAAGGTCCCAAAAATTAAGACGAAAAAAAAAATTCATGTTAACTTTTTTTTTAAGCTCTTTTACTTGAATTACTATTTTTTGTGAATTATTTTTCTAATGAAATAATTAAATTTTTTTAAAAATCCATTAATTTTAAATACAATTTTAAAATAGAATTTATAATCTTTTTGAAATATTACCAGTGAAACCTAAAAATTTAAATATTTAATGCAAAACAAATAAATCTTAATCTTAATTTAGTAATTAAGTAATCTTAATTATTGGTGCAGGAAAAAATATTTTTCAATGGTTCCCAAAATGGGATACTTGGTGTTTAACGGGTTTAAATTTACTGATGTTTTTGGCCGAAATTGCCTTGAATCTCTTTCGACGTCATTTTTTTATACAAATAAACAACTTATAGCTGTGATCAAAGACTGAAAATATGTTTTAAAATACTTTTCTATCGAACCATTTGAGTTTTTTAAGTTTTATAAATAAATTCTGCAAAAACAGCAAAGTAAAACAAAACATCCATTTAAATAGATGTCAAAGTATCAAGAGAATTTTTAAAAAAATATTTCCTTCGTCGAGAAGGCCATAAGTTTTGTCTATGAGTTTTTCATTATAGTATACATATATTATTTACTCAACCTCCACCCACTCAACGAGCATGAATGTTTTCCAAAGGACTGCTTCATAGGGAGGCAAGGTTGTTTTAGACTACGAAATCTAAGAACTGACATAAGAATCAAACAAATGTTTAGAAATTAATGAGTAGTATTTCCTTAAAATTCAAAGTACTGCACTGCTTTCTCAACTTACAAGGCCAGCGAAGATAACAAAAACACGTGCGTTTACGGAAATGAAGATACATGTTCAGAACCATTCGATGCCCTAAAAATATAGGTTCCGAATAAGTTTAGAGATCAGATTCCTTCATCTTCGGTACAACGACCCTCGGAATAGTGATGCCAAACTTTCCATACGTGTTTGGGAGAGCTTATCTGGCCTTTTAAATAGAGTACTCCTTGAGTATTATGAGGACGTACATAAAATGTTGTAAGTCCATAAGTTTACCATATTTTATTATAATAAAACTTCTTACCTTCTTACTTTAAGAATAGTTCCATTATTCAAAGAAAAGGAAATCAATTAAAACGACTGAAACTCATCTACTTGATATAAAATAGATATTAGGACTTCGATAATTTTGACACGGTTTATTCAGACGTACTGATGAAACATAAATACAACCTGATGGTACTACAATACCTTATTATGCCCACCTGTTCCACCCCCAACTGTGTGTCTAACTTAACAATGATATTTATGTGGGCAGACAAAGGACAGGTGGTACTGCCAGGGTATTGAAGGCAGTACAAAAGAACACTTATATAAATAAGAAAATATCGAAGTGCGGTCTCTCTTTTAAACCCTCTTCAACTGCGCCGATAACTTGATCCAGATTTTCTCCAAGTAGCCATTGAGAACGATCAGACGAACTTGGTAGAGTTTAGGAAAATTAATTCAGTTTTAAGTAAGTTTTCTTTAATTGTAATTATATTTTTTGATTGCGAAAGGAATTTGAAGTAGAGATTTTAAGGATGAATCATAAGAAAATATGTTTGTTCTTATTGTTAATTCGAACGTTTTTATTGTAAAGGATATTTTTTTTTGCAAGCAAAAATATTTGTAAAAATAGATTCATACTATTATATACCAACTCTTCCAAAACAATAAGAACTGATAAATTCTGTCCTTTTTGATAAAACTATTTCTTAGTTGAAAATGATGATATGCCTTTTCCATTCGCACTTCCTGAAGTCCTGACTTCTTCTGTCTGAACCGTAAGGGGCCTGAGTTGCCAAGTTGTAAGACGTCGGTCTTCTTACCTATAATGATCCCATTAGAAACCAATACGCTATTCACAACTCACGCACGATGTGGACTTAAGATCGTCAAGTGCCCTTTAATTTTTTTTTCATTCGCGGTTTCGAAAATATTAATATATTTCTGGAGGTAATGCGTTATTAGTTTTAATATAATAAGACTGTTAAGGTAAGTATTAAAATCTTAAAAATCAAAACTGATATTAATATATTATACAAGTATTGATAGAATAGTAAACGCATTAAAAAAGGTTTTTTTTGCAATTATTACCAGAAAAATATGTAACGTTTGGTATATAACGTTACGTAAAAGTGGTGGCAGAATGTGCTACCTCCAGTTTCATAGAGTAGCACTACAGCATAAAAGAATGTTAACTTACACAAAAGATACGTAACCTTAAACCATAAAAACGAAGTAAAACTATTTGTACCAAAGCTACCTCCAAACTTCCGTGGAATTTAACTGCTTTTAGTACAAAATACAATCGAGGATACTGCCTGTCGGTCGGTCAGTTCGTTTGTCAGCATCATGAAATTCTGCGAGTATTAAAGTGACAGGGCTAAATGAGTCATATAAGAGCTTTTTGTTTGAATTCATGTTGTTTTTGATGTTCATTTATTACTGCGCTTTAGTAGAGAAAGACTTGATGTTGCTACGTTATAACAATGAACATCGTTTTTTTTAGCCACACTACGTTTATAACGTAAAAAGGGGAAGGTATTATAATCGTTCAGAAAGTCTGTCTGTCCGTCTGTCACCCACTTTCATAGCCCAAACTACAAATACTACAGGCAAGTGTGATACGTCAAAAAATTCAGCGATTCGAAATTAGAAGACATTGAAAATCTCATAAAAAATTCGAATTCGAAGTACTTTAATTATTTAAAAAACTGCAAACTTTAATGCTCATTTAAAAAGCATTAGAAGCCATTTTTATTAGAATTAAATCACCATTGCCATTTCCAACAATCACTCGAGAAACTTTATTTCTTTTAAATAATAAATTACAAGAAATTTATTTTTAAAAAGAAATTTATTTATTTTTTATTTAAACAAACTTAATTTAGTTTGAAATGACGTTATATATATTTCACAAATAGATTCTTTGATTGTATGTTGATCGGAAATGTTTTGCTTCTATTTAAAAGCGGGGAATATTACGTATTTATTCTTTGAAATATAAATTAATTTAACAAACAATAATTATTGAATTTTATCGAAAAATTATTGAATTTTGGAAAGAAAACAAACTAGCCAAATTTATCGTGTAAATGTTTAATATAGAATTAATACTGTGTTTGGCGTATTTTTTCCTGTTGAACCCAAATGTTGTGTGGAAGCGGGCTAAGTGACAGATTCTGTTACAAACCTACTTGTTTTCTAGGCATGACCATGCATTCCGTGCTGGTCTCCTACTTCCTGGTGTCACTGTCGGTGACCGTCCTGGCCTCCATGAACAACGGGGGCGAGCCGGGCGAGATCATAGCTGAGCTGCCCACGCAACCCATCGTCTTCAACACACCCGATGAGCTCAGGACATACCTGCAGGAGTTGGACAAATACTTCGCCATTGTTGGCAGGCCGAGGTAAGCCGATACTGATATACAGTTCACTCTATCTTATCCGGCCGCCGCTAATCCGACGCCTTGTTGATATATATTTCCTGAACTAGAATGTCTAATGTAACTGCATGGTTGGCATGAGTAATGGTTTGAGGTTATTTACGTGGTCTAGTGTTTCGAAAAAGTGTCGGAAAAAAGCCTCAAAAAAGGATCTGCAATGCAACAAACCAACCTCCTGGACAAATCCCGAGCCATCATCAATATCTCAAGCTTTATATAAAAATATTCTCAAAGAAGATAGAAGAGCCACGGACTTAAAACAGGTGCGGACGACGAGGCCCTTCCTTATTGTCAACCAACTTCACGCTTTTATCCGAAGCTTTCCACAATCCGACGTGTTTTTGACACCGAATGCGTCGCATATGCTAATGTGGAATATACATTTTTCTCACTGGGTGCTTTTATAAGATTACCTAGTCCGGGGGCCCGGGTGGCCTACTGGGTTTGATCGTAACCCATTACACTAACAATCTGCACAATCTGTGCGGGTTCGATTCCCGCCTTCGCCCTGGGTTTACTTTCTCTCTGTGTGTCAGTAAAAAATTTGTCTGTGTCTGTCTTACTTGACGAAGGTTTATAAGCGGGTCTCAGATCAAGCGCACACACCGGAAAATACAGGTACCCCCCTACCTTATATAGTTCACACTATCTTATCCGACCGCTGCTAACCGACGTCACCCTTTATATACCGATGGACTTGGTTGATATATTTTTCCTGAACTATATAACGTAGGATGTAACGACGAGTAATGGTTTGAGGTTATTTCCAAAGAAATGTCTCATCATCAATATAGTCCAAGAGCCCAGGGCCCCGGACCTGTGTTATTTACCCATTAATGAAATATCTATTGGATTAGGCAGTGTTTTCATATACTTTTATTGTATACATACCCACTAGAGTGGACCGACAGCTTAATTACAGGTACCGGAGACAAAAGGTAGGTAAAATATAAGTTAACTTATCTCGTTTTCTCAAAGCTAATTTTTACATATGTTTAAGAACATGTTGGTTGGTTAGTTGGTTGGTAGACATATATATTCAGGTTTGTGTGCTTGGTCAGCGACCCGCTTATAAACCTTCGTCAAGTAAGACAGACACAGCAGACAACACACACACACATAAGTGGATCCATCTAATTTTTAGAGACAGAGGCCAACTAGAGGACCCCCAGAATTGGCTTGTCACCCCCAGAGGTATTGATTTGGTATGGGAACTTAGAGGACTTTCGGACCCAACAGATTTAACGAGCACGTACTCCGCATATACTCGGTAGGTCTTCAGTGGTACCGGGACTCGATCGCAGGACCTTCCGATCCCGAGACCGAGACGCTGACCACTAGGCTCACTACGGCCCCTTTAAGAACATAATATTAAAAGTTAATAATCAATACTGCCAGATATTTTCCGACGGCCGAAACTTTTGCCAGACGTTTTAAAGGTCCTTGAAAAGTTCAGACTTTGTCCCACGCATCTGGGGGCGCGATATGGCGCTACGTATTTTATTTTCTAACTAAACAAAAATTAATTAAATCGAAATGATAATTTTTCTTCGTTTATATTGCTTATATCGACTCCACTTCATTTCTGTCACCATAAAAGTAACGAAAAATTAACTAAATTTTTTTTTGTGTATGTTACCATCTAGGGACCTAGGTGATTCTGGCTAACAATTTTGAATTTCATTTTCAAGTATTCCGAATTATTCGCAGCGTTTTTATAGTCAACCTACATTTTAGTTTTTCCAAAGTAACTATACAAATTATATACTAAAAGGATCTTTTACATGGCGCAGAATCTTGTGACATGCATTCTTACGACTTTATCTTCCTGAAAATCTATTTAATAATGATCGAAAAATGTTAACTTAAAAATTTTTGATGTTGCAGTTTTGCATTTTACATCTCAACATTTCAAAGTCTGCTGAAGAATTTAAATGATAGAATTTCACCTGACATTTTATGACATCATCTGCTGATTTTATTTTAAATTTGAATTTTATTAAGTTGCGAAATTCACAGTAGTGTTAGAACAAAGCATTTTTAAATCAAAGATTATTCCTTTTAATTACTTTTGAACGGTTAATACCGAGCATTTTTGAGTTCACAGGGGAAATTTAATGTTTAATATGTCTCCAGTAAAATTGGCGCAGTAAAAGTTGTTTGACTGAGAGTTATAAATATTTTTAGTATGGCTTGCCTGAAAAAGTTAATTTTAGGATAAATTGGTTTGGTTATTTCTATCAGTAGTCACACAAACGGAAATGATCCTTAGATCCCTCCAGACCAATTAGCATATGCTAGATAAGCAATGAGAAAACTATTATTAAAATAAGGGTTTACCTACTAGAAATGAGCATTATTATTAGTTTCTTGCGATTTTTTTCTTTCTGGTACGAAAGATAGCTATTTAGTAAGATTTAACAACGATAAATTATCCTCCTTGACACGTTCGCACGTAAAAAAGTGGCAGTTTTCTGACAATGCTCTCTTTACGTGGGCGTTATATTTTTACCGTATATATAAAGTTTAAACTAACTTTTACTTGGAGTTTAACTGTTATAAAATTCTGATTTAGTCTTGATCTGAATTTATAAAAAAGTTTACTACTTGAGGTACTTATCTCCGTTTTTTTTCAAATTTCCCATAAATCTCCATTTGAACTGATTTAAAGTCGACGACCTTATTTATTTTTTAAACTTATTTAAAAGTAACCTATATCTCATTATGTATATTGTATTCCAGAGAGAGTGAGAGAGGGATTTCAAATATATATATAATTATTTACAATTTATCGATAATTAAAATTTCTACAAAGGAATGATGGAATTTGCTTTCGATATACTTTTATGGTCTTATCGAAAACTATAAATTATTTACGTGGATCCATTACAATATTTTCCTCGTGTATATTTAATTAGTTACTTAACCCCCCCCCCCCCCCAGCGTGAATCAGCACCTACAAACCTACTTAAAATCAAATAGCTTTCTAGATGAAAAACCTAAATTCAATTCTAAATCTAGACAAATGCATTTAGGTTTTTTTAATGCATAGAATATATGTACAAAAATTGGTTTTCTCTTTTTCTAAAAAAAAGTTTCTCATTGTTATACAGCTACGAATATAAGGTCATTGACAATCTAAGGAGTAGGAAATCAGGGCAAATTTGGCAACAAAAAGAATCCAATAAAAAAATATTGAAAAATAACTATATATGCTAATTTCATCCACTTTTCTAAAATACTTAATGAGCAATTTCATTAGTGGGTGAATACTCTGAAAACGAACCATTTGACTTTTAAAAAATCTCGAAAAAACTTTTTTCGACTCGGCGACTTTTTTCCTGCTGAACACAAATGTTGTGTAGAAGCGGGCTGAGTGACAGATTCTGTTACAAACCTACTTGTTGTTTTTTAGAACAAAAGCCTTAGCTGATAGAAACACAGTGATTTATGTTCTTGGGGACAGTTCACGGAGTGGACATTTCAGAGTTTTGGAATAGAATTTTAAAAAGAGATTAATTTACATTTTGAACTTTTTTGTTACTCTTCTGCCTCAAAGCATTGTATTGAATAACTTGCAAAAAAAATAAATGAGCAAAAAATAAATGTCAAAGTACTTTAAAGTCACCGAAGGTTGAAAACGTGGTTTCTAGCCCTTGTTTTTACAATGAACCTATACTGCATTGAACTAGTTTTAACAGGAATTCAAGTTTTTGGTTTAAAAAAAATATTATAAGTATACATTTATTCACAAAACAAATCTTTCAATACAAATATTCACCCTTGAATAATTTAGTTTTATTTGGCCATTTATTTTTGTTGAGGTTGACGTCAGAAAGCAATTTGAAATTCAACTTCAATTGAATTTTCACCATGTTATAATATAAATAGTGATTTTGTTCGCACTAAAGACATTGATGCTATTGATTTCAGTGGTAAAACATTGCGTTTATTTTTTTTTTTCTGAACCTAGTTTTTTAGTTTGCATTTGAATGCTATTTAAAAGAAAGGTGTGTGTAAAAAAATATATGCGGTATGGAATCTATTGTTTGGAGTTAAATATAAAATAAACACGTTATAAGTAAACGTAACAGTATTTTATACATTTTCCCTTATTTAACTTAAATCAAGTAAAAGTATTTAGTTACTTTAAACTAATTTGCTTGTTTTATTTATAAACATCGCACTATACAATCTGGTATAATGAGATCTTTTTGTAATGAAAACATAGTCAAATGTATTAAAATAGAAATACCACAATTACTTTAAAATTTTATAAATTTATATAAACTAAACAAAACTTTCAAATTTTCTTTTTAAAAAATGTCACATAACTGAAAGCATGACTGCTTGACCCCATGACTGACCTTTCTATATATTTCATGTGCTCTGCAATTTTAATCTGACGTCTACCTTTGCACATTGTTACCAAAACTAGTGGGGTTGGAAGTTGTGACGTTATGAAGAGGCAATTGTCATTTGTAAAAATTGTCGAAAGCATAGAAGTCGAAAGTTTTGCTCTCGGGCGTCGTGAATGGGTTAAATAGCAGATGCTGTAGGGTAGACTAACCAGTGAATGAACGCTTAAGCACAATTTGTTTTATGAAAATTCATACATTTTTAAGAAAATATAGCTTCTGGTGTATGACAATGTGAACACATCTGTCATTACATGTAAATTCTACAAAAAAAGGAGGTGACTTTATATTGCATTGCTTTGGGTCTTTTGGGGGTCCAAATAAAAAGTGGTACAAAAGCCAAGTGAATGAACAGTTCTTATACCAGTGAATGAACACAAAAATGTCCAGTCAATAAACATGTTGGATTTTAATTAAAAACTAGATTCATAGGTTCATAGACTAGATAGCTTCCTACCAGATGGGAGGAAGTCAGTGTTGCCAATTCATCCAGTGGAATGATTTTCAATTCTTATTTTTTTAAATGTATTTACCAACTGTTCATTCACTGGGGCCTGTTCACTCACTGGTCAGTCTACCCTACTACATTTCGGAAGAATACATGCGTCTTGCGCCTTCAACACAAATTTGTACTAACCATGCATTATTATTTAGCCGCAACACAATTTTTTTAAAAAAAATTTCAACACAATTAGTATTAATTACGAACAACACATTTTTTATTGAAAGTCGACACAAGATTTTCTAAGTGCATCCTATGATAATTATCTTTTTATCTTCTCCAGGTTCGGTCGCACGTCCGGTAGCGGGTACCCGCGAAACGTCTACCCTTACATCCGAGCCAACTCCGTGCCATCCGACATCTTCTGACATTCGGCAGACCACGGCGTCGACATTCCACCCCGCAAGCCCAACAAACCATACTGGAATTGTAGACACCAATGTATCGATCTCAACAACCTTCTCTTCCGATAGATTTAGAATCTTCGGATTTAGAATCTCCGGCCGGGAAGAGTGACCATTGTCATTAACCCTCAAAATCAATGTAACCAATAAAAAAAGTTATGGGACAAGAATGCTTTTGCGTGTTTGATTTAGCAAAGGTTAGAGAATTTCAATTTTGCAATTTGGTTCGTACAAATATTTGGACTTCTACAACCTTCTCTTTAGATAGATTTAGCATCTTCGACCTGGAAGATTGATCATCGTCATTAACCCTCAAAAACAATGTAACCAATAAAAACAGTTGTGGGACAAGAATGCTTTTGAGTGTTAATTTGTTGATTGAGCCAAGATTATAAAATTTCAATCTTGCAATTTTGCAATTTGGTTTGTACAAATATTTTGACTTCAACAAAATTATCTATCGATAGATTTAGCATCTTCGGCCGGGAAGAGTGACCATTGTCATTCATTAACCCTCAAAAACAATGTTAACCAAAAAAAGTTATGGGACAAGAATGTGTGTACGTATTTTTTTGTTTAATTTAGCCAATGATAGAGAATTTCAATCTTGCAGTTTTGTTCGTACAAATATTTCGATTTCAACAAAATTTTCTTTCGAAAAAATGAACAGGGAAGATTGACCATTGCACCACCATAGATATAGAAAAACCATTAATTACCCTTCAAAAACAATGTAACCAATTTTAAAAAAAATTAAGTTTAAGAAAGCTATTTTCCGTTGTTGATTTAGCTTTGTATCTTTCTTATAAGTTCGTAGGTGTACTAATCGGGTGACCATTCGTATCCACGATCAACACCGAAAATTTATTTTTATACTGATGTTTTGATCACCATAACAACCTGCTCTTTCTTAATGTAGCGCCTTCGTCCTGAAATATTGCCACATCCTTTAAATATATATTTTTTTTAAATGTGGTTGTTTCGAAATCTTTTGTGCATATACGGCCTAACAATTTAGGGCAGAAATTAGGTTTCAATTTACGCTAGTCGGGATGCATCCAATAGAAAATAACATTTTAAATGTAGTGGAAAGAGTGACTACTTCAATTATAATTTAAAAATGTGATAAATTGCAACTTTGGTTTCTGAATTATTTTGTCTATCCTTATACTGTTTAGTTCTTGCATGTGTAGTCTTTACATTATTATCTTCTAATAGTTTGGAAATGAAATTTCTTATTGTGCATTTCCTTTTCATAAAAAGAATTTCGCTACGGTTTTTGACTAGAATGTGTTGTCTTTGCACTACTATCTACTTCTTAAGAGTAGGAAATAAAGTTTATTATTATAAATCGTTTTTCATAATAAAAAATTCTTTCTTTTTCTGTTAAATCTCCAATGGGAAGTCTTTGAATTAATATCTCCTTCTTGGAGTGCGGAAATAAAATTTTTTGGTTCTTCTTCTTGGAGAATTTGTAAATGAAATCTCTTATTATGTGTTCCCTTTCATAATAAGACATTTCAATTCCACTTCGGCTTTTGTCTTGGACCTTCTTCTTGGAGTTAGGAAACGAAATCTATTACGTGTTATGTGTCCTCTTTCATAATACGACATTTCAATTCCTCTTCAGCTTTTGCCTTGCTTGAGTGCTTTTGAATATCCATGGCGTTCTTGGATCTTCTTCTTGGAGTTAGGAAATGAAATTTCTTATTATGATTATCTTTCACAATACGACATTTCCTATTGTGCATTTCCTTTTCATAAAAAGAAATTTCGATTTCTCTACGCTTTTTGACTATAATGTGTTGTCTTTGCACTACTATCTACTTCTTAAGAGTAGGAAATAAAGTTTATTATTATAAATCGTTTTTCATAATAAAAAAAATTCATTCTTTTTCTGTTAAATCTTCAATGGGAAGTCTGAATTAATATCTCCTTCTTTTTTCATAATAAAAAAATTCATTCTTTTTCTGCTAAATCTCCAATGGGAAGTCTTTGAATTAATATCTCCTTCTTGGAGTGCGAAAATAAAATTCCTTAAAATACATCTCCTTTCATAAAAAGACATTTCAATTCCTCTTCAGCTTTTGTCTTGCTTGTGTGCTTTTTTTTTATCTCCTTGGAGTTCTTGGACCTTCTTGGAATAAGGGAATGAAATCTCTTATTATGTGCCCCCTTTCATAATACGACATTTCAATTCCTCTTCAGTTTTTGTCATGCTTGTACGCTTTTTGGATCTCCTAGGAGTTTTTGGTTCTTCTTCTTGGAGAGTTAGGAAATGAAATATCTTATTATGTTTTCCCTTTCATAATAAGACATTTCAATTCCACTTCGGCTTTTCTCTTCATTGTTTGCTTTTTGGATCTCCTTAGAGTCCTTGGACCTTCTTCTTGGAGTTAGGAAACGAAATCTCTTACGTATTATGTGCCCCCCTTTCATAATACGACATTTCAATTCCTCTTCAGCTTTTGCCTTGCTTGAGTGCTTTTGAATATCCTTGGCGTTCTTGGATCTTCTTCTTGGAGTTAGGAAATGAAAATTCTTATTATGATTATCTTTCATAATACGACATTTCCATTCCTCTCATTGCCTTGCTTGCGTGCTTTTGGATCTCCTTGGAGTTCTTGGATCTTCTTCTTGAAGTTAGGAAAGGAAAATTCTAATTATACATCCCCTTTCATAAAAAAAGGAAATTTCAATTCCTCTTCAGCCTTTGTCTTGAATGGGTAGTCTTTGGATTATTATCTTCTTCTTGAAGTTTGGAAAGGAAATTTCTTATTATGCATCCCCTTTCATAAAAAGAAATTTCAATTCCTCTTCCGCTTTTGTCTTGTTTGTGTACTTTTTGGATCTCCTTCCTAGAGTTTTTGGACCTTCTTTTTTAGAGAGGGAAATTTCTAATTATATAAATTCACTTCCATAAAAATAAATCTTAACTCCTCTTTAGCTTTTGTATTGAATGTACAGTCGACATTCTTTCGTCAATCGCTTAGTACTGACAATGAGCTTCAATAATAACGATGAACCTACAATGAAATTGTTACTGAACAAAGTTTAATCTAATAATTTTTTTAAAAAAATAGAATATATCTTCAATTAAAAGTCAAACCAATAATTTTTTTCACAAATTTTATTACTTATTAATTTGTTAATGAAGGTACACATTTAAACACATTTTTTATTGATTGTGGATAAAATTAATGTGGATTATTTTTTAAAAATACAAGCATATATTAATATATGGTTTACGAATAATCGATCTAGTTAACATATTTAGTATAGTATTGTGGTTGCACTTTAAAAAAGATGGGTAGTAATAATATTTACGTCTATTTACATAATTAATAAGTGAGATGATTATTTATTTCTGTAAGTCATATTGAGATTATATTTAAAAAATGAAAGCTATACAACTAGACGTTACATCAATACTGAATACCAGATCATGTATATTTTCCGTTAAAGTAAGCATATACTATATAGGGAACTATATAACTATAAAGGGAAAAAATTTAATAATTGATAGACAGAAATATTACTTTTTTGCTAAATCCTTAATTCACAAGCTTTAATGCTGCATTTTAATGAGCAGGTAAAAATAAGATAGTTAAAAATTGACGCTTGTTTAAATTATATATTGTTTCTCGAGTATTTATTTAAACATTTGTTAATTTAAATTATAATTGGCAAATGTACATTGGAGAAAAATTACATCTGAATTCCTTATAAACTTGAAACATGATCTTTTACATGTTAGTATTCTTACAGAAGAATGCGGTAACATGGACATCCAAACACATACACACATTTGCGTACACATAGCAACAATAACAAAAGAAAAACTGTAAATCTAATTTCAAATCAAACCATGGCTCAAAGCAAACCATGAAATACTGCGACCTAGCAGCAAACAAATATTGAGCTGATTTAAAATTTTAATGTTACTATCAGTAAAAAATACTTTTATATAATGCTTTTAACGAGTTTTTGTAGATCTACTACGAAATTTATGCAAATATAGTGTTTCAATTTTATTCGATCGCATAAAAATAATGTAATACAGATTTAGAGAATGGACGAATGCCACGCCTACGGTGACGTCCAGTTACGTCAACCCCTTGTCATAAACCCTACTCTAACCCAACTACCGTACTAAAATCAACGTATTGAACTGTTTCAGATTTTTTTTCTTAGCGATAATAAATTGTAAACTTAAAAATATTAATTTGATACATGTGTTATAGATTCAAAGTATTTCGAATAATAAATACATATATTCACATTACTTTTGTAACACTTCCTAAAACAATTTATGTAGCTAACTATAACCACTATCAAATCATTAAACCATTCTGCTGGAAGAAAAAATAACGTTTTTCTTAATTTATAGTAGATTTACTCAGGGACAATTACAAATGAAATACATTCAGAGTTTTGTTAGCATGAGGGCAATAATCTATGAGTCTTTATCTCATTAATACGTATGATTAATGTTTATTTCGGGATCAAAGCTTCAAAACTAGGATCTACATCAATATTGGATACTAAAGGGACGTGTTTATCTTACATTAAAGTTAACACATACGATATATTCGTCTAACTCTTAAGTACATAACAGGGAACGGCCATGATATAATGTCTGGTCTCTATTTGGTGATTTGCGTTACGTTGCAAAACAAAGAAAATGCAAAAATGTGGTGAAAAAAAATTCCACTTAAATATTTCATACAACTGGATAGGTAGAGAAACTCTACGTTAAATTTCAAGGTCGCCAAAAGTCGCCAATGAACAAATAGTTGTACCCATAATAGTAATATTTGATTGACAATAAAGTACTTCAACCAAATATATATCTGGTAAATGAACAAATACACCTTTTTTAAATCTTTAAAGCACAAGTTGTGTAAGACTGTATTGTAATAAATTTAATCTAAAATAAATGTTCAAACCAAACACGTAAGAGACAGATGGAAATGAAGCTTATTTGTTAAAATGTATAGGGTATTATCGAGTCAATGAAAATACTCTTGAAATTGCATTATTGGAGTAAAGTTATATTTTAAGTATTTAAGAGCTTAAAACCTAACCTTTTATACGGTTACTTCTTAGACCGAATATACGGTGACACCTATTCTATAATGTAACTAATAAAACTTG
Source organism: Oedothorax gibbosus (assembly GCA_019343175.1). Classification (NCBI taxonomy): domain Eukaryota; kingdom Metazoa; phylum Arthropoda; class Arachnida; order Araneae; family Linyphiidae; genus Oedothorax; species Oedothorax gibbosus. The sequence continues at coordinate 384,534 of JAFNEN010000498.1, forward strand.
CTCTTGGATGCAAATTCCACTTAGATTTTCAAAAGAAACATCGAATTTTGTCAAATAAATCAAAAGAACCTTACTATTTCTGGAGGGATTAATTTTCTATCTCACTTTGAAGATAATTTTTGCTTTGTTTGGTTCTTTTATAAGGGCATTCAAATATAGAACATTTTAATTCGCGGGAGAAAATAGAATGCGCAATTCAGTGCACGGCATTTAAAGGTGAACTGGAAAAAGAAAATGCAAAATTGTGGTTACTATTGTTAGCAATTATTGTTGTAAAATAGAAACAAACTGATTTTAAATAATGTTGGGTTGCTTCTGTTATAACTGCTTGAATACATTTTCAATTGTTTAAAGAACAGTTTAAAAAATCGGCTGTTCAGCAATCGGAGAAAACTTACGAAAAAAAGGAATGTATTTCAAAGAGAGTCGTTCCACTTCTCAAAATCAATAAAACCATTTCAATTAAACAACTAAAAACCCGTATTCGAATACCATTAACATCACTTTCTTTACTGAATAAAAAAGCTAACTTTAAGTTGTTGTTTTTTAATTCGTATAACTTAATTTAGCCTGTATAACTTATTCAGTACTATGGTCTTCATCCGCCTTAAATTGTGTTTTTTTAGATAAACTTTATCAGAAGGGTTATTTTAATATTGCGAATTTTCTTGTCAATCGTCGCTTATGAGTTAATTTACTACGTATGCATTAGTAATTCTCTATATTAGTAAAACTTTTATAAAATAATGTTAACCAATATATATATTCAATAAGTATTTAAAGGAAAAATTTTAATATCGAATTTTAATGAGATTTCACTAAAATAAGTCTCTAACTTCAAGTGTATTCTATAAATGTACAATTACAATCATTTTAAGGTAAAGTTACATCGGAATCATTAAGAGCTCGAAACATGACCTTTGCATTCAGATTTTGCTGTGGTGCCCATACGAGGCTTTCGGATATGTAAGTGTTACAGTTTTTAAAAAAATAATAATAATAATAATAATAATAATAATAATAATATAATAATAATAATAATAATAATAATAATATAATAATAATAATAATAATAATAAAAAATAATAATAATAATATAAAAAATAATAACAATAATAATAATAATAATAATAATAATAATAATAATAAATAATAAATATAATAATAATAATAATAATAATATAATAATAATAATAAAAATAATATAATAATAATAATAATAATTACAGTAATAATAATAATAATATAATCTAATAAGTAATAATAATATATAATTATTAACATAATCATAATTCATGAAGTAATATTTTTAATATTCAATTATAAATCTAGTACATTCATACCAATTTATTGCAAAATTATTGCAGGAATTCTTAATTCAGTATAATCTTAAACTAAATATTAAGCTTTAATATGGCATAATTTTATCTGTACATTAATTTATGCATTATATGCGCATATAATGAGGTCCCCTAATATTTATGCCTATTTAAAAAAATATTAATGCTTCATGTGCAATGATTTCCATCTAACTCTATTTCATATTTTTTAATGCATATACATTTGTTTACAAATTATATGACTTTACTTTAAGATTTTATATGTATATATAATCCAACATTCTTTTTAATGGGTCTACGTAGTTAGGTTACAAATTATATTGAATGAGAATCCCTGTTGAAGATTAATTTGAGTTAAAGTAAAGGGAAAATTACTTAAAGTGGGCGTGCTGGACCGTGTTCAAACTGCTCAGTATAATCAAAATATTTTCTAAGCCACATTTCATCCGCGATTGAATATTTTTACAAACGTTTTTTTTTCAAACATATTAGATAACTTTAGGTCCTTAATCCCTTTTGAAATTGTCGATATTTGTGAAATATTATTGAAATTTCTAAAATCGACTAAAAAATTTGAACCATTCAAAAAAATTCGAACCAATTTCAAAAGGTGGGATTGTCGGGACCTCTAAATCAACAACATTCATCACATAAAAAATCCGTTTGTAAAAATATTCAATACAGCCGGAGAAATGTGGCTTAGAAAATATTTTTCCTCCATTGGATTAACACTGAGGCACTTTGTTTTGGAGACCCGCGGTCCAGCGCGCCCATTCCCCATTAACTCTCTCATAGTACTATTATTTCGGTGGGGTGTCTTAAAATCATTAACTCGTAACTTCTTTGATGCGATTGGGACTTCCGCCAAGTCCATTATGGTATCAATGGCTCAATTCGGTTAGAAATAGTGAGTTAGATTGCATGTGTCGTGTTTCCTAAAAGAAAAATAAACTTTTGCTATTTGAAGGGAAAAGACGACGGAATGCATCAAGTTTGTTAAATATTTTTTTTATAAGTTATCCATATTCGTTAATTAACGATTATTTTTTATGATTAGACTATTACTAATTTAAAAATAAGTACTATTTAAAGAATTTTAACTATCAGTTAAAAGTCTTCAAAATAATCCATAGCCTCACCTATTGGGAGACGTTAATTTAAACCAAATAAAAACCAAAAAAACAAAAGGAAAATACTTCGATGTTTATTATTATAAAGGTATTTAGTTTATATTTTTATTTTTTACTATAGAAATATTACAAAAAATACCATAAAAGTTTAAAACATGCTTTGGTTTATATGTATCGTAATAACCACTATCAAACTTCTTTATTATATCTTTTTTTAAAAAGTTTATTTAATATGATCCTTAAATAAAAGTTGATACAAGTTTCACGATCCAATCAAACATTTTAGTTTAAGAGAAATATTATTTTTAGTATTTGCTTAGTTTTGATGAATGCCATAAAAACAGATTAACAAAAAAACTGTAAGCTTTACTGATAGATTTTGATTGCGGTGAAATTAGTTTATATTTCCATTCAAACACAATGCGATTTTGCATTTAAACTTTCAAAATACGAAGTACAATTCATTGTGTACAGAAGTTTGAAAATTTTAAGACATCTTAACATTTAAAATCTTACATACATATGAAAAATTGAAAGCAAAATCAAATATTAGCATCGAAAGTTCCATTATGAACAAACCATCAATAAACAAATCTCTGCTTAAAGAGAATTGTTTTGTTATCATATATCAACATTCAAACTAATTTACTGTCCAATAGTATTAAGACTCAGTACAGAAGGTATTTGATTTATGAATTAAGCTTCAATTCAAACAACAACTAGACTTGCCCCGATTTTCGGAAATCCTTTTTCGTATATGGGAATTAGCGCGTCTTAGCGACGCACACGGCAAAATGCTCTTCGATTCCCTTGGGTTCGAATAGCCGAGTTGGTGTGACACAGTCCTAACTAACACTCTGCTGATTTGAATAAAATGAAGTCCTTTCTAGTAAGGACTACTTCACTTAAGGATGAGTCGAAGCTGCTTCATATGCATAGCTAAATGTAAAATGGGGTAAAGTTACGGCTTACTCAACATATAAGGAAGATAAATTTTTTGTGATGTCTCTCTAGCCGTCCTGTTCGGAGTGTAAACTGTTCCGAAGGTGAAGAAAACTTAAACTGAACAAAACATTCTTTTATCAGAAAATAAGAAAATACTATTTTTGCAGTAGAACTGTTGTGGTGAATGCCCAAAATATTTTTTGCTTAGAAATTATTTCGATCATTCTCTCGACAATCAAAGCAACAAAACAGAGTTATTACAAATGAAACAGTTAACTAGCATTATGTTTTTACGTTTATTCTAAAGGAGTTAAAGACTTTAAAGAGATTGAGACATTATTTGAATGGCTAAAAGAACAAAATTTTTCAAGCCCACAGAGATATTTCAGTACATGCTTCTTCTTTCAGTAAATTGTAAATTTTTAAATGAAGAAGAGTAGAGAGAAATTCTACAATAGACTTGATTGAGATTGGAATATGGGCAGTGAAAGCAAAAAGTTATCATCCCGAAAGTTAATTTTGTATTTGTACGCTAACTAAAATGTTGGTTAAGACACTTTCAAATCAACAAAGTGAGACTATAAAGATAAAAATAGATATTTCGGACATTAATTGAAACGATCTGTTTTATCACAGATTCACTCTCTAGTTTAGATAGAAGACGAGATTCAAAATGTCGTAAGATACATGTCCAAATGACCAATAGACATGTTTTGATTGCTTGATTACTTTCTATCCCTCGATACCTACAATTTATCTGTTGGTGTTATGAGACAGGCTTGTTTTCGAAAGTTTGGGTTCAGACGGTTTGCTGTAAAGTTCAGGTATAGAATTGTATTATTAATGATAGAAAGATAATTTGCTTGAATGGAATTGTGAATATATTCTACAACATTTCGTTATGATCAAAGAAATGGTTTAATAAACCATTAGTATGATTAACTGTTTTAGAATAGCCAAGTTTTGAGTCTATTTCAAAGAAGGAACAAATTTAAAATTAAGTATGATGCATTGCATACATTTGAATAAAAATGGCGATTGCAAAATTAACGCAGCAATTTTTTTTACTTAACTTTTAAAACTAAGCTTCTGCCATGTTAAATAACAGAAGCTTTACTTAAATGGTTTCACAAACAGAGCAAGAAATGGGGTTATAATCCATCAAATATATCTTTCTTTATTTTCCCTATAAAGTGCATTAATACGATACAAATCGGTTTGCCTACAATCTTTATAGCTTAAATAGTAAAGAGTTCAGTGTACTTTGCTAAATTTGAAGTTTTTGTACGGGAGTGCCAAAAAACATTAAAATGATACAAAAAATTGTGTACAGTTTTATATAATAATTAAAAAAATAAGAAAAATGTAATGTTCAATTTACATCAAAATAAATAATAAAATTCCTAGATTCTGAGGACCACCACGGATAATTATCGCCCTTTACTTATAGTAAACATTTCAAGTGAAATATGATTTAATTATTTTTTTATATAATGAGATCTTATAAATCGATTGATAAAGTGCATCACGTAGGAGCTAAAATGTTGAAAGTTTTCCGAGCTTAAAATTATTTTCTGATAATTAAAATAATTAAATATGCATGTACTGCAGAAAAAAAAGAGTAAGAGGAGATTTAATTTAATTATTTAAATTTCAAAAGACACAGTGGGTTTCAGTTTTAATACAATTAATAGAACGCGAGACGATGAAATTAAATTAAATCAAGCATATTTCAATAGCGGATTAAAGGAATATTTATAGTACGGTGATAGATAAAATGTACAACCTATCTGGTGGATATTTTTAATTTTACTCATCTAATAAGAGTTTTAAAAGAAAATTTAACTAAAAATCATTAGGAGGAATTTAGATAGGACAAACCTTGTTCTTTTCCCTGTAAAAATATGGCGTAACATTACTCCAGAAAAGTTTGCAGCAGCATCAGCTGCCTCTAGCTTTATGGAGTAACGTAAAAAAGTGGTGTAAGCTTACGCCACAAAAGTGGAGTAAAAAATTAGTTACTGAATTGCTGCCTTCTAATTTTCGATGGGATTTAACTGCTTATAATGGAGAATAAAATTATACACACAGGGAGATTTGCTATTGAGATATGTACTCAAATCACATTCATAAGTCACTTTAGTGACCATTCAACGCTGGCTGAAGAGAAACTGCAATTTTTCATAATCCTTTTGTATTTCTCAATATTTATAATAGCACATAATAGGTATTCTACCCACCACCACTTGTACTTTTTGCAATAGCGCACTTATGAATTCCGAACACCTTCTCAATTGTTCAGGACTAGACAACCGAGCCCAACAACAAGGTGATATTTTTAGACTATGTTGGAATGCAAGAGCGCTTATGGATTGATAAGAAAATGTCTGCCCCCTCTTCACCTGTTACCTCGAACTCTTTAATGTTTTGTTTTATTTGTATTGTTGGTTGTTTCTCTTGTTCGCTTTGTTGTTCATGTTTTTTATTGTTCCTCACGTTCACTTTGTTGTCGACGATGAGATCTCTATATTTCTTGGTGTAATTTCCCAAATAAAGCCATAAGTTACAACATAATAGCACATGCGCTTGCGGTATGTGTTAAAATACTGGAAAGTTACACAGCGCTGCAAACTGTTTTGTGGAAAGTTCCTCACAAAATTGCAGTTTAGTAGGCTTACTCTAGAATTGGGGTAACATTACACCGAAAAAACATAGAAACATAAAACTAGATTTATAGTGTCTGCCTAAAGCAGGATCGTACAAAATTTTATTTGTACTTGATAAGTTATTTGATAAGTTTCTTACTTTCCTTCAATTCCGTTTAAGTTAGCTTATAGCTTAATTTTTTTTTATTTGTCGCTTAATTTCTTTCAGTTAAACACAATAAAATTATAACAATAAAAGTTTTCTTATCAATAATGAGACTATGTGGCGATGACTATGTGGAAAGAATATTATCTCAGTACCAAAGTACTATGCGGTTCGAATTCTACATAAGGCTTATTTGTAATTGTTTGTATAGCTTTAACAGTAACTCCTGGACTGTATCGAAACATTAAATTATACTAAAAATTATTATAATCTTTAATATGTGACACTTAAATAATCTGTTTCGTGTATAAGATAATGCATTTAATAACACTTATTTTGTATTTTTTTTTACGTTTCTTAGTAAAAGTTGGTTAAAAATAGTTTTCATATATAATTTTCAAATATAATTTTTCATAGATAGTATTGCAACAAATAATTAACCTTCAGAGGGACAAACAAAGTGGCTGCCGTGTAAACTTGTTTACACTGCATGAAATTGAAATTATAATTTATAAATGAAAATTTTATTTCTTTATTTTAAAAAAAAATTATGACATTAGCAGAGTGTTATACAGGGTGGCGCAAATAAAAGTGGCCCCGGCATGGAGATACGAATGCAGGGTATACGAATGCATGCTTGGCGAGAAAAGCTATTGAAGCCGCCTGAAAGCCTCCAAGTCAAATTCATAAATTATTCAAGCGTTTAATTTCTTCACTTGGCATACCTATTTTTTCATTGGTTGGTTTGGTAGTTACTAGACTAGAGCTGCACATGGACTATTGATGAGTTCAGATCTTAGTGCGAGCTGTGTAGGTTTGCGTTTATCAAATCAGTAGTGCACATGTGAAGATGACATATTTACCGGCAAGTAAATCTCCAAGCGTCTGTTTGGGCTTACTATTGAAGCGATCAATACGCTTCACTTGGCAAACCTGATTTTGCATTGGTTTTTGACTTGACAACAACTCTATCTTATTCTTATCTCCATGACGAGATCACTTTTATTTGCACCACCCTGTATTTGTTCCGCCACACTTTAATTTTTAAAATATAGTAAAATTTTAAAACAAATAGCTTTTTTAAAAACTTTGTATGTTGTTGGAAAACCTGCTAGTCAGGTGGCATATGTGGGCAATCCTACCATAATTTTTAATATTATGTCCCTTGGTGATAACTTTTGAAAAAATTATTATTTCTTTTCAATTTTTTCTTATTATACTAATAGACTGGTCCTTATATAATTGAAAAGCGGAATTTTAAAGCAAAGAAACTCTAAAAAAGTTTTAGGTCACAAAACAAGAAATTCCTTACCGTCTCATGTTCCGAATGTCAATTTTTTAGAGAGTTTAGTGCTCAAACTAACACATTTTTTTAGCTAAAAATTACATTCATTTGGATTTTAAATTGAACAAATGCTATATCTTAACAAATTCCTTCCATAAAATTTTGGCTTTTGATAGTTATGTATAATGTTTATTTCTCTTCTCCTAACTTTGTCCCTGGGTTTAAGTACATTCACTGACCTCATTGCTAAATTAGTGAAGAGAGGCACTGGATGGAGCTACAGTGATTTTTCAATCATGAAAACTGTATTGCAGAAAACTCACATTTCAGTTAGTAGCCGTATTTTTTTTTGCTATACTTTACCAATATAAGCCCAAAAGTTTTTTAAAAACTCAGTAAATTGAGCTGCGTGGCTTTATTGCTTTCCTTACATTCCCCCAGGGTGAAGGTTAATTTTTGCTTGATAATTGAATTTTTTTCTATAAATATGTTTAAGTGGAGTATAAGGAGTAAAAAATCCATTTTTATTAAACTGGAGTTAGTTTCAAGACAAAAAAGACCGGAAAACATCGTTAATTTCCTTACCGTCCGTTCCTTACTTTCCGTTCCTAACCGTCGCAATGATCTAGGGATGGAAAACCGAAACCAGTTTTAAGACTTACCGGTTTTTTGTTCTTTCCGTTTCATTGAAAAATAGTTATTTTTGTATCTTATCGTTATTTTCTGTTTCTTCAGCATCGTTTTTTTTTTTTTTTAAACACTGTCATCCCTTATTATTATTATTTTTTTTTTACAAATGAGCTTTGCCGAACTTTTTTTCGTAATTAAAAGTTACTTTGAAAAAATAAATTTCACAAGTTTTTTGTACCTGAAATTTAAAATTATGGTAGAACTGCCCATATCTACACCTGGGTACTTGCAAAATAAACATGTGCGAAATGAAACTTCCAAAAATATATTTGTTACAGTTGTCACGTTTTAAATTATAATATTTCATTCGCAATATTTTTATGCTGTGTGTGTGTATATTTGGTCCAAATTGTTTTTTTTAAACTATAATGATAATAAAAAATAGTAAATTGCTTGAGGGAAGTGTGAATTAAAGCTTATAACATAAGGTATTAGATATAACAACATAATTATAAAAAATACATACACATTTAATGTATGTTTAGATAATATTAAAATAAATATTTGAAGCTTTTTAAATTGTAACTTTTTATTTTCAGACGCATGAGTTTAGTACATTTTACGATTACGTTGCTACATTTCTAATAATTTGTCAGAAATTAAAATTATGTTTCCACACGACATTATTCACAAGATATGATTCACAAATGATTCACAAATCGAGGCCAAGAATGAATTTATTTTTAGCTATAAGGCTGCTTCCACTCAAGACATGAAACATGTCCATAGCAGCTGAGAAACAAGGGGTGGATATTTTTTCCCGCATCTGTACGTACATAAGCAATAGTGTACAACACAGGTGACCTATAATAGTATGCATATTTCAGAGCCTGAATGGTGAAGTTTGAAACAGCAATTTACGCAGAGAGTAACTAATATCATAACATCTCATAAGTAAAATTAGGTCATGCGGACTGTTTTAATGTATATTACAGCGAAGTAAGTATGTTATCCACTTGAATTTTATAGGTCGTACACGATCGTAAAGCATCATCATCTTTGGCTACTCACGATTTAAGACCATTTACAGAAATTATATTAATTCTCGGATATTTTACTGAGACTGCGAAGACGTTTTTGCCGCCCGTGTAATAGCAACATATTTATTTTGACAATATTTCAATTTATTACTTGTATCTTACATTTCAATTTTACGGTCTGAGATTTACTGAGACCTGCAAATGTAATGCATAAATATACTGCAAATGTAATGCACAAAAAAAAAGATTTTTGGTGAGCAAAAGTAAATATGTTCACCCAGTTCATTTTTTTTTACTTCACAAAAGTAATTTTATTATTTTCATTGAACTCTACAACGAAACATAGCTTGTAAGCTCATGTATCAATCAATTTTTGATTTTCTTTAGTTTGTAGGTAAGATTCAAAGGCGTTATGTTCAATATATGATATGATAAAACTATTAACTCTGGGAGTTACAAGTTTGAACCACCAAGTGTGTTGAAATTTTGCTTGAAAGTAACGGTTTCTATTCGAGTGCACATGTTTAGCCTACTTTTATTTTTTTCGAAATCGATATAATTGAAAAAAAAATGGAAAAGTAGGTATTCACATGCTGGAGATGTTCGTACCCCCTTTCCAAAATCGGTTATATCTGTCGGATTTTAAAAAATCATTTTTTTAACGAAATATATAACATTAATATCTATCTTTTATACTTTTATTTCATTCTTTTTATTTGTATACATTTCTGAAAGTCTAAGAAAAACCAACCCTGTAAAGCACAAACATACTTCTAAAATGAGACAAGAAATATCGTAATTGCATATGTGCACTAGATGGTTTATCAGAAAACTGCAGTGAAACACTTGATTCTTAATGAGAATGGATATTGTTTAAGCATATTAATACCAACGTATAAATAAACTCTCTGTGAAATAACGCAGGTGTGACCATCACCTACATAATAACCTCGTCTTTGGGTACCAACGTAGTACATTTCGTAGCACATTAAACTGTATTTTAAGTGCAACGAATTTAATAATTAATAGCATATAATTTCTATGATTTTATCCATTTGAGTCAAGTAACATATTTTCTATATTATGGCAAGTTTATATTCGTTTACTTTAATACTTGTATTTTAGAAGATTCACTGAACAAACCTTCTTGTTTAAAATGATTTTTTAATTTCCTTTTTATATTTTAAGGTGTAAAACTTTCTCTAAGAGTGTAGTATACACTTCAGAATTTTTTAATAGCTATTTAAATTGTTTTCATGTTAGTTAAATTTGTCGTTTTGCGCTTAAAGGAAAATATTTTAAAATGTCCTCTGGTCTTTCAAAGAAAATTTTAGCGATCAAAAAAAATATATTTCTTTCCTTTTATTGAACTAGAATATGTAAAGTAGTTTTAGTATTTTAAAATATTCGCCATCTAAACCTTTTAACTACTTCAAGCAGCCCTTTAAGAAAAATAATCTTTTAATTTTAGTTTAACGTAAAGAACAGCATCACAAAATTATACTGATACATAATAAAATATTACCAATGTGATGAAATATTCTCTGGAAAAATAAGATAGTATGCAAGAAATTGATAGGAAAGTAATCATTATTTTATTTCCATTCATTTATCCCTTCTTCTTGTACCTAATTAGAAAAAATCTTTTAAATCGAGTTCATTTTAAATTGTTTACCCATATTTATTTTAACATTTAAATACATTTTATCTGTTATTGCGAAAAACCAAATACCTCTCACCTTTGATATAATAATCCCATTTACCTGCTTAAATATTTCGTAAACAACTTCTTCCAATATAAGACGCATCTCCGTGTCACTCTAACCCCCGCCTATGCGATCCTATTGATCCCTAAAATTACCCTTACTTTCGACCAATCACCGACGACCTTTTCGCTACGTGGGCCTGTAACGACGACTTTCCATTGGCCGAAGCCCCCCACGATTTTCATTCCCTACATTCTTACGCCATAAATATCATCCACGATATTCCCCAACCCACATTCGATTCCCAAAAAGTGTCGACATCATCTAAAATCATTCCTCTTCTTCTGCCTGTTGAACGTTTTCTCCTTTGCTCTCCGACGATCGACCAGAAGACAAACTTTACAGGCGTATTTTGAGGAAAAGCAAACTTTACAGGCGCTCTCTAGTTATGATGGGAAAGTTGGGCATGCTGGTGTTTTCCGTGACCATGGTTGTCGCGCTGATCGTGATGACACTGCCAAGAGAGGGCATGGCCAATCCTAGCCTGGAGGAAGGGCTTGACGTAGCGGAGGCGATCAGGTTTCTGGAGAAACTAGATAAATATTATTCCCAGATCGCAAGACCCAGGTATGAAAACAGAATTTTAATATTATTGTTATTTTTTTTAGAAGATATCTTCAACTTGGTGCATTATACATGTTAAGATTCATTAGAGTGACCAGATGTACTGCATTTTGCAGTGCAGTTAAGTTTGTTAGCCAACTATATAGCTATAAATTTTTTACAAATATTATTAATTTGAAAAAAATATTATTAAATTTTTTTTATTAAAAATATTATTAATTTGCTCATAAGCTTTTTCAAACAAAAACAACGTAAATGGAATGTGATTTATTAAAATTTAATGATGATTTCATAGCCGAAAAGTTAATCACTGGAACAAGTCTGGTCAGGCTAAGGTTCATGGAAAAAAGCAACGTAGATTATTGGCGCAAATACTTTATTGGCAAAAATTTACATGTTTCGGTGGGAACTCAAGAGGCCCACCAATAATCTACATTGTTTTCTTCAAGAATCTTCCCATACTGTTATTTTTAGCCTACTTTTCTTTTTTTTAATTCCAAAGAATTAAAAAAATGAAAAAGTAGGGATTGACATGCGGTCGATGTCCGTCTGTCTGTCTGTCCGTCTGTCCGTCCGTACCCCCCTTCCAAAATCGGTTCTATCCATCGGATCTTAAAAATTCTTTTTTTGTTAGAAAGCTATGACCTCAGATACCCAACTTTCATACTTTTTGTCCGTCTGTCTGTACGTCCGGACGGACATAAATCTACTATCTGTCGGCGAATTTCCCATTGAATTAGCATTGAAATTCAATTTTGAGTCATTTAAATCACTGTAAGTATTGAAATGCGGTTGATGTCCATCTGTCTGTCTGTTCGTATGTCTGTCTGTCTGTCTGTCCGTCTGTCTGTCTGTCCGTCTGTCCGTCCGTACCCCCCTTCCAAAATCGGTTCTATCCATCGGATCTTAAAAATTATTTTTTTGTTAGAAAGCTATGACCTCAGATACCCAACTTTCATACTTTTTGTCCGTCTGTCTGTACGTCCGGACGGACATAAATCAACTATCTGTCGGCGAATTTCCCATTGAATTAGCATTGAAATTCAATTTTGAGTCATTTAAATCACTGTAGGTATTGAAATGCGGTTGATGTCCATCTGTCTGTCTGTTCGTATGTCTGTCTGTCTTTCCGTCTGTCTGTCTGTCCGTCTGTCCGTATCCCTCTTCCAAAATCAGTTCTATCACTCGGATCTTAAAAATTCTTTTTTTGTTAGAAAGCTATGACCTCAGATACTCAACTTTTATACTTTTTGTCCGTCTGTCTGTACGTCCAGACGGATATAAATCTACTATCTTTCGGCGAATTTCCCATTGAATGAGCATTAAAATTCAATTTTGAGTCATTTAAATCACTGTTGCCTAATCAACAATGGCATGAGAAACTTTATTTATTTATACATATTTGAAGCAATATAATATTGTCATGAATCAGTTTGTAAAGACGTCATAAAGTGTAGCACAATTCGATTCTTTGATTATTCATTAATTATCTACCAAGAAAGCGGCAAGGCATACTTTTGCATGCAATTATGCTTAGTTTTAATTTACATTTCTTATTTTTTAATGCAGTTCGGAGTAGTTTCATTACTTTTGTTATTAATAATTATTTTATTATTCTTCGAACTACAAATAAATCACGAGCAGATGATAAATAATATTTAATTAATTTGCGAAAGAATATTTAGGAAAATAGTTGATTTTGGCTTTTAGAAGTTTAAATTATAGCTGGGTGCTGTGTTTCGATTTTTTTTTTCTAATGTGTATAAATCTAGTGTAGAAACGGCTGTTGATGATATTTACTTTTTTTTTAAAGTTAAACCTAGTAACCTAACCTAGTTTTTTTTCCCTATTAGAACTTCAGTAAGTATTTAAGTAACAGGAAAGTAGGCTATTTTAGTTCTTTATGAACTTCTTGTTATTCAATAAAATGGTATACAAGATTCAAACTCAAAATTTTAAAGTCAGTTTAAATGATTATAATGGTATTTAGTGAAACTACTTTAGAACTCATTAGGTCTGTATTAAAGACCTGGTTTTAATTAAATTTCTAGAATTTAGTTTCATAAATTCATTTATTTTTAACATATGAAGCATTAATTTTTAAATTATATCGGCAGATTTATTCATTTAACTTCTGAACGGTCAATGGAAACAAGCACAATTGAATGGGTTTTTTCCCGTTAAATATTTAGAAATCAGCTTTTTTAAATAATATATTTGTTTGGAAAATCAGAATTAAGTTTATTTTTGAGCAGATAATCAGATGCTTTTTAAAAATCATATTTCTAGAAAGATTGGTGCATAAATTACGTAAAAATCATCTTAGAGGAGGCGAAAAGGTTTCTAGAGAAACTAGATAAATATTATTCCCAGATCGCAAGACCCAGGTATGCAAACAGAATTTTAATATTATAGTTATTTTTTAAGAAAATATCTTCAACTTTGCGCATGATACATGAGGCTCATTGGAAGTTAAATAAACTAATCTGTTGATTTAGTTAAAAAGTTCATGCTACATATGCTAAAAATAAATGAATTAATGAAAGTAAATTTTACAAAACTAGTTAAAATAAGGTCTTAAATACAGATCTAATAAAAACTAATGTGGTAAAGACCATAACAAGCTTATTTTTCGAGTATATTTTTCCAGAGAAAAAAAAAACGGAGAAATATTTCTTCCGTATTTACACTGTAATGCCATGCAGCGTAACGTTCCTCCTTAAAATCAGGGGAAGCCTAGCTCCCACAAATTTCGTGGTGAGACATTACTCCGCTGTTTATTTCTCAGTGTAACGTTACTTCATAAATCTAGAGTAACATTATCCCGTGAAACCAGAGGCAGCACTTGCTGCTGCCAATTTTACTAAATAGACTCCTTATTTGTAACGTTACTCTATGAAACTGGAGTAACGTTAAAACAAAGTTACAGTGCATTTAATATTTGATATAAGTTAGATTTTAGGGTATGATTCAATGGAATGCGATTAGCGTTTTTATAGGATTTTCACATTGTTTTCTTATTTTCCCAACTGAAACAATACAATTTCCAAGAAGCATCGTGTAATAGACTGCTCTGGCGGAAAATACGCTTTTTTCAATAAACTACGGGGTAACCCCCATCCCCCCTTATCGCTAGCGCTCGCCAACCCCAGATAGCTGCTTAAACAATTCCCTTTGTATCGTTTCGCACGTTATTAATGCATTATCAGAATACTCTTTAATCAATCGAAGTAAAATTCTCTTAAATCGTCACGGTTTATTTAACTAATGTTTTAAACAAATCTTTAGCACTCTTTTAAAATAAATTAATCGCTACGTTTCCTATTTAAATATTCTTATTTAAAGAGAATTTCTAATAACCTAAATAAAAATGCTCAACTTTATAAGTTAAAACCGAAATATATATATAATTTAAGGCATGTACGTACAGCAATTTTAAATTGTAAACTTTAACGAAATAATAATTATTAGTTGTCACAACTTTCTTGTTGGTAAACACTTCGGCTAGGAGATACTACAGTCACCGATAAATAATCGTACTTGATAGACTTAAAAACAGCTAACCATGACTTGGCATTGGCCTTAGGTTGTATAAGTGCTCCTAGAGCAACGTTACATCACAAATTCTGTCTGCAGAAAGCCCCAATCTATTAACTTCGGTTCCATATGTCCTTTGAATGCTCGCTTTCTCAGGAGGCTTTATATCGCACCGTACGCGGAAAAGTGACCTATCAGCCAAAATTGACTTTTTTAGTTAACACTTCTATAGGATGCAAAATTCCGATATCTATCGATTGGTGCAATCGGCATAGCGATCCGAGACCTAGTTCGTCTGCAATTAATAGATAAGTCTTTTTTGCAAATTCGTTTATGGATGAAAATGAGCGGGAAAGAAAGACCTATCGCACCTGGCGATTTTTCGCTATGTGTTTGCACCTGCTACGGCAATGAAGTTAAGTTTGAAGTGCTTAAAAGGAAAGGTTGAAGTCGGAAATTAATTTGTTTATTTGTTTCTTTATTTGAAATACTCTCATTTAAAAAAAAACATTTCAAAAGCTCTGTTTTGTGGTATTTAGTACAATAAATATATACAAAAAAATTCATGTATATGTTTGTATTTTTCTCAAGTTAATATTTTAGCAAACGATAAATAGTTTTAAATCGTTTTCAACGTCGGTATTTTACTATAAATCTAAACTCTATTGCTAGAAATTGACAGTTTGCGATATAAAGTCATTGAATTCAACTGTATACTTAAGGTATGAGGTATCCATAAAAATTTAAGACTTTTTTTTATATTTTCATGAGTTTTAAAATGATTTTAATAAGGCTTCAAAATTTATTTTTGTTTTAAACATGATAAATAGTAAAATTTAGATTGAAAGGTTTTTGGAGGAAAATGTGGATATCATTTCTTATATCTTGTAAGTCCTGATTTTGTAAAAGTGATTCGTTTCATAACACCTATTTTTTTTATATAAACAAACTATTATGATTTCAATCATTGAATATATTAAATTATAAAAATTAACATCACTTTAAAATAATATCGTAATTACATGATAAGGGATAAACCTTATTACATAAACTTCATTAAATTGGTTAAACAAGCTTTTTGTTAAATTTAATTTTAAAAAATATATTCTTATTGTTTATCAATATATTATTAGATTATAAAAATGCATTAAGTAAATGAGTATTCTTCATAAGTATGTTTCCTTTTTATTTAGAATGAATTTAGCAGCAAACGTTTTAGGACCGGTCTTCATAAGAGCCGTTTAAAGTTTTGGTAAAAATTCGAATTATCACAAAATCGTTCCAAATGAACCTAGATCAAAAATATTTGTCAAGGATATCAGTTTTATGAGTATCAAAAGGTATGCATAGTCATTTTTTACTTTAAATTTGCCTTTGCTGAGATATTTTTAGATAGGTCTTTCTTTCGCGAACAAAATCGTTCAAATTTGTTCGCGAAATAAAGACCTATTTGAAAATATCTCAGCAAAGGCAAATTTAAAGTAAAAAATTATTATGCATACCTTTTGATACTCATAAAACGGATATCCATGCCAAATATTTTTGATCTAGATTCATTTGGAACGATTTTGTGATAATTTGAAATTTTACTAAAACTTTAAACGGCTCTCCTGAAGAATGGTCTTTTACGCGATAGGTCTCTTTTCCGCGTACGGTGCGATATCTTCTTGCAATGATCATTGCGACAATATTTCGCTGATCGACTTGAGAGGTATTGTCAGTCCCATAGAGCTAATGCATTAGTTTTGAAATCACAACTTTAGCAAAAGAATTGCTTTACCATGTTATCCCATTTTCACCAGGTATGGCAATCATCATAACATCATTTTAAAACAAAATTAAAAAGAAAATAACAACCGATTATTTAATTATTAATCAATAAAGTTTTAAATTAGTATCGCCATCTGCTGTATATTTTTGGCATTTTAAAATTTCAAAAATATATAATGAAATAACTAGACAACATTTTCGTTTCAAATTTGTTTCATTTCGTTGTTATGTTGATTCCCATACCTGGGGGAAAAGGGCAAACATGGCAAGGCAATACTTCGGCGGAAGTTGTGATTCCAAAACTAATGCATTATCTCTACGGGACTGACAATCCCTCTTAAACACACGTGTAATCGTATACTTTAAAACGTAAAACCTTCGTAATTAAAATATTAAAACATAAATAAGAGGGTTTTTTAAACCAATTTTATCAATCACTAACTGACTTCGTTATTTTAACTTACAACTCTCGAGTTAAGCTATTTCTCTCGTATGAAATCTATTCTGACGTCATTTTATACTAATTTATGAAATAATGATTATTTATGAATTAATGATTCATTCCTGCATTTCCTTCGATTGGTGTTCCAATTGGTACTCTGTTCCCACGTGACATTGATTCACCTATTGTGGCTCGAGAAATAATTTGTTTTCATTTGTAATAAAATACTGATAATAAAAAAGTGACAATTTTTAAATAATGAGGAATAAAATAAACAAATTTTGAATTCTAATTTAAACGAAATAGATGAATTAGAATATTAGTTTGAACTGGCAAGATATTTATATTCGTTAATAGTCCGTTTGTAACTAATTGCGGATGATAATTTTTTTTAATCACCTAGTAGACATTAGTGTATAACACTCTTCACCAAATATAGGTAACTATTAGTAAGTGTTAACATTTTTATAGATGCTTAAAAGCTAATATAATTTTTTAGCAATTAAAGATATCGCTAAAATACTATTTGTATTATTTTACTACTACCTTTAATAGTTTACTTTATCTTAATGATTAACAATAAACAATTGTGCGATCCAATTAGCATGTTATCTTTTGGTATATTTAAACTATTTTTTTTAATTAATTCTAGACGATGACCGTAAAGAATTTACTTAAGTTATTTTAAGTTCTTTTTTTTCATGGAAAGAACTCTTCAATGTTGAATAAAAATAATCTATAGCGTTGCGAATATTTTAATTAAAAAGATTAATTTAATTACACTACCAAAAATGTTATGTCGATTTTGAACGCACAAAAAAGTTAAAATAAAAATACTTAGTTGCAGATCTCGTTAAGGAAATGAAAGAAATTGCATGGTAAGGAGGAGAAATTAAATGCAAACCATCAAGAAAATTTTTTAACTTTTAAATGCTTATTATTACTACAATTCTTTTTAAATCAAATAAAATTTATTTTGTTTTTACTTGCATTGCGTTTTGTATGCTTTATTTTTATTTTTAAACTAGCAAATAAAATAAATACCCCCGTACTTCGCACGGACTAAAAAAAAAGTTTTAATTGATTCAAGTATATGTACAATATATATATATATATATATATATATATATATATATATATATATATATTATATATATATATATATATATATATATATATATATATATATATATAATATATATATATATATATATATATATATATATATATATATATATATATATATATATATATATATTATTATATATATATATATATATATATATATATATAATATATATATATATAATATATATATATGTGATATATCGTATAAATCTCTATAAAGTTATAATATTAACCACACAAATCTCTATAATATTCTAATATTCAGTTCTTTCTTAATAACTCTCTGTTGGTGTCTTGCCGATCCGTTCCCACGTTTTAATAGGCGTCAATACATTCTTTCCCAGAGAAATCGCAGACGCAGCAGACTTTGTTTTGACTTCTGATCCACTCTTCTCATAACCATTAAAAATATATTCACTTTTTAATTAGACTTCAAGATGTAAGGTTGTGTGTCTTTTTGGCGGGCCGAGCTTCGGCTCCGGACTCCGTCCCGTTAAATACTTTAAATGATTTTTTATAATAAAAGATCTTGGACGTCCAAAAAAAAAAAAAAAAAAAATGAGACGACAATATTCCCACTATTAAAATACCTTCAATATTAAAATCATACACCTTTGTCAATCTACTTAATCATACAACGTTGTCAACCTAACTGGATTTTGTCCTTGACACGTGTGTACAAAAAAGCGCTTGCTCAGCTCGGTTCTCACGAGAATGACCAACCACGTGATCGTCTCCACTAAAGCAAATCTGTAAGTTTAAATGCGCACTTTTTAACCAGACCTCGCCATGTGAAGATGTGTTTGTAGTGGCCGTCTTGGCCGTTGCTAAAGAAGATACCTAAAATAAAGAACTATGATGTCCAGCAGTGTTCTCCACTCCTTGTGATGTAAAATTCATCACAAAAAGTCGATTTTTTTTTTTTTTTTGGACGTCCGAGATCTTTTATTATAAAAAATCATTTAAAGTATTTAACGGGACGGAGTCCGGAGCCGTAGCTCGACCCGCCAAAAAGACACACAACCTTACATCTTGAAGTCTAATTAAAAAGTGAATATATTTTTAATGGTTATGAGAAGAGTGGATCAGAAGTCAAAACAAAGTCTGCTGCGTCTGCGATTTCTCTGGGAAAGAATGTATTGACGCCTATTAAAACGTGGGAACGGATCGGCAAGACACCAACAGAGAGTTATTAAGAAAGAACTGAATATTAGAATATTATAGAGATTTGTGTGGTTAATATTATAACTTTATAGAGATTTATACGATATATCACATATCCCCCCTCACAAGCTGTTATCAACCGGTGGGAGAGTTAGAGTTAGTATTAAAATTAAGAAGTATAGTTAAAATTTCCAGCTATTAAATGTTGTGACTGTAAAATTTGTCCCGATGTGAACCTGACAGGTAATCAAGCTATCAAATCCACAAACAAGAAAACCTACAGAAATTAGCTTAGTTAAATTTTTAAATTTGTTAATCCACTCTTCTCCGAAGTGGTAATATTAAATATTACAATAATTTTTGAATACAATGTTAAATTGATATTCTGAAAAATTAAGCAAGTTCAATTGTATCAAAAGCAAATTAATAAAACACTTAGGAAGTAAGCAAACATAAAGCAAGCATAAATAATAGCATTAAAAATTGAAATATAATAAATTGAAATATTAAAATTGAAATATTAAAATTGAAATAATAATCATAATATAAATTGAAAAACTATTGCACTTGTAAAAATTGAGATAAAATAAATTTAAACATTTAATCTCGTTGAAATGTTAAAACTTGAGATAAATCAATGCATAAAATGTTCAAGAGCAAATTCTGTGTGACGGTTTCCAGTAAAATTAGTTAGTAATACATAAATAACAATGCAGGTTAATGCAGTGTTACGAATGGACAAATATAACATGCCTCACTTTTTGCAGAAAAAGAAAAAAATGATTTGTCGATTAGTGTTTAATTGGTTGCTTGTTTATTTATGTATTTGTTTGCTTGTTTATTTGTCCGCTGCCGCTCCCGCCGCTGTAAGAGATATGGACAACAAATGAAGCATGCTATAGTTTGTTTAGACTCACAAAACGTCAGTGAAATTTTCGACACATTCCGTCGCATTGACAAAAGTATTCCTTTATAAGCAAACAGAAATGCGTTGCTTTCTGTGGCTTGTCTGAATAACTTTCAATCAACAACAAACCAAAAAAAGTCAAAAACCACACTTGAAAATTTCGAATATAACAATGAAAACTCAAAACACGTCACACAAAAAGTCAGTTTTAAAATATTAAATTAAATCAATAAAATTTTCCAAATTAAATGTTAAAAAATCAACAAGATAACAATTTAAAGTTTTAAAGTGTCAGTGTGACAAATAATTAATATAAAAGGTAAAATTTCAGATTATAAAATGCTTCACTTTGTTATGCGTATTAAGCAAAAATTAAACGTAAGTATAACAAAATAGTATAGTAATATCAAAATTGTAGAGTAATATCAAAATTGTATTAATAGTAAAATCGTGAGCACATTAAAGAAATGAAGCATGTTTATAATATGTAAAAATTGAGAGTATCAAAATAAAATATAAATTTTCAGGAATGCTAAATGTAAAAAAATAATTTTAATATATTTTCAAAGGATACTTCTTGAAGCTTGTTCACGTTCATCTTGGGAACATTGAAAGCAGTATTTTTTAAAGCACAAATCGGCGAAAATGTCACAGAATTGAAGAATCCCAATGACGATTAATTTTCACGATAAAAGGAGAAGGCACAGTTTTCAGTCCCGAAAAATGGCTTTAAATTGTAGAAGATTCACAATCCGACATGTGTTTCCAGGGGACAGCAAACGGCAGAGAGGAGAGAAGCCACACCTAGGCCAGGAATTCAGTAAGCAGGCTCGATGATCTTTGGGCCCAATCAGGAACTTTACAAAGACGTTTACATATTGCAAAGATGAGAGAAGTCGAGGTAAAAAATTCAAGTTAAGCAGATGACGAAAAAGAGATAGTTTGTAGTTAGTCCATAAAACAGCCGGAATTTATGAAAAAAATGGTTGTGTGCTTTGGGCCATTTCGAAAGTTTTAATTTTGTGGGGATAACCCGGGCGCATGCAGGTAAAAATATCTTACCGACTTATGAAAAAAATAACCTCTCTTCACATAGAACATACTTATTATTTATTTTAACTACAAAATGAAGGTAGTTTTGGACGTCCAAGATATTTTATTATAAAGGAATCTTTAAAGTATTTAACGGACGGAGCCCCCGGGCCGGCTCGACCCCGCCAAAAAGACACACAACCTTACATCTTGAAGTCTTTTTAAAAAGTGAATATTTTTTTAAAATGGTTATGAGAAGGTGGATCAAAGTCAAAACAAAGTCTGCTCCCTTTTCTGGCGATTTTCTCTGGGAAAGAATGTATTGACGCCTATTAAAACGTGGGAACGGATCGCAAGACACCAACAGAGAGTTATTTAAAAAACTGATATTAGAATATTTAGAGATTTGTGTGGTTATATTATAACTTTATAGAGATTTATACGATATACACATAAAATTTTATATTTTATATATATAATATATATATATATATATAAAAATATATATATATATATATATATAATATATATATATATTTTATTATATTTATATATATATATATATATATATATATATATATATATATTATTATATATATATATATTATATATATATATATATAATAATATATATATAATATATATTTTATATATAAAAATAATATATATATATATATATATATATATATATATATATATTATATATATAATATATATATATATATATATATATATATATATATATAATATATATATTGTGATATATCGTATAAATCTCTATAAGTTATAATATTAACCACACAAATCTCTTACTATTCTAATATTCAGTTCTTTCTTAATAACTCTCAGTAATGTCTTGCCGATCCATCGAAAGTTCCCACGTTTTAATAGGCTAATACATTCTTTCCCAGAGAAATTGCAACGCAGCAGACTTTGTTTTGACTTCTGTCCACTCTTCTCACAACCTTAAAAAAGAGTCCTTTTTAATTTAGACTTCAAGATGTAAGGTTGGTGGGGCTTTTTGGGGGGGCCGACTACGGCTCCGACTCCGTCCCGTTAAACACTTTAAATGATTTCTTTATAATAAAAGATCTTGGACGTCCAAACTACTTTATTTCTGTAGTTAACTAAAACATAATTATGGGTCTCCTGTTAGTAGATGTTATTCTACTACATAAAGTTGGTAGGATATTTTACCTGCATGCGCGGAATCCTCTTACAAATTTAAACTTTCGAAATGGCCAAAGCACACAACCATTTATTTTTCTATTACTTATCGGCTGTTGTCTGGACTAACCACAAACTTTTTCGTCATCTGCTGTAATTGAATTTGACCTCGGGTTCTCTCATCTCTGCAATATCATAAATCGTCTTTGTAAAGTTCCTATTGCCAATGACTCATTGATGCTTTCTACTAAATTCCTGGCCTGGGTTTGGCCTCTCTCCTCTCTCCGTGTGCTGTCCCTGATTACACTGTCGAATTGCTGGATACGGATACTTCTCTCTCTACAACTTCGTGCCATTGCTGTACTGAAACTGTGCCTTTCCATTTTTAAACGTGAAATTAATCGTCATTGTGATTCTTCAATTATGTGACATTTTCGCCAGTTTGTGCTCATCGATGTCTAGTTCGAAGATGCTATTCGAAGTGCTAAGTTTCTGTTTTCAAGATCCCAAAACAAACAAATGAACAAGTATCCTTTGACATTTATTAAAATTATTTTTTACTTTCTTCCTTAAAAAAAATTAAGTTTTTTTTATAAATTGATTTTCCAATTTTTTCATTTTAAATAAATTTTTTTTTCTTTACTTTATAAAAAGGGGGTAACCCCAAATTTATATTTTTTTTTAAATGCCTAATTTTTCCACATTTTAAAATTTATGTTTTCATTTTTTAATGTCTCACTTTTTTTAACTTTTACTAAATTTTTTAATATTACTCTAAATTTTTTTATATTATGTACTATTTTTTTTAAAATTTATTTTTAATTTTTTTGCTTAATACGCAAAAAGGAAGCATTTTTTAACCCCAAAATTTTTTACCTTTGATTTAATTTTTTGTCACACGACATTTAAAAAAATTTTTAAATTTTTTACTTATTGATTTTTTCACTTTAATTTGGGGAAAATTTATTGGTTTTAATTTAATATTTTAATGCTGCATTTTTGTGTGACGTGTTTTGAGGTTTCATTGTTATATTCAAAATTTTCAAATGTGGTTCTTGACTTTTTTTTGGTTTGTTGTTGATTGAAAGTTATTCAGACAAGCCACAGAAAGCAACGCTTTTCTGTTTGCTTATAAAGGAGTACTTTTGTCAATGCGACGAAATTGTCGAAAATTTCACTGACGTTTTATGAGTCTAAACAAACTATAGCATGCTTCATTGGTTGTACTTATCTTTTACAGCGGCGGGAGCGGCAGCGGACAAATAAACAAGCAAACAAATACACAAATAAACAAACAAATAAACATTTATCGACAAATCATTATTTTTTCTTTTCTGCAAAAAGTGAGGCATGTTATATTTGTCCTTTCGTAACACTGCATTAACCTGCATTGTTATTTCTTTATAACGAATTAATTTTAGTGCAAACCGTCACACAGGATCTGCTCTTGAATATTTATGCTTTGATTTATCTCAAGTTTTAACATTTCAACCAGATTAATTGTTTAAATTTATTTTATCTCAATTTTTACAAGTGCGATAGTTTTTCAATTCATATTATGATTAATATTTCATTTTCTTATATTTCAATTTTTAATGCTATTATTTATGCTTGATTTACGTTTGCTTAATTTCTAAGTGTTTTCTTAATTTGCTATTGAACATGTATTAATTTTTCTGAATATCAATTTAACATTGTATACAAAAATTATTATAGTACTATTTAATATTACCAATTCGGAGAAGAGTGGATTAACAAATTTAAAAATTTAATGAACTGATTTCTGTAGGTTTTCCTTTTGTGGATTTGATAGCTTGATCACCTGTCAGGTTCACATCGGGACAAATTTTACAATCACAACATTTAATAGTTGGAAATTTTAACTATAATTCTTCATTTTAATATTAACTCTAGCTCTCCCACCGGTTGATAACAGCTTGTGAGGGGGGATATGTGGATATATCGTATAAATCTCTATAAAGTTATAATATTAACCACACAAATCTCTATACTATTCTAATATTTCAAGTTCTTTCTTAATAAACTCTCAGTTAATGTCTTGCCGATCCATCGAACAGTTCCCACGTTTTAATAGGCGTCAATACATTCTTTCCCAGAGAAATTGCAGACGCAGCAGACTTTGTTTTGACTTCTGATCCACTCTTCTCACAACCATTAAAAATAGAGTCACTTTTTAATTAGACTTCAAGATGTAAGGTTGTGTGTGCTTTTGGCGGGCCGAGCTACGGCTCCGACTCCGTCCCGTTAAACACTTTAAATGATTTCTTTATAATAAAAGATCTTGGACGTCCAAACTACCTTTATTTCTGTAGTTAACTAAATAATAAGTATGTTTCTACTGTGAAGTAGATGTTATTTTACTTCATATATATATATATATATATATATATTATATATATATATATATATATATATATATATATATATATATATATATATATATATATATATAATTATATAATATATATATATATATATATATATATATATATATATATATATATATATAAGGTAAGAAATTGGCGAGTTTGGAAAAAATTTGGCGAAAAAGTGAAAACAAAACCCTAATATGTAGCTCTAGTACGATGGCCTTGAACGCGTATTTGGAAAGAATTTGTCGAGAAAAGAGATATAGCTACAAACACTCTTATCATACAGCTCTACCACAATGGCCTTCGAACAACAAACCAGCTTATAAATTTAAAAATACATATATTATTTGGCGCGTTTAGGTAAGAATTCGGCGAGTTTAGCAACGTATTTGGCTAAAAAAGGAAAACAAAACCCTAAAATGTAGCTCTAATACGATGGCCTTGAACAACCATCATAGTTATAATTCACGGAAGTAGCTTAAATATGCACATTTTTGCCATCAACAGAACCATCAAAGAAGAAATCCATCACCTAAACCCACAATAAAATCCTAGAATGGAGACTGGACGGAATTACGTCACTTGAAACATGTCAATTATTTTTTTAAGTAATGAATTTAGTTTCTGAAGGTAATGGCAACAGAATAAAATAAACATTTTCAATTTTAAATATTTTCGTTAAAAGTTTAATTTAATTTTTTCAGCAGATGGCATCAGGAAAGTAAAAAATTATCGGATTTGAGCGAAAGTGGTGTATTTTTTTCAGAATATTCGAATTTTCTCTATAAATAGAACATTTTGAACTCTGAAAGTTCAAAATCTGTAACTTAAGTATGAACTACACATTTGTGCCAAGTTACGAGTCAAACAAATGTCTAGTTTACGAATCTATAAGAGACATAGCCACAAACAAATACACAAAACTTCATTTTTATTATTATAGATACGGCACTGTTTAAAAACCGTCTTCAATTACTCTCATTTGGCGTTTATCTTACTAGTTACAACTAGTTTTTATGTTCTGCATACAAAAAGTTTTAAACGTATGATAGTTAAGCTTTTATTTTGGTAGTTTATTTATTAAAAACAAAGTTATAACATTTAAATTTAATGTATAGTTTACAGTTGTTAACTTCTTTTGGCAGTACACTTAAAAAGACTAGAAAAAAAGGCTCTGGTTTTATAAAAATGTCTTATTTAACCTTAAGTGAGTTATTATATTGATTTACCCGAAAGTTCAAGAGATTTCCATTACTTGGGGAGATATTAATTTTTTTAGATATATTAAGATGGGAGGGGGGGGGGAATAAACTCAAAAACATTTTATTGCAAAATAAATGATGAATTTCTCTTTTCATAACTGAAACCTACAGTTTTTAAAGCAAGTAACTCATCAAAGAAAATTTAAGAGGATTCTAAAAAAAAATTCAGATATTTCAAATAGTATCATTTTACTTTCATCTACACACTTAATTAAATTATTAAAACTTCGATAGTTCATTTAAAATATAATTCTTTAAGCCTTACTTCACTTAAAAGAAATACAACGATAGAAATTTCCTTATGTAGTGAAATCGGGCTTTTCTTTTTCTGTCTCCCTATTTGTTATTGGAAATTTTATACTACATATATGCACAACAACCACAAGCTGAAAAAATTATTTTATTCAACTAATTAAATAATCTAATATCATTTTTTTCTTCAATTCCTACTTTTATCAATAGAAATCTTTAATAGTTGATTTACTTTTTCGGTATTTAAGTACTTATTCTGAAGATGAGCCAAATAGTTTTAAAAAATTCGTTTCTGTAAAAATTTGAAATAAACTTAATTATATTTTATTTAAAAAACACTCATTTAAATTTGTAGAAAAGCATTTAAAAAATCTGATATTATTAAAGGAACCGATGCTTTACGTTATAAACTATAACCGAATGAATTTACAGAAATGAAGAAATAATTGACGATTTCTATTTCAGATATGCTTTTTTTTCGTCGTAAGTGGTATTCCAAAACCATTAGGGTATTTTTTTTAACGAAATGTATTAACTAGTAAAGATTACGAGAGTAAATAAAAAAGTTTGTCCAAACAGTTCATAAAAAATATCTCTTAAGTATTCCTATGCGACTTTTTCTTGTGTAGACAAGTGTCTAGAAATGTACTTAACAACTTCCTTAAATTTAAAACCATTTTCTTCTAAATTATAGATGTATCGAAAAATATTGTTGCCATTTCAGGGGAAAAATCTCGATAAAAACAAAAAATGGTAAATTCATTTTGATTGTATTTGCGAAGAAAATCTTTAAGAAAAAAGAGAAACGATTCTTTGAAATTTATAGAAAATATCGAATGTAATTTGGAAAACTTCTACTTAGAACAACCAGACATGTTACATTATTTAATTTAAAACAATTAAATATTCCGGGAAAATGCAAACTAAATTCTAAAATTAAGTTTATAACTAAAAATAAAAAATAAATATTTTTATGTTTATGTAATTATTAATATTAAAACTTAAATTAAGTAGTAGTAAATATTTAAACATTTGACAAATGAGTCCTTACCAGATAAAACTTATTTGTTAATTTTTTAAATATTTACTTCTGCTTAGTTGATTTTCAAAATAAATTATGAAAAAGTAGAAATTTTTGTACCGAAACTATTTTTAGGAAAATATTCATAAAATTAAACAAAAAATTAACTAACAATATTTGTAATTCAACTTAGAAAATACAGTCCCTAATAACCTGTCTCCTTTAAATATTATAATGCATAAAGTAAAAGTAATGCTTTAAATTTAATAACAAGGTTCAAACGTTGTTTTGTTTATTTTTTTTATAGATGATTGAAATTTTCAGGTAAATTTTCAATGTCATAAGAATTCTTATGTTTTGCTTGCGAAAATGCATATTTTATGCATTAAATAAATACTAAACAATTATCGCATTAAGTTATTAAGTAAAATTAAATACGGATAAATTTATGAATTGAATAAAAACTCAAGCGAGAAAATCAAAATAAGTATATGGTACCATCAAAAGAGATTAGTATACTGGAATTCAGTTTGAAATTTTGTAGTATTATTTCCTCATCAATAAGCTTGATTTCCATATTAGGCATAATTCCAAATTTATAATTAGAATACTTTTTTAAAAAAAATTTAAGAGGATGATTAAGTGTTCAGTGAAATCGGAATTAATATCAAAATGAATTGTGAAATGCTTTCTGACTTCTAAAAGTTTC
Organism: Oedothorax gibbosus; assembly: GCA_019343175.1. Lineage (NCBI taxonomy): Eukaryota > Metazoa > Arthropoda > Arachnida > Araneae > Linyphiidae > Oedothorax > Oedothorax gibbosus. The sequence goes on from JAFNEN010000498.1 coordinate 412,829, forward strand.
TTCTAAATTTAGCTCTTAAATACATATTAATAAACTAATCCATATTTATTTCAATGGAAATAATACACATTTTAGTACTTAAATTAAGCAACACATTTGTAAAAATATTATTTATTAAATATAAGGGTCCAACAGGTAGCTACTGTTACTTTCTATTATATTTTACTTTTTTTATGCAGTTCAAACTAAAATATGTAGGTGTATCTCACCTTTTAAGACAACAAGATTAAAGTCTGCACTTAAACTTCAGCTAAGCCGTTTATGAAATATAAAACTAAGGCTCCAGGCTAGCAGAAAATCTACTAAAATTATAAGAGTTTCATAAGGATAACGTAGCCAGAGGAACTTTTACCAAGGCTTTGGTTGGCTACCTTTCTAAACAATCTAAACTTAAATTGGAAACACGTCTAAAAAATTCATAGTGACTGTCTGTGAAAATGGATTAGTCTTGCCGTCATCTCCTTTTAAACTTTAGAAAATATTGAAAAATATAAAGAAGATATGGCTTGATGCTGCAATGGATATTTAATTATAAGTATTTTTGTATTGGAAGAAACAACGTAACTCTTTCGGGGAATTCTGTGTGTTACTTTAGAAATTTAGAAGATATTTGTATAATGTAATTTTCAAGTAATGTTGAAATTTAATACTGTTAAATTTTATGTTCATATTAATTAAATCGCTTGTTAAAAGTTTATAATTAAAAAATAATGAAGTATGACACATTTTCGAATAGACTAAAACACTAATAAGATTGACACACAAAGCAACCATTTTGTTCAACTGAATATAATGTAGTCAATTTACCTAAAAAATCGGACTATAGTGAATGAATCCGATAGTGTCTTTAAAGTAAGTGATTCTTAATTGCTAAATTAAACAATTTTTGTGACTTAGTATGAGAAGGCGAAGCCAGCCGAAAGTAAAGGTACCCGGAAAAGTTTCCGCGGGTCGGCGAGCGATAGCGAACAGGGGGGGGGGGGGGGGGGGGCAGAGCCTTCTAGAACTATATAATCTTTTAGCCTAATTGTTTAAGAAAAAACCTTAGAGAGTAGATAAATAAGTTAACATGTACCTGTGTGTGCGTGGTGATGACCAAATAAAATATGTCAACTTATTTATAGTCTTGCTTTGATAGGTGTGTTTTGACAGAGAGATTAGTCAATATTTTCGACCAACCCAACTCCAGAAACCAAACACCTAAAAAATAAACTGCTTAAATCCTCAATATTTCTCCATGCAAGTCGACCAGAAATATCAAAAAATCGTTATTAAAATGTTTGGAAAAATATTCTTTAAACTATTTCAAATATTCTTTAAGGTATTTAAAATATTCTTTAAGGTATTTAAAATATTATTTTAACTATTTAAAATATTATTTTAACTATTTAAAATATTATTTTAACTATTTAAAATATTATTTTAACTATTTAAAATATTATTTTAACTATTTAAAATATTATTTTAACTATTTAAAATATTATTTTAACTATTTAAAATATTATTTTAACTATTTAAAATATTATTTTAACTATTTAAAATATTTTTTAACTATTTAAAACATTATTTTAACATTTAAAATATTATTTCAATTATTTAAAATATTGTTTGATTTATTTAAACTATTTAAAATTCTTTTAACTATTTAAAATTCTTTTAAATATTTAAAATTCTTTTAACTATTTAAAATTCTTTTAACTATTTAAAATTCTTTTAACTATTTAAAATTCTTTTAACTATTTAAAATTCTTTTAACTATTTAAAATTCTTTTAACTATTTAAAATTCTTTTAACTATTTAAAATTCTTTTAACTATTTAAAATTCTTTTAACTATTTAAAATTCTTTTAACTATTTAAAATTCTTTTAACTATTTAAAATTCTTTTAACTATTTAAAATTCTTTTAACTATTTAAAATATTTATTAAACTATTAGAGTAGCGAAATATTCTCGCAATAATTATGACAGGATAGTTTCAAAAGGAAGTGAATGTACCGAAATTTCTAAATCTTACTATAGCGAATCTTTTACTTAAACTTAATGCGAGTGGTTTTCAATAGCTAAACTTAAATACTTTTGTGTTTAAGAGGGATTGTCAGTCCCATAGAGCTAATGCATTAGTTTTGTAATCATAACTTCCGCAGAAGTATTGCTTTGCCATGTTAGCCCTTTTTCCTCAGGTATGGGAATCAACATAACATTAAAATGAAACAAATTTGAAACGAAAATGTTATATAGCTATTTAATTATATATTTTTGAAGTTTTAAAATGCCAAAAATTACAGCAGATGGCGACACTATTTTAAAACTTTATTAATTAATAATTAAATAACCAGATGTTATTTTCTTTTCAATTTTGTTTTAAATGGATGTTATGATGATTCCCATACCTGGTGAGAATGGGATAACATGGCAAAACAATTATTTTGCCAAAGTTGTGATTTCAAAACTAATGCATTAGCTCTATGGGACTGACAGAAAGAAAGAAAATGCACAAGCAGGGGGCAGAACCTCCTAGTAAAACAAAATATTTTAACCTAGTTGTTGAAGATAAAACCTTAGAGAGTAGATAATATGTTAACATATACATGTATGTGCGTGGTCATGATCAAATAAAATATTATATGTCAACTTATTTATAGTCTTGTTTTGATAGGTGTGTTTTAGAGATGGGTCAATATTTTCGCCTAATATTTTGATAAAAATGTAGAAAACAGGTTAGAAAAATAAAATCGTCTATTTCCAAAGAAATTCGTAAAATGCATATCTTTAAATAAACTTAATGTAAACAATATATTTTCGCAATTTTATTATTAAGGTAAAAAAAATTCTCTGTTATGAAAATAATATCCGGAAAAACACTTCAGTTAACTATGCATTGACGTCGTTATTATTCAATAATCGTTCAATCATGAGACTTGTTTAACCAGGCATAGGAAAGAGTCTTTTTAGACACTTTTTTCGCAGTATTACGAAATCAACAACTTGGTAAAAAAAACAATTTCACTTAATTTCCAATTTTATTTTATAAATTATCGAATACGTAAACTAATGTAATCAAAGTTACAATCTTACAAAAAACTTGCAATACATAGCATATTTTTATGTAGATGCATTTGTTCAAGAAATAGAATTAGTGATAAGACTTTAGGTATACAATTATAATAAATAAACTAGTGGTGTATAACATTACCCAACTTTCAGCTACCGCTTAATAAATCAATACATACATTGAAATGTAATTATATACCTTATAGGGTAATTTCCATTACATTAAAACCTAAAGAATTCTGTGGCAGCTACCCCTTGTCCATGCTTTCAATTTTTTCTAAAACCTTATTATGACGCAGGTACTGGATACGTGTACCAAATTTGAAGTCTGCAATAACTTTAAAACCACAAAAATTCTTTGGTAGCTAAACTTGCACAAGCACAAATTTCCCAAAACGTGTAGAAAACACAAAATCTCCATTTCGGATTTTGTTTGGATTCTTATATTCCGATTGGACTAACAGAAAAGAATAAAAAGCAAAGAATTTTCGAGAATAAAATTATTGGAAGTGGATTTGACATTATTTTGAAGACAACCAGAAACGCAGCCAATAAAAAATGGAAGAAAAAATGATTTTTTGTTTAAAAAAAATATGTATGTATTATTTCTAAAGGGCCATTTTAAGCAATTTATATTTCGTTGTCTTAAATAAAATAAAAATACGAAATAGTATAAAGAAAATGCATTTAAATGGGTATTTTTTACAACATTTGTTGAAGGATTTCCCAAAAGTACACCAACATCACTACTTAATGACGCAAAACTACAGTTTTGTATTTTTTTTTAAATTCATCGTTATGCTATTAATATGCAGTTAAGTTATATCCCTGTAGTATACAATGTTTAAATTAATCTTTAAAAAATAAAATCCGCTTAAAATATCAAATTTCTTCAGGGACTGCACTTGTATAGATTTTGCAAATGGCTCTTAAAAATATCCTTTTTAAAGGTGTAGGTGTGTGGGAGTAAGTCTCTGAAGTTAGTTTTTAAGACATTTCTATGCGCGTAATGTAACTAAAGCTTTTTTTATACATTCCATCTTACACTTAAATTTATTCGGGTTTTTTAAAGCTCAACGTTGTTGGTTTATTTAAATATAGGATACACTTTTTTTATGAAAATGTTTTTTATATGCTTTATTGAATTCTAAAATATGTTCCGTGGAACAACATAGTGGTGTACCTCGGAACGCTCGGGTTTATATTTTGAACCACACATTTCGTTTGTCGGATCACATGATAAAGGGAAGGGGAAAATTATTTTATGGCATTTTCGAAAATTTCTGCTAGGATAAAGGATAAACCAGACATGTTACAATAAAAGTTATGTTTTTTTGTATATTTAATACATTTAGAATAGCCCGAGGAATCACATGGGAAAAAGAAGAGAAAAAATTATTTGGCATTTCACGCAAGATTTATACACCTTAGAAAGAAATCTCCGAAAATAGAATTCAATTGTGTTTTAAACTTTTAAAAGGCAAAATTAAATATTTTCATTAGTTTTCCTCTCCCAAAATAAATTAGTATTCTTTATCCTTTGCTAAATTTATTTGCAGTTCGAAGAATAATTATGTAAAATTACTTGGGTCAAATCATTGCATCGTATTCGATTATATCGTTTTGATTATCCTCCGAGAAGCACTACATAACAGGGGGGTTACTGTTATTAATCTATCTAAATACAAACACCACAACGCGACAATTTTTTAACATAATGAAATCAAATATTTATTTTATTTTCTTAAATAATTTAACTATACTATCATAATACACTGACCTTAATGATGTAATAAACATCCTATTCGTTGTCACCCTAAAAAAAACTCTAAACATCCTTGATTTTGATGGATAACACCTTTACTTCATCATGCTTATTTAAACACTTCATAAAATTGGTTTTGAGATTCTTATGAGTCTTTGCCTATTAAAGCGTAGCAAAAAACTAATTTAGCTTGATGGTATTCAAAATTTCATCAAGGTCTTTAACCTCATCGTTCACCTTCTTTTTCGTGGAATTTCTTTCACCTAGTGTTTTGGGAAAAAAATGTTTAATTTTTAGAACATTTGTTGTAAGCATTTTTCTTTGTCAATTTCTAAGTTTGGAAATTCTACACGTCGAACAATTGGCTTGAAAAATGACCATGGTTTTCTAAAAGAACACTTTCCTTGTTAGGTGACTTGCCTTGGAGGTTTCATGGTGAATCCATTAACATCCGCGTGAATGACTTACAATGAAATTATAGGGTTAAAACCAGAGTAACTCACACGCTTGGTTTAATAAAGTCGCTTTGCTACTGAACAGTCTAACCTTAAAAAAGCAATCATGAACTATTTGAGATAAATAAAAAAGAGAGAGACCAGATAAGTAACATCAGCTGTTATTGGCTAGTTTATAGATCACATGTGGAAAATGACAAACCAGAGTCGAGATTAGGGTTCAAGTCTAGTTGAGTGCATTCCATTTTACAGATGATAAATGATACGAGTCCCCTTTTAATTCAAGTCATTCTGCTTCTAAGCTACTCAAATGAATTTCTGAAAGTAAAAAAAGGATGTCTAGTCCATTTAGCATTCTCCATTATGCTTTTAGCGTCCACACTACGTTTATAACGTAAAAAGTGGAAGGTATTATAATCGTTCAGTCCGTCTGTCTGTCCGTCACCCACTTTCATATCCCAAACTACAAATGCTACGGACAAGTGTGATACGTCAAAAAATTCAGCGCATCGAAATTAGAATACATCGAAAATTTCAGAAAAGAATTCGAAGTACTTCAATTCTTTAAAAAACTTCAAAATTGAATGCTCATTTAAAAAGCATAGAAAACAATTTTTATTAGAATTAAATCACCATTGCCATTCGCAACAATCGCTCGAGAAACTTTAATTCTTTTAGACAATAAATTAAAATAAATTTATTTTTGCGACATCGATCAGCTTGAAATGACGTCAAATATATATTTCACTACGAGATTCGTTGTACGTTGATATGAAATGCTTTTATTCTATTTAAAAGCGAGAAATATTACATATTTATTCTTTAAAATATAAATTATTTTTAGCAAACGATAAGTAATAATTATTGAATTTTCGAAATAAAATAAATTAAACAAGCCAAATTTAGCATGTACCTATATGTTTAATATAGAATATCAATGCTGTGTCTGTCGCCTTTTTACCTGTTAAGCACAACTGTTGTGTGGAAGCGGGTTAAGTGACATATTCTGTTACAAACCTACTTGTTTCCTTTTAACATTTTAGTGGTTTAGTACAAAGCTTGTATGGAAATCTTACAGTGGACATGACCTTTTTTTACATTTAGAGATTCAAATAAAGATGCACTTCGATCTATTTCAGAAACTAGATTCCGATCGACGAGAAGGTAGCCAGTTCATAGGTGATTTTTGATCGACTGATATTTCTCCCTTTGTTTTCCCTATCTAAAGAGGAAGCTATTGACCATTTCGAATCGCGGAATACACCTATTCAAGTGCGAGTTGACAGCTACGGTTATCTTTGATTAAAGGTAGAACACAAAACCAAGGCAAAACTTACGTTAAGACTGTATCGTAGTACTGGGTTATCGTAGTTTAAAAGTTCATTCCTAGTGCTGAAGGCATAAAAAGTTGAATCAATAATCGCCATTTAGAGAAAAGTTCGTCGATGTAGGTGAAATCTATATAATGTAAACAAATGTAATTCACAAAACCTTACTAATTTCTTAAAAAAAATTTTTTTTTAGATATATAAAGAGAATTTGTTATTTTATGGTATCGAATAGGCTCACAAACTACGCAACGGAATTTTAAAAAATCACAAAGATAGCTTTAAGCTTCGAGGTTATTAAAGAACAGTTTTTATTGATACTAATTTTAAGAACAAGGAGTTCGCGTCATTTATAGAGTTGGCGTCATTTTCCAACGCACCAAATGTCGTCGGAACGGATGCAAGGATTTAACCCAATATATTTGTTATTATTCTGAGAACTGCAAATAAACTTATCAAACGACAAATTTTATTGTAATTTAAATTACAAAAAAAAATTGAAGAAAATAGCAATTTTTCTGCTTTTAAACATTTAAATTACAACTGCGTTTGGCGATTTTTCTATGGCTTATAAATATTGTGCGGAAGCGGTTCTATGATAATTTTACTGTTTGAAAACTACTTTTCAATAAGAATTTCAACAAGTATTTATGTAGGTATTTTCAGTAGGCTATTTTACCACCCGATATAGATACAGGTTATAATACCAAGTCCATGATCCCAAGTGTCTTCAAAATAGCATAAAGTAACATGTAAATAATTCTTGGCACTCGGATAAATAATTTCAATTTTTTAAACAATAATAAACAAAGTCTAAAATAATTAAAATTGAATTCTACTTAGAAAAGTAGAATAACTGTCTAGGTGCATAATAAGTCAATAATACACTCAGAAAGAACTTGTGCTGATCAATAGAAAAAAAATTCCCAGTTATTACAAGTTGTTGTGAAACAATACAAAAATTGTGCTGTGATCAAATAATAATGTATGGTTTTAAATAATAAACTAAACTATATACACTGTATATAGTTTAGTTTATTATTTAAAACCATACATTATTATTATTATACATTATATTATTATTATACATTATACACGTTTGCATTTAAACAGAATATATCGCGCCGTGCACGGAAAAGTGACCTATCGGCAATAGCTAGTTTTTCAGAAAAATCGTCTGAAGTTTTTTTTCCATTGCATTTCATTATAGAAAACATAAGGATCCACTAACAATTTTCCAACTATTCAAGTAATCGGTTAAAGATTTGCTCTAATCGATAGATATTTAAATTTTGAACATAATAGCATTTATAACCCGAAAAGTCATATTTGCCCGATAGATCACTTTTCCGCGTACGGTGCGATATGTTATTATAAATAATTTAATTTAGTAAAGATTTAAACTAGAGAGACTTGTTTTAGAAAAACGTTGTTCAGCACCAGTGCTTATACTTGACTACTCAACGGTGTATTTTCAGAACAAATAGCTTTGACACCAGTCGCCTCTACTCCCATATAAACTACAGAATATTAAATAAATGTTTTAAAGCGATGCACCATAAACCTTACTTCGAAAATAAATGTTTTATCCATGCAAATTTCACAACATTCATTCCAACAAAAACTTTTGTCATACAATAACATTAACTTAGCAGACACACAATGTAAACAACACAATCAGTTTTCCTATCCTCTAGAGGCATCAATAAGTTATGCACATTCCTCAGATGTTATATCGGGTCCAAAGATCCGCCATATTCTTTAGGAATAGACATTCGATATGATATTTATATGCTTGCTATTGCTGTTATGGAACGTATATGAGATATTAAAAGAATACTTTATCTTCCTCTATTGCTTTCTTACGATGCTAATTTAGAAAAGCATTTAGATAGTGGAATAAAATGAATGTTTTATTCCGAAATATTTGGCTTTATTATTCTATGTGTTTTATAGAATTTTTTATTATTGAATGGGAATATTTCTTATGATGTCACGCTCTATCCCTACTGCGATATCATTGGTTGTTTTGTTTTCTTTCCCTACTACTTGAAACAAGCTCATTGATTTTTTTATAATGTCACGCGCTCCGAACTGCGATTTCATTGGTTGTTTTGTTTTCTTTCCCTACTACTTGAAACAAGCTCATTGATTTTTTATAATGTCACGCGCTCCGAACTGCGATTTCATTGGTTGTTTTGTTTTCTTTGAAAAAGTGTTGAAACAAGCACATTATTTAAATATGCTAAAAATCTGCCTAAATAAATTAATTGCTTTTAATCGGCCTAAAAATAGTATATAAAATTATTAGCTATGCTAAATCCAATAGTTTTATATACTATATATAGTCTAATATAGTAGAAACACAGATAGTCTAAATATCTAATAATTTTATGTACTAGAAGAAGAAAAATAGATTAAACAGACGAAAAATTTTGACGAATTTTCATATTTAAAAAGGATGAAGTATCTAAAACTATACTTTTATGATAAAAACTTTTATTGACATTTTCTTGTTTTTAGTAGCATTTTCATTAAAAGATTTTTTTAATTACACACTTTAAAACTGTCCGATACATGTTTGTCTTTACAGTTATTTTATGCTTATAACTGAAAACTGGACTGTTTCTTCCATAAAACAGTGAAACTACACTTTCAACCCCTCGAATAAATATCTTATTAAAATATATTTTTGTGACTATATAATATAATAATACTATGTAATTTATATATTCTTTCGAATTAAAAAAAGAAAAGTAGGCTAAAAAGGCTATTTTCAACGTGTTGTCATACACTATTTTTTATAATAACGTGCAAAAAAGGTATTTATTAAATTGGCATTTATTGATTGGCTTATTAATTATTTTATTATCACGTTCAAATGATTTGAAGGTGATTATTTATATTAATGATTATTTTAAAATCACGTGCAAAAATTATTTCTTAGATTGGCATTGGAAATAAGACGCCAAATAATGAATCACGTTCAAATAAATAAGTTTGCACCAATCACAAAGCCGCCGAATAAAATATCACGCTTAAATAAAGAATTTTACACCAATCAGATGCTCTTATTTACTTTGTCGCACTAGTGCGTAAAAGTAACTTTGAAAAACGATTTCGTTAAAAGCATCACTTTTGCCACGATTACTGATTTGAAAAAGTTAGTTTTTTTTGCACGATATTATAAAAAATAAATTAATAATATTTACGAAAATAGTGTTCTTAATAACCTGAATGATAATAAAACTAAATATAATAAAAGTATTTTTAATGTTACAATTAAGTGACATCAAAGAAACATTTATTGAGAAACCTTATTTTATAAAACTGGTGCAACCTAACTGCCTCCAGCTTTATGTAGTAAAGTTACACTAAATTTATGGAGTAACGTTGCATAAGTTGAATTCCATTTTTCTGTGTAACGTTTCACAATAAATTCGGTTTAACGTTACTTCATAAAGATGGAATAAAGTTACACCAATTTTTAGGGTAATGCTTGAATGAGCTATTTGAAACTATAATTTATATATATATATTTTATTTTCTGTTTCCATAGGTACGGACGCAGCACGGATTCTCACAGAAAAAGTTTTCCAATGGTACGTTTACGATATTTTTTTCAATTGTACACGGTGTAACGTTACTCCATAAAACTGGGGGTAGCAAATGCTGCCTCCAGCTCTATGGAATATTTTAAACTACAAAGCTTGAGTAAGCTTATACCGCAAAAAGGGATTAAGGTTACCCAACTAAAGTGGAATTAAAAAATTGCACAAAAGTTTCCTCCAAATTGGAATTTAAATGATCTAATGGTCTTCACATTATGCATACTAGTGAAAACTCTTAGCGATATTGGGTGTTTATTATTTTATAGTTTTATACTTAATGCCGGCTTGATAGAATGCGCAATTATTTTCATAATCCTTTTTGTTTCACAATATTTATGATCACGCATGCGATTGCAGTCTAGAAGCATTATTAAGCAGCAGCATTTTGTGAAAAGCTCATCACACAATTTGAGTTTATTTAGTATAGTCTAAAATTGGTGAAAAGTTGTACCAAAATATTGTGGTAGCGTTACACAGTTGTTTTTATGGTGTATCAATAATTGAGCTATGAGCTTTGAAAATTTTTAATTTCAATTTCTTGTTATTTTTTACGTAAGGGTAGCTGGGTCACTATCTTGTGGTGAAAGTATTTGTTTAAAATGAGAAAAATATTCGAACTACTTTCAAATAGCGGAATTATAGAGCCCTGTAAGCCAATTACATTTATCATATAAAAAACCGTTTGTAAAAATATTCAATACAACCGGAGAAATGTGGCTTAGAAAATAATTTTCCATTGGATTAACACAGAGATACTTCGGTGTGGAGACCCCCCCCCCCCCCGGCTATCTCTCTCATTCCCCCTTAAATGTAAAAGGAAAGAAAATGTTCAAGAAAAGATTAAAGTATAAAGCAAAATTTTTTATTATATTTTAAAATTAAAAAATTAGTAAATATTTTAGGCGTTCAAACTTTGTTATTTACTATTAAAAACATATCTAAATTCTTCATTCCACGAAGCCTGAAATACAGAATACATTTAGTAATATATTTACGTGAGTTAAATATCTTTATTTTTTTTATATTCAAGAGTTATTTTCAAAGCTGCTATAAATTTTGAAAATTTCCATTTATAAAATATAGTTTTCAGTACTACGGAACAATTAGCAAAATATATATTAAAAAATACCTAAGGGAAAATAAATAATCTTGAATTAATTATCTTTTATAATTTAAATGCTTGTTAATTATATAAAAAGTTTTAATTTAAACCTAAAATATATATATATGACATATTATAATTTAACCCCCTCAAAATCTTATATTTTGTACCCCAATTAAACTTAATAACTTAAATTACCTTTTTTATATATCTTTAATAACACTTATTAATATCTTTAACATCCCAACAACAGCGTCATCGAGTCGCACCAAGTAACCGTTCCCACAGAAACTGTTTAGTCACCAAATATTTTACTGTGGCCTAAACTTCTCTCATAATTCATGATCAACCCTGATTAGTCAATCGAAGAACAAACAATAATAATCTGTAGCTGTGACGCACTTTTCAATTAGACTTCGAGATGTAAAGTTGTGTGCTTTTTGGCGTGCCGAGCTACGGCTCCGACCCCTGTCCTTTACAAACTCTAAAATCTGCTTTCTTTACAATAAAGCACTCTTTGAACTTCCAATATTCCTTCATTTCTAGATTAACTAAATAAGAATTATACTCTCATGTGTAGTAGATTTTATTATATTATATATATGACCACATAACAAGTCATTTTTTAACATTTTACTTGCATTAAAAAGTAATCATGAAACACTTCAAAATAAATACATTTAAAGATAACTTTCTCCGTTGAGGATTCGTGATATTTGAATTTCGTATGAATGTTTAATCTTTAAATGAAGATACTCTCTTTTAAAAATATAATTATTTGAAATAATACCAATGAGGTCTTCATAAACGATGGTACACAGTTTCTACCTAGATTTTTTTTAAACATAAATTGATGTTTTCAATTTTTATTCGATTTTATTACAAACTAATCAAGATTTAGTTTTAACAATATTATACTTTCTTTGAAACGTTTTGTAAATTTTAATACTAGCTACTTTTAATTATTCAAAAGAAGGTTGTTGGAAGATAATCGGTTTCAACAATCCGTACCAATAAAATAGAATGTTTGTACAAGCTAAATTTCTGTTTACATTTAACGTAATCAATAGACCCGAAAATTAAAACTATTTTGTAAACAACTTGGAGGTTCTAGAGGACAGATTGATTAAATTGAAAAAATACGGATTTAGTATTTGAATCACTAAATGTAAAAACCAAGACAAGTCCAAAGCATAATTTCCCCTCAAGCTTTTTACTTTGAAGGTTTTAGTAACAAAAGAAGCCTGTAGGGAATATCCTAATAATAACCCATTTTTTTACCTTTAGCAATTAAACTGATATATGAGTATTTTTTGGGTACGTAATGCATGCGTAAAGTTTAATTGCTCTTTGTTGAATCAATGTTTTTTTAATCATACTTGGTGGTTTACAATTTTAAATTCTCAGTTTGAAACAATTAAGTGCGCGAAATAGTAGTTTACATTCATCTAAGCCACATACAGGTAATTTCTGCTACTTTAATACTAGTGGACCGTGAATAGCCTAATCAAAACAATCAGCCACTTCATTGAAAATTAGAGTAAAGTAATTATAGCCAAATTATTTAAAACTGTTTAGTAAAAAAATAGTAATTTAGTTACATTGTAAGTGTAACTGGTAAGAAACAAATTCTTGTATGCTTATAACTATCACTGTAAAAAATCGGAACTTTTTCTGAATATATGGGACAGCTAAGGAAGAGTATATAATTTTCAGAAACGTTTGCGAGATTGTATGTAATTTTCAGAAACGTTTTTTTTTCTACAAAGTCATAGTATTTATTGTATTTTTTATCTAAAAAATTAAATTTATTTAAAAATTAATAAATTAAAAATACAATTCGACCATATTTTATCGAATGTTTCAAGTTTTTACGACTTGCATAGAATTCGCAAAAGAAACGCAAATGATATTTTAAAGTTGTCAGTCAGATAGATGCATGGTCACGGGTTATAAGGTCAGTCCGTCTAAAACAAAACCAAAGGAATATAGTTTTAAACAGGTGATAAAAACAATCTATGGCAAAGGATTTCATAGCAGATAAAATCACTTAAAAGTCTATTTAAACTCTTGTTTCTTGAAGACTCTTATGAATTTATGACCGAATAATCAGTTAAAGAGCAAGCGGCTTTTTTGACCGTTGTTTTACATGATCATCGTAAAAGATAACCTGAATACAATTGGAAAGGGACGTCAATGTCCACTTTTGCCGGAAACTAGCTCATTGTGCCTTTTTATAGCTTAATATTGTCTGAAAAAGTATTCTTATTAAAAAACCTATTTTTAAAAATTGTTTTAAAAATGTTTGATTTTAGTGAAATTCTTTTTATTTTTACTCAATTTTGTGCTTCTGTTCTGTAGGCAATGCGCTCCAGAAAATTCGCTAACGAAGCTGACCGAAGATGAAGATTCTATGTTAACAAGGAAGTTTGGCTTATGATATAAAGGAACGAAATGGTGTATATGAAATATTTGATTAACTCATTTTATATTTTTTGTCTTTCATTCAATGTCCATTATAGATTTTGTATTCATCAAATGCTTCAATAAAGTCATCTATGCCATTTTTTCGGTAAATGCATTAGTCTCAGGCTGACATTATTTCGCCAATTAAACATCAATACATTTCATATGAAACGCACAGCAATTTTTTTTAAATCGTATGATTTAATTAACTACCCATTCATAAAATTCGTACTCGTATTAATTATCGCAGGGCTTCACGCATGAAAAAAAAGTATCAATGTTCTATTCATTTAGATTAATGGGCGTCTAAGAACTGTCAGAGGCCCAGTGGCTTAGTGGTAGTGCTTCGCATTGCCAAGCCACAGGTCCGGGGATCTAATCTCAGATTGGGCGAGGTTGACCCATCCTTTCATCCCTTGAGTGGGTCGATAAAATGGGTACCAAGCATGCTTGGGAACTAAACAATGGGGGTTCCGCGTGAGGCTGACCACCTTAACGGGACATATGCCTAGCACCCGAGAGCCCTAGGTCACGAAAGCTGAAATGGGCACGGCAGGCCTTGGCCCAGTAATGGGCTGTTGCGCCGAGGAGTAAAGTAAGGACTGTCACGAGTGCGGAAATCAGAAAATCTGGAAAAAACGTTTAGACTATATAAATATGTATTAATATTAAGGCTGTGGTGAAGGACTTTTTACTCATTATATATATATATATATTTATAATATATATATATTATATATTATATATATATATATATATATAATATATATATTATATATATATATATATATATATATATATATATAATATATTATTATATATATATATATATATATATATATATAATATATTATATATATATATAATTTATATATATATTTAATATATAATATTTATATGTATATGTATATATGTATATATGTTTATTATGGTATGTAATAATAATGTATAATGGTATATAGTATATAGCTAGTAAGTACATGGTATGTTATATAATATATGTACTATATATATATATATATATTATATATATATATATATATATATATATATATATATATATTATAATATATATATATATATATATATATATATATATATATATATATATATATATATATATATATATATATATATATATATATATATATATATATATATATATATATATATATATATATATATATATATATATATATATAATATATATATATATATATATATATCACACACTTATCTTCAACACACAATATTTGCACTATTGTTTATCGGAATGATCTCTTTTCTAACAATTTATCTATAGTGAAGATATATCAACTTTATTTATTTAGAACAAAAAAATATTTTTTAAATTATTATAAATTAACTAAAATTATTCAGTCAACAAATTCGACAGCTTCGTAATGTTCCTCATGTGGGCTGGAATTAGCCAATCCACTTTTGAACACGGAATCATCTTCAATGTTTAACCCTTTGGCTTCCATTTTAAACCAAACAACAAATAAAACCCATTAGACTCTCATCCTAGACATCCATAAAGAGAGGTTAGAATAATATAGAATGCTACCTGATCATAAAACAGTGCAAAACCAGTTTGTCAAGTGAAGCAATGATTACCTATAATAAAATGCGCCAAAGCAAACGAATTTTTTTGGCGCTGAATTGCATAAAATAAAATCAATATAGATTTAGCTTTCTTATGAAGGATATATTAGAAATATTTATTGGTTTAAAGTTTAAACTACTATCTACAGCAGCATAAAATGTCATTCATTAAAATTCAGTGTCTTATTTTAAAAGAATAAATGAGACGTTTCATGTATTTCAGATTAAATGTTTAGCATAGTTATTCCCTCTTTAAATTGTGTACGTTATATATAATCATCAGTCTTCAAAGAATATTGATATATTCGTTCATACTTCTATCAACTTTAGCAATAATATTCGTCTAATTCAGTTTTGAAAAGTGTTTATGTGTAATATGTCTTCTTGTGTTAATATGTTACTTTAATTGTATATTTTTCATTTTGTTGCCTCTTATTTTTTTTTCTAATGAGGCTGCAACATGAGCGGTCAAGCTTTCGCAGACTCGGCATATTCCCCAGACTTGACCAATTTTGTCGCGCAGATTACAATTGAATCTGAGCTCTCTATGGATGTTAAATATGCCGAGATTTAATTTTGCCGAGAGAACCCAATCTAAATGGGCCCTCCAGGGATCTTTTACATGCCACATAATCATCTGACATGCGCCGCGTGCCCAAGATTTCCCCATCCAGAAAATCCGACGACTCAGCTGGGGCTCAAACCCGCGATCTTGGGCTTACGTGGCGGATACGTTTGACTCTTATTTTGTGTGCTTTTATTTTGTATATTCTTTAATTAGGACATAACATATGTCTGAATGATAATTTCTTTTAATAAATCAATTCAAATATATCTCTCATTGAGGAATCACAGCGGAAATTGTTTAAACGTATCATGTCAATTTGGCGACATTGAGACTGCTTCACTTTTATTCGCGCCAAATATCTCTCTATCTAATTATTACCATCATGTCAACACCTAACTTTCAATGGTAAATGCTCAGTTTATGCAAATGATAAAGTCTATAAACAGGTGATCGTTGCCGGAAGGAAAGTTCGCAAATTCTCAATAGAAAATCACCTTCAATGTCACAGGGGCCGCGGGAAGAGAGCAAGGAAAGTGGGCCACTAGCCATACAGTAATCACTCTTTTTGGGCCCTCTTTTCCCAGTTGTAGAAAGCATGAGTTTTGAGTTGGTTTGATGAGAATGTAACTGAATAGATTGTTTACAATGGTCATCGTGAGTGGCAACAGTTCCAGCGGTATTGTTTTCATTTTTGGTCCTTATGGATTTGCATTTTTTTTAACAATGTGATATTTTCTTAACTTATTAAATGAATGTTGTGCAAACTTTTCTGTCAGTAGAAAGAACTAAAGCTTTTCTCGTTAAATTGCTATCCCATAATTTCGCTTTCATAGACAAAATATCATCGAAACCGAAGTTTTCAATCAACATTGACGTTTTGGTAATGCTTTTCATTCTTGAAATTTAATGGAATTTAAATCGATAAATTTTAATAAATGGCAGAAATAAAAAAAAGTTGCACGTAAAGAACTTTATAAAAAAAGAACCAACAGACGATAAAACGTCCATTTTAAGAGTGAAATCGAATTAACCAATGAAATTGCAGAAAAGGCAAAAATGAAAACAGGAGGTACATCATCTGCAACAACTTCATTGAGTTGTTTCAGGTGACGAGTTTTCTTCCAGGTTTCTTCTTGCGATCGGTGCTCCGATTGGACCTCTGTTCCCACGGGACTTGGATTCATCAATCGAAACTTGAGAAAGAATTTTATCCATTAAAAACATTTATGTTGCCACTTAAGATCTGAAACATGCCCATTGAGCCAAAGTTATCAGAAAATTGGCTTTCTGATGCAAAATACGGCAGGACGTGTCTAACAATGTATTTTTAATAGGTAGAAGTTCAGAACTGAGCTGTGAAAATCTTTTCTTGAAATTCAATAATGAATCTTACCTACCAAAATCGCTTTTTTTTAAACCCTCTGAGGGGCAAACTTTATGACTAAATTGTAAACTTATCTTCAGTGCATTATATTTAAATTGTTGACTTATTAAGTTAGTTTTTTTATTTCAAGAATTTGTTTATGAAGTAAATAGTATTAAAAGTAACCTTAATAGTTTAAATTTATTTTAATTTATTTTTCTGGAGAAAAAAACAGTCTCTTAGGGGGTTTAAAAGTCTATTACCCCCTCAGGTAGTTAAAAATGAAAAAAAAATAATGCTATTAGAAACAAGCTCTTCCTTCAACTTGTGTTTGACGGATTTTAGGTTGCTTCGAGAGAGCTGTTGTACAGATCCGAGAGTAATGATAGCTTAGCTATTCCTTGGTACAGATTTTGTCTCATGGGGGCTAATTAAACAAGGACAGAGAATACTTAAATTTCCTTCCGAAACAACCGATTGAAAGAACACCGTTTGGTTAAAAGTGGCTTGATTTTGAAAAATCCCTTTTATGTTGGAGAAATTTTATTTAGTTTGATTGGAGGACGCTTTGTTATTATTTATCCCACACGAGGTTAATTTAACATAGACATAATGCTTAAATTTTATTTAATCATCCAATCATTAACTTAATCCAAATAATTAAGCATCATGGGGATGAATAATCAACGTTATTTGTAACTCATATTTTGTGGGACAAGGGGGTTAGATTTCCAACGATGTAGGTTTTCCTCCCACGTCTATTTTAAAAATGGTGGTGGGAGGAAATTTTTTCAGGCATATAAAATATAATCTACAAAATATAATAATCTATATCTATATATAAAGGAAGAAGTATTGACTGACTGTTCACTGACTCTCGTATCAACGCCCAGTCAAAATTATTGGAAATAAAGATTTCAATTTTAGGAGCTTTTTCTTTTGTACTTAAGGCAATATTTAAGAAGCAATTTTTCGAAAATCGATCCCAAACGGATCTAAGAGGGCATAACGTGAGTCGATTTCTTCATATGAATAGCATCGTGCATTATTATAAGTTAGGATTTATAACAATTTTTAACTTGAAAAAAATTTCAACGCAAGCGAAAATTAAGTATAAGTAATTATTATTAAGTATACGGGTTTAGAAAGCTAGTTAGATTAGTTTGAATTATCTTCGCACTAGAGCTACAAGAGGGCTATTTTAAAAAGGTAGTATATCATAGATTATAAAATATTTCAGTAGTCATACAAGAGGCTTTATTGCTCACTTCAGAAACCACTAACGCTATTTTCTTTTAGGACTATTTCAGTGCTACTAATTGCTAAATCGATCTCCGATCCAGTGGTCATATAGTCAACGGTCTGGTTTCAGTGAGCATTTCCTTGTGGTCTAAATTTAAGAGACTCTCTGTCGCAATGAGGTATTCTCTCTTAGACACAAAATAATTTTAAATAACAAAATGTAAAAAAAAACCGTCTGAAACTTTTAATTTAACTTTACAAGATTGATTTATGGGGATATTTTCGCCTTTTTTTTCAATGTTTTTTTTTCGCTTTCCTTGATCAATAGTTCTAATTATTCTCCAGTGCTATTATCGAAAATCACGTCATTTTTACCAGTGGTTATGTATTACAAACGTTTTAAATGATATATTTAATTACGTTCATTATATGTCCTATAAAACTTATCCAGTTACAGTTTTATCAAGCTCAATTTATCACACTTTTCGTTCTGAAATAGAACGAACCCGGGAATAGCTAAACAAGCTGACCAACCATCCGACATGCTTCATTTCACAGCTATCATGATAGTGCTTTTGCTCTTTGTGAGAAAAAGAAAACGATTTGAAAAAGGGGGTCTGTAATCTATGGTCACGAACCTACCTCATGACTCCTTTTTCGATGCGGATTACGGAGCTTATGGTCCTGTTAACGATGGTGTGGTCGGTTGTCTATTGTCTAGATGGATGTCTAGAAGATCCACTGCCTCATAAATAGGGAATGGTGATTAATGAGTTATTTTACGTTTTGTCCAATTTCAGTAGACACCCTCTTAACCGCCTTAAAGGCGAATGAGCCCAAATGACCGCGGGTCTCGAAACCAAAGTGCTTCTGTGTTATTCCAATGGCTAAAAATTATTTTATGAGCCACATTTCTCCGGCTGTATTACATATTGTTACAAACGAGTGTTTTTATATGTTAAATGTAGCTATCTTACTGGTCTCTATAATTCCACTATTTTAAATTTTCAATAAATTATTTTACACAAAATATTCGAACCAATTTCAAAATGTGGGAATGGAAATATTTCTTATGATGTCACACTCTCCATACTGCGATTTCATTGGTTGATTTGTTTTCCTTCCTTACTACTTGAAACAAGCTCATTTTTTTACATTGGTTTTTTATAACTGCGATTTCATTGGTTGTTTTGTTTTCTTTGACAAAGTGTTGAAACAACCCACGTGTAGAGACCTGTAAGACAGCTGCATTTATCATAGGAAAAAAACCGTTTGTAAAAATATTTAATGCAGCCGGAGAAATGTGGCTTAGAAAATAATTTTCTTCTATTGGATTAACACTGAGGCACTTCTATTTGGAGACCCGTGGCGAATCGGGCTCATTCGTCCGTATATGGAACCGAAGGTAAGACGGGTAAGCGAAAATCTGGTTAAACAAGAGTAGTAAAACAAATTACGGTTTAGATGTACTTTGTTTGCACACATGTGCATTCATGATATTTGCCTTATAAATAAGAACACAATTGAAATAATACGTCGTTTTATTCAATGTGTTGACGCATTACAATTTACATACCATTAAAAACACCAATAACCTTTTTTTTTGCTAAAGTCTAGAAGTTCGGCCTTTTGTCGCATAGTTTTGCCCTTTTTTATCAGCGGCACATTGATCAATAATAAACAAGGGGTTTCTTTAGCATTTTCTTATACTTTACCGAATTAAAAATTCGGCAACTTAAAGTGGATATCCGACTAAACAGAGTCCGGGTAAGTGGGGGCCTACATGATTATAAACCACAAATAATAATAGAATTGGTTAAATAGGGGTTCAAACGCTGTGTGATAACTAAAAAAGTACGTTATGTATAAATCTCCATATGCATGTAACTTTTTGCATCTGGCTACAGAAAGCAGAAAATAGTCACAAGATTTAATGCTAATGTGTTTTCAACTAAATGAGCTTTCTTTATTTCTGAAATGATTTTTCGTTTCTCCCATTTATACAATTATTTCGGATCCTTGAATAAATTTAAAATAGTCTTTGGAATCAATAAATTTCTCACAAATGAGGAAGCAAAGAAATTGCTTTTAAAAACTAATTGTCATCAACTTATTACCTATTATACTTATAAAACAGTAAGCCTATAACTTTTATATCAAAAAAATACTGAAATGTATACTATAAGTTCAAACTTAATTTACTAAGAATAAACTGTGTTTAAAAAACACAGGTTTAGCTTCTGACAAACAAAGTGTGTTTAGAAAACACAGGTTTAGCTTCTGACAAACAAAGTTTGTATAGCCATTACTAATTTCGAACGCGTCAGTGGTTATTCATTAACCCAACTTCATAAAAAGCCAAATTATACGCTTCGCTGGATAATGATAAAGCAAGCATTAGAAGATTGTTTCCGTATTTTTTTTTCTTGACCAAGCTTCTCTTTTCGTTGAAAATGAAGTTCAGAAACAACTAAATGTATGCAACCACACACATGGAAACATGGATAGTGTTGAAGAACACTGCGATTCAATTGTTGAAAATGTATGACAAACATGAATTTCGAGTCTAAGAACTTGTTTCTGTTCATTTTGTAAAATATTTCAATTCAGAGCTTTCGAAATTCAGGTTTAATACGCAATGAACATAATGATATTGAAACAAAAAAAGTACTCTCCTAAATTTTTATTCTTAAACAGAGATCCAAAATTCAATTGTAATTTTCAAATAGCTTTTTCCATCAATTTCCAAAAATGCAATACAAAACAATTTAAAATATATTAGTATTTGTGCATTTATGGTTTATTTTGGACACAAGGAAGTATTTAATTCTTAAAAGTTATTTAAAATCTTAGAAAATGAAAAACAATTTTTACGAAACGTTCTTTTTAAATGTAATTTTAAAGAACCCATATTATTGCAACAAAAAAACTTTATGTATATCAAATATCTGATTTGGTTCGTATAGATTACAGGTTACAGGCAATAAAAACTGTGTTTTACTTTTATTTGAGAAATGACATTTCGAGTTTAATTTTAAATTGATCTTTAAGAGTAAAAATTACTTTTTATGTTGTGTAACATCAAAATTTTCAATTTCTTAAAATTTTATTTCCATTATGTTAGATATGAACTTGACTAACATCAAATTTAGAGTTTGCAATAAGCTATACTTATTTAATTTGAGCATCGGAAAGTTTATATGAATACCTTTATCTTCTCTATCATGTCGATTAAACAAAATAACTTTTTGAAGTCATAAAGTAATTTTTAATTTACGGCGACAGAAAGAAAATTGAAATCGAAATTCACAGCTTTAACCTATATCCAATAAAGTAATTTAAGTTTCTTGCTTTTTAATATCAAGTCATTTATATCATTGTTTATTTCGTAAACAACATTTATGTGCCTTATTTTCCTCCAAGTTTAGAACTTATTAAATGTTGTTCTCTATAGAATAGTGGCAACATTTGTATCTCACGTTTTGTTAAAATCTAGCATTAAATAATTAAGTTTAATATCTATAGATCCTCTCAACGTTTAAGAAATTATGGTATCAAATTGTACTCGATGTCAAAAACTTTATACCGAATAACGTGTAAAAATTGGATTCATTATGCTATAATTCTACTTAATTACGCTGATAAAGCAAGTAAAAATAGATAAGAAATGACATAACTTATTTAATTAATTTAATTATTTTGAATAAAGTATTACTTTTATGTACAGCTGAAAAGACTACTGGTGACAAAACATAATTTGAACTGTTACAACTTAAACAAAACGTAAAGATGTTCAGCAGAGATAGTTTCGAGCTTAAATCAGTAAAATAAATGAAATGTGTAAGCTAGAATAGCACTGAGTTGACAATTGTCCAAAAATAAACATAATTCAGGACGAAATAGTTTTAATCCGCTTCGACTAGCTGAGAAACAAACCAGTGCATTTAAATGTATGTTGTGTTCACTGAGCAAAGTTTTAATTTAAAATTTCACCAGTTATATTTTAGAAAATTAAATGAACTTTTGTAAGTTGTAAAGACTAAATATGTTTACTCAAAACTTCAATAATTTTAAAATTATCTATATCGTTTTTAAAAAAGCCCTCATAATTTGACAGATTTAGGTGCCTATGACCGTCATCATCAGGTTACTACTTGTCACCCAAAGCCGAAATAAAATCTGCCCAACCCTTCGTAGCAAAAATGAAAAAGTTAATCTTCAGTGAAAATAGTTAATGATACCGTTGTTTACAGGTGAAGATGTAGATAGCACGTTATTTTTGAACAACAGTTGTTCTCTCTTTTTATATCTTTAACAGACTAGTCATCAAACACTTACCCTTTGCATGCTTTTACTTGACATCTTCTCTCAGTAACTAAGGTAATTTATAAATTGTTTTTAAAAATTTTGTAAATTTTAGTAAGCTAAATTATTTTATTAAGATTCATTTTTACAAATGTTTTGCCACCTGTGATTTTGTTTAAATTAAATTAAATTAAATTAAATTAAGAAGACGTTTATCAGTTAATTTTGAATAATTTCAAAATAGTATTTTGGTCTATATAAAAATTAGTGGACAAATTAACTCTATAAATATTTTCCTTATTTGATGAAAAGTTACAGAAACTTTCCCCTTTAAATAAATTTTCATCAAATTTTGAATCCACAATCCATGCATACGATTATATTGTTGAAAACCTATTTTATGTCCTCCTAGGATGGAGTGATGGCAAATGTTATAATACTAAAATTGTTTGTTACTTAATTGTTTGTTTTTAGACGAATTAGCTGCCGGGTGGTTTGTTAGTGAGGTTTAAGACAACGGTTGCCGTAACTGTGATATCACTGTAAGCGTGATCGTTCCAGTCATATATCGGTATAACAGTCAGGCTTGGGATACACTTCCTACATCTTTCTATAAGAAAATGCAATGTAAAATCTAAAATCCTGAAGTTTATGTTCTAGGAAGTTGTCTTTTTTGGCGATAGATACGCCACATTTTCGCAAACAGGGCGACTTGTATGTGTTAGTAACAGCGAACCAAGAAAAAGACGTCCTGTCTTTCAACTCAACTTCATTAAAGATGTCTTTATGCAGATTCTTCCCTCTCTCCAAATACCACCAAGCGTTCCGCAGGAAATGGGTAACGAGGACACCTTTTTCAAGGTTGAGCGTCCACTGGCATACTGACCCTTGCCACCGCGGGAAAAGAAACCGCACAGACTCCATGGACAGATGGTCCTGTGGCTAAGAAGGAGATCACACACTTCGAGCGAAGAAGGACAGGTAAGGTTTACTTTCTTTAGGTTTTTCGTTTCGCTTTTTAAGCTTGGAATTTTGATCAATGTGTAGTTTCAATGTGTACTTTGATAAGAAAGATGAATGTTTGTGTGGAATTCTGAAGTTTGCTCTAGTTTTGTGTAGAGTTTTGAATTTTTTTGAAGGGGAGAAATACTTAAAAGAATGAAATTTACAGTACATTTTATTTCTAAACTGCATAGTGTCGGTAAAGAGGGTAAATGTAACTTGAATAAGATTTGTAGTAAATAATGTTAACGTGATATTATTCCGAAATTTGTTTTTCCATATCATAAAAATGAAACCTGTTGATTTAAATTTTGTGTTGAAAACCTATCCTGTCAAATTACAATTTATTTTTTTCATATGAACGAAAACCGTTTCTAAATCACAGTTCGTAAGATAGGGAAATATTTTTCCTAACTTCGAACATTTATTAATGCATTTCATTCCATTAACCCCTACCCTAAAATAGCTAAATTAGTAGTGCCAGTCAATAGTAAAATGCCAGTGACACCCTAGATGAAACACGTTGCTCAATTTAAAAAAATAAATGTTTTAATCACAGCAATTGAATAAGCATATCCGTTATCCAATAAAAGGCTCCTACAAAATATCATTATTTTATTTGAAAAATTCTGAAATTTCTTTTTGTTAGTAATTTTTAAAAATCACAAAATCGCTTCAATTTTAGTAAACGAGTTATGTAAAAGGTCTTTTGGGAAGACATTTTACTAGCTTTAATTTGATATACTTGAAAGTTTTAAACAAAATTCAATTGTTTTAATTTAGTTTTCTGCAATTTTTGTAACAAAACTTAAATAATGTGCATATTAAAGTCATTTGGATTGTCTTTCAAATAAGTCGAGTCATTTAACTAACAAATACTTATTCTACTCTGCAATACTCATGTTAATGATGTTTTAGGATTTTTTTTATTTTAAATCTTTTTTTACAAAAATAACAAGTAGCTTTGTAACAGGATCTGTCACTCAGCCCGCTTAAACACGACATTTGCGTTCAACAGGAAAATAGTCGCTAAACACAGTATCAATTCTATTTTAAACATTTACACTATAAATTTGTCTAGTTTTATTTATTTTCCTTCAAATATTCAATAATTATTTCTTATTGTTTACTAAATCATTTTAAATTTCAAGGAATAAATATGTCGCCTTGAAAACCTAACTTCTTTATTTATTAATACATGCTTAGGATAGTTTTGAATTATCGTCGCACTAGAGCTACACGAGGGCTATTGGCGACGGGTGTCGTAATTTAGAACTACAGTCAAATGACGAGCAGACACCTGAGTAGTCACCCAAGGCAACCTTTTAATTAATACATGCTTAAATATATTGGCTTTTTTGAAAAAAAAAGAACAAATTATGCCTCTTTCTAAACAAATATACGAACAATCAAAGAATCTCATTGTGACATATATTATGACGACATTTTAAACTGATTTATGTTTCAAAAATAAATTTCTTTCTAACTCTAAACTATTTATTTAAAAGAAATAAATTTTGTCGTGCGATTATTGTGAGTGGCAATGATGATTTTATTCTAATGAAAATGTACTTCTTATTTTTTTTTAAATGAGTATTAAATTTTGCAGTTTTTTTTAAATAATTGAAGTACTTCGAATTCGAAAATTTCGATGCGCTGAATTTTTTGACGCATCGCACTCGTTTGTAGCATTTGTAGTTTGGGCTATGGAAGTGGGTGACAGGCAGACGGACTGAACGATTATAATATATTCTACTATTTACTTTATAAACGTAGTGTGGAAGCTAAAACTTTTTTTGAGACAGCGAATAATGAAAAGCGCATATGCTCATTTTAAAAGTAAATTTTAAGATATATGTTATACTAGCAAATTTATAACCGTTCTTCGTACGGAATAAAAAAAATATCAAATAGATTCCAAATATGTGTAACATATACCCTGTTATAGGATCATAAACTTATTATTGTTTCCTCTCGTTATAAAGTATAAAATCCCGTTTCATTGCCTTAAAATTCCAAAATGAAAAATACGCTATAAAATGCACTCATAAAATGTCATCACAATTCCCTCATAAATACATAAAACCTTTTAGCTCATTTGGCGAGTTTTGGGAATTATTTAGAGAGAAAATAGATATAGCTACAAACACACCCATTATACAGCTCTAACACAATGACCTTCGAACAACCGACCAGCTTATAAATTATTTATAAAAGAAATTGCCCATTTGGTGAGTTTTAGTTAATAATTTGGCGAGTTTGGCAACGTATTTGGCGAAAAAATAAAGACATAAAACACTAATATGCAGCTCTAGTGCGATGGCTTTTATTAACCATCATAGTTCAGTTGGTTGATAGACATATATATTCAGGTTTGTGTGCTTGGTCAGAGACCCGCTTATAAACCTTCGTCAAGTAAGACAGACACAACAGACAACACACACACACATAAGTGGATCCATCTAATTTTTAGAGACAGAGGCCATAGTTCAGTAATAGCTTAACTATACATTTATTGCTTAAATATGCATACATGCAGTCAACAGAAAAATCAATGAAAAAAAATCATCAAATAAACCCACAATAAAATCCGGGAATGGAGACTGGCACGTCACTTAAAACATGTCAATTATTTTCCAAATAATGAATTTAGTTTCTGAAGGCAATGGCAAAAAGAATAAAATAAACATTTTCAATTTCAAATGCTTTCGTCAAAAGTTTTATTTAATTTTTTCAGCCGATGGCATCAGGAAAGTTAAAAAAGATCGGATTTGAGCCAAAGTGGTGTAGTTTTTTCAGAAAATTCGAATTTTCTCTAAAAATAGAACATTTTGAAAGCTGAAAGTTCAAAAATCATAATCTAAGTATGAACTACGCATTTGTGCAAGTTACGAGTCAAACAAATGTCTTGTTTATGAATCTATAAGACACATACACACATACATACAAAACTTCATTTTTATTATTATAGCTACAAATATTCATTTCATTCATTTTAGGTCTAGTAGTTCTTGTTATAAGGCTGTTTAAACACATCAAAGTGTACTAAATTTGACCAATTTTGAATTTTTCCGGTTATATTTTTTATTTTAACAAATCTTACTAATTTAACAAACGTTGTCCCTTATTGAGATTTCAAGGTTCCGACAATTCTTTGATTTGGCATGGAATATCTCACTCATACATGCAAAAGCTTTTTATTATTATTATTTTCTTTTTTTTCTCCATAATCTTTATTACTGTACATCTCCAACAAAAACATTAATCTTTCATTTTCAGTTGATCATGGAGGACATCTAACATTTCCAATCTCATCTCCAAAGACCACCACCATGACCGACCAAAGAAACTCGCTCCAGGAGGACCTTTTCCCCGCCTCCATCACCCACACCCCAGATGACAACAACGAAGACAACGAGCAGTTCAGGATGAGGCTCACCTTCGGCCTCGGCATCTCCGAGGTGTTCTGCGGCCTCATGCTCGGCATCTTCGGCCTGCTGTCCATGAACATGGAGGCAGCCATGTCATCTCTGGCCGGAGGTGTCTGGGCAGGAGGTGTGGCCATCGCCACGGGACTGTCCGCAGTCTGCCTGACCAAATGCTCATCAAGAAGGGCCATCCATGCTGTCCTCTTCTTGTGTCTGTCCGTGGCCAGTGTGCTGACTGGAGGTTTGGCTACTGTCTTCGTGGCTACAGGTTTGGCACATGATGCCCAGTGGCCGGCCGGCTACTACGTGGACAGCGATGGCAGGAGGGTGTTGTTCGCTGGGGACATCGCCACGCGGGCCCCTTTGCTGGCGGTCGCCGCAGTGACGCTGACAGCTGCCGTGGCCGACTGTGCCTTAGCCGTGGCGTGCTGCATAGTGGCCGCGCAGGAAGCCTGCCAGTGCTATGTCTGCTCGGACGATGACGATCCCATTGACCACGATTCCAAAGTCAGGCACGACCGGCTGGTGACCTGGCTCGGGCAGCAGGCGCTGATGGACTTTGTGATGGCCAGCGGGAAGTTGCCGGATAATTTCAGCTCGGCGAACGTGATGAACAATAACCCCCCGACGATCAGTGCCCTGATGCAGAATAATAAGAGGCAAGGCCCGACCTGAGTATCGGGTAAATCTAAGTGACTGACTATTGCTGTTGATGTCGCCTTGAGAAATTGTTTTTATCAGTATTATTTTATTATGTGTTTATAGAGTTATCTTTGTTGGTTTGCGTCCTTTTATTGTAACACAACATCGGTTCTTTCTGTTAAGTTACAAAATTAATCGAAGTAAGTTTTTTTAAATCCAATAGCACGCAATTAAATATATCACGACATTTACCATATTGCGTAACAAAATTATTAGTTTTTTTAATTGTGTACATATATTTTCTCTGAATAAAGTTTAAGACATAAATTCATAAACATGCATTATCACTTAAATGTAAGCTACTTTCAACTATTTTTTTAAAGGATTTCATCCTTTTATATCCACCTGAGTAAAACAGGCGTATTAACAAGTGAAAGGACTATTAGTTTTTCTAGCAACACATATATTTCTTATGCAATAATTTTTTCATTAAATATAAAATATTTATTTTATTTTTATTTTCATGTTTCATCGCACACTTTCTAGAGGAGACACAGTGAAAATTTGTTTCTTTTCACCCTCCATGTTGAGATCTGCTCGAGCAGTTGCACAGAATAAAACAGTACCAAAATTGCCTGTTTTAGAAGTTTTATTTCATAGCCTATGGCTAGTAGCTCTTTAAAAAAATTGGTAGACGTTGTTTCGATTTCCTAATATAAAATATAAGGTAATGAAAGTATTGAGATGGGACGAAAATCCGAAATGAAGATTTTGGGTTTTCCACACGTTTTGGAACAGCTCCAGATCTGATCGCAAGCTTTAGGCGTAGGCGCTGGTTCGATCCCGGTGGCAGTCACTGCTTTCCTATAGACGGAAATTATGCAGCAAAAATCCAACTAAAAGTACCCGAGTATACTGGGATGACCGAGGTGTAATTGGCTGTGTTAAAGCTCCTAAAGGAGGCTAGAAATAGACCGCCGGAAATGATTAAAATCACCAAATCACCTACACGTTTAGGGACATGTCTAAATTGTGGAGGTGGCGATAGATGGCAGCAGCTGTCACTTATGTGCGTGTGTCTGTCTTACTTGACGAAGGTTTATAAGCGGGTCTCTGACCAAGCACACAAACCTGAATATATGTCTTCCAACCAACCAAAAACCTACACGTTTTGGAGGGTGCTAATTCTAAAAAAGTGGTTTTCGAACATTGGTACGTCGGTCTGAAACAACTCTGCAGCTCGAACTAAAAAAGCTACGGACTTCAAATTTTTACACGAGTTTCTAGTACCTGTCGGACTTCAAAATAAAGTTTTCGAGAAAATTGCGCTGCCTTTTAGATTTTTTTCTTTGGTTTTAAATGTATTGCTGAAAAACGAGGTGAGATACAGTCTTCAAACTTGGTACGCGTGTTCCCAGTACCTGTCAGACCTCAAAATAAGGTTTTCGAGAAAATTGCTCATGCGCAGATGGTAACTACCTTTTAGAACTTTTTGGGTTTTAAAGGCATTGCTGAAAAACGAAAAGAAATTAAATCTCACAAAAGTAAAGATTAAATATTATTTATTGATTAAAAATTACAATAAAATGATGCTTTTTAAATGAAAAATACGTACTATTACAAATTAAATGTTATGTTGAATGATTATGTTTTATTATTTTATCAAGTACAATCAACTATAAAAAAAAAATCAAAGAGCAACTACCTATAGAATGCGATAAAAAATTTCTTTTAAAAAAAGCGCAAGTGTTGTACTGTTTCATTCTACGTAAAACTCCTCCAGCCGACCTCAAAGTGGATGCTGCTTTGGCACAAATTCCCATCTTGGTTCTTTATTACGTGTCGCCTCTAGAAAGTGTGCGATAGCACACTATCTCCATGATTCGGGCTCTCCGTATATGCCTTGCCTAGCTTGTGTACAGTCTGTGAGTACTGGAGCTTCCACGAAGCAATAAACCAGCTACGAAGAGATTCGGGTCAAGATCGCTGACCATTACGCTAACAGTCAGTTCACTGTACCAGGTGCGGGCTCGATTCCCGCTTGTTCTCTGGGTGTAAATTCTCTCTCTGTGTCAGTAAAATTCTGTCTGTCTTACTTGACGAAGGTTTATAAGCGGGTCTCTGATCAAGCAGACAAGCCGGAAAGACATGTAGATGTACCAACCAACCACGGACAAAACAAAACAAATTCGAATTTCGCACGTGTTCGTGTTGTGTTCGCGCCAAAGCAACAGGGACATACATGAATTACAGACTTTACAGAACTAATGTTTATGTTTACATTCAGCTTCAATACTGTTATTTTATAAAATTGGTATCTCTCTCTAATCATTTCTTCAAGTGTATATAGGCTTTTTGAAAGTGGTCCTTAGGTTCTTTAACGAGCACGTGTTTTTACTTCGTTAGGTTTTGGACCTTACATATAGTTATCTTACCTTTTTTTTTTCTCGTGTCAGCCCAAGTTGGACTGCTGCCTTCCTACTGTAAGTTCGTTCCTTTATTTTTATTTTTTGCCCGGTTCCCCAGCAAGTGCACTGGCGACCGGCGGTCTTTTGAGACCCGCTTCCCCCAACGTTGACGACTATGCCTCGTTGACCATGAATACCGAAAATATTATCCTCAGAAAGCTAGAGAATAGTGTAGCCATATCTAAGGCTTCAGAAAACGGCTGTAATAACTTTGTCCTCTTCCTGGAAAATAGTGCAGGGGGAATCCCAAAGAACAAGCCGAAGGACCTTAAAGCCGAAATCGTCCAGAAAATAAAGGCCCACAGCCACATTGAGAACCTAAAGTTCACTAGGAACAACAAAATCGTTGTGACCACCTCGAATCGCGAATGCGCCTTGCAAATCAGCAACTTAAGCAGCCTGCTTGGCGTCAATGTTTGTGTCGCCATTCAGCGTGAATGTATGACAAAAAAATTTGCTCTCAGAGATATCCCCGTCAATATCCCGCTGTTGGAAGTTGTGGACGAAATTGAATCTTCTAATACCCTAACGGTTTTCGAAGTTAGAAGGTTTACTAAGCGGGTTGGCGATAACGTCACCCCTACTGAAACTATCCTTGTAACTATTCTTGGAACCCGGCTACCAAGCGACGTCAAACTGTGGTACTCTGTCCACAAAATCTCACCCTTTGTAGACAAACCTCGTCAGTGTGGCCGTTGTTTTCGCTTCGACCACGTAACTAGATTTTGCAACAAAGCTCAGATCTGCATAAACTGCGGGAGCGAAGGTTGTCAGCCGCAGTGCAACAATCCGCCCTGCTGTCCCAACTGCCGAGAGGGGCACCCTGCCAATCACGGTGGGTGCACTGCTCGTCTGGAGGAAACCCAAATACTTGAACTAAAAGACAACTATAATCTGTCAATCTCGGAAGCACGAATACGATTTAGACGGTCTAAAGCCAACCGTTCATTCTCGGAGGTTGTAAGTTCTACCCAGCCTAGGGCTGAGGATTTACATGCACAAATAAGTAAAGTTATCGAACAAACCGTCGGCCACACCCTTAACCAAATTACCTCGTCCATTAAAGTAATAGTCGAACAGCAAGAACAAAACACGAAGTTCCTCGGTCTACTGTTCAAACAGTTAGGGCGAGTGCTGGGGAACTTAGAAAAGAACCCGCATTTAATCGCTGATGCCCACAATCCGGGAAATCTTCCTTCCACTAGCAATAAGCTACCTCCTAATACTTCGGGTTCCGGGAAAAACCAGCAAGGGGCCCCTACACTCTCTTCCCGTAAAGAAATCCCATCCCTTCAGGTCAACCAAAAAAATAAGGTCACAAGTCTCACTGTAGATGACGTTCAGTCGTCAAGTAAAAAACCAAGAAAAGACCCACCCCCCCATGGCGTGCCAACCGTCCGTCGAGATGAATCTCATATGGATACATCCTCCGCCCCGAGTGAAGGGGCATCAAGCCCTTACAATGAGGGGGGTGACTTGTCGTAATGTCGCCCGTCCATGCCAGGATCGGTGTCTTATCATGTGGTTTTACTTTTCCCTAGTTACGTTCAATTTCATAAACATTGTTCAGTGGAACGCCAGAAGCCTCACAAATAAGAGGCACTGGATTCTACACCCATCCTTCCCTCCATGTGATATCCTGGCATGTCAAGAGACATTTCTCAAGCCGCCACGTAGTTTTTCAATTCCCAATAAAACAATTTTCAGACAAGATAGAGCCGGCCCACAACCAGGTGGCGGCCTCTTGATCGCTGTCAACAATAAGTTTCAAGCTTCTCTTATAGACTTCTCCCATTTACCGCCTCATGAAAACGAAATCATGGGTGTTAACACGTGCTTCAATGGAAATGACTTCTCCATCATCAATATTTATGCACCAAAAGGCACTTTCTGTAAAACGTGGTTGCAGGAGGTTCTGCGATCTACCGCTCCCCAAGTCCTTATCCTGGGCGATTTTAATTCCCAACACTCCTGTTGGGGCAGTGACAGAGACTCTCATGGGGCTAAGACCCTCTTTGACTGGGTACAGGACAATGACCTGATCCTGTTGAACTACGCCACGCCGACTCACATATCCCCTAGGGGAAATACTTCATTAATTGACTTAAGCTTGTGCTCCCCTAGTATTGCCTCCGTATCAACCGCTCTCGTTGCTCCTGATGGCTTTGATAGTGACCATTTCCCTATCCAAATCTCCGTCGGCAACCCGAGCAATTCAGAAAGCTTTAGAATCCGCTACAACTGGTCCAAAATTGTTGAGGATCTGGCCGTTGCAGGAGGTACGGAGATGAACCTGAGAGAACTTATCGACGTTTGTAAACTGACTATGGCGGAAAACAAAGTTAAAATCAAACGTCCCCCCTATCTTGGCTGCCCCTGGTGGTCGGCTAAGTGCTCCCATCTCCTAGACAAAAAACAGAGGTTTCTGAAACTGGCGCGCAATCATGTCTCATCTTCGGCTTACACCGTGTACAAGAAAACTAGTGCAGAACTCAAACGCCTCATTAAGGCACTGAAGACCAATCACTGGGACATGGTGTGCAACGAGGCTGGTGTATCTGGGTCTATATATAGTATTCTAAAAGCTTTCAACAAACGCGACACCAGCACCACGAGATCCCATAACTTCCTTCAAGTAGGTGGTCTCAGAGTCACTTCCCCACTGGCACAAGCTAACTGCTTAGCCACTACTCTCCTCAAACCGAAAATCCGTATTGGCATCCCCTTGGACATGAGCGACCCCAACGAAAATCTCATTGGAACGTCGTTCACCCTTTCTGATCTGGAAAACGCAATAAATCGTTCACGGAATACTTCGCCGGGGCCTGATGGCATCCCCGCCAAAATGTTCAAAGCATTCCCTATCCATCTAAAAATGCGATTGCTTGGTATCTTTAACCATAGCTGGCTAACTGGAACTGTCCCTGATAGCTGGAAGGAAACTACAATTATACCAATCCACAAGAAGAACAAACCCAAGGAGTCCCCTTCGGCCTATAGGCCAATTGCGCTAACTCCGGTGATCGCGAAGTTACTCGAAAGAATGATCCTACAACGAATCCTCCCACTAGTTATGGCTTCTCCCAAAGTCCACCCACGCCAGTCTGGGTTCCTTCCTTTTCGGGGTTGCGACGCGAACCACTCTATCCTCATGCACGACATCCACAAAGCTAGGGAAAACTCGGAATTCATTGCTGCGATCGCCCTGGATCTAAAAGCCGCGTATGATCATGTGTGGATCGATGGGTTGATTCTTAAATTATCCCAAATTGGAGTCCGTGGAACCCCATTGTTATGGATTCAAAACTTTTTGCTGAACCGATCTCTTCGCGTTAAATGGCGTGATACCTTTTCCTCTCCTATTTCCAGTTACCGGGGCGTTGGGCAAGGATGTGTGCTCTCCCCAGTGTTATTTTTCGTGTATATGTATGACCTTTTTAAAGTTCTACCGTATGGCGTTAAGTGCCTCGTCTTCGCGGATGACATCATCATTTACCAGCAGGGTAGTAGCTGGGACTTGGTCCAGAGAAGGTTACAAGTAGCTCTGCACTGCGTCAAACGTTGGTGCGACGAATGGCAGATGGCTATAGCGCCGGACAAATGCGAGGCTATCAATTTTTCCAGAAGACGTGCTAGACCTATGTTCTGTCTCATCTACGACAACAACCCCATCCCCTGGTCCTCGTCTATTAAGTTCCTTGGCATCAACCTGTCCAGCAACTTATCCTTCAGGGCGCACTTCCAAGTGCTTAAGAAGAAGGCATTCAATCGCACACAAATCCTTAGAATGATTTCGGGCAAGAGTTGGGGTACTAGGTCCCACCATCTCATTAGAATTTTAAATTGCACCATCCGTAGCATTTTTGATTTTGGCTGCAAATCTTGGACCAGGGCTTGCCTCACGGACAAAAAAGCCATCGAAACATGTTATTATTCAGCTCTTCGGGCCGCAACGGGCCTGCCCCGTTGGACGCCCATACCCGTCCTCCTTGCAATTGCTGGGTCGACTAGGATGATCGATCGACACTGTCTGATTACGGACATCTTCTGCGTCAGGAGCTTTGCGTTGGACAAGGCATCCCCTCTGTCTATCATCTTTCGGAATATCAACAACATCGGGCCGGGCCCGTATGATCCAAGATCTCTCCTGGATAGATTACACCTCATTCTTGAAGACCTTGACATCGAGCCTAGTAATATTATTAACTTTAATAATTGTACCCAAACCCCTCCAAATATCTTCTTCCACTCCGATATCTTTGATTTCCAGAAGCCTAATTTGCCTCCAGCTGCGGTTTGCTCACTTTTCGAAGCGCATAAAAACGCCCGTTGGAAAGATTCTTTGATCATCGCCACTGATGCAACCAAATCTGTTGGCGCAACGGCTATCGCTGCTGTCAGCCTAAATGAGAAGGTAGTAATCTCGGGCCAGGTCCCCAGCATCAACTCAATTTACACAAGTGAAGCCCTTGCAATTGTTCAGGCTCTCAACCATTTCTCACATAAGACCAAGCCGATCGTGGTTCTTTCTGACAGTAAGTCGAACATTCAAGCTCTCCAGAATGTTAATATGAAATCCCACTCAGCAACGTTACTACTTGGCAGAACAGTTAAGGAGTTTGCTGAAAGAGTCTTGTCCTGTGAAATCGTGTGGGTTCCCGCACACGTAGGTATCCCAGAGAACGAACTAGCAGACCTATCGGCAAAGTGTGCTGTGTCTCAAAGTTTCATTAGCCGTCTTGTTGCCCCAGAGGATATAATCAAGGACCTAAAGAGGAAATATGCCAACCACGCGGTAGAGTCATGGCAGCAATCTAAATATGCTAAATCGCGCCCGTGGATCAATCCAAAAATAAATCCAATCCACAAATTCTCCCCTAATAGGCAAATGGATGTTCAACTTTCCCGTCTTCTATCAAAGTCAACCACCCTGAACGCGACTTTACATAGATTTAATCTCGCTGCCTCCCCTACGTGTAGGTGCGGGAAAGCCGAGGAAACCCCTGAGCACGTGCTCCTGGAATGTTCTTACTACGAGGAGCAACGGGAGTCTATGAGGAACCACCTCGGTTGCATCCCACTTAGCTACGGATGGATCATGGAGTGGTCGGATAATGGTCTTGGAAAAATAAAGGCGTTGTGCAGGTTCTTGAAGAACTCAAGGCAGCTATGAGGAAAATAAAATTTATCAAGTCAAAAGGATATCAAATAAATACAAAGTACAAATCAATAAATAAAAAAATAAAGTAAAAATACAAATCAATAAATACAAATCAATACAAAAGGATCGATAAAGGAATTTGACTGGTATAAGCACGCCGCTGGCGGAGCAGAAAACCAGCTATTCATCCAACCAACCAACCAACCAACCGACATACATTTCTATCGGTATATGTTTTCCAACTTTTATTTGTTTAAAAAATTGTAACTAACATGGCGTTGAAAACAATTCTACCCATTTCATCAATACCTTTCGTATATGATGATTGCGATTTTTTCATAAGATTAGGAAGTGTAGAAAACATTTGTTGGAGTTTACGACCTAAATGGGCAGAAAACATGGAAAATGGACTTGACTATTTAGAGATACATCGGTCACCAAGTACCGCTGGAAAAGTAAACCTGAAAATCAACTTAATTCACCATTTTGAAGAAGAGGACATTTTGAAAAACGACCGCGTTACATTTGAAAGCTGTGTCGAAGATGGGCAGGAAAAAGTTTATGTAATAATAGGAGGATGGCCGCTAAATTTCGACGACACTGAAGGCGATAGAATAAAAGGAGATATTGCTTTGTACAGTGAAAGTAAAAAGGATTCAGTGTTGAGCATAAGGAAACCCCTATTGGAAAGAGCACCTCTCCACCTTTATTACTTGTCAGAAGATTACCTGTCAATACTCAATAATACTGATTCTTTTGCTGATGTGACATTGAAATGTGGTTCTATTGAAATTCCGGTTCACAGGAACATTTTATCAGCGCGATCTAATGTTTTTGCTGCTATGTTCAAGAGCAAAATGACAGAAAGTCAAGGGGTCGTTGACATTGTCGATATTAAAGCCAAGGTTCTCAAGTACGTCCTTAAGTACATTTACAGTGGTAAAATTGATCCTATGACAGATGCACTAACTGGAGATTTACTTTTCGCAGCAGACAAATATCAACTCCACGAACTCAAACATGCGTGTGTTTCACATCTGATATTGAACACTACTCTGGATAATGTTCCCCGTATGTTGGTACTGGGATATTTGCACGATGAAAGCTTGAAAGAATATGCAATGGAATTTGTTTGCAAGAGCAAGCCCAGAACATTTTTTAAATTTAAAAAAACTGAAGAATGGAAAGTGTTGGAGCGGGAATATCCTCGTTTAGCTATAGAAGTACTAAATTCTGCCCTTGAATATAAACATAAACGTTAAATATCTTGATGAAAGCTTAAGGAACATGTACTATTCACATCAGTATGTACTTGTAACTAATTTAAACTGAACAAAACCTAAAATGTTCCTAGAAAGAATTATAAAATACAGATGTGATGATTCAGTTTAATGTGTTACTGCTACTAAATAATAAAATGTAGTCCTACATTTAACTCATTAATTTTAACTTTAAATGAAATTTCATAACTATCTATCTAGAAATGCATAACATTTCACTATAGCATACAAAATTATATTATAGTTACACAAAGGTATTATTTATTCATGTATGTATTAAAGAATACACTGAAACATGTGAATTGACATTGGTTTTTCATCAACAACAACCATATGACTAGTTCACTTAGGCAAAATAGCTTTTATACAAAATTAAGGTGCCTAAAACTTCCTTTTCGTTACCAATTACATAAACAACACATACTTTAGAAAAATGATAGTTTTACAAATAAAAAATGATTTAATAGGCTTAGATTTACAAACATTTTGTGGTTTTTTTTAGTCATTCAGAACTTTTAATGTTTTTTTATGCAAGCCAAATTTCTCATGCAAAAACCATGACAACAGGACCTAATAATAAATAGGGACTTGGAGAACAGAGCTAAAAGCCCTGTAATTTATGACATTTGCTATAAAATTGATAAATTGCACAAATTAAAATGTCTTAGGTCATTATGTTACGTATAGCAGTAATTATGAAGTTTTAATATGCAATTAGGCAGTTTTTGAAATCTGACATTTTGCAACTAGGCATCTTTGAAAATAACAGCATGCCACTAAATAGCTTTAAAATCTAAAGTAACCAACTTAAGAAAGCCAGGAAGAGGGTAGTTTATGAACAGCATACGAGTTTGCAAAAAGTTTTACAAAATGGAATGAAAAATGCTTTTTTTACTGTTGTGTGCAGGCGAACTGCAGTAACTTTCAAAAATGTGTTTTGGAGATATTTTATCAAAACAGTGTTTGATTTCCCACAAACTCCATTAAAATATTGAAAATTACAGTTAGGTGATTCTTAACTTTGACTTAGAAATTTTTTATGGGTAGTTGGTTTTATTTTTGCTTGTGCAAATAGAAAAATCATTTATTGCAGTTTGACTTTTGTTTTAGCACTGTAATAGCAGGGTTGTAGGCTGGCAAACTGCAGTATTCTACAAATATGTGTTACGGAAATATTAGATCAAACTCATTTTGCAGACTAGTAGATGTAGTAACTAGTTAAGAAAATTTTAAATAATCAGTTTACCTAACATTTTATTTAACCATACAAGAAACAATACATTATTCTGCATAGTTATTTGTTTAGTTTAAAAAATGGTAGAGGTTTAAGGCCCAGTAGCTTAGAGATAGAACTTCACTTTCCACAGATGTGGCATTCGAATCCTGGATTGCCCAAGGTTCACTCAGAACAAACTCTTTCACTCTTTGAAAAGAAAAGGTACACCCAAATAAAAGAAATTGTTTAGCGATTAGTGGAACAAATGAATTCTTAGAACAAATCATTCCGTTTTAAAAAGCAAAAAAAAAATGTCTTCTATTTATAATTTTAAAAACGGTTGAATCAACAGAATGTATGAACTATCAATCAAGATTTTTTTATAACTTTAAAGGCTTCTCTTAGTCCTAGATTCTGATTTCAAACTTAAGTTCTTGCTTATCCGTATAAAAATCTTTTAAACTTGCAAGTGCTATTCAACAAACTTTAATTTTTAACGAAAACAAATCGATACTTGACACTACTAGACAAAATAATGAATCACAAACTTGAAAAGATGATATTTAATGAGGAAAGAACACATTTACAGATACTAATACACATTAAAACAACTACTCAGAACACTATAGTAATATCAAATAGACATGAAACCATTCTAATTGATAACAAGAACTATATACATTCGTACAAAGTTTACACCCAAAAATTGTGATCTCGAACCTCAAATTTTAAGAATTTAGCAGCGTACCCAAAACAGTTAAGTAAGCGAGTTACAATGACACAGTAGGTTCTAGGTGGAGGTAAAGAGTTAATAAAAGTTTCATATTAGTGAAATCAAGTTTATAAAAAAATCAATGAATTTTTGATACAAGATGAGATGCTTCCTAGTACTGAAGAACATTCTTCCTCATTTGATGTGTAAAATAGTTTAGGTACCAGCAGTTCTTTACTTTTTGTCATGGAAATCTATTCCTGGGGTGCCATTGATTTAGCTTGAGTGCGGACACGCTTTTCATATTCCAAACGATTTTGACTGCATGAAAGAAATAGAAAACAAAAAAGGTTATCAAACACATTAAAACTCAATTGTGATTACTTAAGGAAAAAAATGTTCAAGCCTATCTATCAATTCACTAAAATATTTTATCATTTGATTAGAATATTTCAGGGCCTGGGTAGAATAAGTTTTTTTTAATAGATTTATTACACCTTAAACAGTCAACATTGCATGCAAAACGTGGGCAATAGCCAACTAATGCAACTTTTAATGTTAAAAATACTTGACTATTAGAAAATATAGCGATTGAAACAAATCTTAAAATAATCAGCACCAGGGTCATTGTACAAGAAAATTCCATATCCGAAAAAACAGATAGTCACAAAATTCTGTATCTAATAAACGGACCCAGATTCTTATCATACACGCATACAGCGTAGACAAATTACTTTTTTGCAAAAAAATTCTCAAGATGGGATTCTGAAATCCGATCCTGAGGCTATCCAGAAAAAATCTAAAAAATGCTATATTTCTTTCCTGATTGCAAGCAGCTAAAATCAGGAAACTAGATATCCTGATATCGCAAAATTCTTCAATTCAGAAATCGAGAAACTTAAACACAGATTTTAAAATCTAAAATTGGGAAACCCCGCCGATTCTGAAATCAGGTCCTTTCCATACAGTTATAATAGACAAATATTTAAAATTTTACTTCTTCTGAGAATAGATTACTATAAACTGTACTCAACATAAAAAATTTATCGTAGTACAGATCCTTTTTTCTTCTTTAATGACATAGCTAAACGTAAGACAATTCGTCTGAGGAATTGTATTTTTGACCATGTGACTTTTGAAAAGTTGTGTAGTAAAAAACACAATTTTTCAGAAAGTGTCATGTCACACTGTACGCAGAAAATCATGACACTTTTTAAGTATTGATAATTTCAAATTGTGTTAATTGGAGACGACACACAAAGGACCATAAAATCAGGATTTTCCTGAAGAATGATGATCTTACCAGTAGATTGTGTAGGCTTCAGCTTGAGCAGGATCTTTAATGTTTGGTTCATTTAAGAGGTCTTGAATACCAAGTAGGATCTAGAAAGCAATGAGAAGAATTTTATAAATTATTGAAAGTCAATATATTGGTGAATTTAATTTTCGAGGGTATAAAATAAAGTTGTTTAACCAATAAGTCACATTCAAGTAGTGGCAACAAACTACAGTAAATACAGAATTTTAAAAAATAACTGATGTTAACTGAAAATACTTAACATTTTTGATAGTTAGAGAAAGCTAACTTCTAAAAACTAACTAATAGTAGTCAAGGGGACAATAATTGCGACTTAAAGTGTCTGCTCTATAGCTAAAATCAGCTAATTTATCTTCAAGAAAGGGCTAATATTATGTTAAGCAAGGAACAAAATAAAAAGGGCATGTGAGGGCAAATGTCCTCGAAAAAAGTTAGGCATTATTTTATAAAACTTAACATAATATTTTAAAATACTAAACAATATTTTAATTTTTGTATTTCAAATATGTAAATTGCTGTTCTAATAAGTCAAATAAAATCTACCTGAAACCAGTAATTTAATATTACTTTTAAGCTAAACTTTCTTTTAATAAGCTACCATTGCTTAAATATAAAATTGCTTTTATTATTTTTTATCTGTTGCTAGAATTATAACAAAGTTCATACTCATTTTTCTTTTTAA
This sequence comes from Oedothorax gibbosus, assembly GCA_019343175.1. Taxonomy (NCBI): domain Eukaryota; kingdom Metazoa; phylum Arthropoda; class Arachnida; order Araneae; family Linyphiidae; genus Oedothorax; species Oedothorax gibbosus. Next base: position 453,599 of record JAFNEN010000498.1, read on the forward strand.
AAGTACTTTATTGTATTGAAAGCCAAAGGATTTTTTCAAATACTTAAGAATTAAAAATTCCATTACATCTAACTATAAAACGCTAATATTTTATACTTTATAAAAATTAACCTACTAAGGGAACACCAACTCTATGTGTGGAAAAGTACTTTTTAAACAAATTAACAGCTAAAAAATTAACATAACAGCAAATATACTCTTTCTATATATAAAAAAGTACATTATAAAAGGAAACATGAACATTTAATTTCAACTCACTTGTTTGATGGTAATTGCAGGTCTCCAATCCTTTTCTTCATCAAGCAGCGAAAGGCAAACTGTACCAGAAGGATATACATTGGGATGGAACAGAGGAGGCTCAAACTTGCCTATACACAAAGAAACAGGCAAATGGAAAGTTAATATGATCTATCGATATAATCACATGTTCACTGTTCAGTTTAATTTTAGCTAATAAAATGTAATATAGCTAAATGTAATTAGCTAAAAAATAATATTTAGCTAATAAAATAAGTTTGGATTAAAATGTTTAAATTAGTTTTTTTATAAACATTGTAACAAATCAAATTGTTATGCGACACAGATTATAATTAAAAATACAAACCACAAAATATAACTAATTTAAACATTATTGAACAAAGATTTGCTAATCCAATTTTTTTACATTTAAATCTAAGAACTGAAAAAAAATAATATTTGAAAGTCCAGAAAAATGTTTTAGATAATTTAAAAAAAAACAGTAAGTATTTTAAATTAAAACCTATTATTCCTTACATTTTGGTGGAGTTGAGGGGTAATCATCCTTGAAGATCATGCGTAGTTTGTACAAGCCTCCTTCCCAAGGTGTCTAACAAGAAAGACAATATTAGAGTAAAGCGACAACTATAAGGCACTCAAAATAATTATAAGTAACCCAAAACTTATTTATGTACTTGTCTATACGAGATTTGGCAGAAAATATATAAATATTGCTGAATACCTAACTATAAGATAAGAAACAATCTATTGAAAGTTAAACTTAACAAGATTTATAATATATTTTCACAAAATTGTTGATTAAGATGCTCTCTTATCTCTTTTATTTATGGAAGTCATCAAGTCAGTATCGTTGAATAAGAACTAGTTACAAAATTTTACATATACAAAAAAAGCAACTTCATAAAGTTAATTTGATGGAAAAGTACAACCTTAAAAAATATTACCTTTTATTAATTAATTGTCAACAAGATAGTGCCAATTTTCTACATCTATTAAAATTTCTCAATAATTCTTTTAACTTTACAATAAAATAGGTCCCTGTGAAATTTCTTAAAATAAACTACCAATATATTGTGTAAGTTTGCGACCCACCCACAAACCCCAAAAAACCCGGGCGGTTTTTTTTTTTTAAATACCCACCCAAAAAAACCAGGCTCAAGTGGGTTTTTTTTTTAATATTAATTAAAAACTTATTTTTATTAATTTGAAAGGTAAACACAGAATAAAAAATGTCTAAGTTTACATATTTCTCTTAATACAATAGACTTTTACTAAAATGTAAAATGATTGCAATTGTTGCATAATTTAAAAATAAACTGAATGGGTTTTATTTTGGCTTTTTAAGGTTTTATCTAAAATAACAGCGCAGTTTAATTAAAAAGAAAACTATTTTAAAAATCAAACAAATTAAATAACTTTCAAATTCAATATAATTAAAAAATTTGGTTTCATCTTTGACGCATTTATAGTACCATCTGATTGTAATAGCAAAGAAGGCTAAAGTAGTAGGTAGTAAAGTAACTAGATAAAGAGTTTGATTTTTTTTATGGCCATTTACAATAGTATTTTGTTTTTCTGAAAAATGATGCGAGTACACAATTCAAATTGACCTGACACCTGATTTTCCTTGCTCAGTTCATACAGGTAGTTTGTTCACTTCAGTTAAAATTTGTAAACATAAAAATAAAAAACTAAATAGTGACGAATGTACTTGGAATTGAAAAGGCAAAAAGCTGGTTAAATGTCATCGCTTCTTAAATCCAGGTAAAACTCTGTAATCAATCAAGTAATTTTTTTTCAATTAAAAAAAATTTATCTTGTAAAGTAAGTTTTCATTATATTTCGTATTATTAAGATCCTAAAATAGAGCAAAATCAATGTTGAAGATTTTTTTTTTCATTAAAATTCATTTTAATTCAATTTTACTTTTCAAAAAATTATTAATTTAGAATGAGTTTTCCTCTTGGTTGAAATAGTTCTCTTCTTTAAATAAAACTTAAAATTTAAACCAAACTTTGGCATTAAAAGGTTAAATTAAAAAAAAACAATAGAACCCAAAAAAGCCCAATAAAACCCACCCAGACTGGGCTTTTCTAAAAAAAAACCATGCTTGAATCCAAGGTCTTGATACAAATTTAATGAAATTTGACCAGGTAACAGGTTTCGCATTAAAAAAACAAATTTAACTTCTTTACCCTGCCCATTACTAGTAGATATTCAGAAGTTAGTTTAAAAATAACAATTACGTCTATCTCTCAATCACATCTCTTGATTTTATCAAATCGCAAAATCAACAGTAAAAGTTCACATTTATAAATACATGACAAATAGGCATTATAAATATTGCAAAATTATTTGTTTTGTATTAAATAAATAGTTAATTAACAGTATCTCAAAGAAAATAATTATTAAATAATTACTGATTTTTTGCCTGGTATAGCACATTCCCAATTCATAAGATTCAATGAACCATCAGTATTCTTGGAGGGCCGAGCAACAAATCCCTAAACAAAAAACACATTCAACATTAATAAGAAGATAGAAAAATTTGTATTTTAGTTATAAGAGAAGTACTGACATTGTACACACTTGCCAACCATTTGAGGGTGTTTCTACTTTTTCTCCTAGATACTAATGGATACTGATTATCAGTATCCGTTAGTATCTAGGAGAAAAAGTATCTAGGAGAAAAGTTTTGTTTTTTCTAAATATCAGTAACTGATATTTAGAAAAAACAAAACTGCCTGAAGCACCAAAACCAGTGCGTACTGCATTACTAACCCATTGTGTGGTGCATTTGGTTTGTTTTGTCATAGCAGCCCTAGTTTAACTTTGACCAAACTCATTACACAATGGGCTAATAGTGGCATTAGGACTCCAGGCAATTTTGTTTTCTCTAAAAAACATCAGTATCTAACATGGGGTAGTATTGTTGGGCCCATTGAAAAGCAAAACACTTGTTTGGGGCATCAAGCAATTTTGTTTAGGTTTGTTTTGTTCCTAAGTAACTTTGGTTAGTTTGGTTTGGGCTTTGACAACTTTGTTTACAAAACAAAACAAAAAAGGTTAGTTTTGGTTTGTGAACAAAAAAAATAATGTTTGTTTCGTAAACAAAACTAGCTCAAGACATACAAGACTGAATAAAAGCTAGACAACCAGCCCTCTTCAAATCTTGAAAACTCTTAATTCAAATATGCATCATCCATAATAATCGGAGGCAAACCTACTCCTAAAACAAAGTTCTTTTACAATACTGTTAAGGCCTCTATCTTCCCTTATAATGTATAAAATGTCCCAAACAGGTCCACTTTTCTACTATTTTGCAAGAATGTTAATAGAATATACATAAAATAAAATTAACACTCAGTGTAGTAAATACTCGACTCAAACAAAATCCCAAGCGAAACTAGTCATAAAAACTGAATGGTACAAGTAGTTGTAGGAAGCAGTTGCATAACAACTTAAATTTTAGAAATACGCCAGGTTTGTTGTCATTTTGACTTGGCGACAAATTTTGAAATGTCGCCGAATCCGGGACCTAAAACTTACTTTAACAGATCAGTTAATCATAAATGCGCACATGTTTTTCTTGTTTAATTCTTACTTAAATCACATTAATATTATTTAAAATAGTAGTCATACAATGTTTTAAAACATGTTATTATTCTTTATTTTTTACATTGTTCATCGTGAAACAAACTGCTAAAATACGATTTTTTTGTTAAAGATCGCTATGATCATTAATGCCATAAGTATTAGTTAATGACATTTTTCCGGGGTCCTTTTGGCGGATATTTTCAGTCTTAGCAATATATTTGTTGTCATTTCAAGATTGCAACAGACTTGGCTGACGCCAAGTTTGTTGTCATTTTGACTTGTCGATAATTTTTGACTTGTCGCCAAACCCGGGCGCTGATGTATACTTTAACCGTTTTATTGAAATGTTAGGATGTTTCATTGAAATATCATTATGTATTGGTCGCCATTACTGTTTGCACGGTGTTCCGCAGGAACATGATTGGCGCCAAACAAAAATCGCCAAGGGGCACATTGAAGTATAATTTTACCAAATCTAGATATAAAAGCCCTTATTTTGGGTATTTAAAAATGTTTTGGGCAAATACCCGTTTTATAAATGTCCAGCCCACTGAGCATTAGCCCGGCTCACATCCATATACCGTTACATCATAGCTGTTCCGAAACATTTACTAATCATAATACTTACAAAAGGATGATCTTTTCTCCAAGCTTTTCTTTCTTCAGAAAGACGAGCAATCGAAATACCAGACATGTTTCGGACAATATCTGAAAGCGAAGTTACACAAAAGCTAATGAATCTAGTTACATACTTACGACGTCAATAACAAGTTAAGTATATCAACCTAAGAAGATTTTATTGTTTTAAAATCTATAACGAACTCTTTAAACAATGCAAAAATACATTTTTTAAGGAGGTAGAATTTAAAACCTATATCCGGAATTAACTGTTATATTAATTGACCTAACCCTGAACCATGCAAACAATAAACAGTAAGTATCACTCGTAACGGCATAAACAAAATACAAGAAAATAGGGTTTAAATTTAAATAATAAAACAAAGTTTCAAACCTCAATGTACAGAAAAAATTCTTATTTCCTGCCAAATTATTAATTTAACAATCGGCGTTCTTTAGAAGAAAAACTATACATCAATTTCTCGAAAGAGAAAAAGAGCCAAAACTCGCGAGTTGCCAAAGGAGAAATGAAAAAGACTGGTTTTTCTCTATCTTTCCATAATTTTGTGTCTAGCTTGCAACAGTTTTATAAACAACAACACTATCAAACCGTAAGTTTTTTCAAACGCATGCGTTAGATATTTGACGTTTCAAAAGTTCTTTGAGGCAAATCAAAAGGCATGCAATGTTTCACAAAACACGCCTGCTTCACAAAATATGGCACATGACGTCAAACGTGGCGTCGGAATATGTGTAATGTAGTCATACTAAACCAAAATTTAGTCTCTTCAGCTAAACATCTCAACTCAACTTAACACTTAACGTTCTTGTCTTGTTGCTTTGTTAACTTGCTTTGCTTCTTGCTTCAATTTTTGTGAGTGACGAGTGGGTTAGAACTGCAAGAAAAATTGTTCAAAGAATAATTATTCGATATAATAAAAAACTTCAGTAACCATGAGTGAACAAAAAATGGAAGTAGATTTGGGTTTGGAAGATATCATAAAGAAGCACCGAGGCAAGTTCTCCAATTTTAGAACCAGAGGAGGTCGTGGTAATGCAAGAGGACGCCGTGGCCGTGGAAATATTAGAGGGTTTAATAGAGGTGCTAGAGCTGGTCAAGCAAATGACAGAACGAAATTTGCATTTACTTCACCTAGGGTAAGTTTTATTTAGACTATTCTCAAATATGCGGCAAAAATGAAAAACTCGCTACCAAAACACTGGCTATTTTCCATATATGGTTAGTTTTAAAAAAGTATACAAAAAACTTTGTTTTATTAATACGGGTTTAAAAAGGCAATGCATTCGGACGAAATGAGAACTTAAAGACATTAAAAGTTTCCGGAAATCCCCATCCTCCTTGCATTAAAAAGATGAATGAAAAACAGTCTTTTAAAACTTTTTCATTTGCTTTTTTAAATAATGTCCAATCAATCATCAACTAGTAAGCTATTGTGTATACAGATAAAAGTTTTAACTTTTTTGCAATAACCTTCTAGTCTGTAATTTGAAGTTTGCATTTCAGGGTGCTTTTAAAGCTAGAGCAAGGCCAGCCTTTTTAACCACCAACAGAATCAGACGAGGTTTTAACAATACAGCTGCTCTTGGGCCAGCTAAGCTTGTGATTTCTAACCTGGATTATGGTGTATCTGATTCTGATGTAAAGGTGAGTGCAGTACTTTAATTTTTAAATATTACCGTAAAATTTGGAATAGTTTGAGTTAGTAACTGCTTGCATGGCATCTTAACTTGGGTAACTGCTGGCATGGCATTAAATCTTCTTGGCTCCTGTAGCCTGAAACTTAAGGTTAATAATAGGGCTCGGCCCTTACATCGGAGCAGATTCTTTAAAAAAGAATTAGCCATCAGCCTTGGCATCTGTTGCTAATGTTAACGTAGAGAAAATTCAATAGAAAGACAATATAATCAGTCAATTTAATTTTTATTTTAAACAATCTTTAGGTAATCAGCCTCAGCAAAAAAGCTCCAACTGTCAAGCCTTAGTTATTAAATACTTTTTTTATTGCAACCAGTCACTTTAGTAATATGCATGCTCTTAAATAAATTAAGTACACATTTCAAGATCGTTGTTTAAAATACAAATATTAAATTTATTTAAACTGTGAAAATTGTTAAAAGAAATACTTAATGTTTATTAGATTTGAATTTATTTGTCATTTTTCTTGCCCTATATATATTCTATATAATATCCTATATAACATTTCGATTTCAGGAATTATTTGGTGATTTTGGCAATATCAGAAAAGCAGTTGTACACTATGACCAGTCAGGTCGCTCTCTTGGTACAGCTGACGTTCTCTTTGAAAATCGTGGCGATGCCATGCGTGCCCTAAAGAAATATAATGGAGTGCCACTCGATGGTGAGACTTTATGTCAGAAAGAGGTGGTATTTTTCTGTCACTTTTTATATCTATGATTGATAAAAACCCTCTAATCGAAGAATTCGATTTGGATTATGTATTGCTGTTGGCTAGAGAGAATGGGTTCTGTAAGGTAAGAGGTGACGTTTCTTTATCTCACTGTGATGAACTGTCCTGTTTTGGTGTTTTCCTACGATAATTGGAGAAATATGTCAAGTTATTCTAGTCTTCAAATAGTTTTTTTTTGGTAAATTTTATTGTTGGGTATATATTTTTGTTTTAAACTAATAATAGAAAATTAGATCTATTAATATTGTTCAATTTACATCTTTCAAATTTAACCCATTTACTGGTGCAGAAATTTTTTCAAAGGTTTTGAAACAAGACTGCAGGGACTTTTAATGTAACATAACTTCCCTGTTGCAGTCTGTATATATTTTAACTTCTCTAAGTTTGGTGGTTGAGGCAAAAATTAGATTTCAGACACAGTCCACATAAATAGTATAAATTGTTACTCTTTACTTAAGTTTTACTATTTAACTTCCATCTTTGAAAATCCTTTTTTTTTAACTAAAACCAAAAAGTTATTCATGTGGTTTATGATTTAACTTGATTGCAAATTCATATCAGTGCTATTGAGAAATTGTGGAAAGTTTCTGTTTTATTAATCTTATTGTATTTTCAAATAAATGTTTATATTGTATGCAAGTCCAGCCTGAGTGGCATTTTGAGGTTGATTTCAGTAAGCTAACTTAAGTTATTTTTTCGTTATATACTTTTTCAGTGTACTCTCGGTTGCACCTTTATTATGAATGGATTATGAATATAAACAGTTAAACATAAATAACAATTCATCTGAATTGAGATAATGCAATTAAAATAGCTCACACATATAAATGTTAAATATTATAACTAACACTTTGATGTTTTCTAAATAAGCTGAATTATTGTCTTTTTTTTTAATAAATTGCATTTGCCTTTTATTTTTTAAATCAACTTTATTTCTTACAAAATTTAATCCCTCTATTTTTTTTATTAAAGCTGCCAACTCTTGTTAAATGGATATTCTTTGAGCATACTCAAAATATAAAATGCATATATTAAAGGAATGATATCTTTATATCTATTACTTACATGTAAAGTTTATTTTGCAAGCAATTCCTAACTTGGCATCAATATCATAATTTTGTATCTGGGCATTTCAAACTATCCTTACCAAACTTTATGCACACAGGCTTCCCCCAGTCCTTGAAAAAAAAAACCAAGTTGTAAAATAAACTGCCAAGGGACGTAATTTGAATTGAAAATCCTGAAATTACACTTGGTTTTTTTTAAATATTTATTAACAAGGAGATACAGCACTATTAGTCCTACCTAAAGCTGGATTTTATAATGTAGCCAATATGTGAGACTTAAAAGCCATTATGATCTGGATATTTTCTAATCATTGTCCTTTAAAGCCTTTAAAAAGTTAACTTGTCCTTGAAAAACCTCTAAACATTGCTTTAGTTTTCAGTGAGGACTCCCTGTAATATACTGAGTTTGTGATTATCATGAATAACTTTGTTTTTTCTTAGGTCGTCCAATGAAAATTCACATAACAGTCCAGTTGGGACAAAGTAGTAATTTTAATGAAAACACCTTTGCTGGCCGAGGAGGCTCTGGCAACCGCTTTAATGGAAGAGGAAGGTAAGGGTCGATATCAATTTTTCTGATTTGATGACATGGTAATTTTTATTTTGGTGCTGTTAAATACTAACTTTTAAACCATAAATAATTTATTATCAGCAATTGACACTGGCCGTTGTCACCCAAACTGAAAGCTTCTTGCATGTTAATTTGGTTTGTTATTCATCATAAAACATCTTACCAGAAAGGAAAAACAAATTCTAGTTTAACCACAAAAAAACTGTTCTGGGGTGTTCCGGGAATACATCTAATCATCTTTAAAAGCATCCGAGCAGAGTTCTAGGAAAACTGTTTATTTTTCGTTTTATGGTAATCACCTGTAGTCTCATGACTTTAGGAGATCCCCAGAGTTTCCCGAAAGTATAGGATTGCCGGAAATGTGTTTAAATGTTCACGTATTTTTGCTGTCTTAAAAATCTACAAAGTTTTCCAATTTCAGAAATGATGCAAAATTCCAATTTCAGAATCGCCGTAGATTTCTGAAGCTGTTTTTGTGAACAACTGAGAATGAACTTGTTAAAGAAATTTAGGGTGTTGACTTGCGGCCGGTCGGGTTAACTTAACAGAGTTCCAGATAAAAGAGACTGGATAATCGTTCTCTACTGTATCTTTAAATCATTAGATATATGTTAACTTAAACTTGATTTTTCCTGTAGGGGCCGTGGCATGAGAGGACGTGGCCGAGGAGGATTCAACAGAGTATAAATCCCATTTGTAAAAAAGGTATAATTTTTGTTTAAACTAACTCTTCTTTCACCTTTGATTTTTGAGATTTTATTAATTTAATATTACATATCTATAATATATATTGCATTAAATTATCAGATCTCCTCCTATGTAGTTTTTAAATATAAATGCTTGGTAACAAATTTCTGCAGAAAAATTGCTTTCATAATAAATTTGCAATTTTGTTTCGCTTTATAGTTTTCCTATTACCAAATATGATTTTTAAGCAACAACCATGCTGCATTACTCATTCTTGCTAGATTGTTATTATATGCTTGGGCAACACTTTAAATCAGTTCTTAACACTTTCAGTCCCAGTGATGCCATTTGGCATCATGTTTCTGATCATAATTTTAAAAAATAATAGGGTTGGCTTATCTATTGGGATTATTAAAACATATTTTCTAATAGAAAAAAATTTGAGGAATCGAATGATAGGCTTTTTGATATCATAAATGGCTATAGGCGATTAGAAAATTTTTTCTAAAATGATGCCAAATCGTCATTGGGACTGAAAGGATTAAATTGCTAACTGAACCTTGCCTGTAAAACTTGCATATTTGAGTGCATTTATTGTTACTTCTTTTTATAGGTTTCATTTGGATTGCAGCTTATAGACGTTAATCTGCTTTGTGTGGATGTATCTGTTAGTTTTCAAGTGAAATGTTATGTTTTCATATATTTTAAATGCACCAAAAATAACTGTGCATATAACTGTGTAAATCATTCATTTCATCCAAAATCTAATTCTAAAAAGAGGTTTAGAATTTGCCATGTATCATTGAAAAACTCATCTTTATAATAAATCTTCATACCTTCAATTTGTACTTTTTGCTTACTCTGCTGATGTCACCTTACCAGTATTGTACACTGCTCAAAACAATTAGGGGAGCGCATGATTTAAACCCTTTCACATCCAATGATTCCATTTGGAGAGTCCTTTTTTTAAGTTAAGCTCGCACTTATTTATCGTTAGATGGAAGAATCATGTCTTTTGAAGAATTAAATAATGTTTGTTTTAATTAAATGAAAATAGGAAAAACATTGTAAAATAGAATTCACTCTAAAACAATTTTATAAAATAAATTTACCTTAAATTCTTCACGCTTGCATTCTTAGATGTTTAAACATTAATTTGAACTTTTTTTTAGCAAATAAAGTTTTGAAAAAATTATTGTTATAATTCAAAAGTTAAGATTCCAATTTTTGTCCTCAAAATATTAGTTAAAAAATTTAGATTGTTTTCCCCTGTTTTTTACCATTTCATTCTGAATGCATAATGAATCTACTAAACAAATTTTAGATTTTTAGAATAAACAAGTAGGTTTGTTACAGAATCTGTCACTTAAACCGCTTCCACACACTATATGTGCTCAACAAAAAAATCACTATTTATACACCTCAGAAATTCACCAAACAGGGCCTTTAGCTAATAATTTATTTCTAATTCCAAACTTTTAAACGCCAAAAAAAATTAACTATTTTCATTAATCTTCCTTCGCAAATTATGATCATTCACTTTCTTTCGAAAAAGAATAAATCATTAGTAAAATTGATGCTTTAAAAATAAAAGCGAACTTTGCATATTTTTTTTATTCCAAGTTAGAATTCGCTATGCATCTTTCCTCATACATATATAATGAACCATCAAGAGTTTTATTTTAAATAAAGTTTCTCGTATGTTTAACAAAATGGCAACAGTGAAAAAATTGAATAAAAATGGAATTTGCATGTTACTTCAATGTAGTTAAAAATTTTAGTTATTTAAATTTTAAATAAACTTCTAATTAAAAATAATTTTTTTAATGAAATTTGGGATGTTATCTAACTTGATTTTTTGCTTCAAAATGACATCCCACTTGTTTGTGAGACTTGCGGTTCGTTCTGTGAAAGTGGGCGACGGACCGACTGAAGATTATAATACCTTCCACTTTTTACGTTATAAACGTAGTGTGGAAGCTAAAAAAAGTTATCCATCTTAAGTGGTGCAAACTACAAGTTGGTTTAGAAAGATTGTAGGTTTCCCTTAATGAAATTATCAGTTTTATATTGTCAATGCCAAGCACTTGTGGTACATTGTTGCCCTTTTTCTGATCTAATTGCAATCTGAAAAAAAAATATATACATAAATATATTTGGGTTTTAAGTCAGTGTAACTGTGAGTGTTCCCTTATAAATTCAATTATAGAATTGGTAAGTTAAAACATTGATAGATTACTTAACACGGATAAACTTTTTAGATAGTTTTATTTCTGTTTAGCAAAAATAAAATTTGTGTCAAACAAAAATTATGAATTATTACACTTAAAAATTGCCCGTAAATCAACTTAGTTTTTTTTAATAAAAGATAATACATTTTTTTAATAAACTCAATTAAGGCTTTAAATTATCAATTAAATGATGTTTTATTATTTTAAAAATATAGAAAAATTTTGCTTTTCAAATGAAAAATATGTATTAAAAATATAATGTATTTTACTTAATTGTTTTATGAATTATTTTAATTAATAATTTTGGGTCATTTATGAGTGTTAATTGCAAAAGATTGAGTTTAACATGAAAAAAAATTTTCACTGATGAAAATTAGAACTACCCAAAAAATGATTCTAGTTCGACAAAATTATACCTGAAATTTTTTTTTTCAAAAAGCTACTAGCCATAGACTCCAATATAACAGCTTTTAAAAGTTTAGGAGCTTATTTTTTTATTGAAGGCGTATAGCTATTTTTTGGATTTAGAAAGTAAAATTTCTTATTAAATTTGAGAAAAGTGCACACGTATATCTTGTTTATTTCTAATATTTTATTAACTAAAGTATTAACCCGTTTAGTTATTAGCAGTGTTTGAAATAAAGGCGCAAGTGGATGCACTAATTTATAAAAGTAGATATTAGTATTTTAAACAAATACAGTAGTGTCTCTCTAAAGGTATTAATCAGGAAGCATGTCAGCCAATGTAATAGGATATGTCATTTGGCGTCACTAAAAAATCCTGTTATTGGGCAAAGATTGGTTAAGAAAGTGTGTACCATTGAGAGGCTATTTTATACAAGGTGTGTTCGAAAAGTTCGGTGTTTGTTCTCATAATTAAAAAACCATGCCGGTTAGGATCTTGCACTCACGCAGATGCACTGAGAGAAATGTCATCTAGAGCCATCTAAAGCCATTTTACGACAGATAAAAGGAAACGGACGCTATGAGCAATTTAACACAGTCAGTGTGACATAGAGCAACGCATAAACATAAAGTTTAGCTTCGCTTCAAGTTAGGCAAAACGGCAACGGAGACGCATGACATGTTAATGAAAGTTTACGGTCAGGAAGAAGTGAGCAAAAAGTGTGTTTATGAGTGCTTTCAACGCTTCACAGAAGGAAAAGAGGATGTCAAAGATGAGCCGCGGTCGGGGCGTCCTAGAACAAGCACAACTCCAGACAATTTTGAACCACTTATAAACACTTTTTACTCACTACTTCCTGACTGTAAACTTTCACTAACATGTCTTCTGTCGCCGTTTTGCCTAACTTGAAGCAAAACTTTATGTTTATGCATTGCTCCATGTCACACTGACTGTGTTAAACTGCTCATAGAGTGTGTTTCTTCTTATCTGTTGTAAAATGGCCGCTAGATGGCTCTAGGTGACATTTCTCTCACTGCGTCTGCGTGAGTGAAAGATCCTAACCGGCGAATTTTTTTAATTATGAGACCAATCACCAAACTTTTCGAACACACCTTGTATAAATACATGCATCTTAATTTCAGTTTTTTTTAAATTTTGCAACTAATCTCAACCCAAAATAGACAATTAAAAAAAAGGAAGATCAAGGCAACTTAGAAAAATATGACTTGAGATAAGGTTGCTTTTGTAAATAATAGCCACAAGCAAACACATTTGCATAAAACCGAATTTTAATGAAACTGTACAGAACACATGATCATCACATATGGGTACAAATAATTTTGCCGTTCCAACTGTTAAGCGATTCAATAAAAAAATGACTAAACTTTCATGATTTCAAATGTGCTAAGTCAAAAATTTGTAAATAAATAAATTATTTGCATTTCTTCATATTATAACCTCTTCAGAGTTCTTTTCTTTTCCTTTAGTATTTTACTCTTCTTATCCATAATTTTGCTCTTGTCCCCTGCGTGTTTTTTGGCCGAAGTTGGCCCATCGGCTTTACAAGATGTTGAGGATGTTTGGGGGTCTTCTTCTAAACCTTCTTTGACAGGCTTTGGTGGTCGAGCGTGAATTTCTGTTATCATGCGGGCCCGTTCGCAATAGTCGTCGTATTGTTCGAGAAGCAGCTTTCCAGCTTCTTCGTTTAAGGCAGATTCGGGATTTGGCACAATTAGAAGGCATTTTATGGTCTAGAAGAACAAGAGATGAGCATTAATTTGATTTTTATTTTTAAATCATGAGTGTTTTTTTTTCTCTTTTTAAACAGAGAACCCAATAAACTGTCCAAATGTAAAAAACATACTAGTATAGGAAATAGATAATTCAATACAGGGTTCCTGCCAAATTCATGACTGAAATTTACTATTTTCATGACTCCAGGAATCGAACCAAAAATAAGAAATATTTCAATTTAAGCCATTATGAAATTTGATGTGCAATGCATTATCTTCTAAAACATACTTTTATATAAGGTAAAAAACTTATATCTTTGCATATCTAAACCAAATGTAGGAAAATAAGAATCAGAACAAAAAACAGCAAACATAACTACTCAACTGCTACATAAATCAATCAGTTGAGTAATTTTGCTTATCAGTATAGCTTAACAATACATTGATAATTTTTTTATGAACTACGACATGAAAAATTTATTTAATTATATTTCATTCATATTTCATATTCATTTCATTACCTTATATTTTATATATCATACTATACTACTTCTAATTTCTTTATAAACACTTTAAAATAATTACATTTACTTTTATTTATGGTGTTGGGGGAGGGGGGGGGATCATCATCAGATTTGTCTATGAAAATGTTTAGCTGATCATTTGGTGTATTACAAACAAGTTTTGGTCGTTGGCAGTTCCATTAGGCTAAATATTTAGGCCAGGATTTTCAAAAAAAAAAAAATCTTAAATGCTTCTTTGGAATTGAAATCCCCAAATTTTGTTATTTCAATATATAGCTTTATTAACATGGTTCATACATTTGTTAGGAAAAAAATTCAAGCATTTTTCCAAAAAAAATAATTCAAGGACTCGAAATTTACTAACAACATAAAATCTAAATATATAAAGCGTGTATATAAAGATAATCCATTTTTTTCAAACTAAAATTGTCTAAAATCAGAAACCCCAGTATAGGCAGAAGTAGAAAGAAAAAAAAAACTTAAACAAAAAGTACTTTTTCATTCAAGGTGATCATGTGATCACAGACACTTGATAGGAAGAAAATACTATGGTTGGTCCGACTTGGCCTGAACCGGAGCTACAAAAATAAAACGCGGCCTATTTTCTGACCACGCATAGCCAGAGAACTGTCCATCATTCTGATGCAATGTGACGTCATTGGTAGATTTCGTGAAAATTACTAGGCAGCTAAATAAGTAAATCAGGAAGCATTATTGACCCCTCTTCTAATGGGATATTGCACTGGCTGGTTGAGATTTAAAGGCATCTTACTGTAATCTAATCTTAATTCATCTTCACATTTTAATTAAAATTTTTATCTTCATTATTAGAATCTGCTATTTGTACTTATTGTTTATTGAAATTTCATTTTAGTTTCACCGAATTACGGTTCGATTAAAAAGTAAACAATCGTTAAAAATGTATCGCAGTTCTAGCGAATCGGTTGACTTTTTTTGCTATTTCAGTAAATTTGGATCACAAATTGCGATGGGATACCACTTAAATCAAACCCCGCTGAAGGCTCAATGTATATATTATATAAACTTAACCGATCTGCAGCGTTTATGGTGACATATTACGTAATTTTACACAAGATGTTTAGAAATTCATACAAATATACCGTTTTTCATGACTTTTGGTCATTTTTGGCTCAAATTCATGACTTCTCATGATTTTTCATATGCGCGGAAACCCTGTCAATAAAAAGAAGTAGGTTTGTAACCTTAACTTAAAGTTTTAAATGCTTTCCAAAATATTTCAATAACACAAAGAAGACAAAAACAATTTGCTCGGAACAACAACCAATGCCAAGTGCATTAATAATTTTCAATGACAAATGTTTTTTTCACTGAATACTTTCTACAATTTTAACATTTAAGCTCAAAAAGCATTTTGGAAATTCTGAATTATTTAAAATATTTTTTTCTGGAGAGTTTTAACCTTCATTACTTTATTTGAAAGTGTAATTCATAATTTCTTAATTACGTAATAGGAAAGCTTGAATGAACAGTAATGCCTAGAATGTAAATAGTTGTTTAAAATTCGGGTTTAAGTTTCAACTTGACAAAAAAATGTGGCAGAATATTAAAAAACAAGAAGTTCATAAAGAACTAAAATAGCCTACATTCCTGTTACTTAAGTACTTATTGAAGTTCTAATCGGGAAAAAAACTAGGTTCCTAAAGTAAATATCATCCACAGCCGTTTCTACACTAGATTTATACACATTAGAAAAAAATCGAAACACAGCACCCAGCTATAATTTAAACTTCTAAAAGCCAAAATCAACTATTTTCCTTAATATTCTTTCGCAAATTAATTAAATATTATTTATCATCTGCTCGTGATTTATTTGTAGTTCGAAGAATAATTAAATATTTATTAATAACAAAAGTAATGAAACTACTCCGAACTGCATTAAAAAATAAGAAATGTAACTTAAAACTAAGCATAATTGCATGCAAAAGTATGCCTTACCGCTTTCTTGGTAGATAATTAATGAATAATCAAAGAATCAAATTGTGCTACATTTTATGACGTCATTCCAAACTGATTCATGAAAATATTATTTTGTTTCAAATATGTTTAAATAAAGTTTCTCGTGCCATTGTTGATTTGGCAACAGTGATTTAAATGACTCAAAATTGAATTTTAATGCTAATTCAATGGGAAATTCGCCGACAGATAGTAGATTTATGTCCGTCCGGACGTACAGACAGACGGACAAAAAGTATGAAAGTTGGGTATCTGAGGTCCTGGCTTTCTAACAAAAAAAGAATTTTTAAGATCCGATGGATAGAACCGATTTTGGAAGGGGGTACGGACAGACAGACATACGAACAGACAGACAGATGGACATCAACCGCATTTCAATACCTACAGTGATTTAAATGACTCAAAATTGAATTTCAATGCTAATTCAATGGGAAATTCGCCGACAGATAGTAGATTTATGTCCGTCCGTCCGGACGTACAGACAGACGGACAAAAAGTATGAAAGTTGGGTACCTGAGGTCATAGCTTTCTAACAAAAAAAGAATTTTTAAGATCCGATGGATAGAACCGATTTTGGAAGGGGGGTACAGACGGACATCGACCGCATGTCAATACCTACTTTTTCATTTTTTTAATTCTTTCGAATTAAAAAAAGAAAAGTAGGCTAAAAATGGCTGATATTATGATTTATTTGATATTATATATTTTGACTTATGGCTTATCATTCTATGATGATTATTTGTTAAAACTAAGCAACTGCTTAGATCTACCATAAAGATAAAGATTTAATAAATAACCAAAGAATCAGGGTTATTTTGACAACACACCAAGTAATCTTCCGAAAAGTTACAAGCACTTTACATTCAAGTCTACAACAAAGAAGTGTTTTTTTACTAAGAAAGTATTAAAAAAGTAAATGCCGCACAGAAACTGTTCAATGACGAAAAATATATATAGTAATGGAATAAAACATAGCCCTTTCTTACCAGTAGGATGTGCTTAAGGCCAAGATCAGATTTCCAGTCCTTCTTTAAGGTGTTCACACATATCTCGCCATTCCTCGCAACATTCGGGTGAAATATTTTGGTGACAAAGTAGCCTTTGGGTGGAGAGGACGGAAAATCTTTGCCTAACACCAGCCTCACACGGAATTTCCCTTCGGCATAAGGGGTCCCAGCTATCGAAACATGAATTTAAAACGTTAAGGATATCACACATAAAAAGTAATCAAAAATATACTTAGTGAAATAAGATAAATTCAGGATAGCTTCAAAACACATTAATTGCTATTACTTTGCTTCTAAATACGGAACAGAATAGATATTTACTCTTCTTTCCTTGTCTCCGATTTACTTCAAGTCAACAGATTCGCTGATCTAGTCTGACTCCGTCAGACTGGTGGTGAATTAGAAACAAGAGACAAATTCACATATAATTGCTGAATACGAGATATATAAGTTCATTTAATTTAAAATATATAAAAAAAACAATTAAAATTTAGCCAAATTGAATACTTGTTAAGCTTAAAAACTAGTTTCAAATCGAATTTCATACCAATTTTATCAATCTTTCACACGTAAGGTTTTTTTTTGCTGATTAATCTTGGAATAACTCTAAATAGTCAAGTAAGTTGTGAC
Source organism: Oedothorax gibbosus (assembly GCA_019343175.1). NCBI lineage: Eukaryota > Metazoa > Arthropoda > Arachnida > Araneae > Linyphiidae > Oedothorax > Oedothorax gibbosus. The sequence goes on from JAFNEN010000498.1 coordinate 471,373, forward strand.
ATAGCCAATCAGAATCAAGAAAAGAATTCTAGGATAAAGCTAAACCAAGTTGGTGGATACAAGTTTAGGAGATCTAAGGGAAGGAAATTTGGTAAATTTTAATCCTATGGTACTGCTTGGTGCGTTTCCAGAAACTTGCCAACTTGGCGATACTCTTGTGTTTCCCCATTGCCAGATTCCTTAATGCGATGCATTAACTCTAGTTTTTTTTGACAAAAAAAACCACTCAGGGTTTTGGTTTGCTTTTGACAACAAACCAAACCTAAATTGACAATAGGCACAATTGTGACGTTATAGATACGTGGCAATCCAGTCAGTTTGGCTTGTCAATTAGTGTGTTTGAAAACGTGATGAGCTACACAAGTGGCAATAAAGTACGGATGCGTTTAGGGCTCCGGGCAATTTTGTTTTCCCTAAAAAACATCAGTATCCAACATGGGGCAGTATTGTAGGGCCCATTGAAAGCCTAAATACTCGTTTGGGGCCCCGGGCAGTTTTGTTTTTGTTTTACAAAGCAAAAAAAAAAAATTGGTTTGCAAAGCAAAACCAAAACAAAAAAATAGTTTTGTTTTGAAACCAAACGTAACCGCAAAATGAAACCTCACGAACGATGACGATAGAACAAAATAAATCTGATGCGCACAACACCCGTGCAACCTACCCACAATTCCACTCAAGTATTACCAGCGCCACCTAGCCACAACGCATTTCGCCAGAAAATACCGTATCACCAAAAAAAATTGTTTATCGCCCTCTACAAAAGCACCAAATCCCTTTGCGACAGAAGTACCATCAAATTAAAATTAACTAGGAATTTAAATGCAATAATACATCATTGGTCAAATGAAATTACAAAACCATGAATACGTGCAAAAACACAGGGATGGGAAAACTGAATACTGGTAGAGCTCACCATTTTCGAAAATCGCCAATTCCTAGAATTTGGACGTTCATGGTTTTATCATTTGACCGACGATATGAAACAAATTTGTTTACATACCAGGTCCTTCAATAACAGCTTGAATATCTGTTATATCTTCTTCATTAATGTAAACTTTGATACCTTCTGGTGGTTTTGAAGCCAAATCAAACAGTTCTTTTTGAACTTGACGGATAGTTTGAGGAGAAAAGTTTTCAACGTTTGAGCTCTAAAACGAAAAATATTTATTACATTAGTTTTATTTAATTTAAAACACCTTCACATTTTTAATAATAGTTGAAGGAAGAGCTTCCGATTCTTTGGGAAAAGTTCAAATACTTTACAATATCAATAGCTAATAATTTAAAATAACTATATATGCTATACAAGGCATAGTTAAATTTTTTTCTCTTAATGTTTTACTCAGGTAAACAAGTCTGGGTAACAGTAAAAACAATCCACAACGAAATATTCTAGTGTGTTTTTGACACTGAACTACTGACACCAAACTTAGTTCAACTTCAACGAAAGAATGTACTGTTCAGATCAAAATAATACAAGGTCAGGTCATAGTATCATTCATACATTCATAGGCTGAGTTTTGAACAGATCAAACTGAATCTTTTCACTTTTGTTACAATATAGTGTCTGGATATCACTTATTCAGACTACCGTCATTTACATTATGCTGCAACATCTTGCTATGTCACAATCTGGACAAGATATCTGAAATAAGATTTTATTTTTAACTTATGGCCACAGACTTTTTGGAACAAAGGTAGGAAAAACTATCAAAATGTGGAACAGCTACGATATGATGGCCGGTCTCGATTTGTGTAACATAGCCAAGCAACAAAATGCCCAAAATGGTAAACATCACACTTCATACAAATTGATAAATATAGCAACCCTACCTCAAATTTTCAAGCTCGCCAAAAGTCACCAGTGAACAGATTGACCTTTATATCATAGCTAGGTGTTGAAAACTGCATGCATCAAAGGTACTGTGGTACAGATATGATATAATGGCCTGTCTGCTCATTGAGCAGCTAGAAAAACTAACGTAGGATTGCTATACCAATCGAATTGTACGAAATACGAGGTAGATTTTAGTCGAGACAAGATTGGTTTTTTAAAACATTTAAGAATTTCCGTTGCTTGGCAACAAACGTAAATTGAAACCGCCCATTATATCATAGCTGCTCTGGTAACTCATGTTTTTTACCTTCATAAAGAACATTTTATGCTGGAAAGCTTCCCTAATAACCAAGTACAAAATATTAACTAGGTCTAAAAATTGAGCTACTTTAGTTCTAAAAACTGAAATTAACTATGTTGAGTTAAAAATTTTGAAGTATATCGAACAGAAAGTTTAACCCATTTGGTACTGTACCCCAAACACAGGTGAGAATTATGATCTTTTTCTATATGATTGAGCAGAGCTGTTTATACATTGAGGCGAAAATATTTTTTAAAAATGGTATTAAACATATCTATAAATTATTAACATTTAACGAATATGGTTTTGCTAATATTGCAACAAGTCAAATAAAGGGCCCCAAAATTATCATTTAAACTCAAAAACTTACACCCGACGACATAATCCACTTTTCAGCCCAATAAAATAAGTATAAATGAAAAATGTATCTTGATTTAAGTCAAAATTAAAAACAATATAAATAGCTCAACTAATTGCTTGAAAATTCACTGCAATTACAACAATTTTCTGAAACAAGTTTTCAAAAACCGTTAAGAAAATTAAATTTGAAAACAGTCGTACTACAAAAGCTATCTTTGTTTATGAGGATACAGTTAGAATAATATCAGTGAAAGGAAAATATAACTTTGATGGTTGGAAGGACTCGCACAAGAGCTTATAGAATATTATTGGAAATACCTGAGCAAGCAGAGCATGATCTGAATGAGGTTTTTTGAGATGATCTAATTTCCTGTTTCATTAAGGTTAGAAAATATTGTATTGTTCAACACAAATGTATTTCGTACTTTGCATACTTAAAACTTAGTGGAATTAAAACCGATAAAGTTTAAGAAATAACAAGAATAAAAACAATTTGTTATGAAAGTGTGAAATGGAACAAGCAAAACAAGAACCCAAAAACATGAGAGTTAAACCAAAACAACCAATGAAAATGCAGGACAAGGAAAAGTGAAAATAAGAGAGTTACATCATCTGAAATGTTCTCATCTCTTGTTTGTTGTTTCAGATGATTTATTTTCTTCTAGCTTTCAATCCTTAACCTCCTTTGATGGGTGTTCCAATTGGTGATTTGCTTCCACCAATGTTGTTGGCGTTGTATACCAATCGAAGCTCGAGAAAGAATTTATTTTCATTCAGCATTTCTGTTGTATCTCAAGAACTGAAATTTGCCCATTCTAAAATTGAAATAAATTTAGGTTTATACAGTTTCACTAGATGGCGCCATCAAACAATGCTTTCTTTAATTTTAGATTGTTTTTTGGGATCAAGTCTTCACTTGTCTTTAAAACGATAGATGGCGACACCAAACTACATTCGTAGAGCTAAAATAAATCTTTTTTTCCTCGAAATTATACATATTTTTTATTCAACGACAGAATTTCAAATATATAAGAACGTCTATATAACTTACTAATTTCTACACATATTTGTAACCCTTAGTTATGAATCCAAATTCATTTTGATACATATGTGGTCAAATATGCAGGACATATCGTAATAATTTCCCCGTCTTTTGTTAACAGTATATTTCTATTTATAAAAGTCTTTTTACTAGATGATAGGATAGGACAAAACGCATTGAATATCATCCCTTTTCTTACAAAGTAAAACATAGACTCAATACTTGCTCTTTTCCTATGCGTCATTGAGTCACCAATCGACGCTGGAGAAATAATTTCTTTTCATTCAGCATTTCTGTTGCCACCCAAGACCTGAAACATGCCCATTCTAAATGACTTTTATGAAATTTTTACAACAAAGGTTTTCTTTTAATTAAAAACTTTATGAAAAACCATCAGAACTATTTATAGAATCTTTGTTCCGATAAAATGTTTACAAAACTCGTTAACGTTATAATCATTTCTAAAACACATGCACAATAGACATTATTCATTTACATAAACCATTGTTCTCAATACCGTATACCTTAGCTTTTAATGGTGATATGTCACCCGTGAAAAAAAGAATATATTTAGCTGAGAAACTTCTAAGGCGCACAAAAGAATAAAACTATCATTTGTTCTACATCTAACCCTGATCTTGAAATTGAATCTGGGACGAAACTACTTTTATCGTTTTGCTAAAAGGCAGGGGTGTAAAAATAAAGAGACCACTGGGTCACTGTGGACCCAAAAGTCAGATTTTGAGAAAGGAGCCATCTTGACCTCGCCAACCTTTCCCTGGTTGAAGAATTTTTTTAATAATTTTATTTTTCATTAATTTCTTCCTTCTACTATAAATTGCCATGAAATTTTAAAATTATACCCAATTTGCATAAGTAAAACACGAAACCTATATTTATATATTAGAGGGAAATGTCTAAAATAAAAATATGTACCGCACTAATATACTACCGTTCAATTCCAAACATCATCATATTGACGTGATAATTTAAAATAATGTTTTACAATTAACGCCGCAAATCTTTTCTTGAATGATATGCCTGCAAATAACAATTCTTTAAAAATTGTTTTTGGAAAGTTTAATTAATGATTTATAATGAGCAAAAAAATAGTAATTTTTAATTATAACATTTACAATGCATATGCAACAAATAATTCGTCACAAATTTTTTTTATATAATTCAGTTATCACCCTACTCGAATTTTTAAATACTGAGGGAAAAGAAGAGTCTAAATTCTAAATCCCTTGTTCAATCCAAAATTATTTATTTATAGTAGGAAAAATCTCGAACCAACGAGAAAACCGCCAAAATATGAGCTTTCCAGTCATACTTGGCAAATTGAAGAGATTTGTAGAAGAACGTGCTACTTGACATTTTTGAAAAAATTGAGATTTTTGGGTCTATGAACATAATATTCCCTTCTTCAATGTCAACAAGTTTCCCCTTTTTCATAAACTTTAATTTCTTATATTATTTAATTGTTTACAAGTACCGTTTTCAAAGTGCGGTTAAAAGGTTCAAAGTACAAATTAAAAACTTTAAAGCTCATTTTCTCGTTTTCGCTTTATCGTCACTTAGAACGTTCTTCCACCAAGCTCTTCAATTGAAGAGCTCAGTTTGCACTTAGATACGTTAAAAAAAGGCACAGACAAACGGAAGTACTTAACTTAAAGTATATGAAAAGGGGGAAACTTGTTATCATTAAAGAAAGGAATAACGTGTTCATTGATCATTGACACAAAAAGCTTAATTTTTTCAAAAATGTCACTTAGCACGTTCTTCCACTAAGCTCTTCAATTGTCTTTGGACCAATCTTAGTGACGTCATCCCAAATCCCTTACAAGAGGCTCTCTCTGTCGGAGGTCCTGAGCACCGGTCTGACCGGTTATTGCGTTTTCGTTTTAACCTAATATCCACGGTTCTTTTTCTCTCTCTACTTCTTGTTCGGAGCCATTGATTTATTAAATGCAATAAAAATAAATAAACGAAACTAAGAAAAAGACTTCTCCTCAAGGTTTGAAGATAGTACTCCAATCTTGAGGCGCGAATTAGGAAACCGGTTCTTCTGAGGACCCTCGAGAGAAGAGATTCGTGGTTTTCGCGCTCTGGCTATAAGATGTTTCAAGAAAATAAACTGATGTTAAGAAAATATTGAATTTTCGTCAGAGATATTTATTATTGAAGTTGTATGTTTACGCAAATATATATTTTATAATTGAGCCTAAATCTGCAAAAAAGTATCCGGTTTTATCTCTATCGCCACAATGCGGTTGGTTTAACCAAATGGAAATTTTAAATCTAAAACTGCTAGTCTTTAATATATTCAAAATTTGTTTTATTACAGCAATAGTTGTTCTTTGGCAAAAAAAGAAAGAGCCGACACCAATTTAACAAGTCCAACAAACAGTAGACAGTCAGTAGAGTTTTTAGTCCAACAAACAGTACACAGTCAGTAGATGTGTGTTTGTATTGTGTAAGGGCAACTTAATACATTAGCTTTAAACAATTCGATAAAATGACCGTTGTTTTTAAGAGTAAAATTATTTTGACTAGAAATTTATTAAATTGATGCTATATTAAATATTTCTTATTGCCATTGCACTACATATTTAATTTTCTCTTCCTTGACAGGGTTTAATTGGTTTTAAAGTTTTATCCTTATAATACTCCATTCCATTGAAATGCATGATGGGGCTGATGATGTTGAATGTTCCAATTGTTGAACTTTCAAAATCTTTAAGCTCCATGGGGCGTACCGTGTGGCAACAGGATAGTTACAGACTTCCCTTAGGAGTGTGACAAAGGTGCCTTCGCACACAGCCTCTCTTTATTTTAAAAGGGCCTAAAATGTACAACAATTATTAAAGACAATTTTGTAAAATTGAATTTAAAACAAAAAACTAGGTTGTAAAAATCAATGTTTTTTTTTATTGAATTTTAAAATTCAGCTTAACAATTATATGCACAACCAATTAAATTCATCAAAATTATTCCATGTGAAATACGTTAAACCATTTAAAATGACGTAGACTTTAAATTAATTTATGTTAAACCGATCGTTTTCACAATCGCTGCTTTTACGGTATCATGATATTTCACAACCGATTTCAAGGTTGGTGGCACCACCATCTTTACCTGGGACGGTAAGATGAAAATACCACAAGCCACCCAGCATTTTCTCATTCAGTTTGGGATTTATCGCCGTCTTACCATATAAAACCAAGAACATTATGGCTCTGTAAACAGCTGTCTAAGAGGATTGGCAACTGGACCAATTCTACAAACATGTTGAAAACAAAGAATTGAATGCCATATCCGCCGGAAGCAATCATTTGAAAAAAGGTAATGCAATAATTGAAGCTAAATGGCACACTATATACATTAAATAACTAAAACCATCTTACAACACATTTGTTGTTCATGCAATTATGCATGGGACTTTGTCATTTAACTTTAATACGAATTATTTGAGTGAATTTCAAATACCACAGTCAATAATGGATATTCGGAAAAGCATTATAAAAAAAAATTAACTAGTATAATAAGTAAATTAATGTGCCTAAAGATAACATTAATGTCTTTTTCGAGTTTACCGGAATTATATCTCGCTTTTTATGCCAAATAAATATTGCCTTATCACGTAGATAATATTTAATTCTCAGTTACGCTTCAACGTTTATAACAAACCTTAATTCCTTTTAGCGTAGGAACTCAGCAAGATATCTCCAATATGTTTCCTAATCAAGCTATACGATATTCCAACTTATGAACTCCAAGACAATTACTTATTATCCTTTAGGCTTTAATAAATAGCTGTAATCAAGAATTGCTGGGAATAGTTACACGGTTCTCCCTGGAACCAAGCTCGGGGTTACTGTTTCTCTTGGCCGCCTTTGATAGACCTTTAAATCACTGGGTTCCCATTCATATCATTCTCATCAATCTGGTACAAGTAATGAAACAATGATGCACACAAATAGCTTAGTGGGTTTGGCATAGGTGTATGAGACATTTTGACAGAAACCGGTTACAATGTAATGTCACAAATGCAAATAAATAAGTACAAATCTTGTATACCGGCATCAGGTTAGCGTCCCAGTGAGGTTGGTCCAAAAGTTTTAATAATTAATTTACCAGGTCTCCAATACCTATCGATATTCTTTTTGAATGCTTCTACTCTCTTCGAATATTCAACAAAATCCGGTAACTCATTCCACTCATCGACAACTCTTTTGTAAAAATAATGTTTAATCTTATATCCTTTTTGAAGCAGGATTTTTTTTAAAAAAATTCTGATTTTGTCTTTTTGCTCGACTATTTAAGTTAAAACCTAACTTACGACTTTCACTATACAGGTAATGTTAGAATGCATTTTACTAAAATAATGGATAAGCATATTTAATCGATTGAAGTTATTCTTTATTTGGAATAACCTTATCATATTAACAATTAAATGTAATAAAGGCTTAAGTTCTGTGGATGCGTAATATAGACACAAGAAAATTTTACAATTTCACATTTTGTACCGCAAATTAGTAAAATAAAAATAGTTATTATTTCTTTCATGTTTTAAATAAGGGAAGGTTGATTCTGGACGTAAAATAGAGACAGGGTGATGGATAGTAGAAAGAGCGTGATATTTTCAGCCAGGAACAGTTTTAAATCAATACTGTATTCACTCAGTTCACGGCCGACTTAACTAATAAGGCTCTTTGTGATATCACACATATTTGGATTATTCCGAAAGAGAGGAACGAAACCTGTTCGAAAACTGAAAAGTATAGTCGGCCGTAAGCGAAAAGGTTTCGCACTTTTTCTTCTTAATATCCGACAATCCGACACGGACGGATAGTGTGACGTCACGTAGAGCTTTTGTGGCCTTAAAGTTGAGTAGGCCATGGTTAGTTAGTTTGGAAACTACCAAATTACATTTTCTAACTAATATATTAACCTCATTCTGAGCAAGATTTACCGTTATGTCAAACCCACACATCGTAATTGCAATTGTATGAATTCTTCCCTGCACATGGGTAATGACTCGAAATGAAGTTGCTCAATTAGTCGAAGCCATTCGATTTTTGTTCTTGCTCGTGACGGGAGTGCCTTTAGAGAGCTGTGGGGCAAGAAAGGAGGTACTGCACCCCTCTTTTTCCAGTCTGAGAGATAGGTAGAGAAACAGTTCTCAACAGACCTTTGTAATTTCGGGGCGGTGAAATAATAAATCGCTAAAGAGATGAAACAACGTATATTGTGATGTAACTGGTTTTAGGACATTGTACACTCGTTGCATTAGAAATAGAAATATATAAATGATTTTTTGAACTATAACAAATAGGGTTGTGTAACACTACACGAGTTTTAATTATCCGTCAATAAATCAATGCTCACATATAAAGGAATTATATACTTTAAAAGTTAATTCGAATAGCTTTGAAACCTAAAAGTTCTGTGGCAGCTACCCCTTGCGAATGCTCAATTTTCTCGAAAACCTTATTTTGACGCCCGACTGGTACTAGGACCTCGTGTACCAAATTTGAAGTCCCTAGCTCCTTTAGTTCGAGCTGTAGAGTGGTTTCAGACGGACGAACAGACAGGCGGACAATTACAATGCTATTCCTATGGAGAAATCAGCTCACGTTGTGCACTCCTACACCCGTTTGGGTTCGAATTTCGAAAAATCGCTTCTTAAATGACGTCTTCATTACAAAAAGAATATTCGCCTAAAATTTGGTAGCTGTACCTCCAGTAGTTTGGGCTGGGCGTTGGTACGTGAGTCAGTCAGTCAGTGAGTCAGTCAGATCTTTGCCGTTTAGCTTCCACACTACGTTTATAACGTAAAAAGTGGAAGGTATTATAATCGTTCAGTCCGTCTGTCTGTCCGTCTGTCTGTCCGTCTGTCCGTCACCCACTTTCATAGCCCAAACTACAAATGCTACGGACAAGTGTGATACGTCAAAAAATTCAGCGCATCGAAATTAGAACACATTAAAAATTTCAGAAAAGAATTCGAATTCGAAGTACTTCAATTATTTAAAAAAAAACTGCAAAATTTAATGCTCATTTAAAAAGCATAGGAAGCCATTTTTATTAGAATTTAATCACTATTGCCATTCGCAACAATCGCTCGAGAAACTTTAATTCTTTTAGACAATAAATTAAAATAAATTTATTTTTGCGACATCGATCAGTTTGAAATGACGTCAAATATATTTCACTACGAGAAATTTAGCATGCAAATGTTTAATATAGTATATCAATGCTGTGTTTGTCACCTTTTTACCTGTTAAACACAACTGTTGTGTGAAAGCGGGTTAAGTGACAGATTCTGTTACAAACCTACTTGTTATATATATAGACTAGCAAATTTATACCCGTTCTTCGCACGGATTAAAAAAAATATCAGATCGTTCCAAATATGTTTACCATATAACCTGTTATAGGATCATAAACTTATTATTGTTTCCGCTCGTTATAAATTATAAAATCCCGTTTCATTGCCTTAAAATTCCAAAATGAAAAATACGCTGTAAAATGCACTCATAAATGCCGTCACAATTCCCTCATAAATACATAAAACCTTTTAGCTCAATTGGCGCGTTTTGGGAAATAATTTGGCGAGAAAATAGATATAGCTACCCACACCCATTATATAGCTCTAACACAATGACCTTCGAACAACCGACCAGCATATAAATTATTTATAAAAGAAATTGCCTATTTGGCGAATTTTAGTTAATAATTTGGCGAGTTTGGCAACGGATTTGGCGAAAAAATAAAGACATAAAACACTAATATATAAAATCCCGTTTCATTGCCTTAAAATTCCAAAATGAAAAATACGCTGTAAAATGCACTCATAAATGCCATCACAATTCCCTCATAAATACATAAAACCTTTTTGATCATTTGGCGCGTTTTGGGAAATAATTTGGCGAGAAAATAGATATAGCTACCCACACCCATTATACAGCTCAAACACAATGACCTTCGAACAACCGACCAGCTTATAAATTATTCATAAAAGAAATTGCCTATTTGGCGAATTTTAGTTAATAATTTGGCGAGTTTGGCAACGTATTTGGCGACAAAAATAAAGACATAACACACTAATAGCTCTAGTGCGATGGCCTTTATTAACCATCATAGTTCAGTAATAGCTTAACTATACATTTACTGCTTAAATATGCATACATGCAGTCAACAGAAAAATCCAATGAAAAAATCATCAAATAAACCCACAATAAAATCCGGGAATGAAGACTGGCAGAATTACGTCACTTGAAACGTGTCAATTATTTTTCAAATAATAAATTTAGTTTCTGAAAGTAATGGCAAAAGAATAAAATAAACATTTTGAATTTTAAATGTTTTCGTTAAAAGTTTTATTTAATTTTTTCAGCCGATGGCATCAGGAAAGAGAAAAAATGATCGGATTTGAGCGAAAGTGGTGTATTTTTTTCAGAAAATTCGAATTTTCTCTAAAAATGGAACGAATATGAAAAAACTAAGCCTCAGGTGCACACGTTAGTATTAAAGGGAATCTATCTTTAAAATTTCGAATTCCTGTGGGCAGTATAAGTAGGTCTTTTACGATCCGATAACAGACACACACACACACAGACAGACAGACTCTTTCTTTTATTATTATAGATAATCAAAAATGCACGCAGTCGATTTTTCTTCAAGCTACTTGTTACAGTACTTTTGCTATGTTGAATTAGTTTCAGATGTTGTATTTAAATTATTTTTAATTTCCGAAATAAACTATTATTTGACATTTGTACCAAATACTGTCTAAATATTCAAATGTTTGTCTTATTTTGCCAATCGTTATGCGCTTTAAATGTTCTTAAAATTCGACTATTCCAATTCCAGCGAAAATAGAAGTCCAGAAGACAATAGAATAGAAGTCTATTTCTAGTCACTGCAGATATAAAAGATATTTTATGTAGATGTCTTATTTGCTTGCATATATAATAATTATGTGGATTTTAGTTGTTTGTTTTGTTTCTTTTTCTTATTCGAAAACAATTACAATTCACAGTAACACTATATATATATTTTTTACCTTCATTGAATTTATCTTAAAGAATTACTAATTTCCATTGTCTTGAACTAAAAACAAATTCCTCCACGATAGGCTAAATGCAATTCCCCAAAATGCCCACGGTTCGCTGATCACAATAAATGCAGCTGACTCATTCTTATAATTTATATTATATAGCCAAATTATGAGCAATTAAACTCAATGTATCCAATGTTACCAGAACAATTAAACATTCATATCAGCATTTTAGACTGGCTGTAAAAAATCTCTATAAATATTTAATAATATTCAAGTACAAATAAAACAATGGACATCGTTAGACCAATAAAATATGTCATTATAAGATTCTGGACTTATCAAGAAGACAAAAGATTTTAGCTTGGAATCAGGGTCAGAATACCCCGACTTGAGAACAATAGAATTATATTCTCACATTAATATTTCGGAAAAGTTCTTTTTTTTTAATTTCTGAGAAACTGTGTGTTTGTCAGTGTCTTGTCTTTTTTAACCTTGAGGAGACGTCGCGTTCTTCTAACCAATCATAAATTTAAAATCCTAATTCCGTGGCCGCCCAAAAGGCTACTGTATTTGAATAACTTAATGCAAAAAAAAGGGTTCACATCCGTTGCAGAATTTCCCATTACGCATTTTCTTTCAACATTTTAATGAAAGAAGAAGCGTATACGAAAATCTTTCTGTGGACTTGACTCCTTTGTACATTTTTAGAGATTCATTTTAAATGAATAGGCTTCGAATCACGCGAAAGCTGAATGTGATTAGAGTTGCAATTTATATGAAGGATTAAGGGACCAAGATAATTGAAGAGCTTAGTAGAAGAACGTGGCTAAATGACATTAAAAAAAATTGAGATTTCTGTGCCAATGAACATATTGTTCCATCCTTTAAAGATAACAAGTTTCCCATTTTTCATAAACTTAAAGTTAAGTATAATTTTTACCATTTGAAAGTACCGTTTTTAAAGGATTTAAGTGCAAATTAAAAACTTTAAAAGCTCATTTTCTCGTTTTCACCTTTTTATCACTTAGCACGTTCTTCCACTAAGCTCTTCAATTGTAATTTCAGAGTTTTCTTTTTTAACCTATTTTAAAAATTGTTTTTCATTTTCATCATTTGTTTTGTTCATCATTTTATTCATTTAACTTTTTTTATAAAGTTTGTCGTTTATAAAGTACCTTTGTTCATTGTTTTCGTAAACTATAGTTTAAGAAAGTTAATTTTAAAAAAACTCATTGTGCTTTTGCAATCCAAACTTTTTTTTCAATTTCATTAAAAAGGAAACCCAAACGCAAAATCAGAGGCTGCAACTCACTCCGATTTTTTTTTAAATGTAAATTAAATTATTGTATTTAAAAAGAAAAATATATATGTGGCTGTTTTCAAATTTTTTATCTAAATAAACCACTTTTCGAAGAATTTATTGTGTCCTCAAAAAGCATGGTGCTTCAAGACTTTTACTTATAATAATCCCCTCTCTCCTCTCCTCCCTTAATACGAGTAACTTCTTTTATATTCACTCACTTTACTGGCATAAGACTTTATAACGTTATAACAATTTTGACATTTACATTTTTTTTCCGTATTTTTAAGGCATGAGCAAACCTTATATACTTCATTTCCTCCGCAAGGTTTGGTCAGTTCTGGATTCAAACTCTTTTATTATTCTCTTTCCTCGAAATCAAAGCCCGTGTGGTCCGCTGGGCTTTCATTTCACTTTAAATAAAAGAAATGCCCACATAACTTACTGCTAACATGTAAGGCATTATAAAAAACGCATAAATAAAGCCATAATGATTTATGTTGACCAGACTTCTGTAAACATTCTGATGCAGTCGGATTCATGCAACCGATGCCTCATAAAACGTTGCAGAAGGCCGCATGTCGCCTGGTTGCTCATGGAAATGCGACACTGACAGTATTCTGCGTCCTTTCCTGTTGGGGCGCACACTTCCGGCACATTGGACGGACGGAACTGGATACTAGAGATGTGGAGGAGATGAACACTTTGTTATTTGTCTATGTTCTTTGGCCTTCAGACACATACACACACACAATCGATTATTCGGTTTAATTTCCGCATTTAGATACTGAAATAAAACAAAAAAAAATCAATTAAATACACATTAAAAATCTGCATTATTTTTTTTATCATGGCAACCAACATAATTAGAAAGGATGTACTACACCATACCCAACTAAAATGCCGACCGACCCGGCGGTGCAACGGTTAGGGAGCTAGCCTTTGGAGCCTCTGGGTCGAATCCCGGTAAGGCATGGATGTTTGTGTTTGTCGAGTATATGCGGAGTACGTGCTCGTTAAATCTGTTGGGTCTGAAAGTCCTGTGGGCGGTCATTGCGCAGTTTCCCACGGGTACAGGTCCCTGGAGACTATTTCCCTCCCCTTCAGGGACTTGTCTAAATTGTGGAGGTGGCGATAGATGGCAGCATCTGTCTTATATGTGTGTGTATGTCGTGTCCGTCCTTTTTGACGATGGTTTATAAGCGGGTCTTTGTGACCAAGCACACAAGCCTGAAAATATATGTCTACCAACCAAGTACATTAAAATGCCTATTTTGTTCAACAGTTTGTATTATTTTATTATAAAATATGTTTTTCTTCATATATGATTTTTTTTATTCATCACACTAAATGCAGCTGACATGTTGCAATTAGTATTACATTGTCAAATTTGGAGCAATTAAACCCAATGTATCCAATGCTACAGAACAATTGAAAGTTAATTTCAGCATTTTAGACTGTGGCGGTAAAAAAAATAAGGCTCAACGAAATTCAACATAAACTTTTCCCAAAAAACTAATTCTATAGTTAAACGCAAAGTTTCCTTGCATGGAAGCCACGACCACGGGCGGAGCTATAAAACGCGAGGAGCAATCAGATGAAGAGAAAATATCAGTCGTTTTAATTTGTCTTCATCTGATTGCTCCGCGCGTTTTATAGCTCCGCCCGTGGTTGTGGCTTCCGTGCAATGAAACTTTGCGTTTAACTATAATAATACAAATCTTAAAAACAAACAATGCGAAACTTGCAAGCAATGAAACATTTTCTTATAAAATGGCATCACTACTGAAAAAAACTTAATAAATAGTATTTATGGTCTTACGTCTTACAGCCCACACAAAATTTGTAACAACTTTTTATCAAAAGGACAGCAATAAAGGGATGCTGTTTACTAGATAGAACACGTATGACACTGAATATACCTGACACAGGAAAGGATCTAGAAGTCCTAAAACTGTTATTGTCTCAGACACAGCATGACACTGACTTTGAGGAGAAAATTACCGAAAAGTTAAGAGCCCATGGTTTTTTTTATGCACCACGCAGCTGTTTGGTACAATATGATTTCTTGTCGAAAATTCTTAATTTCTTGTCGAAAATAAAAGTATCTTTTGATTATAAAACAAAGTTTTTAGGATCGTAGAAGCAGATTAAACAGTTAAAAACTTAAAATGTCTTATTTTTGAATCTGTTCTACAAAATATCATACATTTTAGGAGCTGATAAATGAGCAAAGATATAGAAATTTATTAAATTCACAGTAGTTGTCCAAATCTCTTCAATTCAGTCAAATAAGACGAACGAGGTTTTCTCTCTTAAATGAAATATGAAATTTTAACTATTTTTGCAAGGCCAATTTAAAAAAGTTATATGAATCTTTAAACTTTTTTATATATAATATAGTGCATTTCATATATTTCTTATTTTGCAATAAATTGATCGGAATGAACGATTTGAACGGGGCGGAGCAAAGCTGCCGGAAGGAGGTATGTTCGTGGGATAGAAAATCAATTGAACGGTAAGCGTGGCCGTTCTAGTTGCCCATTCCCATTTTAAGATGACTGATTTTTTAGCTTCCACACTACGTTTATAATGTAAAAAGTGGAAGGTTTTATAATCGTTCAGTCCGTCTGTCTGTCTGTCCGTCTGTCACCCACTTTCACAGAAAGAACCACAAGTTCCACAGACAAGTGGAATACGTCATTTTGAAGCAAAAAATCAGATTAGGCTACATTCCAAATTTCATTAAAAAATTTAAATTAGAAGTGTATTTAAAATTTAAATAACTTAAAATTTAATCTACATTGAAATAACATGCACATTCCATTTTTATTCAATATTTACACTGTTGCCATTTCGTTAAACGTACGAGAAATTTTATTAAAAAAATACAAACATTTGAAAGAATATTTATTTATGTGATATAATTCAGTTTGGATTGTTGTAATATCACAATAGAGTTCTTTTGATGGTTCATTATATATGTATGAAGAAAGATGCAAAGAGAATTCTAACTTGGCATAAAAACTGTGTAAAGTTTCGCTTTTATTTTTAAAGCGTCATTTGTACTAATTATATATTTTTCGAACTGTAATTTAATTTAATCTAATTATTAAATCTGAGAAAGAAGATTAATGAAAATAGTTAATTTTAGCGTTTGAAAGTTTGAATTACAAATAGCTAAAGGCCCTGTTTGTTATTAGAATTAAATCACCATTGCCATTCGCAACAATCGCCCGAGAAACTTAATTCTTTTAGACAATAAACTAAAATAAATTTATTTTGCGAAATCGATCAGTTTGAAATGACGTCAAATATATTTCACTACGAGATTCTTTGTATGTTGATATGAAATATTTTCATTCTATTTAAAAGCGAGGAATAGTACATATTTATTCTTTGAAATACAAATTAATTTTTGCAAACGATAAGTAATAATTATTGAATTTTCGAAATAAAATAAATAAAACTAGCCAAATTTAGCACGTAAATGTTTAATATAGAATTAATGCAGTGTTTGGCGCCTTTTTACCTGTTTAACACAACTTTTGTGTGGAAGCGGGTTAAGTGACAGATTCTGTTACAAACCTACTTGTTTTATTTGCAAGGGATAAAACCTGCTAGTATTTAGGCTTAGGTTAGAAGAGAATAGAAAGTCCTGAAGCTGTTTTTATCCGGTTAAAATATCAATTTAAATATGAATAAAAATATTTTATTTGCATAAACAAGCATTAAATACGTCTGTTTTACACTCTCGGCTAAAGAATTAAAATAAGCTGGTATCTGGCATAGATATATACTTCTTCAGATATTATTCTCTAATTAAATAGCAGAGCCATTCATTGAAATAATTTTATTATTAATTTATTAAAATTATATATTTCAAGTAGGTTCATCTTACCATTTCCAACTGATATTTGATACATTTCACGTATTGATAAATATGTTTTGACTAATACAAATTGAGATTTGAAATTCAAACTAAAAATAGACTACATAGCACATCAATAAGGAAAATAATAAGTTAATCTCATTACTCTCATTACTAATCTTTACTCATTACACTATCGTTCATAAATGTTAGTGTCTTCATAAACAACTAACAATGCTCTTTTCCCCTATTTTTCTCTGCTAAGAGATTTATCCTTAGTTTCTGATCATGCTTTGAGGTATTTCTTTTGTGAGTGCTAATCCCCACAAGGAATCTCTACTTTCGGAATGCGTCTGTCCCAGATATCTTCTTTTGACAAACACTTTAGGACAAGTTGGCAGAATGACATGTCCGTCGCAGATACGTGTGCATATCAATACCAGGCAAGACCGATTTTTATGCAGGGATTCTCAGATGGACGTTCTCTCTTTGAGAGCAGATGTAAGCTGCACGTGCTTTTATGAATGCTGTTGTTGTAGAAGAAGAAAAACTTTATTGAAAAGGGAATATATTGGCTGTCAAGAGGCGCCCCAGGGTCCTTCCAGACAACACTTAAAATTATAAAACCGGAATTAGAAAAGAAAATTAAAAAGCACATTATAAATTACGACTAAATAAAAGGGATACAAACCCAAATAGTCCATGGTATGGCAGTTTATTAGTATTCGAGACAAATTTACAAGGTGGGTTACTGTCAACATTATACAGTAAAAACTAACAAAAAAAAAAACTGTAATAAGTCAAATATTCGTTTCTTCTAACTAAATGTCCAGCAACAGAGAAAAACAACCACAATATCTGTTTCTTTCCCATCCCCACTTTTACCAGAGCTATGTGGGCCAACTTCTGCCTTCAGGCCTTCGGTCAACATTCCGTCTCGATTAGTTCGATTGCTTATGACCCGACTTCCAGGAGGATTTGTGGCTTTTTTGGAGACAAATTTCCCATTTGTGGGATGAATATAAATTGCCACAATAAATATGGAAACAGAAAGTTTATCCATAGAACAACAAAGCTTTAATATTTCTATTCGTGTTGTACTTTCTCAGCATGTTCTTAAAAATGACGTAACGGAATATGAGTTAATCGAGCGTGAGGATTATGGTCTGAAAAGCTTTTAAAACATTCTATTTTTTTCTGTTTATATTGTTGGATTAGTAAGAAAAAGAAAATATAATACACATTAACTCTCATTTCTCACAATACAAATGTGAATAAGAATGAGTTCCATTCCAATATGAGGCCTGAGTGTTAATCCAATGGCGAAAAAACTATTTTCTCTGTCACATTTCTCCGCCTGTATTGAATATTTTTACAAACGTTTTTTTAAAATAATAAATGTAGATAACTTACATGTCTCTATCTTCCCACTTTTTGAAATTGCTTCGAATATTTTGTGTAAACTTATTTATTGAAAATTAAAAAAAAATATTCGAATCAATTTCAAAAAGTGGGAAGGTCGGGACCTGTAAGTCAGCTACATTTATCCCATAAAAAAATCCGCTTTTAAAAATATTCAATACAGCCAGAGAAAATATTTTTTTCGCCATAGGATTAACACTGATGCACTTTGCTTTGGAGATCCCCAGTCCAGCGCGCCCATTCCCAATTAAGTTTTTGCGATCGTTATTTATGCAACAAAGGCGTAAAATAGTTATTTATGCCACAAGTGTGAAAAGTACGACTTTTTTAAACGAGTGAATTAATGACACGGGCTTTAAAAAGTTTACTTTTCACAAGCATTTGTGTTTTTGCACATTCGTGGTTTTGTCATTTTACCGACGATATTACAATTCCTTTGAAAAATATTGGTGCAATCGTGCAATTAGGATGAGGATGAAACAGTGCAATAATTTTAATTAGCGCACTTGTGTTTAAATAGTTATTTATGTAGCAAGTGCCTAAAGTACACATTTTCAAAACGAGGAGAATGCTGCATTTGACAAGCAAGGAACGAATTGAGTCAAGTTTTGTCAGAATTTTAAAAACTTTAATTTAAGCACGAAAACTGAATACATATTTCTTTTTTTATAATAACCGATAACGTTTTCAAAAGTGGGATTTTTACAGAGGATTATAAAAATGAATTTGTATTTACTGTTATTTATGAGCATATAAAATTTTCACTAAAAAAAATCTTTTTACAATGTTCACCTGTTTTTAGCTTTATTAGAAAGCTGGTAATTTTTTTTAATTCTCTATACATCTCAATTGGCCTTAATCTGAAATAGTAAACATCGGACATAAATTGCCTAAGAAATTATCTGCGATTTTGTGTTATTAATTTTCAACTGGTTTTTCTTAAAAGGCGATGCGATAAATGTGTGTACTAAATAAACCAAAAAACTTCCATATTTTTTAATAAATAAATTTAATATCTGAGTTAAGATAAATGTTGACTTTTTTAAAGCAGGAGTATTTGTAAAAAAAATAGAGGAAACTGCATTATTTTATAAATTAAAACAACTAACTAAATAGGCAAAAATATCTAATAAACGGCAACGTTTTTTAACCGTACGTTAATGCCCAATTCACAGAAAAGCAATCTATAAATCGATGTAAGAACCTGAATCATTTAAAGTATTTATAAACCATCATTCCAGCAGCATTAGACGAGCGTAGTGGAATGGCCTCGAATATTTGAATAGAACATGCTTCGGAAATCATTAGTTCTTGATTTAATCCTCATAAAAAAAAATTCCGAAAGACGATTGACCCGCTCTGCTTTCTGCGCATGCGCCAAGGTAGACCTACGTTCGAAGGCAGTGACACGTCAAATTTATCAGTCTGCCAGGATTAGAAAGGTTTCGATATTTTGGCAATCGTTTAAAAGTTTTATGATGATTGTAGAGTTAATTTGGAAAACACTTAAAAATAAGTTTATGCGTTTTTTAAGGGGCAAAATTTTAACTTTGGTGAAGATTAGTTTAAATAGGTATGTTTCAAGGTCTTAAGTGGCAGCATTTTCACAGGAATGAAAATAAGATGGTTCTCACGTGATATCTAATTAAGGTATTCTAATATCTAATCAAGGTGTATCTAATCCAAGGTGTATCCAATCAAAATATTTTTTTAATATAATTTTAAATTATCATTGTTTTTAAGTGTTTTTACGGGTAAAAAAAATTAGGAAAACGACTGACATTCATAACAAAAGTTTGTAAAAAATGGGAATATTTCTTATGATGTCACGCTCTCCATACTGCGATTTCATTGGTTGTTTTGTTTTCTTTGACAAAGTGTTGAAACAAGCCCATTCAATAATTTTGAATGGTTTAGTAACATAAACAAATTTTATGGTAAGTCAAAGTATTTATATTTCTGGCTAATTATATCGTTTCAGGTGACGTAGTTAATACCAGCTTCATTCTTTCTCATACTATGATTATTGGTGCTTCTGATTAGTGCTCTGTTCCCAATTGACATTGATTCACCGATCAAGTCTCCAGAAAAAATATTTTCATTCAGCATTTCTGTTGCTACTCAAGAACTGAAACATGTTTATTATACATATCAACAATTAAAAATTGATTATAAATTTTTCGGCAGATGCACCTTTCTAAATACAAAACTTTGAATTTTATAATATTTTCGAAAACAATTTTTTAATTTTTTAAATACTATTAATCAGTTTATTAATGCAGCATTCTTTACTTATTAACGATATATTTTCAGTATTTTCTTTACAATTTTCAATTCTAAATATAAAATCTTTCAAATGAATTGGCGATGAACCGGTGTTTGGCGACGAAAGTGAATTCTACACAATGCAGCAACCTTTGTCGCGCCTGAATCGTAAATATTATGAATGGTGAAAACATCGTCTGCTTGCGATGTTTTGACTCCCAAAAATTCTTTTTTGATGTGATTTGTGACATTTTGAATCATTTATTGGATTAATTTCTACCCTTGTGCCCCTCGACACTTTTGGATTACACTTCGAATAGAACAATCTTGGCCTCTTTTTTAAAAAGTCTGCAGCCATGGATTTCTTTTTCAGTTTTCGAACGAAGGCGATTGAATTTCAAAGGTAAGTCCTTCACCTGGGTTCTGTCTATAGGTTTATCATAATTTATCAAATGTAATCATGGACACTGGACGAAAAGTTAATTTTATCTTCATGAAATATCATTGTAATATCATAATGTATTTTTATGTAGAATGGCTTGATTTCTTGTTTTGGCGAATTGTAGTTTTTCTGCGTACGTAAAAAATTCTTTACAAAATTATTTTGTGATGTTCTTAAACGATCTAATTCCGCGATAATAGAACAAAATTATAGAAACGAATAAAAAATAAATTTCTTAACACTCTCTTTGCTAACACAGTAAAAGAATTCGGTCGTGTGGTGAAATTGAATTAAATCGAAGTATTATTTTAATGTGAAATGCTGTATAAATTGCATCACATAACAAATTTTTAAAATTATTTTACATGTTTTGGGCAGCTTTCTATGAACCTTTTTCACTTCAAACAGTTTTAAAGACTCAGGGCCGTACTATGCCTTCCTTCCCAGGCGGTAACGTTATCTCTGTAAATTCGGTTTATTTGAATAGTCAGTTATGGAACTTGATAAAATACTATTCAAATTCATAATAAGTTATTAAAATTTTACCACCAATCATTTAAATATAAAGAAAATAAATTAACTGATCCTGATAATATTTCATTAAAATTTTATATTGCCCAATTTTATTCCAAAATTGCAAATTAAGAATGATTTTGAAACTGAAATATAAATAGTAAATGATGAATATAGTAGTCAAACTTAATATGTATTAGTTTAATAGACTGTTGAACCCCATTTCGAATTTATTCGCCTTTTGGCTTTATATTGAATTTAATAAGTATAATTTAAAAGAAAATAAATGGTATTATATAGTCGGTCAAATGACAAAACCACGAATGTATAAAATCACAGGGAGGGAAAACTAGTTACTGATAAGCCCACCATTTTCAAAAATCGCCTATCCCTAGAATTTGCACAAATGCACATTCGTGGTTTTGTCATTTGGCTGACGATATAAACTTAAATAGAAATCAAAATAATTAAATTGTTTCTTCCCCTACAATAAGTAGTGCAAAGTTACGCCACCCAATGTCGTTTCCCTACATCCGTACATTATATGCAGAAAAAACAACAAAAACAATCAATTCTGGTAAAGTGAATGATTGATAACTGAGATATTTATTATTTAAAGTTTAAAAAACGGTGCTCAAATTTAGTTTTGTAGCGATAAATAATGGAAAATAGAATTGTCATTAAAATATATAAAAAAATTGAAGTTTTATTTTCAAACACACTTTTAATTTATTTACACTATTTTGATAAAGATCGATGTGGGTAAAAATGTGCTCTCTTAAACTGTAAATTGATGCACGTTTATATGTTTCAATATATATTTTTTTTTACAAAAACCTTTTTGTGAAAAGTTGTATGGTTTCCGGTATAAATATTATTTTCCATAAAAGTTTTCATAAAGGCTTTCTAATTAAATGTTTACCTTGAATTTAAAGAAGTATCTATATATATAAAAGGTAAATCCTGACTGACTGACTCATTCACTGACTCACTCACGTATCAACACCCAGCTCAAACTACCGGAGGTACAGCTACCAAATTTTAAGAGAATATTCTTTTTGTATTAAATGCAAACGTAGGAATGCAAAACGTGAGCCAATTTCTCCATAGGAATAGCATTGCAAGATTAGAATTTATACTTTTAGCTTCCACACTACGTTTATAACGCAAAAAGTGGAAGGTATTATAATCGTTCAGTCCGTCTGTCTGCCCGTCACTCGCTTTCATAGCCCAAACTACAAATGCTACGGACAAGTTTAATACGTCAAAAAATTCAGCGCATCGAAATTAGAATACATTGAAAATTTCAGAAAAGAATTCGAAGTACTTTAATTTTTTAAAAAAAATCTGCAAAATTTAATGCTCATTTAAAAAGCATATGAAGCCATTTTTATTAGAATTTAATCACCATTGCCATTCGCAACAATCACTCTAGAAACCTTAATTCTTTTAGAGACAATAAATTAAAATAAATTTATTTTTGCGACATCGATCAGTTTGAAATGACGTCAAATATACTTCTCTATACGAGATTCTTCGTATGTTGATATGTTTTAATTCTATTTAAAAGCGAGGAATATTACATATTTATTCTTTGAAATATAAATTAATTTTTGCAAACGATAAGTAATAATTATTGAATTTTCGAAATAAAATAAATGAAACTAGCCAAATTTAGCCTGTAAATGTTTAATATAGAATATTAATGCTGTGTTTGTCGCCTTTTTACCTGTTAAACACAACTGTTGTGTGGAAGCAAGTTAAGTGACAGATTCTGTTACAAACCTACTTGTTTATTTTATATAAAATGAAAATGGCAGCAATGTAAACTAATTCAGAATGTCAAAGAAAAGCTGACACAACTGTAACTGTTCGATGAAGAGTTCGTTTGGTAATACTAAATTACCAAACGAATAATATATACATGAATGAATAATATAATATAGATTATAAATTACTAATTTATTGAAGTTAGTGTTAAAGGAATAAAAATTCATCATCTTAATTTAATTCATTTTACGGATATTTTATATTAAATAAAAATGGAAACAATGTGGACTACTTCCGAATGTCGAACAAAAGCTGCCACAACTGTAACTGTTCGGTGAAAAGTTCGTTTGGCCCATTCTGTTTGCGTGCCCATGTGGGCCGATAACTCCGCTTCCTGGTCATTGTTTGAAGCGGAGTGATACCTCTCATAATGAGCGCCATTTTTTTTATTTAACCGCTGTCAATGTGTTCGTGACAACCCTTCTATAGAAATTGATTGCTTGAAATACATATTAGAAACAAACTTGTTGGCCGAAAAAAATATCAGTTCGGATAATTACTATGATAAAATGTCCGATTATCATGTCATAGTTTTTTGGAAGCAAGAATCGGTTTAATAATTTATAATAATAGGGAAGAATGGGCAACGGAATTTATTTTTTATCATTAGTTTTAAGTTGTGTGTAATTCGATTTTCGCCTTGAGGTGTATGCCTCAAATAATGAATGCTTTAGTTATTAATTTTTAATTATATGGAACAAAAAATGTCTATCAAGATTTTTTTAAAATGGTAATCGGTTTCCTCTATTGGCATGTATATTGGTTGTAATTGGTACTATTATCATTGTTTTTAATGCAGACATTTCAATAATCAAACTCTGATTTCTTTTAAATAATATATAGAAATATTTAAAAGAATCATGTACTTAATCCTCAAAACTAAATGACTTTAAAAAAATTATAAATTTCCATGTTAATAGAGCTAAATTTATACATGCCCTAATATAGTGAAATTTTCTTTACAAATTAAAACAAATAGTTTTTTTTTTATGAATTTTGTTTAGAAATTTGAGTACACTTTTGTGCTACAATTTATTATAATTAATTTTATTTCTTAACAGTTTAATAGTTTTAAATGCATTTGAGTACTTTTAAACAAATTTACTTGAACTAGGGGGCACGCCCCTTCTCGCTATCGCTCGCCAACCCTTTTCGCAAACACTTTTTTGTTGTTTTCAGTCGGCCATTTTGAAATTAGTAGTATATTTGTTCATTTCGATTGTTGCCATTCCAGAGATAGAAATATAAGGAAATTTGGGTTCCGTATAAGAGTATTATATATATATATAGATACTAATCTTAGTAATTTTAAATCTCCCTTTTTTTAAAAATCTTCTTTTGTTGTATACATCTGAACCTGAAGATCAAATAAATGCATCAATGATTTTATTTACTCTAATGAAATCCCGTATTTTACTGTTACAAGGACTAACACAAGTCAGGCAAGTAATCTTTTTTCTAAATATATTCACCTTTTTTTCGGAAGTCGGCCTTTCCGTAATGGTTTACGGGAGTTTCCTTATTCCAGGCTTTTGCAAAAGATCAACTGCCTTTTGTTTATTTTTTAATTAAATTTTAAACTTAGTTGAAAAATGACTGATGTCCAACGAATAATAATTTCTTAGATATTTTTCATTTGCTTTTCTATTTTGAATAAAAAAGTGAAAGGGGATGTGAAATCTAAAAAGTTATTTAGGATATTTCAACTATAAAACGCTACTAAAAATGTTTTTATAAAAGTATACTACAGTTAAACATACATTAAAAGAAAAATTATTAAGAATTTTGTTTAATTAAAAAAAACTTACATTTTTTAAAAAAGCCTTTTCAAAACGCAACTCTTTATGTATAAGAAGTGTAGAAAATTAAGAAGGGATTTTTTTAACATTTCAAAACTTTTGATAAATTCTAAACTTTATTTTTTGCATAGTTTTGTGAACTACATATATGTCAGTGGAGGTAAAAAAAGGATTGTGACGCTAATTTATTTTATCATTAGTAGTTCAAGTATCGCACCAAATAAAAATAAAAAATGAAACTGAGAAAATTTAAATTCTTGTGTTCAAAATTTAGAAGATAACACAGAAAATGCTACAGATTATTTATTTATAATTCAAATACAATAATAATCTTAGCATAAACATTAACCAAGAGTTAACATCACTTATCAAAATAAGTTCAAAACGAAAACTCGATATCAATTAGATCAATTCGATATAAATTATTGTTAAAAAAGAATAATTTTTGGAGTTCCTTTAAAGAAACTCTCTGACGAATTTTCAGAACAATTGCCCTTTTACTAAATGGAAGTCGGAAACAGATTGAATTTAGACAAAAAACGACTAGAGAAACTTTTTGTTGCGTTGCCACCTTTCTTTATACTAATGATGACCGCCCTCGTTTTGTCGTCGTCTGCCGGAACTGAGTGCTGTCCAAACGACGTTCTTTAAGTACAACCGCCATGCAATTTGCTGTTTTTTTGCAAGAAAGTCTTAAGTTCGAATGTTTTGTTAAACACTTGTTTTCTCAGTTTTATTTCCTTTATAATTTCACGCTATGTTTGTTTTAAAAGGGTCACTTAATATTTCGACTGGAGAAACGCTTTTCATTGAAATTTGATGTTTATGCATTTTACATAGAATAGGTAAAATATTAAAATAATAGTTTTTATGAAATTATTGAAAATAACTAGCGGAGATTGTACAATTTAAAAAGTATTTAAGATCGATTAAACAAAAGATTATCCTGTAAATATTGTGATTGGTTAGTTTGAAGTGTCGTCGCACTAGAGCTACACTAGAGCTTTGTGTAAAGTTTGTGAAAAATCTCTTATTTTTAAATTAAAATAAAAAGGAAATGTTTTAAGTAAAATGCAATGTACTTCTCATAAATTAAGTGACAAGCAAGTCAAACGCAAACAAGCAAAAAAAAACTTGGCAAAACAATTTAACAATTATTTAGGTTTAACAAAATACGTTTTTTCAAAGCATTTTATATTCTGATAATTATCAAATTTACAGAATTTTACAATCTTCTATAACTGCATTGCGCAATAAATTATAGATATAATTTACAACCAGTAATTAATGCATGCATTCGTTTCCTAAAATTGTCTTTTTATTTTGATCAGCCTTAAATTTCTCTTCAATTTCTACTTTCATTTTTTACACCTCCGATAATTATTCTATTTCTGTATCAATTACAAACAGCAAGTTGTAAAAAATTTAAGTTGAGCATGAGCCTATCCTCCTAAAATATGTTCTGCATTGTGTTTAATTTCTATTTTTATCCAACAACTTATCTTCTTTCGGTATCAAAACAGACCACTTCCTCAAATGTATCAATCCGGCGTTCTTAGCGCGACAAACAGGACCTTACAACTCGCTCGACACCATTTTTGATATTTCGCTTCCCTGAAAAACATACGAGAGAAAATTGCTCCAAGGAGGTTCTCGCATTCTTTAAAGTTGCCCATCTTCAGGCGAACCGAGTATCTGTTTGAGAGATGGATGCGAATGCAGGGAACAATCATTTAATGGTCAACCGTTATTTAAAACTTTTGACTTGAAACGCCTCTGAATTTACTTGGCACTATAGAACTACGCAAGGGCAATTGAGAAAGGGCCTTATAACTTTAAACCCCGCCTTCAAGTATTTAACTCTTTAGTTTACGCTAGTATAAAAAGGGATTCCGACTGTACAATCTTGGAGTTCTGTCAATAGGACAGTGCTTTGAAATATTCAAAATGAGGCATGTCACATTTTCATATAGAGCTCTTGTAAGTCGAAGACTTGTAAAACATACAACGAGAAGGTAAAAAAGTTCGAAATTTCGAGGAGTTACAATATTGCGCTTTTATAAGACATTTCAGGAAACAACGCTAATGAGGCGCAAGAGGTTTTAAGCGAACCGTGAACCCAACGGCGCTTCAAAATATCGAATTTTTATTTTAACTTTTAGTCACTAAAATGTGTATTTATGCAAAAGCGAATATAATACACACTTGAATATAGGGCTGTAGTAGGCAAAGGTGTCAGTTAATTCCAACATAGTAACTTTGTTGCCAGCTTCTAATGTCCTAATTCCAAAACAACAATTTTCAGCCTTTAGGTACCACTTTTCTCTTTTTCTATTGTATTTGGCGGCTTGAAATTTTCTAAGATTTTGTATGTATGTTAATTAAACAAAGTAAACCCCCATATTTTTTTTAATAAAAATGCCCCCAAAAATAATATTAAGTGCAAAAATACGTTTTTTTTTTCATGTAGAAAAGGCGCAAGAATGGTAAATAGAGTAATAACTCCAGAGTTTTAAAGATTCATCATCCAACTGGAGGTTTATTGCGTTTTATAGACTTCTTTTCATTTATATAAAAAATTATTTTTAAGTATCCCGCAATGGTTGTGCTGGAAAGTTTACCTAAAGGCTGAAAAAAGCTGTTTTCAAATAATGGCATTTGATGCTGGCAAAAAGAATAATATTGGAATTAACTAATATCCTTGCCAACTACAGCCTTATATTCATGTGTGTATAATATCAGTTTTTTCGTAAATACACCGTTCAATAATTAAAAGTTAACATGATAATTTGATATTTTGAATCGTTGCAAAATCATCGTTGAGTTTCTGGTTCCCTTAATAAGATAAACCTTTTATATTTTGTTAGTAATTCGTTTCCTTAGTCTCTAACCTTTTAAATATACACATTATTTATGCGTGGATATGAATTCATCACATTAAGAAAATGTTACATGAAAACATTTTTTCGGTTAACATAAAGTGCTTACACAACAAATGATGTCCATACTCAATACCGGAAAGAGAAATGTGTAAATGAGATAATTGCAGAAACTTATACAACTACTTACAATAACAGAAACTGATTATCAACAGTTCCTTTCACCGAACCCTTTATTGTATCCCATCTAATAAATTTATTTTTCTACTCCTAAATCTATCTTCCTTCATCCTCTCATCCCGTATTTTTTTCATGTGTCCGCATAGCGTCGTATCGATGCCTCATTCAATAAACGATCAGGATGCCACGCATTTCCCATTTCCCCGGTCTGTAATTAAAACATTGTTGTGGTGCTAGAGTGATAAAGCTGTATTTGACAATCTACTCATTCCTAGTTTAATTGGTAGGAAAATACGAAGTAAAATGGAGATCTACGGAAATGGAAGGAAAAGTTGTATATCTAGCGCCCTTTATTCTATATATTAAAAAAAATTATTTTATTCCAAAGAACGTCTTTTATAGGGTCTGTATACAGGATACAGAGTTTATTTTGCTATGGGGTCCCTCTTCTGCAAAAACATAACATTTGTTGAGTGTTTTCTGTTTCATATTGATGTCGAAACAATCTCTGTTCTAAAGATAACTATTCTAAAATTTAATTTACAAATTAAAAAGGGGTCTCAGAAAAATATAAAAAATAAGGTTTTTTTTTACAATGTAAAACTATATGCTGTCGAATTAAAGCAAGGGAAAACAAATGC
The DNA here is from genome assembly GCA_019343175.1 of Oedothorax gibbosus. Classification (NCBI taxonomy): domain Eukaryota; kingdom Metazoa; phylum Arthropoda; class Arachnida; order Araneae; family Linyphiidae; genus Oedothorax; species Oedothorax gibbosus. The sequence continues at coordinate 500,123 of JAFNEN010000498.1, forward strand.
GTAATTCCCTATTTAGTTACAGTATTGTCAAACCTTCGTTCTTCATTGATGAGTCTATGTCTTCTTTAATTCTCTGAGGAAGATGACCAGGTATCTGAGGACGGTATTCTAATGATGTGGTTTTTTTATTGCTTGAGATGTTCACCCAACAGATGTTCCCGAGAGTGCGGCTTGGTCTTTGGGACTGTTTATTGTGAACAGATAAATACTTATTTGTAATAGTAGAGTTGAATGAAACAATGTTTTGCTGTGAAATGCAAGTGAATGTTTTTTTTTTTCGTTTGATAAATCGGTTTGTTGGAAGGTATGATGCATACAAAATGTTTGCTAATGAAAGTCGTCGAGATATTAGACGCTTTAAGATACATGAAATAAATCTTCTACGGGTTTTCGATTTTTTTTATTCTCAAAAAATTTTTCAACTAGACAATTTACAAAACTTTTAAAATTATTATCATTATATTTTCAAAGTTCAAGGCTGCCGAATTCAGCCTCAAGCGTCGGTCTGGTCTTTTGGCTCCTATTTTTGAGAAATTATACTGTTAATTGGAATTTTCTTGGTTTTTTTTTATTATATTTTTAATAACTTAACAGTTGGTGAAGTCTTATAAAATATTAAATATAGATCGTTGTTAGTATGTGCCGACATAAGGTGAGCGTTTCTTTGGGTAAAGTACTATAAGGAAATTTACTTGAAATAAATTCCTATTATTTCACAAGCATTGCAAAGAATAGAGTGAGGGCGACATAGTTTTGGCAAAATTTCATCTGCATCAATTATATTCAAAACTGAATATCTATAAAGTTAATTGAGCCATTATCTATAATTAGCCATTTGACTCTTGCAACAATTACTATGCAACACATTGCACGAGAATACATATTCTTCCATTGCAGCCTTTTTAGTCGATTAGTATGCTCGCCAATTTTTCCAAACGAGATAAGCTTCAATTACCAATGTCCAAAAATTAAAATGGACGCTTCGCTCCCCCTCGAATTAACATACCTCAATATCAACCCTCCCCTTTTTGCACCCATTAGCTGTAGCTAGTTGATGATGCTTCGATTGCGAAGTTAACGATGTTAAACAATCGGCGACCTGTTTTTCTTCATCGGTTCTTAAGTTAAGAATATTGTTTATTGTTATTATTTGCATTGCTTTCCGAGGTAGGTTTTTATAGGGATTTTAGAAAGTTTAAAATATTGGACCTCTTTTCTCTTCCCCGAAAAAAAAGGGGTTTTGTATAAAGAACATTTGGCGTATAATTTTACCATAATTTTTGGTCATCATGAATGAAAATTGTTTGTTGAGCCAGTCTTAAAAAATAAGTTTTTAATGGAATATAGGAATTTCAGTTCTTATAATTTTTCTTTTGTTAAATATATGTTATTTTTCCTAAACACTACACTTTCATCTCCTATTTTTAGAAATAAGTTAAGGCTTTTATAGTTTATTTATTTTACACATTTAAATTCACAAATAAAATCAAACCTTCTATATCGGGTCAGTTATAGTTTCTTGATTATCGCTAGTTCCACTTAGATCAATTACGACAGTTCTCGTGTTATTTTCTGAGGAATCCCAAGTAACAATAAATCGTAATTTTGAACATTGTTCAGATGATTATTCTAAATAGAGAAAGAGCGTCTATCAATAGTTATGGAAAAAGAACACAAACTTAGCATAGCTGTCTTCGTGACCTTCTTCAAAACTTGCGGATCGCGTGAGGATCCATCTTCCATGCCCGTCCTCCGGGCCATTTTTTCCCTCATTGGAAATCTGGACAGGTCCCGGGCACTTTTTTTGTTCCTATCCGAGGCCCCCCAGCTAAAATAAAACGAAATCTATGCTTTCCTCTACATCTTATCCTGAACCATTAATTTCCAGGCCCCTTAATCTTTCATCCTTCAGGAGGATGATATGAATTTCAACATTGGTTGCATTGAGCGGGAATTGTGATTCGGTTAACAAAATGGTTCGGAGTAATTTGCTACCTCGAAATGGTAACATTTTCATTCCAGAAGAAGTCCATTTGCTTAGGAACCATCATTAATTTTATCGAATGAACTCAGGAAGAAGTCGAACTGTAAAAAGTTTCCGTATGCTCTTGTTATGCTTGACTTTATGTCTTTACCTTTTGATTGGAGGATTTGTTGAATTATGAACCAAGCCCAATACTTTTAAAATAAAACAACGCATTTCGTTTCAGGAACAATTGCTATTAGAAAAAGGGCTAGCCATAAATTTGTACTTTTGTAAAAAAAAACGGTTGATATTCTCTGTTGTTACACATCAGCCCTTATTCGACATTTGTAAAAAAAATGTAAAGCAAAACACAGGTTTCAAATCCAATCGCTTAAACTTAGACACCAAATTCATCTACATTTATCATTGTGGATTAAGTTTGAGTGACAGCAACCTTACTGGAAACGCCCGACTGACTACTTCTCATCCTTTTTATACTGTTGAACACATGTTGCTAGATTATTTATGATTGCATGTATCTTGTAAGTAGACTTGCTTACTTCACTTGTTACTTCAGTAAAATAAAATTATCCATATGCACTAGATGGTACTTTTGCGCTGCGTAGAAATCGTACACCAATTTATTGTAAAATAAGTAGAAAAATTGTTTTTTTATATTTGATTTATTTGGAATGCTACGATCACCAATGTACCCCCATTTCAAAGATGCATATTTTAATAAAAGTTGGTTAATTAAGGTTGATTGGTTTTAATAAAGGCTTGGATTTAAATGCTTGTAAATTAAATTCGAGATTCTATGATAATAATAAATAATTTTTCCAAATTCGTGTGAAATTACTTAAAAAAACAGTTCTTCAATTAAAACCGGCTTTCGATCCAGCAATATATTTCAAAGTTGGTTGACTTCGATTAAATTTTCTTTTTGAATTTCCTCACAAATTCGTTATGCAATTAATTGTAATGGTTGGAAAACAATGACATTTCATGCACTCTTCGCGTGAGTTTCAATTGATGGATCGCTGAATCTGCGTGTTGGTCACACTCTTCACTCACATGAAATCTATTATTCACGTGCTTTTACCCATAAGTAAATTTTATTTCAAGCAGAAATGCCCTGCTTTGTTTTTGCCCAGATTTCTCAATCTGAAGCATTGCAGAAAAACTATTTAGAACTTAGAAAAGAGTGCATCAGACTGGATGGGCTCTTGAGCGTTAACAATAGAAAATTTACTCACACAACAACCCTATCGTGTTCGAAAACATCCAACGCGAAAAGAAACCGCCATTTAAAGCTGTTTAAATACAAAGTATCTTCCTTTTTTGAATACTAATCGCCTTTGACCTGTGTTCTTGTGATATAAAACCATAAGCTGCTTAGCTTTGCTCTGGAGGTGCACACACAGCAATTTTTTTCAGCGTGAAATATTCTCACGGTCAGATTGTATCCATTTCTCTTGTGACCTCCTTCCTGTGAAGTGGACATGATTATCCCATTCGGTGGATTAAAAACTCATTTTTTATCCGAAATGGCGTTTGAATTCGGCGTAGATTGATGAGTGAAACGGAAAAAAATAATTAATTTCGAAATTTTATTTTAAGAAGATCGATTTTGTATGCATTCAAACAAATGAAATCAGTGTCTTCCACAATTTTAGTTTGGTCTTGAATATATTTTGTAGTGTTTGTTGAAACTCCGCTATGATATTCTTATTAATATATTTATTAATCTAATCAATTTTTTTAAAACTTTTAGGTTAAAAATCTGGATGAAAATAACAAATTTCTTATATTTTTAAATCACTTTAAAATTGCACTCTAATACTGGTACTTTCCCCTTATGTTGAAACAAACAACTTAAACTTTAAAAAAAAATTAGATTCAAAGTTGAAACTTCAGGAAAAGCAGACAAATTCATTGAATTTAATTTCTAGCAAATAGAGCAATTAACTACTAATTTTTTAACCAATGAATCTGATGGAAATTAAAAACATATATATTTAGTTTTATTTTCTCTATACGAGCTTCATATCCCCACCCATTAAAGAACATCTAATTCGGAAAATAACAACATATCTTGCCGGGTGAAAAGTCATATACAACGCAATTAATCTTTTAAGTCTTTTTCTGATGGCCTTTTTACATAGCAGTGAATGGTAATAAAGGGGAAGCGACACACATAAATGAAATATTTTGTTGGTCAACATTCCCGTTTCCTCTCTATACTACTATACATTATGTATGAAGGGCGGGAATCCTATTCAACTTCCGTCAGCTATAGTGTCGCGTTTGTCAGAATTGAGAAAATTTATTAGATTTAGATGCATGCGATACGTGATTTAAACGACATAAAATCCGTTTTTCGAATCGAATGCTTGATGTCTTTTTTTGAAAATCCTTTATTTTTCAGCCGTAGGTGGATGTTTCGTGTGCTTTTTTGGGTATAGCCAAAAAAACATCTCTTTATTTGCTTCTGAAATCATGTATTTAATTTAATCTGGTTTGATATACATAGCGTAGCATAGTCATGTTTTCATATTCAATATTTGCAAATTTTAAAAAGTTTGACTGAATATTGATGGTGTTTCATGGTTGAGGGTCCAATATCATTTTAATTGCGGTTGATTAAGTTAGAGCAAATACAGTATTGCTATTTTGGTTTTTAAAAATATTTTAACTGCTCTCCTTTTAAAAAATTCTTTGTTCAGATACTAATTCAAAATAAAATGAGATTTTCTGATAATAGGATTAGAAGTTAATAAGTGTAACATACTACTAAGTATAGTCCCATTAGCATGAAGAATTACACCTACTTAAACCCTTTCCCCTTATAGAGCCACCAACTTCAGCACTTTTAATTCACAGGAAGTTTATAAAGGATGCCAAGACTTAAATCAAGAAATACTCTTGTTCCACATTCAGTCGATTTGATCCCTTTTAAATGTGTTTATCCTCTCCCTATTACAAGAGTTCAAAGATGTAGCGCAATTAATTTCACACTTGATGAGCACTGACAAAAAAGATATTCGATTAGGAGTTACCATATAATTGCAGTGAGCGGAAAAGTGGCCTATCGGCAAAATGCTAGTTTTTCAGAAAAGTCGTCTAAAGTTTATTTTTTCCATTGCATCGGATTATAGAAAAAAATAAGGATTAACTTACTGTATTCTAACTATTCTACCAATTGATTTGATATTTGCTCTAATCACTAGATTTTTAAATTTTGAATATTATAGCATTTACAACTCGAAAAGTCATATTTGTCCGATAGGTCACTTTTCCGCGCACGGTGCGATATGCAGGAAGAGTGCGCGCCCATTGTGAAGCCTCATCGATGGATCGGCACGTGAATTCCTCCTCGCGCTTTCATTTTACACACCTTGGTGCTTGGTGGAGAACTGTGCATTTTTTTTGCCACAATGTAAGCAAGCAGCACCCTTGGTGCATTGTGAGGAAGAACACGGAAGGAATGCCTCTCGCGAACAAAGGAGTTAAGAGGCCAATGGGTCATCCGCGCTTCTTTTATGCTCCACTTGGATCCCCTGCAGCCCACCCTATAAAACATAAAATAGGGAGCAGTTTCATTGTTGGGCTGACGAACAATACCAAGGCATCGGAACCCCTCTCTGTGGCATTCTTTGCTATGACAGTAAAAAATCCATGTTGTAAAAAATCGCGTATACTAAAAGGGATACGTGAAGTTGTATAACGATCTGTGAGGAATCCACTTCAATACTTTAGGGGTCTTTTGGGGCCGTTGAAGGGACATCTAAAGAAATTTTATTTTAGTACTTTAGTAGCAAAGGGCATATGTCCTATAGTAGAATTTCCCTAGATTCGTCTTCGTGTTTCACTTCTAGTATATATGGAGAATGGAGATGTGTTGGGAAACTCTTCTATCGTTTATGTTGCACATGGATTCTTTTTCCGCCGAATTTATGTTAACCTATGTTGATTCAAACGTTTCGTCATCGATTAGTGGGAAAGGGTTTACCTTTAGAAAGTTGTGAAGAAGGGTTGATTGAAATGGTGACGAAAGGAATGGGATCGAGATCCCACGCTGTTAAGGATTTTTTAATGCTTGTGTTAGAGAGTGCTTTTGAATCACGGTTCAAGGTCTTCATGGTTCATTCGCCTTAACAAACATTTAAATAAAAATGAGGTCATTAAAAATTCAAATGGAATGATGTTGACCCTTTTTTCGATGAGAGATGGAGGAGTATTCTATAGAGCGAAAGGAACGAAATGTGGGTATATTGTCTTTATCTAACTCGTTCTTCTCTCCTTATCCGTTCATTTCATCCTTTGTGTGTGGATTATTTGGAGCACTTTACTCTGAGCCTTTTAAGGCCACGGTTTCACATTTAAAGTATAGTTGAATAAGGTTTTTACAATTTCGCCAGCTGAAAGAAAAGCTTTTTGTGGAATCCTTGCATGTTGAATCTTTGCTTCTAACAGATATGCGCACAGAAAGAGAACAAAAACAAAACTCTTACGTAACGTGTCTTTTTTTTATTTCCACAAAAAGGATTTAATATTTATAATGTACAAACATACAGTATACACACTCTCTTCACTTATTTTATATATGCATTTTTTTCTAAATTTTTAACTAGCAAAAGCTTACAAAAAAGCTTTGTTATAATTTTATAAACACTTTGCTTATATTTCCTTAAATAAATGGAAAACGCTTTAGTAGAGAATAATATACTGAAATAATTGTGAAAATCCTATGTAGCATTTTATGATTGTAGATAGTGATGTAAATCAAAAGATATGCAGCTGAAATGATCTATGTCGCAATTTGCGTCGTTAACACTACCAAAGAATTTATGTTGTATCAATGGATAACAATATGTGCAGCCTGTGCAAACAGAATACCTTTTACCTTGCTCTTGAAATTGCTGTGACATTTATCAAGAATTTTATTTTGACAAATCGGCCCGATTTCTTTTCAAAAGAGATTTTTCCCGAAAATACTGTGAAAGATGAACTCGCAATATATCATGAAATGTAATATGAATTATTATTTATCTAAAATATTCCAATTTTTTTTTCAAATTAAAATTTATTTGCATTTGTGAAACTTTTCAATATTATTATGTCCCAAGTAATGCTTTTTTTTAAATAGTAAACCAATAGAACTTTAATATAGATGCCTAATTTTATTTATTTTTAATGCCTTTTACCTAAAATGCGTTATTTCTAAAAAATAATTTATATTTTTTGGTCAAGACAAAGAAAATTATAAGAAAGGCAAAAAAGGAAAGAAATTAAATATAAAAGACCCAATACAATAAAATTAAGCTTAAGAAATGTTCTTTTAAAAAATAAACATGCTTTATTCATTTTAAAAAAGTAATAGTATAAGTAACGTTTTTTTAAAACAAGTTACCAACTAATTGTTATCTTAATTCAAACAAACAATTGATTTTGCAAGACTAGAAATTCATATTAAAAAAAGGGCAATTGCTTTCTTTAGACGATTATTCATTTACCCCTTTCTCCATTGTGATAGTATAGAATGTCTAATTGATGGCCATTCTAAGTCCATTGTTTCTTTATGGGTGGTAACTTTCGTGAAATATATTTTATGCGTCAAACCTATCCCAAATCGCAGTTTAATCGATTTCTGGGTGGTTCTGGGTAGAGTCGAAAAAGCGTATTCGAAAAAGCGTATCTGGTTTTGAAACTGGATCAGCATGTTTAAAGATGTCTATAAAACACTGCAAACTTTAAAAATAAAGTTTTGCTTGACTGCCTTAAAGTTTTACCAACACAAAAAGTTTTATTGAATTGCAGATAGACTTAATTTGAGACTCGTCTCCCTCACTTTCTCGTAAGCTGCACCTGAGACGCTACATTTTTAAAATACCTCTCTTTCATTTCACTAAAAAATCTTTAAATATTTCTGAAAAATAATACCTTTTAAACTTTAATTATTTCTCAAGAATAAATCGGCATCGTTGATAATTATATTTTATTCAACAGTATGGCGTCGCGAATTTGAAAAACATTTTAGATATGTTTCTATAAAACATTTTGAGTGTTATAATTGTAGTATATTGTTCTCAAATGAAGTTCGAACAAAGTAGGTACAACTTAAACAAACGACAGGCCCTATGGCATGACTATTTAATACTTGCACATTCACACAAAACTCCTCATTAAAAGTATGGGTGTTTATATCATAGAAGGTGTTTCCAATAACCGAGACAGAACAGAAAGGGTATCACAAACAAGAAGTGGACCCTTTCACCCTGCGTCAATGCACTCAGTCCTTGAAAATTCTCTTTATGCAATTTGCACAAAAAGGGCGTACACCCAAAATAGAGCCATTCTGCATACGCCCTCGTGCATTGTGTATTCTTAGCATCTTGAGACGAGAAACAAAAGGGTTGAAGGATTTTTTTTTTTGTTTTTTGTCTTCACCACACTTTGATCCCATTCAGTTTTGGGTCAGATGTTTGGATAGGGTGGACTGCTGCAGACAGTCACAGCTCGAGCTCGGCCGTAGAGTTAAGAAGAAGATGGAGATGCTGCCGAGCAGAAACCAATACAAAACTGGTTCGCCAAGTGAAGCCATCGATCGCTTTGTAGTAAGCCCAAATAAGCTCTCTCTTCGAAGTATTTGGCGCTGTTCTGCAGCGGAGTTTGCATAGGTTTGGCTACATCGACTTGGCGATTTCTGATTCTCTAATAAAAAATATAATTGCAACGCATTTTTCTTACCTGTGAAGGAAATTACTATCATTTTGTGTACATTCAGATCTCTTAAAGGTTGCGTGGGTGCCTACTCAGATGTCGGCTCGTCACTTGACTGTGGCTCTAAATTATGACGCCCATCACCAATAGCCCTCATGTAGCTCTAGTGCCACGATATTTCAAACTTACCTCACTGCGGGAACATTATTTTTTTTAAACCAACGCTTTTTAAATAATAAAATGATGCGTTTTACTTTACATTAAAACTGACATTGAGTAATGTGTTTGTTTGGGCTTACTAGGGTTACTTGGCGACTTTCTGACGGCTTCACTTTATTTCGCGCCAAGCATCTCCATCTTCTTCTTAACTCTATGAGCTCGACAAAGGGGTTGGATAGGTGTTTCATCGAGATATAATGGAGTTGGAAAGCTAAAGCTAATTTTTTATTTCATTTTTTGCTGTCTTTCTAACGAGCCACTAGGTGGAGATACATAAATAAATATTCGCTAAGCTAAGGCCTTTTTGATTCTCAAAAAGCACTCCACCTTTTTTCTGTGACATGAACTTGTTGTGATCTTGTTCTTTTATAACGTGTAACTTATTTAATAAAGGAAACGTAGGTGATAGCTAGTGCATTAGCGGCTATTAAGGTAATGAAGATGTTGCAAGTTTAGTTGTCAAACGCTTGTGCAATATTAACGTTTGTTTCTATTTCCTGTAAGATTTAAGGTTGAAAGATTTTATGATTTTCCTTACTACTTAAAAAAACTAATCCACAAATGGTGGCAACTTCAAATAATTGAAGTACTACCTGCAATCTGTATGTAATACAAAACGTTTTATGACAATAAGCAAAACAACAAAAAATTTTACAACAAAAGATCTTAATTGTTAATTTCTGTACTTTGAGGGAATAGGCAATATAATTTTTACTACACTCTTAAAACAAACGAGCGGTTTTAACTCAGTCTGAGTTAATTTCCACTCCTTTCCATGCCGAAAATGCACTTCCCCTATAGGAGTGGATTTCACTCTTTTGCGGAGTGGGTAAAAGAAATAAAAGAAAACAATCTACGTCCTACACTCTTAAAACGAACGTTTTTAACTCAGTCTGAGTTAATTTCCACTCCTTTCCGGCGCCGAAAATTCACTTCCCCTATAGGAGTGGATTTCGCTCTTTTGTTTTAAGAGTGTATACTACATATTTGTCTAACATGATAATAGTTCCTGTCCGATAACCTAGTCAATGGCAGATGGTCTGAAAACATTTATTTCGAAACACCAACAATACCTTAATACTGTTCAAACTATAAGTTTTTGATAAAAACTAGCTGATAAAAACTAGTTTTTAATATGAAGTAATAACTTTAAATAAAAACCAATTTGCCCGCACATGCTCACGTATAATTTTTAACATACACGAGCCACATACGTTGTTCCCGTTCCCAGCTAATAAGCATTACCTCATCACGTATAAGCAGCTAAATTGTTTTGATTCTTTGACACCAACATTGCACGTAAACTTGATGTAAGTTGTGCATTTTGAACACAGAATCTGGCGGTTTCAGGACCAAAGCGTGATACGATAAGTAGCCTTGTTACTCGTTTCATCTAATTAAAAATAACTCACGATTTTAGACGTTAATTTTAATGTCGTGATCTATCGATTAAAAATCGTGTGAAAATAGAAATTACCGATACGCTGTCATTGTTCTATCGCCCATTGTCATCTTGATATGAAGAAAATAACATAACTTTAGTTATATTTGGTTTTCTGACTGGGTGCGTAGCTTTTTTATTATTATAAATATTTCAGATTTAAATAAAATCTTATATCTTCTATTGATAGTTTGGGTAAAATGTCGTAAAAATTAACCGCTGAATTTTTTTTTTGAAAGATCTCCGAAATCTGTTTGACCGCTTGACCCTCTTGGTACATCATTTTTTTTAATACATATTTTTTCTTTCTAGTTTATAACAGAAAATATTCAGTTTAATAGAATACATTTTAGTTTATAATAGAAAAGTGGCATTAAGAAAAATTCTTAAATGAAATTGTGAAGTGAATTCTACAAAGGTCTACGTATGTGACCTCTGGAGCGAAGAGGTTTAGTAATTAGGACATATACATTAAAAAAAATCATTACTTAAAGTACAAAATGAAAAATTGTCAAAAAATATTCCCGTTGTGAGCTAATTGCTATTTCATATAGCATTCATTTTTCGAAATTAATATTTATCAATGCTAGATAAAGGTGAAAGGAGCTATGAGCTGTATTTCTATAAATAACCTTTTTTCTTCCAAATACAATTTAAGGGGAGTCGCAATAAATTATTACGCTTTTTGGATTGATAATATAATACCTGAACAAATAACGCTAATGCTAATCTATAACATACTGCCACCTTAAATCCCCTATTAATATTTTCTCAAGGTAATGCAAATGATTCCAAAGCCAATGGGAATAATTACGTGTATTTGAAATTAATGACTTGTGCATAATTTTACAATTAAAGAAGCCCGCCCACTGTTAATATTTTAATTAATTTTTAAGCCATGCTGTTGCTTTTTTCATTAAGTGATAGTAGAAGGCTTTTTTACTCTTTAAGCTAATGGTCATCCCAACAATAATGAGATGCATTTTTATCATATTACGCCCTTGGATGCCCATACGAATTTCGGAAACGCCCAAGGTTATGTTTCGGAATTGCTAGTAGCTACATTAAAAGTGAAGGGAAGAAAACAACATGAATTCTTTACAACTACCGTGTAAATATATTTCGTAAGGGTTTGTTATGAAATTTAGTTTTAAAAGGGGTATCTTCGATTTTGTTTTTTATTAAAAAAATCTTCCAGCTTTTCCAAAGGTGAAATTTTATGTTTTAAATTTACACAGTTTATAAAACTACTATCGTGATTAATAGGTGGCGTTATATTTTTATAGAAATAGCAAAATTTTAAACAAATTAAAGCACTCTATGTGTAATGAGATAAATGTACGATTTTTTCCAATTTTAAGTTATTTAATTAAAAGTAAGACTTTTTCATTTATGTTTAAATTTTTTGTTTCTTATAAGTATTTAGCTAACATTTATCAAGACTATTTCGTATGTTAAAATAAAAAAACTCTTAAACCGTAAAAATTCTGGTTAAGTAAATGGCCAGATTGATGCCGGTTATTTAACCGTAATTTATCAAAGAAACTTCTAGCAGTGCAGCTCATTCCAGGAAGTACGGTTTAATCCCTGATCACTCGAACGTACCAAAGCGGTATTCAGTTACGTCAGGACGGGACCGATTACTGCTGTAAACTGCAACGGTTTTTATATCAGACTTTCGAGACATAACAATACAAAAAAGTACCTTGTTGTAGTATATTTTTATGTCTAAATTGAGTCAAGTAAAAAAAATAGTCATGGTTCAAAAATTCGGAAACCAAAATCATCGGTCTGTATCAGGGAACCAGAAAAAGTTTATAAACTTTCCCCTTAAAGAAATGTTATTCTAATTTTATAACATTCAATTTTTTTTTACTCGCAGAAACCAAAACCTAACATTGCTACTCTATGCAAAAAATACTAACAAATCCAACCAAAAGACACCGCCTTTGAGGGTTATGCATCACAGCAGCCAATACTTTAAATAACGACTCCGGATCACTCGAGCGTACACAAGGAGGCATTCAGGTACAACAGTACTAGCAACAACGGTTCTACGCCAGACATAGAAAGTATAAAAAAAAGTACCTTGTACATAATCACCCCCCGGTCCAGGTATAATAATAAACATCCACGCGTTCCACCTTCTCAAGCCTCATCCCACCTGTATATATCCCCCGCTGTCGCCTCTGTAATTGGGATGCGGAAGATGGGAGAGGCATGTTCCGTTTTACCTGATTTTGAGGGTATTTTTAATTAAAAAATTTAAATGTGCTTTGAACACTTATCTAGACCATTTAGGAGAAAAACATAAAAAATGACTTGTATTTTATTGATTCGAATTATGAAATAACAAACATTCATTTCTGTTTAGTTAAACTAATTCTAAAAAAAAATCATTGTTTTAGGGTTTTATCTTCAATGTTTCACCCATAGACAAATTACATCTCAACTTTAGCTTCGTTTACTTACTTATTGGGTTTTATTTGATATAATTCATTTTTTAAAAACGAAAAAAAAATATTAAATCGCGCGTAGACTAAGATTAGGCAAACAATAATTTATAATGACTTATAAGAAATTCGATCATTTGTAAGATGTTATTTTTTTTAATTAAATAATCGAAATAAGGATTTAAATTTATGTAAAGTAACCCATGACGAATTTCTAGGCTCAAATGCATTATGCCAAATTTTATTTGTAATGCAATCAAAACTGAAGATTTGAGAACTATACACAACGAGCGTCTATTTTCAAAAATATGTATGTATTTATTTATTCAACGCGTAACACAAAATATTTCAAAACTACAACAAAAAAATAGTTTAAAAAAATTGATATAAGAAATATGAATACTTTAAATTTGGTGGTAACAAAACAACAAGCAAGCACGATAGTATCAATTAAAATAGTACAGCAACAATTAAGTAGCTGTATTGGAAAGAGCCTACCCAACACTCCTCGCTCTCTAGCAACAGATTTTTCTACTGATTTTACCTGCCAGGTTATTATTACGAAAAGGGAGAAGATCGAAAAGTGGGGGCTGGTTGTTGTGGGAAGGAGACTGATGCATGTAAAAGCCTTCTGCTCAGGGATTATACGCGTCCCCCACAGGTCAGCATGTAATTGTTTCGGGGATGTCTGTGAATTTGGTGTGACCACGCATTTAGGTCATTTTGTAACGTGACTCTGACTCTCGCACCCAGAGCCTGATTTCTGGCAGGGCAAACGGGGCACGTGCCCAGGGCCCCCACTTCAAGAGGGCCCCCGAATTTGCTTAAAAGAATAATATTGGGGGAAAATAGTTGCCACAAAGAAAAAATAATAATAAACATAATACAATTGAACCAAGTACTATTAACTTTTTTATACGCAAGCCACTATTTTTTTATTCTTTGTTAATTTTATAAATTAACTGCCTCAGCCATGTGATCAAGTGAATAAAAATGACAAAATTTGAATGAATAAATTTGACATGATACAATAGATATCTGATGTCATATCTTATGTAGTATGTATTAAAAGAATTGTATGTGAAAAAGCAATGCTTACATGCGTACTTATAATAAAGGTTATTTATTCGTACAATTTTAAAATGAAAAAGTCATTTTCATGGATGGATTAATGTATGTTTGGGGGGCCCCCAAACTGACTTGTGCCCTAGGCCTCTAAAGTTGTAAGTCGGGCCCTGCAGTCGCACCCCCTAAAACGGTATAACAACGGATTTTCATGGGATCAGTGATAAAGCTTTCAGAAAATGCTCCGTATCAAGCAATGTTAGTCTCTTTTTTTTGCATGGAAACGAAACATCATTCGTGGTACTCTAGAAGCTAAAAACACAAAAGATGAAAGACTAGAGTTTGGCAAACAGTTTTTTTTTTAAAATTAAAAATAAATGACTTAATGCACAAAATAATTTTGATTGTGTGGATAAAAGTTAGTTCAGATATGACACTTCGAAATAAACATGAAAACTTCGTTAAGATTTAATCTACATAATATTCGAATAACACAAACATAATTATTTATCTACAGATACTTGATGTACTAATTTGAAATAGAAATCTAATTTTGCTGTTAATTCTTATGTTTTACCAGTCGCTTTACATTGCTTTAAGCTTTATTAATTGCAAATGTTTTTTCTTTTTATGTAGTGTCATATGTAAGAACTTTTTTTCAATCATTTTATTTGCATCTTGGTAAATTATCAATAATATCAATGCATATAGATTGTAGGTCCTCTCTTCTCATTTTGCGATTTTAGATCACAGACGAAAAAGCAAACTTATTAACCCTTATTTCTTTGTTAAAAAATATTTAATTGAAGTTTCGTAAATGAGTATTACAATTTGTAAAATATTTAACCTTTTACTGTTTTTAAAAACATGAGATTATGTAAATTACTTTATGTTAAAGCAGATCTAATGTTTGTTCAACAGTACTTTTCATGGCATTTCAACTTTTATTACGTTGTATTCTTGCGCCATTTTTCGCATATGAAATTGTTGATTCACCTGAAATGTCAAAAATATTTTGTAATATTTTTCACTCAGTTATTGCTAATAAAATAAAGTCTGATTCACCAAAGAATGTATGTAATTTCCAATAATTCTGAACTATTTTAATGAAATTTTGTAACATGTTAATTCGCATAGAACACACTCGGTTGCAAAACAATCATGTTGAAGCGAAGGGTTTGCTTTTCCTTGTTAAACCATGCATTTGTATTCATTTTGTACGTAAAAATTATTTAAGAATATAGTTGCCCATTTTAACTTTGTTTTAAAATAATATTTTATTTAAAAAAAAAAGCGCGTAGAGAATGGCAAATATTCGGAAAAATACTCTAATTATTAATCAAAATATGGAGCAGATATGCAAATTCATCAAACAAAAACAAATAAACCCGGGCAGAATAAAAAAAATCTTGGCGGGAAAGATGCATGGCACGCTTCTGACCCCGGGCCCATTTCTGAACTTCGAGGCCCGGGCATTTCTCCTTGAAATCTGCACTTTTCAAGGTTATTCAGAGGTGATCTAGACGAGGGTCCGCTAATCCTACCCCCCACGAAATGGGGGAGGAGAGAGCAAGCAGAGAGGCCCGAGAGAATTTTGGCGGGAAGGGAATTCTATCTTCGGAAACCTGTTTCCATCATCCCAAACATCTTCGTGGGCTACGCCCACTTTGCGTACGCATGCGCACTTTGCAATGAGCTTGGAGTAGGTGGTTGGGGTTTCCATCGTTGGTGAGATAGCTTACTTTTGGTGATTTAAGAATTTAGGGTAAGTTTTTAATAAGTAGAAAAGTTGGGAGTGATTTTTTTATTAATGGTTTAAAATGTTTGGTTCTGTTTTTAAAGCTTTTTAAGTTTTTCAAAAACAATATTTAAAGATAGATAAATATTATTAATGTATAAATATATTAGAATGAAGTTAACTGTAATATGTTATTGCATTTGTTTTAAAAAAAAATAATAATAAAAATACTTATTCGTTTTCATTTTAATTTTTTCCTTATGGGTATTATAATTGGATTGAATGCATAATTTACTTTTTTTGTAGCATTACCAAATTTATTATCCGACCTTTCTGCCACCCCATTTAGTACAGAAACGTGTTTACGCCTCTGCTACTCAAATTAATATTTATTATGTATTGTCTCAGTATAAATCTTGGTTTTAAGTAAAAAAAGAAACAAATCGCTTAAACCTATACTTATTATAAAAATTATACCCTTATGTTATAAAATACTTAGATTTTATAAATATTCTTTATTTTATATTAAATATTCTTTATTTTACATTGAATATTCTTTATTTTATAAATTTCAAATATTCTAATCAATGTCCATCAACGTGCGTATTATCCAAGTTTATTATCCAAGTACTAGTTATAAAAAGTAGTTTTCAAATTTATAATACTAAGTTTTTTAAAATCTAAAACTGACCAGTGGTAGAAGTTGAGAATAAAAAAAGGGGGGGGGGCTAGGGCTACACATTGTTTATCTAAATTTTAAAAGTTTTTGAGTAGAAATAATTTTCTTAAATTTAATAATAAGTAGAAATAATTTTCTTAAATTTAATGTCCTAATTTGTTAAGTAAAAGATACGGACACTAAACTATCAAATAATATAAAAATATAAAAACGTTTAACAATTATTTTTTTCTTCAACAAATACAAACACAGAAAAGATTAAATCTAGGTTATGTTTATTTTTCAGTCTCAGCGTTTATCTTTTCAAAATTGGCGCCAAGCGCTCTCACTTTTATTCTATCTTGTAATCTTGCAATCGAACGCGGCAACCCTGGACGCGTAGTAAGCCAACCACAACTACTCCGCTCCGACGGCAAACTTTTTGTTGACAGTCCCAAAAATATTAGCGGATTCGATATTTCTAAACTTCATCACAATATTTGGATGTTTCAATTAAAAGTGTGTCATTGGTGAAAATCATTTGACAATTACTCTTGTGCATTTGATATTTCGACTGGTAAAGAAGTGTTTTGGAATTTTATGTGAAACTTTGTTTGGCGATTTTTGGTTATTTTTCTATCTCTCGGTTGCCAAGAGCAACAGCGTCAACAAAATGGTAAAAGCGGTCTGTGTAGGTGAGTTTTGTTTATTTTTTTTCCTCTATACAACATAATTTTTTTAAATGCTAGTATTAATTATTTTTTAATTAATCTCTATGTACGCATTTATTCGTGTTATTTTATAGATTTGTTCAGGAGGCATGATTAATATTAAAATCTTTTACTTATTTTTATTCAACTAAACTCCATGCCGGTAATAGATAGAATGTTGCTTTGCTAAGAGTCAATGGTGCTAATTTAAGGACTTATAAAGCACTATTTAAAGATAAAATTTAATATTTGGTTCATAATATTAGATTGAATTAACTCCTTTTATATATAAATGAATTGGGGTTTATATTTATGTAAATAAATAGCTCATGTTTGATAGTCCGAACATAGTCGAACTTTCTAATTCTCGAATTCTTTCAAGTTATATATTTTTAGAATTGTTATTATTCATAATAGATTGAAATTCTTTTAATACATACTACGAAATACTACGATACGAATATTTTTTTTCCAACTTATTAAAAAAAATATGATAATTTTGTTGTGCAAACATAAATTTAACGTTAACATTTCTAAAAATGTTTTTTCGCCAATCATTTTTTCACTAAAAAGATTGATTTTATAAATGGGGTATCCGTTCTCCAAACTGATTATCTTTTCAAATTCTTTTTAAATAAATATTAATTTCTTAAAAAACACCGTCGATTACACAATTTATCTCCTATACGTTAATTATTCTCCATAAGTTTAAAGATCCGTTTATTCATCTATCAGAACATAATTACAAATTATAAGTATTTATTAATTCAACGGAATTAAAATAGTCCAAAAGAAGGATTTTCTGGCTGCACAATTGTAAAGTGAATGCTATCCCCCCCCCCCCCCCCCCCTCCTGGTTTCACAAATATAAAGAACCTAATTAAAAAATGACTTATTAAATTTAATTTCAATCCCCGCTTCTATAAATAGAAAACTCAAGATGTTAATGAAAGTTATTTTCTTCTATCCAGACGTTCTACATGAATGAATTACGATTTTTACTTGCAGCTTCTACTTATTTTAAAAACGACGTCTGTTCGTGTGCACCTTTACGCAGTTTTCGTTAAAGACACCTGGCTATCAAAAATATACGATTACTGTGTTATTCGCTTACACTACAGGAAGCAGATTTTTTAATATTTAATCTCCTTTGGTACAAATACAGCTTTCTCTAGATTGTATTGGGTATTATTAAAGATTTTTTTTTTATGTGTATACAAATTTTCAGTAGTTTTAGGAAACTTGCTAATGTTTTTTGATGTAATTGACGCAAATGATCCGCTAAAAGTTGTACTTCATACACTTTTCTTAATCAATCCTGATAATTAACAATGCAATATTTAAAATAGCGACTTTGATGAAACCGGCGCAACTTCTTAAATTCATCATGTCTGGCAAATCCCCTTATGGGGATCATAAGAGATAAAGCTTAAACAGATTATCAAAAAGTAAAACTTTTCATGATCCTGGTAACAGGATTTTCGCAAAGTGCACCTGCTTGGTATTAAACAGTAAACAATACAACAAGCCCCTGGGAATTTCAGAAAGTTGTCTTGTCAGCCAAAGTATTGCACCAGCCTACTGGGGAAGAGACAGGTAGATAGGCAAAAAGATAGCCCACGGTCTATACCATTGTACTAAGCAACGAAATACCTGGACAGTTACAAATGGTAGTCAGTCCAATGTATTGTGTGGACAGGGGACATTTTCTCAGAATTCCAATTTCACGGTTCTTCAGGGGGTATACTTACCTGTCGTAAATTCCAGTACTTTCTCCGAAAAGATTATTCTTTTCTTACTAGTCTAAAGATTCAGGGAAAGATTCCAAAGGCAGTGGACACAAACAGATTTTTTAAAAAGAATCTGCTGCGAAACAATGAGGCTAGTGTATTTCAGGAACTGAATGTAAAAAATGTTAAATGCAGGAAAACGTATGTCACGAGGTGAGAATAGTTCTGTTGTTATAATTCATAAACTCTGTCTTCTTTTATAAATAATCAGGGAAATATTGTATAAAAAATACTACAATATTCAAGATTTTTTTTAAAAATTTGAAGCTATCTTAATATTCCTGACTCATGCTCTTTTTAATTATATTAATATGTGATTCATTCCTTTAGCAATCATACTACAATATACTCTCTCTTTTTTGATAAATACGTATAATCAGGAAAATACTGCAATATTCAAGATATAAAAAATACTACAATATTCAAGATTTTTAAAATAATTTTGAAGCGATCGTAATATTCCTAACTCATGTTCGTTTTAATTAATTTAACGTGTGATTAATTCATTTAGCAGTCATGAGTCCTATCAAGCAGAACTCTGGCTATGTTATTTGGAAATTGTACACGTATTAACGAATGACCTCTAAATGTAAAACCTCGAAAAATTACTCCATGTGGAATATGTCAGTTACGTGAATTATGGGATTAACGGTTTAGATATTGTTGACTGACTTCTTTTCGGATCACACATAAAGGTAACACTTTGAAATCATTGTGTTCATTGAAAGGTTTCTAATTACTAAATGCCTTAAGAATTATGCTATGCTTTTTTTTTCATGTAATACCTAAATAATGCTGTAATTTTGCGTTTGTAAACTTTTGTATAATTTTATGCGGATGAGTGAATAATAAGGAAATTATTTAATTGTAAAGATATTGTTATCAATTACTTTGATTTTAAATTTCCCCCTATTTTAAAAGGAAAAATTAGTTTAAAAAGTAAGCTTAATTTAAGCGATTTTCTTAAAAACTATTGCGAGATCTTTTAATGAGAAACAACAGCTATTATAAAAGCATGAACTTGCATTTCATTTATTTTAATAGTTTATTTTCATCATTTCAATTTGTTAATTATCTGCTTTTTTTCTTAAAATGGTAAAACACCAACATCCTATATTCTTCATTTTAAGCATAATTTGTTTTAATTACTAAAAACATACTTAATTTTCTATTCATGTTTTGATCTTCAATGTTTTCTCCTTCTCTGAATCGTGCGTTCCAATTTAAAAACCTTTCCATTTCCGATATCTCAATTTACACACATCGCATAAGAAATACCTAATTTTAAGGATGACCTCAATACAAAAAGATACCAGGCAACAAATGAAGAGCTAAATGTAAAAACGTCTAACTGCACAGAAAGATTTCCGTAGACTCTTCTTCTTTCACTAAAATGTTAAAAGAATAAGCGTAGAAAGAAATTCTCCAATGGACTTGTTCCTTTTATACATTCGCATTTTATTCACATTTGTCTATTCCAAGGACATTTTCGACACTTCGTTACAAACTTTATTACTTAAGAAATTCTAGAAGTGAATTATCTCTATGGTAACCTATTTTGTACGCCAAAGTTACCTACTTAACTACTGAATTCTTCAAATCAAAAAGAAACTTGGAAAGTTTATTATTCCATTAAAAAGAAAAGTGATTGAAACAGGGCTCTTTGCGTAATGAGTTTGTTTTTACTTGAAGAAGTCCAGATTTCATTAAAGCATTTCTTTCGATCGTTGCTCCGATTGGTGCTCTGTTCCCACGTGACATTGATTTACCTATCGAGGCTCGAGAAAGAACATATTTTCATTTTTGTTACCACTCAAGGCCTGAAACATGCCCTTTTTTCTTTACTCATCACATCTGCACTAATACTTGATAAAAAAAATGTTTGTCCAATTTTTTTGCAGTTCCTTCGTTTTTATAACATACAACAGGGTTGTTAAAAACCCGGGTTTTTTCAGGAAAAACCCAACCCACATGGTTTTTTTTCCAGTATTTTGGGTGTGTTTTTCAGGATTTTGTGATTTATTTAAGGAAGTTTTAATTATTTATCTATACATTACTTACAATTTTTAAAACTAACAGAACATCTTGAGAGAGATAATCAGAAATGATGTAATTTAAATTAGAACAATGAACAAATAATTGCATATGGTTGTTAGATAAATGTATATTTAAATTTAATAAATGTATTGTCTAGAACCAAGTTATGTTTGTTTGGTATATGTAAAATTATATAATCCGGAATATTGTAACGATAGAAATTTAAATTCGAATTTTAAAAAATGTATGTTATACTTAATTGTTAAATAATTAGTATAAATTTAAATTTGTAAATGCATTTTAAATATTGAAGGTACAAAAATGTAAAAATATATTACGAATAATACTAAAATATTAATTAAAAATGTCAAATGATATGAAATATATATTGTTTGGATGTATAAAAAGTTTTGCTTTTTTTAATTTTCAGTGAAGGCAATTTTAAGTTCAATTGCCCACTTGGGTTTTTTGATGGGTTTTTTCAAGTGGTTTTTTTTTTAAAAACCCACCCGGGTTTTTTCGGGTCGGGTAAAATCATAACAACCCTGACATACAATCAATCTTAAAACTGGATTCGTGTTTTTATAACATTTTCATTATACTTAAAATATTTTAATGGAAAAAGTCTTATTTTTCTCAAAATGTCCTAAAGGTAATATATTTGGTTATTATATAAGTAAGGTAATATATAGTTCAATATATTTTTTTTCAATGCAATTTCCTGAATTTTATCAAAATTAGAAAGCTTGTATGAGTAAAATAGGATCAATCAAAGAGGATCTGCTGCGAATATCCGCAATTCATTAATGGTGTGATTATTAGTTGACGTATTTCACACCGTTTCCTCTAAATAGAGAAATTTGTTAATCCTTTTATCTGTCATTTTAGAACATCCTGTAAATATTTACATTCTTTATCTAACACAATCGCAATTGCTTTGAATAGCGACAGTGATTGTCGATTAACTGTAACCTCTATTTGCAATACAAAACAATATTAAATATTAAATAGTATTTCTCTTGTTTTTGACCGACAACTTTTAGTCCTGTGTTAGATCAAATTTATTGGATGTACGACTCAGTCCGTGTTATTATTCCAAACAAGATGTTATAAGACAAAAGTAAGTCCATTTGTTATGGATTTTATTTGACATTTAATAATTACGTATTTATAAACATTTTGCACTTATTTATGTCTTGTATATATCTATTGTACTTATTATTGCAAAAGAAAAAAAGATGACGCGCTCGAAATTTAGTATAAGCCTATTTAGCATTTTAATTTTTGCAATTTTTATGATAGAATATAATAATTACTATTGTAATCAGATTTTTATTTCAGACATAATATTTAATTACTTAAGTTAGATTCCGATATCCGTATTAAAATTAATAATTACTAAATTCAAAGTTATTACGCAGTATTATCTATATATCATTTTGAAATAGCTAAGTCCTTTTTCAGGATAATTTAGTTATTATGTAAATGTGTCATATGTGTGTTTCATTTTCTAAGAAAGCTTATGAAAAATTGTTTTTATAAGGATATTATTTTCCTCAAAACGCGCATTATTTTTCTATTGCATTCTTTTAATTAGCATATTAAATATAATATTTATTCACCACCTGTATATATTTTTACTTAATACCACTTGATTCTAAACTATCGCTTTTATTTCCTTAAGCACAGACGCTTTTAGGATAAATTTTAATTATATATATGCTTTGCGATGCAGGGTGCTTCTTCCCCCATTATATGTGAGTACAAGATAATTATATTTTACGTATTAGTTTTAGTTTTCCTAATTCCTTCAAATAGTTTATAGCCCTTTCTTTTTGTAACTTTTTAAAATATGGTAAGCATTTTGTCAGCTTTAACTTGATTTTCCTCTATTTGCCTTTTTTAAAAGAGTTTTGGTGTAATTGATTTTTTAAAAAAAAACTATGCATGGACATCTTGTGGAAGACTTTTAAAGTATTGTGCAATGACGTTTTGTGTTATTACAGCGTCGCACCCGAGTGAAATCGTACAGAACACCCTCAATTACGACATTGGAACGCGAAGGTAATGGGTTGAAATTAGCGCAATAATAAACACGGCGTTGTATGCCCAATAACACCGTCCTTTGTGAGGTACAATATCCGGCTATTATGGCAATTGTAAATATTGCGGACATAAATGCCGCTCGATTATTTTATTCTGTATTATCTATATGCGTTTCAAAGAAAAACCTTGTGACTGAGATTAACCCTAGATTTCAACAAATGTACTGTGTTTGAAATTTTTTTTTGAAGGGTCTATTTTTAATAGTAAAGTGT
This sequence comes from Oedothorax gibbosus, assembly GCA_019343175.1. Taxonomy (NCBI): domain Eukaryota; kingdom Metazoa; phylum Arthropoda; class Arachnida; order Araneae; family Linyphiidae; genus Oedothorax; species Oedothorax gibbosus. The sequence continues at coordinate 523,241 of JAFNEN010000498.1, forward strand.
AGAGTTATGAATTTTAGAGAAATATAGTAATGGGTAATGGTATGTTTAATATAATGTAAAAAATATGTTTTTTTTGTGAAAAATCTCTTACTATCTAAAATAATTACCTTTAAAGCACATACTTTATTTTGTCATTTAAAAAATATTTAATGCTATTGCCTATTTATTGGTTTCTTTTTATTATTTAAATAGTATATTACAAAAAAATAAAATTGTATAAACGCATATTACAGAATACTGAATGAACTTTCTTATTTTAACTTTACCAAATATTCACTGATCTTTTAAGAGACCTCTTTAACGAATCGCCGAATTTGTTTGAAACAGTCGTAATTACAGCTGAAAAGATTTTAAGTAAATGAAGATTTTAAGTTTTCGAAATTAAGAAATAAAAAGCAGGACAATGAAGAAGAAGAAAAAAAACCAACTCTTTATAGCCCACATTTCTTCCTACATACAACTGTCAGAATCTGAATGAAGTAATTTTCAGTGTTGCCGATCCAATAATAGCATTTCCGACCCTTATATCACTTACATTTTTACCAAACCACCGCTCCCAAATCAATGATTATAAATGGAACACTTATGGTAGATGGGGGCGTCCCTTCTATTGACGTAGCTGAGGCCATTCGATCCTCACTCAAGGGCCCTTGTGAGTTTGACGCACGGGCACCCTCTCAGCCCCTATGCTGGGAACACCATTTCTTTTGAATTTCCATCCATTTGTAGGAGATTAGTCCTTTTTGGGTGTGCTGTCCTGGTCAGAAAGTGTCCTTATTGTAAAGGGTGTTGGTTATGAATGGATTAGGGTTCGATTGTAGGGATCTATTCTGTAATAAATGTTGCTGTGGAGTAGTTTTCTTGGAGTATTTTTGTGGAAAATACTCAAGCTCCAATGTAGGTGTATTTTTTGTTTCGTTTTTTCCAATTAAAGTATGCTTAGCTGTTATTCATTGATCCAACGTTAAATGGTTTTTAAAAGTATAGACTAATATATATTTTGTTCCAGTTTGGTACAAAAAGATTTGAGAAAGACTGTAACAGTTAATTATGTTTTTTTTAATAATATGTAACAAAATTCTCCTACCCCCCCAAATTAACCCTCAATCTCACTAAATACATTTTTCTCACAAATTGTTTTTATTTATAGGTGAGTCGCCAAGAATGCAGTGAGTAGATAGGATGATGAGTCCGGGTCCGAGCCCTGTCCTTCGGGGGCTTCAGCCAAAATGCCCCACCGTGGGAGGGCGGGCAGAGGCAGGTTTCCTGCACTTCAACCCCAGAAACAGCATATCTATCACCAACACCAAAGGCCTGCTCAATATGCCCGGGCAGAACAACTGTTTCCTCAACAGTGCAGTGCAAGTAAGTTTATCATTAGATATACTGTTGCAAGACCCAGAGTCTGATCTTCAATAAAGTCGGGATGTAGGACTTTCAAATTTCAGTAAATTTAATCCTTTTTGATTGAATGTGATAGATCTGACGATGTTATTAGGAATTTTATAGAATCGTGGAAAAGGGTATGATTATAACTGCCAATTGGCTCTATCACACGTCCAATCATACAGCAAAAGTTTCAGATAGGGAGCCCCTTTGTTGTCCATATAGTCCGTCTCATCCTAAATCAGACCATGGCCAAGATCTAGGTAGTCGACAGTAAAAAAAAAAAAGACGCAAATTTGATAACGCAAAAGAAACAAAAAGACGTTATTGCCCCTCAAAATATAACTAAGTCATTTAAAGTTTTTTTTTGCGTCATAATTTATTGTCGACTAGCCTAACGATGTCTACGTGTTTCTGTCTAAGAGTCGTCATTGTGACGTTTAAAGTCTTTATTAAATTTTTTTTTGGTTGCGAGTATTTTTTTTCTTCTATTTTTCAAACATTTCGCATACAAGTAAACATGAAACATAATATACGATTTTCTTATATTTTGAAATTCCCTAAAAAGGTTCTGAATTTATTTTCTAGTCGTCTGTGAAACCTTTTTTCTTTGCAAGCAACTAAGCTTGAATTTTCGGGGTCCTTGACTTTTCCATATGGTTTTGTGTCGTTCAACTACATTTTATGATTCTAAAAGTGTTCTCTTTGAAAAACCTAAGGGAAAAAACCTTTTTTATTTATTTAGCTTTCTGCTTTTAAAATAATATGCATGCGCGTAGTAGATTATTTTACTCTTATAACTGGTTTGTGTTTTCAAAAGGTCAGTTTCAGGGTTTGTTATCTATGCATTATTCAGAAACCTCACTGTGTGATGTTTGAGATTCTGGTGCGCTATGGCCTTTACTTTCTCTGAAAACATTTATCATAGGTTTGAAAAAGTATGTTTGTTAAACTTTCTTTGTTGGTATTGGTATCTATCATTTGTCAGGTTTTAATCTTTCAAAAATTTGTATTGGCGAAGAATTGGGTAAAGTAGTTCAGCATAAAGAGAATAGTTCTTTATTATAGAATAGTTTTATTATATATATATATATATATATATATATATATATATATATATATATATATAATATATATATATATATATATTATATATATATATATATATTATATATATATATATATATATATATATATATATATATATATTATAATTATATATATATATATATAATATATATATATATTATATATATATATATATATATATATATATATATATATATTATATGAATAGAATAACATCTACTTCACAGTAAACATGCTTATTATTTAGTTACTACAGAAATGAAGATAGTTTTGGACGTCCAAGATCTTTTATATAAAAGAATCATTAAATATTTAACACCAGTCCGGATTGCCATAGCTCACCAAAAAGTACACACAACTTCATCTTAAGTCTAATTAAAAAGTGCATTATTTTTTAATGGTTATAAGAAATGGATCAAAATCAAAAAATTATCTCCTGCAATTGCGATTCTCTCTGGGAAAGAATGTATTGACGCTTATTAAAACGTGGGAACTGTTCGATGGATCGGCAAGACATTAACTGAGAGTTATTAAGAAAGAACTGAATATTAGAATAGTATAGAGATTTGTGTGGTTAATATTATAACTTTATAGAGATTTATACGATATATCACATATCCCCCCTCACAAGCTGTTATCAACCGGTGGGAGAGGTAGAGTTAAAATTTCTAGCTATTAAATGTTGTGACTGTAAAATTTGTCCCGATGTGAACCTGACAGTTGATCAAGCTATCAAATCCACAAACAAGAAAACCTACAGAAATCAGTTCATTAAATTTGTTAATCCACTCTTCTCCGAATTGGTAATATTAAATATTACAATAATTTTTGTATACAATGTTAAATTGATATTCTGAAAAATTAAGCATGTTCAATTGTATCAATAGCAAATTAGTAAAAAAACTTAGTTAGTAAGCAAACGTAAAGCAAACATAAATAATAGCATTCAAAATTGAAATATAAGAAAATGAAATATTAATCATAATATGAATTGAAAAACTATCGCACTTGTAAAATTGAGATAAAATAAATTTAAACAATTAATCTGGTTGAAATGTTAAAACTTGAGATAAATCAAAGCATAAATATTCAAGAGCAGTTCCTGTGTGACGGTTTGCACTAAAATTAGTTCGCAATAAGAAATAACAATGCAGGTTAATGCAGAGTTACGAAAGGACAAATATAACATGCCTCACTTTTGCAGAATAAGGGAAAAAAATTGATTTGTCGATAAGTGTTTAATTGTTTGCTTGTTTATTTGTCCGCTACCGCTCCCGCCGCTTTAAGAGATAAGTACAACAAATGAAGCATGCTATAGTTTGTTTTAGACTCATAAAACGTCAGTGAAATTTTCGACACATTCCGTCGCATTGACAAAAGTATTCCTTTATAAGCAAACAGAAAAGCGTTGCTTTCTGTGGCTTGTCTGAATAACTTTCAATCAACAACAAACAAAAAAAAAGTCAAAACCACATTTGATAATTTAGAATATAACAATGAAAACTAAAAAACACGTCACACAAAAATTCAGTTTTAAAATATTAAATTAAATCAATAAAATTTTCCAAATTAAATGTAAAAAAAATCAACAATATAACAATTTAAAGTTTTAAAGTGTCAGTGTGACAAATAATTAATATCAAAGGTAAAATTTCAGATTATAAAATGCTTCACTTTGTTATGCGTATTAAGCATAAATTAATCGTAAGTATAACAAAATAGCATAGTAATATCAAAATTGTAGAGTAATATTAAAATTGTAGTAATAATAAAATCGTGAGCACTTTTAAAGAAATGAAGCATGTTTATAATATGTGAAAATTGAGAGTATCAAAATAAAATATAAATTTGTTCACACATTTTTATAAAGTACTGAAAAATATTTCACTTTAAAATGCAAAAGTTGGAATAATCAATTTATATAAAATCATAATTATATTTTCAGGAATGCTAAATGTAAAAATAATTTTAATAAAAGTTCAAAGGATACTTGTTCATCTTGTTTGTTTTGGGATTTTAAAAACAGTAACTTAGCACTTCGAATAGCATCTTCGAACTAGACATCCTTGAGTACAAATTGGCGAATACACACAATTGAAGAACTCCAACGGCGATTAATTTCTCGAAAAGAGTTTAAAGCATTTATGTTCAGCAGAGAGTTGTGTAAGCAGATAGAAAGAGGTATCCAATATTGCAATCCATGGCAGCAAACGACAGGCAGAGGCGAGAGTCCACACCAGCAGCCATCGAAGAGTCAACCAGGAACTTATGATATTGCGATGAAAGAAGACAAGGTCAAATTCAAGTTACAGCCAACGACGAAAAGTTTATAGTTTGTAATTAGTAAATACAGCAGCCGAGAAGTAATGAAAAAAATTGCTTGTTTGCCTTGGCCATTTCGAAATTTTTAATTTTGATGGAGATAATCCGCGCATGCAGGTGAAATATCCTGCCGACTAATGAAGTAGAATAACATCTACTTCACAGAGAGAGCATAATTATTATTTAGTTAACTACAGAAATGAAGATAGTTTGGACGTCCAATATCTTTTATTATAAAGGAATCATTTAAAGTATTTAACACGGCATATATATATATATATATATATATATATATATATATATATATATATATATATATATTATATATATATATATATATATATATATATATATATATATATATATATATATGTATGTATGTATGTATGTATGTATGTATGTATGTATGTATGTATGTATGTATGTATGTATATATGTATATATATATATATATATATATATATATATATATTATATATATATATATATATATATATATATATATATAATATATATATATATATATATATATATATATATATATATATATATATATATATATATATATATATATATATATAATGTATATATGTATATATGTATATATGTATATATGTATATATGTATATATGTATATATGTATATATATATATATATATATATATATATATATATATATATATATATATATATATATATATATATATATATATATATATATATATATATATATATATATATTATGTATATGTATGTATGTATGTATGTATGTATGTATGTATGTATGTATGTATATTATATATATATGTATATATGTATATATGTATATATGTATATATATATAATATATATATATATATATATAATATTATATATATATATATATAATATATATATATATAGTATATATGTATATATGTATATATGTATATATGTATATATTATATATATATATATATATATATATATATATATATATATATATATATATATATATATATATATATATATATATATATATATATATGAAATGTATGTATGTATGTAGGGTATGTATGTATGTATGTATGTATGTATGTATATATGTATATATGTATATATGTATATATATATATATATATATATATATATATATATATATATATATATATATATATATATATATATATATATAATATATATATATATATATATATATATATATATATATATATATATATATACACGTGTAGCTCTAGTGCGATATTAATCCAATTAAACCAAGCCTAGCGAAATCTTCGAAATCAGCAAACTAAAAACACATAAATCAACAACACTTATCTTGAATTATTCAAAAAGTTTGATTTCGCAGGCCTAAGTTATTCGTCATATTTTTACAAGTCACAGAGAAATTGAAATTGATAAATGAGTAAAAAAAAAAATTGCAGAATATTTTATACACATTGTACCCGATTGCCCATGCATATCCATATTTTACAAGTATAGAAATTCAATTTATAATAAGTTCCCTTTAGGCTGGCTAATTTATTTTTTCTGTGTTACATTACTTTCAATGAAAGAAATAAAACATATAAATGAAATAAACCTGCCGCTGAATTAATCCATCAATAAATTATCTTTCAAAACTCCAATTAATTCCCATGTCAGCAAATCCATCATTTTCATTTAAATTCGTCAGATCCGTGACGTCAACATGTTACGTTGCTTTGCTAGTGCGTCACTTTTTCTTTATCTCGTTCTTCCAGAGCGTCACTGCGTCATGCTACTCACCTAGAACAGGTGTATCATACTTTGATGCGCTTGGTTGAAGAATAATTATGATTCTTCTCCGAAATGGGCAGAAAAGATTGTAAGAAAACATAACTTGTTTCGTTTAACCTTTGACAGAAGTGCTGTTTAAAATGAGTATTTACATTATGTTAACCTCATTTGAGAAAAAGAGGTTTTTGCCTAATATCTAGAAAAAAAAAAATTTATTGGTATTCTTATGTTTCTCATAAAAAGTTTTATTCCTTGTTTATTATTTTATTCATATACCTTGGAAGTTCCCTGATTTATTGATTAGCTATTGAGGGGAGGAAAACATTATAACTTTAGGCTGTAATATGATATAGCAGCATAATTTTGACGAACATTTTTATATAAATTAATTGGAATTTCCATATATCCATACATTTGTTGTCCAAAAACGAATGATATCTCTTCAGATTTTTTTAGAAAGGAAATATTTGCAATTCCTTCTATTCTACTCCCCTATTTTTTATTACTCTGCTTTCGTTCGCCCTTGGAATTTCGTACCATTAACCTTCCACTTATCGAAAATTACCTGTCGATTTGAAAGAAGAAATAACACGTGAGCAAGCATTAAGTATCTAAAGCTGGATCATCGGCCTAGGAATTCTATGTAATAAAAATTATTGTAGTTCTATTTCTAAAGGCATGCGACTGTCTGTGGTGATAAGTTATAACCTTTTATCACATCATTTCAAGGTTTTAAAAGTAACCTTAAAAATTATAATTTTTCCAAGGTTTAATTTTAAATTTAATGCAAATGAAGCAAGGTATCGAAATGTAATAAGTCAGTTAAATTACTATTGCATAAAAATTTCGTTAACTAGGTTTAAATAATAGCAATTGAAAATATAATTAGCGAACTCTAGGCCGCTCCTTTCGAAGTTTTTTTCTTTCTTTACAGACTGCTACTTTTTAAACTTTTCCTCTTCTTACCTCCTTTTAAAATTTTGTTAGTTTTGCCCTATCATGGTTTTCTTTTAGGGTCCATGAAATTCAACAAACTAAAAAACTATATTCCTATATAGCTATTTGGAGCGTTGATTCGCCACTTTTGCGGTGTTTCGTCATGCTTTTTAAAGGACTTTTCAGTAAAAGTATAATTTTTAAAATCATGCAACTCCCCCATTGCTGAATACACTCTCCAAATAGTGGTGGCAGCTGGGCAGTTCCAGGATTCCGGTGCAATTATGTGCAAACATTTTCAACAGTGTTAATTGAGAAAATAAGTTAAGCTGATAAGGGATATTTATTTGTTTTACAAAAACACAAAGATTTTCTGTTTAAAAAAAACTTGTAGTAACCCTATTCATAGGTACTCAAACAAAATTCCCGCTCATATTTAATTCCTCAAGGGACATTAATTTAATTGCTCAGATGGAAGACTTCGTTAGCAATGCGACCGATGATGCCGACGGTCACACTTTATGTTTGAACGACCGGTTTTTAATTGATGAATGGCCGCAGTCTTTTTCTGGTCGCTGGCTGCTGCCTTATCAAGCAAGGGTCAGCGACACGTACCCACCTTTGATGGCATCATTATATATGCTGAAGGCGATTTGTCCATACGTTATAGACACATGGTTCAATATATATTTAATAATGTTAGATTTATAAGGATGGTTTTTTAACAGTATGGGCTTCAAGCTCATGTTTTCAAGCCCATAATTTTGTTTGAAGTCTTACTTTAAATTTTCCGAAGCTGCTGTATTAAGATCCTGGTATTCTTTCTGAAAAATTTAATACATTGGATACCATACCATTTCCTTCATGGTGATTTCCAGATTGCTGATTTAATATTTTATCACAGATTCCAATTTATTTAATTTTGTAACAGATTCCAATACTAAAACACGGATTCTACACTTTATTAAAAATACAAAAAGCTTTATTTTCTAAACTGTCTTTTACTCTCTTTATTAAGATAGGTTTTCTGCACTTCTGCATTTTATTTTGAAATGACAATATTTTTTTGCTATGAAACCTGACAACCCGGATCAATTAAACGTGTGTTAATTTCTTTATTATTAAAATTTCTAGCGAAACTATTCTTTTTACACGATTTTATTCCATTCTTTTTCACCCAAAATGTCTGGAAATTGTCAGTGAAGCAGTAAAAGGGGGGGGGGGGGAGGTAAAAAGGGAGAAGTATATATTTTAAAATAAAAAGTACAACAAAAAAATCTTTAATTATCCCGCGGCGATGTCACTACAAAACGTTCCCAGTGCTTTGTCTTCGTTTTCTTGTCCACGCCGGAAACGGGCCTCATTATACAAGTGGACACGGTCGGATGGCCCGACTCCCCGCCGTCCCTTATATTTTTCAATGGGTTTTTATTATCTCACGCTATCTTATCACTGTGCTCGAGGCGATAATCACAGTCTGGGGTTTAATTGTTGCAATTCATGAGTTACTTACCCCCACCCCCTATCTTGCGTGAGAAGGGTTTCGAACAGTCCTGTTGTTATCTTTATTTTGTCTTTTGGTAAAAGAAACGCTGTTATGCAACTTTTACTTTAAAAAATATAGGATATCCTGCGATAGGTTTTGTGTAAATTTTTTCGAAGAAAATTTGCTGTTATTGATCAATTAGTTCTTTTAAAAATGCATGGCCGAAGAGAGTAGTTTATGATGATTGTTTTCGAGAAATTTGCTTATTAATGTTATTAAAAATCATAACAAATAAATTCTTAGTCGTCGTAATGGTTGTGCGAATTTTTCTAATTAACTTTTACTTGGCTAGCGCGGATTATTCATATCTATATCTTGTTTTTTAGTTTTGAGCTTTTCCCATACTTATTAAGCTTCCAACTATATGGAAACCACATCTGCTCGGTTCCAGTAACATTTCCGCTGTCACTGGAAAAAACGGCAACTTTCATCCACTCACGTTCCTCCAACTGCACTTTGCTTGTCAACACTCCTCATGAACCCCAATCCCAACTCCCAACACATTCCACCATCCTCCCGTCTGCGACCTACGACCCCTGGAAAGGGGGAGGATGGAACGAAAAATTCTTGGAAATCTCCCCTCACCCACAATTTTGGAGGGGAGTTTTTCTGTGGGGGGCCATCTGTTCTTCTTCATTTGCTCAACCCCCTGAACGTCCCTCCCCCATGGTTGGGGCTAAAAGTGTTCTGTATCAACCGTTCAAGGAACTGTAAATGGACCTTGCAGAGTGATACGCTTATCCCACTTGTTGAATAAATAAAGTCTCCCTCTCCAAAAACTTGACTTCACTTACCACGGGGTGGTTTTCCTTTTTTGTGTGTATATTTTGTCTGGAATATTTCCTCCTTGTGAGGTGAGGGGAATGTCTAGAGCATTTTTTTGAAGATTGTGACTGCGCATATATTTCGGTCTTCGTTTTTCCTGAGTTGCTGCTACGGCATACTGTTATGCCACGCTTGTTATGCCATAACATTGCGTTGCAATTTATGGAAATCCACTTTCAAACCACTGTGACAACTCGTTAGTGCGAAATAAATATATTCTGTTTGTCAAACTTAGTTTCTGAGAAGGTTGGGAAAGAATTTCTTATTGCTTTTTCAGGGAAAATGTTTTTAAAAAAAAGATACTTTTGATTAGAACTCTTTGTTAGAAATTCAATACATGTTCCAAATTAATGGAGTATAAGTATAACATAAGTATTTTCTCAGTAGAATTTGCGTTTCTTCACTTGTTTAAGTTTTCAGACGTTGTTTTTCAGATACTATGCCAAAACTTTATCCATGTCAGCTTTTTTTTGTTGAAAAAAGTAATATAAACATGGGCGTGACACACGTGGCTGACACACTGTCCATTGTTTCGGTGGGAGCAGGGCCGTCGCGAGCGGGGGGCGAAGGGGGCGTCTCGCCCCCCCAAGTTTTTTTTAAAATGTCCATTCGTCAAATTTTAGAATTTTTTTTTCTTTTTTATTTTGATACCGAATAGTAAAATTATTAGTGAAATGTGTACACAGATCAAAATCCGGGCACAACGCAAATGCCGACTCACAAAACTCCTGGCAAACCATAAAGTCATTCGGCAAATTTTAGAAATTTTTGTCATTTTTAATTTAATACCATGGACTGTGAAATATTTTAGCGAAATGTGTACACAGATCAAAATCCGGACGCAACGTAAATGCCGACTCACAAAACTTCTGACAAACCATAAAGTCATTCGGCAAATTTTAGAAATGTTTGTAATTTATATTTTAATGCCGAACTGTGAAATTTTTTTAGTGAAATGTGTACACAGATAAAAATCCGGACACAATGCGAATGCCGACTCACAAAACTCCTGACAAACCATAAAGTCATTCGGCAAATTTTAGAAATGTTTGTCAATTATATTTTAATACCAAACATGTGAAATTTTTTTGGTGAAATGTGTACGCAGATCAATATCCAGACACAACGCAATCGCGGAGGGGGTTAACCAAGCCGAACACGTGGGTTTAATCAAGAATTTGTTCATTAAATAGTTGATTTTTTTCAATTACCGTAATAATTTTTTCATGTAACTTCCACTCTCCTACAATCTCGATTATCGTACCTCTTGTCTTTTTAATTACATTTAATTTTATAATTAACAAATTTTTCAATTTCCACTATTTACTCTGAGAAAAATGCCATTAGGTATGTAATTATGTGTATTAATTATAATTTAAGATCTTTATATAAAGCGGCCAGTTGTGCGAATAATAAAATTGTGGTGAAGGCGCAGCATGCATGGTCGTATGTATTCTACTGAAATAATGTTCATAATCTGCATTTTAATATGTTCCGGCTAAATAACTATACTAAAACTTAAAATATATATTAATATACTTAAGAAATGTTATAATTTTGTTATACATATTTTAGAAAACAATATAGTTTACGGTTTTTCGTCAATCGCGCGCGAATATAATAATCGTCTCCTCTCGAGATCTACAGTTGTAATGAAACAACACAATATTGTGTATTGTGGCCCTCTTTTACACAATAATTGTTTTCCATTTGTGCTGTTTGAATGCAATTTTTTTTCTGAATGTGCTTCTGTGTAAGGTTATCTCATGATAAAATTTTCATGCGAAATTTACCTCATCTAAAATTTAAAAAAATAATAAGATTTTTTAAAGATTTTTTCTTTTATTTTTAAAGATGTGTATTCTATTCTTTCTATTCGTGAAAAAAGGACAGTTTACATTGTATGTTTTAATAATTAATTGAGCTCGTATAATTTAATGCAAAATAGCAAAATTTTAGCTCTTGGTGTTTTTTTAAAATTCGTTTGAAATAAGAGAAAAACTGAAATATAATAAACTGTTTTTATGACCTATTCAATTTGTAACAAATAGGGTATATAACAACATTAATGCATCAATAATATTAACATAATACATTAATTTTTAATGCAATATGTTTCATTAAAAAGGTCCGGTTTGCCGCATTTTAGTTGACTCTGTAAAACTAAAAGAAAACGCTGGTGTCTTCTGGGGAGGATAAAAAGTTTATTTTTTGAAAGCTAGAAGGACTGAGTAAGGAGATTTGGTTTCCTTCAGCATGGATTCACCCCGAGGCCTTGCGTTCACTCACTCTTTTTCTCGGAACGTAGAAGGGGGCAAAAGTGCTGGGGGTCTTCGGTTTTATGGGCTGCACCATCTCATTCGGCACAAAACTAAGGTCCGAGCTTCAAGTTCCCGTCTTGTTTTACGTGGAATCTCTTTGTTGGGGGTGCAGCCCCCCCCCCCCTTCTTTTTCTCCTTACTTTTAGCCAGTAGACCAGCAGTCTCCCTTTGACTAACTAGAAAGCGCATGGGGTTTTTTGGAAGCTAAACACATACACATTACACAAGGCAGCTCGTTCTGTAGAGACAGTTATTCTCGCACTTAAAGCCCTAGAAAACTACAGTAGTTTAAAGTTCATTTCACCTCTATATATTTTTTAATAAATGATAATTTGATTTAAAAATAAATTAAAGTAACCAAAAATTACTCAATTCTTTCAAAATAAATCGCGGACCTCGATTGGGAAAGTCTTCACGAATCATGATGTAAGATGTAAGTGACGATTTGTTACATTTTATGTAATTTATATTTATTATTTGTATTTGTTTATTATTACCATTTATGCATGTCATTTGTAGTAGCTATATGATGCGAAGCTTGTTTGTTAATTATCATCTTTTTGAAAAGGCAGCCTTAGATTTTCCCAAAACGTGACATTTTTGTTAACTTATAATAAATCACTGACCCTGTAATAAGGGTTTAAAAGTATTTATTAATAGTTACTATAAGGTTTAAGTTCATCGTTAAGGAAGAAATTTTGTCTTCCTATGATAACATTCATTTTCTTTGTAATAATTTATTTAATTGTTAATTAATTTAATTAATAATATTCATTAATTACCATTTTCAGTAACAAACTAATTTAATAATTAATTATAATTAAGTTTCCTTTAAACCGAGTAGGCGACTTCGAGCTTTCGACTTTTTTTATTAGCAGCGAAAGTCGTATTTTTTGTAAAATTTACGTGCTTTTATCTTGCATTTCAGCATTTTTTTATGTTAATTAATTTTTGACCGTTTTTAAAAAAATTGTCAAAACCTACAGGAAGTGTATATGATAGAGGAACATTTGAGTTTTATGAAAACATAGAAAAATGCTTTATAAAAAATAGTTTGTGTCATTTTTATTCATTCATAACGAATTTTTTTTATTCACACACATTAATTTTTTAATTCACACTTCAGTCTAAGGGGCGCTTTTCTGTTCTCCCGAATTATATCGAAACGATATGATATATAAATTGCAGGCAATAAAACTAAGTATATAAAAGCTAATAATTAAATTAATTAAAAATATTAATTAACCAATTATTAATAATCAAATAATTATATAAAGCAACTAAATTTTTAACTACTTTAAGTAAATTAAAAGTAATTAAATGTAAAATCTATGAATTTATAATAATAAAAAAATTAATATTTTATTCGGCAAAAGTGGCATACGCCCCCCTAGTCGATCTTAGTTAGCGACGGCCCTGCAAGTCTTTAATTCGGCACGCTCCACAGAAGTCGGCATCCGGTGTCTTTGCTAGAACTTTTTGATTTGTACGATAACCCGCCTTATTATACTTTTTTTATTAACTCTTCTTTGTGTCATTGATTTTAGTATATGTTATATTTCCTTTTTTATAATCAGATGTAAAGATCACACCGCTTGTTCTTATTTTGACTTTTGCAAAGATCGTTGTCACGCAAGCGCGGCGTAAGTGGATCGTTTTGAAGAACTTTTTTGATACCTGATTTGCAGACTGGCACGCGACTAAACTGAGGCCATTGTCTTGTTTTAAGTTTTGCAAGATGTCGATTGCTTTTAGGCTTAACGGTTGTAGAGATTGGGCAATTCGTTAAGAACAGTTGATTTAAAAACAAGATTAGAGGTTTTCGGTTCGGCTAAGAAATTGGGAGTGAGATAACGAGAGATAAAAACCTAAGAAAGTTTATTAAGATGTTTGGTTCCTATAAATAAATATGCAGTCTATCAGTATATAAAAGTCTATCAGTATAATAAATAAACTTCTATCAGTATATTTTGAAAAATATATACAAAAGTAATATCTTGTTTATTCTGTATATTAATTTACAATTTTTTTATTTTAATTACATTAACTTATCTTATATTATAGAAAGTAAGTTTTATTACAAACTTTAAAACTGCATGAATTTTTTTTTTTTAAATCATATTCAGCATATAATAATTCTATGTGTACTAAATTTTTTATAGTTATATTTTTATAAGAAAACTTCAATACAAAAAAAATAATATTTTTAAAATTAAAATAATGAACATAGAGTCAATGACTATAATGAAATTATTTGAATACTAAATGTTTTTACTTTATTTTTAGGTTCTTTGGCATTTGGACATTTTTAGGAGAAGCTTTAGAGAATTGTGTGGTCATGCATGCATGGAAGATTCTTGTATATTTTGTGCTTTAAAAGTAAGTATAAGTTATGGGCTATAAAGTCTAATTTAATTTGTCTATATATAAATAAGGTAATAAATAAACGCTTGATTATATGTTATGTAATATTTGTTCTTCAAGCTACTTTTTTTTTAAAGTTTCAAAGCAAATATCACACGATTTTTCTCTTAATAAACTGAATTAGAACTTAAAATGTCTTCTACTTAAAAATTCTAGTACTAAACCCTTAATTTCAAACTAATATAACACATTTTATTAATAATTTATTTATAGTACTTGTGTGTTTAAATTTCATTTAATTACATACAAATAAAATGGGTTTAAAATTAACTGATTTAAAACTCTGTTTCAGGAATTATTTGCCCAGTTCCAGTACAGTCAGGAGTCGGCCCTTCCACCTGATGCATTACGACGGGCTTTGGCCGAAACTTTCTGTGATCAAAGAAGATTTCAACTGGGATTTATGGACGATGCAGCTGAATGCTTTGTAAGAATACTAACGTATATTTTAACCAATATTTATTTCCGGAAAACATTCTAGTTACTATTTGTGAAAGCTTTTTTCTTGTTGTTGAATCCATTTATTGAATTTCAGGAAAATATTCTAATGCGAATACATTTTCATATTGCGAATAATGAATCGGAGGATATGTGCAGTGCTGTTCATTGTATACCTCATCAAAAGTTTGCCATGACATTAGTAGAACAAGTATGTACAACACAACTTATAATTCCACTTTAATGCTGTATATTTAATGGATTAATTATTCATTATTTTTATTCCCAGTATGTCTTTAACAATAAACTATTTTTCTGTTTTTTTTAATTATCAGAAACTGTATATTCAATGGATGCATATTGGTTTTCCCCATTTCCTTTTCTTTTTTTCCATTTTCCCCAGTTTAATCCCAAGCAATACAAAGTTAAACTATTCAACTGATTTTACTGCTCATAAATTATCAGATATTACAGCAATATTCTTTTGCAGACGGTGTGCCATGCCTGTGGAGCTACATCTGAGCCTTTGCCTTTTACCCAGATGGTTCACTATGTGCCTTCTTCTACACTTTGGTGAATTTTTAATTATATTTCCATGCATTTTAAAAAGGCGCATTGTAATAAATGTATTTAAAGTGTGATTTACTTTATTTTAAAATTTTATGCATTATAAAATTCAAGAGTAATGTTTAAATTATTAAAGTGTTTTTTGTATTATTCATTTAAAGTCAGTAAAACTGTTTTGAAAACTAGTTTTCATGATTTCTTCAGTCATTTATAGTTCACAAAATGCAACAAAAATTTATTCAAATATCTGCAACATTCTAGATCGCAATCTAAATGTACTCAAATTTTATTCCTCCCTAAATAATTATATTGGATTACTTTATATCCTAGATCAATTAATGCTCAATGTTTCCTTAGAAACGATTGCACAGCTCTAATACAACACGACTTCAATCTAATCCACAAAAATTCTAAATATATTTTCTATTTTTCAGCTCTCAAGCAAAGTTAATGAAGGAAAAGAATGAACCAATGCCAAATTTCAGTGAACTGCTTAAAAGGGCAGGAGGGCTTGGAGATTTAAGAGACTGTCCGGTATATAAATCATACTTTTATATACATTTTGAAGAATACAAAAACTAAAATTTTCTTAGAACTTTGTATAGAATTCTATACTTTTAGTCATGGATTGGAGCAAGGCATTACTTGGTAACGCTGTTACTTATAACAGTTACTCTTTTCAGATAACGATGAGTAACACCGTTAGATTTTTCAGAAAGTAATTGTAACTTGGTTACTTTTAGCGGTAACGAAATATTTCGTTACTTATCATGCCGCTTTTCACAGATATTTCCTGCACAGTTCGGAGTTCAGCTTAAATGTATTTACTTAAAATTTAATTTTTAACAACGCTGAATTTTCGTTGTTAACTTTTTTCCGGTTGTCCCTCCTTCTTTAGTCTTGGTTCTCTTTGAAAAACGGTAAGATGGCTAAATTTAAATATTTCTTATAACTTGAAATTTCTAAAAGTTACTGTGATTAGTTACTTTTTGTATTTAGTAACTGTAACTAGTTACTTTTTGCATTAAGTAACCGTAACTGAGTTACTTTTTAAAAGTAACTTTCCAATCCCTGCTTTTAGTGCTATAATAGTTTAGTGCTAATACTTTATTTTTTTTATAGAGTGCATGTGGAGCTGTAATTCAAATAAGAAAAACATTAATGAATCGTCCAGAAATAGGTAAGTGTATCTTTTTTTCCCTATTGTTTGTATGAAAAAAATTATTTCTGTGTAAATAGACGAAATTCATATTTTTGTTTAATATATTAATATTATAATAATTTTAGTTATAATAATATTAGTTATAATAACATTAATTATAATAATATTAATTAATATTAATATATTTTTGTTAAATATTATAGTGAGTGTTGGATTAGTCTGGGATTCAGAGCGTCCTACAATTGACCATATTATGGATGTTTTTAAAACAATTGGGATGTCTTTAAAACTTCAAGATGTAAGTAGCTTTTATAACTTGTATTTAGTTGTTATTTCTTGCCAAATTTACAATTTTTTAAAGCATGCTTTATACAATTTCAACTTGCTTGATTGCAAACTTTTATAACTTTGTGTTTTAAGTGAAATCGTAATTTTTATTATTTGCAATAACTTCAAGCACTTTAACAGTAACAGAATTTTTTTTTTAAATCAATGATTTTTATAAACTTAAGATTTCAAATAATACATCACTATCTGTATCACTCAGAAAAATACTTAGCCTGACCAGATTCGTTTTAGGGATTAACTTTCAACTATGAAATCATCAGAAAAATTTTCATAATTCATATTTTATTTATGATTTATTGTTTGAATAAATACTATAAGAAAAATTATACAGACTAATTGTACATATTTTATAGCTAGATAGTTGAATAACAAACTAAACTGTGTTGTGAAATGCAATATGTCTGGTCTCCCTAAAAAATCCTAAACCATACTTGAATTTTTTTTGAATAACTTTAATTAGAAAATGTGCTTTGAACCAAGACTTGTGTTTTAGAGTTTAATAATTAATTACATTTTAAATTTTCAGGTATTTCATTCAGTTGTGGACAGTAGATGGGCCTCCACTGCCACTCATCAGCTTGTTGGAATTGTCACTTATTATGGAAAACACTACTCAACTTTCTTCTTTCACACAAAACTAAGAGTTTGGATATATTTTGATGATGCTGCAGTTCGGGAGGTAATGCCCATATCTGAATATCAATATATTAATTAAGTTTTAGCAATAAATAACAATATTTTCATACAATAAGAAATTGTTGGAATATACATTTTAGATATTTTGATATTTGTTGTTTTTCATTTATGGAAAACCATAAAATAGCAGTTTTAAGAACTAAGTTGCGATTGTTCAGCCCTACTAGTAAAATTTTTATTTATTTTTCGTTATAATCTTTTTAGATAAATTGTGGCTTTAAAGAATTTGCCGATTTAGTAACAATTTTAAAATATAAAAAATATTTAAAATTTACTAGTAAAAATAACCCTCTGAGGGATAAAGACGTATAAACCTGCCGCTTGACTGTCAACTTTTCCAGCAACACACATAATTTTCAACTATGTATAATTCAACCAAATTTAAAGCATGGATCTTTCATTTATAATCATTTGCAACAGAAATAATATTTAACACAATTTAAAGAAATTAAGTTTTCAGTAATGATTTTAAATTTGAATCTTATACAGTGAAAACAAAATTACACTTCAACCAAATTATGTATCTCTCAGAAGATTAAATTAAAAATCAAAACGCAGAATAATTGTTTTGTGAAATCTCTGACTAAAATGTATTTTTGAAACATTTGTTTTTTCTTTTATTTCAGATTGGCCCCAAGTGGGAACAAGTGGTTGAGAAATGCTGCAAGGGCCATTTCCAGCCTCTACTTCTTTTATATGCCAATCCCCATGGGTCACCAGTCAATACTTCCACTGCTCCTAGAACCGTAAACGTTGTTCCTGGGCATAAGAAAAATATCAATGGTATGAATTAACTTAGTTTAATATCTTCAAAGTTATCTAGTTTAGAGGCAACCATGTTGCACTATAGTTTTGCTAAACTAATAACTGTTGCCCCCAGATCATCGATGTTACTTTTGTATATAGTGCACTAAAAGTTACATCTTAATTTTAGCTAATATAATAAACAAAACATTGAGATTTTCCTATTCTCTAAAAATATGTAGTTAAGGGAAGTTTAAAATGTAATTCTTGTGATATTTGTGGAATTGTAAATCAACTTCACTTTAGTGTCCTCTTCCATGAACCAAACTGGGAGGTTAACTTACTGCTCGACATTTATTATTGTGAAAAGTATCTACTGTGAAACTTCTTAAAAGCTTTTGCTAGTTTTTAATATTAGCTTTTTTTCATTTAACCTTTTTAAACAAACATAACACACTCCTATTAATTGGCAAAATGTAGGATATTGAATAGTGTTTATTTATGTTCGAATAAACCTTGTTATTTAAAATTAAAAACTAATTAAATATTTCTTTGCAGCGAAAGATCCTTCCACTTTGCACATGAAACATGAAAACCACTCTCGAGTACCTCTTCACCATATGGGAGCAAATCAGAGGCGAGCCCTAACTCCAAATCCTGAAATCTCCAGTGATATAAACACTACCATCCAACCCAGGAGAGCTGTCACACCAAGCGGCGAATTGGTATGGTGGGAAGAAGACTCAAAAGACCCAGAAAGAAGGGAGGCAACCATATCTCAGAACATTTCAACTAAAGACCATTCTGTGCCTAACAACACAGGGACATTGCACGAGGCATACCAGAAACTCCACCACATCGTTCGAAACCCAGAACAGAGCTACGTCCTAAACACCAATGTATCAGACTGTACAACATCCCTCAAAAACAGACTCATGGCTAGGCTATCTGTGCCCAACTGTACATCATATCCATCCAAACCACATCAGGACAGTAGTACAAACCAGACAGAAAGCAAGGCAAGTGAGAATGGGTATAACACCAACCATCCTCGGGAAAACTCACTGGACACAACATACATCAGCCGGCAAGCTGTTGAAAATGTCCTCAAATTGCAGAGACAGAGGTCCATCAACACAAAGGCTGGACATCCCTGTGTTGGCCAGAGGAACAGTAGCAGCAGTTTGGAGTCCTTAGACAATGTGTTTTCTCTTAGAGATAAGGGACTTCCAAGCCATTTGAGGTTTGATATGCCTGATGCGGCTAATGTTGCAAGGCGAAGGGACTCTGGCAATTGGAGTGGTGATAGAAACAGTGCCAGTTCTTCAAGTACAACTTCCCTGGACAATCCATACTTCTACGTTGTGGGAAATAAAAGGTATGTATCAAATAACAAAAAAATTTACACATTTTGGTATAATTTAAATATATTTATTTTTTTTCTTATTAAAAACTTGAATTTGTCAAATCATTATTGATACATTATTGTCACAAATAATGCCATTAATCCAATATCAATATATGCTTTAAATAAAATACTAGGGGTCTTGTAATTTTTGCCCTTCCCTTAAGGTTGAACTTAATCGTTTTAAATAAGTCATTTTGAATTGCTGATGTCTTTGTACATTAGTATATAAAATGTAGTAATTTTTTCGTTGCATGTATTTTAATTTTGTTACATCATAATTTAAGGCTCCAAAATGAATGTGCCACTCTTGCAAAATTCTAAAACAAAGTGGACTTTCTATACTTTATTAAAACTTTTTACATTTACAACACACAAAGAAATTTAAGTATGTAAATTTCTATATTTACTTTTCAGATATCCTACTGGACCAAGAAATATGGGAAGACCAGGAGAAACACCATCTTTAACAGATGCTGGTTATGATTCATTCTCTCTATCAAGTTCTGATAGTTATCCATCTGCCATTAATAACTCACCAGGGAAACTAGACTCCAGGCTTGGTCAGATACCTGAAAACACGCAAACAGCTTTTGTGCCTTATGACATTTCACAGTTGCAATATTGTTTAAAAGATATCAAGAATAATGAAAATTTCCCATTTGGTAAGTGTAAGGCATTAAATGTTTTCCATGGCTTTTTTATCTATAAGTAATGTAATTTTACATACTGCGTATGAATACTAAATATGATTTTATATTTAATACATTTGTTGTTGTTTTTAGATTGAATGCAGTAATATTTTTTTTATATATAAATTGTCCTTTTAATAAAACACTACTAGTATAGGATTAAAATGTGATAAATAGTATTAAGATCTTCCTTGTGAAGGCATTTGAAATTCTAAAAAGACATTTAAAAAAAAAAATTAACTAATAGTTGACGTTGTTTTACCTTCAATTTGAATCTGAAATCTATAGTGTTTTTTAATTAATTTATTTCTTTTGCACAGGTTTTAAAGATGAATGTGATAAACTTTGTGCTGAAGCAGATATATTTGTTGCCAAATCAATTGAAAGAGAAAACGTTGGAGACATTTCAATGGCTGCTCTTCTAAGTGACACAGCTGCTGGTGTGTACAAATATTAAATATTATTTTTAAGTCAATCTGATTACAACCACCCTATTAAATTTTTTATTCATAGTTCAATGATCATATTTAAATATCAACATAATGGGAACATTACAATACCATATTACATTACAATATCATATATAATATTAATATGGTACCTGTGTTATTAAGTTTATATCCTTAATTATTTCTTCTATTTTTAGCACGAGCTCGAGCTGCTATGGATGTGCCATACACTAACAGCCAGGCCCTAGCAATGGCAAAAATGAAACACAGTATGTGCCTTATAAG
This sequence comes from Oedothorax gibbosus, assembly GCA_019343175.1. NCBI lineage: Eukaryota > Metazoa > Arthropoda > Arachnida > Araneae > Linyphiidae > Oedothorax > Oedothorax gibbosus. The sequence goes on from JAFNEN010000498.1 coordinate 544,637, forward strand.
ATCATCAAACTTGCATAAGAAATTAAAAGAAGCTGAGGTAGCCTTACGAAGAAAGCAGAAAGAAAACTCATCTGAAGTTTCTCGCAAGGAGTCATTGGCAAACAACAAAAGCACAACCTTTGATAGCTCGCACAAACACAGAGATGGTTTTGACAATGTGGAAGAAAACAACAAAAGCACAAAATGCTCCAATGAAGAACAGGGCACAGATAAGAACATTGAAATCTATGCTACTTTGCCCAAGAGAAGCTTGAAAAAGAAGGGTGGACTGTCTTCTTTTGTTGAGTCATTGACTGGCGACGAAAGTTCAGAAGAGAGACACTCGAAGCACAAAACAACAGATGAAAACAAGAAAAAGAAGAGCAGCTCCAACACCAGTTTGAGTGACAGAGAGAAATCTCCCAAATCTCCAAGCCCCAAGAAGAAATCCCAAGCAGTTAAAGCACAAAACCGAGATTCGGATCTCAGTGACTATTCCAGTGAATGGGAACATACCAAGAAGAGTGCATTGCACAGAACTTACTCAGGTCCCACTTCCAAGAGCGAACTATCAGACCTTAGCTCTAGCAGTGCACATGAACTTCCCAACAAAAAGCAGCACAGAATTAGACGCAAGTTGATGGGAGGATTCATGAGAAGGAAGAACCGAAGCTTGCCCGACCTGAGGGAAGGCCAGGACTCTGGGGGTGAGACGTCTCGGTCTTTTGATGACTGTTTCTTTGCCCAAACACCAGTGACTAGTCGTAAGAAGCAGGAAAATGGTGTACAACCTACTGGTCAGCAAGGAAATACCAGTCATGACAAATCTGTCAAGAAAAATACAACCCGAGCTCAAACTCCCCCGCCATATAAACCCCCACCACCTATTACCCATGCCAATGGCAATGTGTCTCCAAAGAAAAGCCATCAACATCCCAACCTGGATGTCTCGAAATCTAATACACATAGACACAATCCTGGGACAAACGTTGCAGATCTAACCAAACAACACAGGACTGCACCCTCAGACTTTTCTGCTAAGCAGAGAGCAAATCATCACATGCTGTTGTCTAGGGATCCGAAACTGCACAGAAAGCTCAGTCCCCACCCAAATTCACCTCACAATCACCTTGATTTTGCATCAGGCAGTGCTGCGTGGTTGAAAGAATTGCAATTAAAGCAAGAAGAGATTAACCGTAAACGAAAACAGCAGGAAGAGAGGGAAAGATGGATTGCCGAATGCAAGTCAGCGACTGACGAAACATTAGGTTAGTCTTGTTTAGCAATATATATATTAATAAACAAAAAATTTTCGCCAAATATGCATTTTAATCAATGTTTAAAGTGATTCCCATTTACAAATACATATTTTTATTTTTAGTTGGTCCCAACAAAAAAGTGGATAGTTTGAAAGATGTCAGTCAGAATATTCAAGCACCTAAGGTAAGTGCTTAACTCCTTAATATTTAGTTAGGTATAATCGTGTTTGGCTTGGAAATATTATTAGGTGCAAGAGGGATTTTAATTATTTTGTCTAATATTAAAGGATAACACATCCCATACCAATTTATTATTTTATTAGACTTTCTTTTATTTGACATTCCTATTTGTTTTGTGCAATGTAACAGTATTTTTTTTAAATATTTCAAAAAGGAAATTGTGAACCACATATAATTAGAAAAAGTTTGTGAATTTATAAATCTTGAAAAATTACAAAATAATTGTTTTATAATTCGAACTTTAAACATTACATGATTGTATGAAATAACTAATATAGTGATGCTTTACTTTGTAGATTTGTACAGATAATCACTTCAAAAGCCTCCCAAAACAAGCACAAGCCAATAAAGCAGACAACGAAAAGAAGTCTGTAAGAGATCTCACAACCAAATTTGAGAAAAAAACATTTTCTCCAACCAGTGCTGAAACCACATCCGAGGAGGTAACCAGCCCCTTCAGCCAAACACACCTTCATCCAGAAAGGCACTCCACCACCCCCACATTAGACCAACATGTACAGCACAAGGAAACAGAGAGAGTTCACTCATCATCTGCATGTCTTCCATACTCACACAAACCATCAGATAAGCCACCACAAAGACCACAGCAAGATAGCTTTACAAAAGAAGAACCAAAAGACAGGACAAACTGCGCTACTGGTGTGTATTCTGCTCAGGGTACCTCTGGCAATGTGTACAGTCCGCATCTGACGGATGCCCAACTGACAAATGTGTTGAGGATAGGCCCCAATCGGGCATCGTTCAGAAACTCTAACCAGAACGCAGAGTCTCCTGATGAGAATGGGTTTAGCTACTCTCGAGACATGCTCAGTCCACAAGAGACGAGGCGTCCAGACAAGCCGCCAGATTACGAAACCGCCATCCAGAGGCTGGAACTTTTGAGGAATGACAGAAACTTTGCAAAGTTTTACTCCAACAACTGCATCAACTTTGAAGACATTTTGGAACAGGCCAAGAAGCGGCGTGGTCCAAAGAAAAGTGTTACCTTCTCTGACAAGGTTGTGCTTGTTGCATGTGCTGGGGATGAGGACAACGATTTCATTCCAAACCCTTTGTTGGAGAGAGTGTATAAGCAGCATCTGATGCAGAAACCAACTGCAGATTCTGCAGCTTTTGTGGCAGGAACTGAACACAGTCCTCCAATGCCACCAAAAGACTTTCCAGTATTGGAAACACCGACAACTCCAGATTCTAAGCAACAAGATGCTAGCAAACAACTACCACAATCGCCATGTAATTTGTGCCACAAAAAGACAATAGATCCCCAAAAGTTGTACTGTCCAGATTGCTCCTTCTATATGTCTAGGTTCCAACAAAAGTAGTTTAGTATAAAAAATTTATCTGTACTTATTTGAATTGTAAATAGAAAAAATGCTCAAGGTTAGCTATTTTTAGTTTGTGCAATAAATATTTGCAAGATGCAAGTTGTACAATGTTAAGTATGTAAATAGAATATTGTTTTATCTTTCTTTTGTACAGCTTTTGAAATTTTAAAGAAATCTTTTATTGCATTCTCATATAAATGTCCAAATTTCATTTTCATAATGTTTATTTTTATTTTAAAGGTATAAAATGGTATATCCTGTGAAGTATGCCATATGTTTTGATTTCATTGATTTATATAATTAAATTTTCTATGCTTTTAATAAATTATTAAACAATTAGTATTAATTGTTATAAAAAATTAACTAATAAATGAAATTAAGCTGTGATAAAACACTTTAAAAATATATTGGACCAGTATAGTTTATCAATTGACACAGCTTATTTATAAAATATAGTTACATGAAAGCCTTCTGAGTATATCTAAAATTAGTATCATGTTATTGGTTATTAATAAGTGAGATGTGTCTTTAGAATTTTTTTATATGCTTCATGATTTTAGTAGTTCAAATTAATGTGTTACACATTTTGAATTTATAAAAATGTTATATTAAATTTCTTAGCCTTTTTTATATGTAATTATGATTGTGATACTTTCATGTTTAAATATTTCAATGATTTATTCTGTTGCATGTGCCAAAGTAGAAACAGGTAAGTTAGATCACAAATGGCAGTATTTTTTTTTTACCACCGATATTTTGTATATCTAATTTTTTTTTATGGAAATAATGTGAATATGTAAAATACCTTGTTTAATTTGTTGATAGAACATTTAAATAAAAATATTTTATGAAGTTTTGTGGTGTTTTAGACAAATAACTATAAGCTTCTCAAATCAAAGAAACTGCCCCCTTTTCATAAACTTTAAGTTAAGTACATTTTTTAGCTTTTATAAGTGCCGTTTTTACCGTATCTAGGTGCAAATGAAAAACTTTTTAATTATATTTAGAAAATTGTGAAGGATAGTAAATGTTTAGTTAAATATAAACCATACGAAAAATTAAATGGAAAAATTGACATGCTTTTTAAAAAGGTCTTATTTTGATATTTCATAACTGTATATTAATTAAAGACTGTTAGATATTATTTAATATGAGAAAATATTTGTGGCTTTTTTTAGGTACATATTGCCTGATACAAGCTCACAGTCAACAGTGGTCTTTTGGCACTAGTAGTAGACAGTCACTATAAAATATAAAAATAGTTTTTCAGTTTTTGCAGCTTACATTCAAACTGAAAGAATTTTTTTTCACAGACAGACAGTACTTTTTCAGCAAAACTTTTTTATAACTCTGAAGATACATTAAAAGTTACATACATGTTTCAAAGTTAAAGAATTATGTCATTTATGTATATAATATAAAAGTACATTAAGTTGGTTTTAAAATTAAAGAAAAAACATGAATTGCTTTAAAAACTCTAAAGTTTGTTTACCAACTTTCTTATTGGCGAAAATTAAAAAAAATCTGGAGAATCACAAGCAATAAATTAAACAACAAGTTTAAAAAAAAAAAAACATTTACCAACTTTCTTGTTGGTGAAAATTAAAGAAATCCTCTGGCGAATCAAAAGTAATAAATAAACCAGTAACAAAAACCACAAATGAAAGAAAAACAATTACATGATCACTTTAACTGATAAGCACAGCATAAAGCTTTTCCCCGTGATGGGTCTTTAAATGTGTTTCAAAGTTTTTTTTAGCATTACAAGGCAAATATTTAAGGACATTTAACAACAAAATTTTTAAGGCAAATATAAGGCACAACATTTTAAGGAGTGGACCAAATATGACAAAAATACTTTTTCTTTTATTGTACTCCTACTCCTGGACTGGTTGATGAGAAAAATCCTTTGCTACAAACACCACAAACTTAAATATTCTCACACAGTCAAGTGACGTGCCGACATCACAGTCAAGTGACGAGCCGACACCTGAGTAGGCACCCAACGCAACCGTTGAGGGTGACTTCGTACTCAACGTTAGGTCTTTGAAGGATATTTAACGTGCACTTCCTCTACACGGGGTATTATTCGTCGGACATGTCTGATTGCACGGGCCGTTTATAGGTCAGCAGTTACTTTGCGATGCCCGGATCGGACCCGAACCTGAGACATTTCCCATTCTAGGTGAAGGCCTAACCGACTGGGCTCCCCAGCATCTTTTAAACTAAGAATTTGAAGGATAACAAGTTTTATATAAAAAAACATAGCCTGTATAATTTAATATATAAGAATCTTCCTTTCTGAAACACAAAAGTAAGAGAATACTTACTTTCAGAGAAATGCTTTAAAATTTTTTTTTTTAAAAAAGCTCATTCCCATTCCCTAAGCAAAACCACTATAGCAAAACGAAAACAATGAAAACATCCTTCGCCGGCAAAACTTTCTGGTTACGAATATTTCAGTTAAATCGTTTTCTGGTTTGGAGCTTTTTAACAGGAAGTTAACTCTTTAAGATTGATTGTGACGTAAAGTTTGGTTTTCTTGAAAATTAATGGGAATGTTTCTTATGATGTCACGGTCTCCATACTGTGATTTCACTGGTTATTTTGTTTTCTTTCCGCGCGAAACAAGCCCATTGGTTTCTTTTGACGTCACGCTCTCCATACTGCGATTTCATTGGTTCTTTTGTTTTCTTTCCGTACTACGTGAAACAAGCCCATTGCACGTCCAACTGTAATTTCAAAATAATAATAATCTTATTTTTTATGCGAAATTAAACTCTTTTTCTGCGAAATCACTCGGCGCATTGGCACTTCTTTGACGGAACTCACCACTAGGAAGGCAACTTCAGCAAAACTGAACAAAACCATTAAGTTTAAATTTTTGTTACTATTAGGTAAACAGGTTCCATGTATTAGTTTTATTTTTGAACCAACAAATGATCCTAAAATTCACTACCGACGACAATACCGCATGTATTATTTTTAATTATAGCATAACTATACTTATATTGTTGATGCCCAATAGCGTTTTGCTCCTTTTTAATTCGAAAGAATTAAAAAAATAATAAGAAAGTATTAGGTATCGACATCGGGGAGATTTCCGTCCACCTGTATATTTTTTCAAATTTTGTTCTAGCCGTCCAATTTTTTTAAAACTCTATTTTTGTTGAAAAGGTAGAGAACATTATCAGCTATCTGTCTTTCATACTTTTTGACCATATACCCGGCTGGTGCACGTTAAATCTATCATAGCCCCAAAGTCCTGGCGCGATACAATGTCGATACAAGGTTGCATCAGTTTCGTCATCACTTTACCTCGGTTTAAAAATCAATATCATGAGACCCGTAGCCAATTGCTTTTTCTAGCACGCCTGTCCCAGAGTGTAAAAGAAGGGGGGGGGGGGTAATCAAAATTATAAATTATAACAAGAAGATGTGACCTCATCCAACTTTAATCATTGTAAGAGATAAAATTTGTATAAACAAATGAAACGATTTATTTATACATATCCTATTAAAATGCGTATCTCCTATGAAGTATTTGCAACCCTAACAAAATATTTACTTTTACGTGATGTTATTGTGGAATTATTTAAGTCTGAATTTCATTTAGAGAACAATCCGGAACATATATAGATTTAACAAAAAATTTCCTCTTCTATGCATATCGAGCAAATTTTACTTTAAATAAAGTGTACTGAATTTCCATAAATATTAAAACCTAATGAATGACACTAAAATTAAATAAAGCAATGTAAACACTAACCCGTTTATTCAAGTGTCAATCAATATTTCTTGTTTAGGGATTGGCAATTAAGATCATAGAATAACCCATGGAATAACCGTCGCTAACATACACTACCAACAAGGAAATAAATCAACTTATTTTTTTGGACAAATATATTATAGCCTTGAAAATTTCTTTCACAGCATGCATCTAAAAATTTACAAGGAAGAACTTCTAAGGATTTGATTCATGAAGTCACTTTTTAAATAATGCAGTATGGTTTGACAAAGTTACTGACATTCTGTAAGCGTCGCTTAGAATGTATATCTTTTAATGTGCTTTGTGCATTTTTAATAGTGTTGATATCGGTATAAAACTTTTTTTTTAGGAAAAAGCCATATACAACTTTATTAAACCAATTGAGAGCGGCTTTTAAACTTTATAATTTATTCATGTTGATCTTTGTCAAAGTTCTACAGACAAAATCTTACTGCAAAGAAGTGTTCGTAAAGGGAATAAAAAGATCTAGAAGGTCAACTTGTTGGACATGGACATCCTGTAAAACATCATTCTGAAAGGCATCTAATAAAAGAAAACTTAAATATTTTTTTTACATATTACAAGAAAAAGTTACATAATTATTATTGTATGAATAATTATTGTTACAGGAATCTAAAAGTGCTATTCTAGAATTTAAAAATTCATAATTTAGTAAATTTATCTGGAATTTTTAACATTTTTTCAAACCATAGAAGGCCATTTTAGGAACCCGAATATTTGACTATAAAATGTATAAAGGATAAGCTCTGGGAAAATGTAGGAGATATCCCGATAATTAACAACTTTCTAAACATGTAATTTACATGTTATCGTTTCAGAATGACCAAATTAGATAGACAGCTTATAAACCTGAATTTAATAAAATATTTTATTATTAATTATATTAAATTTTTTAATGAATTCTTAATAAAAGCTAAATCTTAATAGCAATAAGTTCAACATTAATAAAATAATTAAAATCACAACTAAATAAATAGTTTTTAAGGATATTTGCTTTAATGAAAGAAAGGTAAAATGCATTGGCTTTCATTATTGCATTAATTTTACTAAAACAAATAAAAATAAAACGAATTTGAAGATTATAAATTTAATCATAATAACTTGTAACCAGTAAGCACTTGTTTTAATCTTTTAATCAATAAAAAAACAAGGAAACCAATAAAACTTAAATGGTTGTTGCGAAAGAAAGTCTCTAGAGCTGACAAGTTGTAAAGAACTGTTCTCTAGTGATTTCAAAAGTATTTTTCTGCAAATTGTTTTGAACATCTGGCGCGTAGTCTATGAGCCTATCTCCGTTCTCTCCCCCCCCCCCAAATAAACCCACCCTGGTATGTAAATAAAATATAGTTACGCTTACTTTATATCAATGCAAACTCTTGGAAAAACCAACCTGTTAGCAATCTATTAGTATTGTAGCGTCCTCAGTAACCCATAGTCTACCAAAAGGACCCTATAGGTGGAGATGAGTTACCTCGTCTTATATACTATTATTAACGTTGTAATCTGGAATAGTGGTAGGAACGTGGCTGTAAATCAGCGCCACCTAGTTGTTGATGGCATATTGAGGTAACATACTAGCGGCAGTGAAAGATCTCTCTCAGTATTATCTCAAATATTATCAGAGATTTCTTGTAATGTCTCAAGAACGTGTATTATTTTATTCCATCAGGAACATCCGTATGTGGGCCTATTGTAACCTGCCTTTTCCTGCAGACATATTACTATTTTAGTGAGGAAAAAATCATGGAAGAAAATTTAAAGGAAAGTTATAAAAAAACACGAGTTTCTATAACTGTAATTAATTAGAAAGGTAGCCGATGTTCATACAATGTGCCATACAATTTGTTGTGCATTTTTTTTGTACCAGGATACAAGATACTTAAGATTTTATAACCGATTAGCGGTAGAATTTAAACCCCTTCTAATTTCCAGAAAATAATTTATGATTCAAAGACAAGGCTGTTTATTGTAGAAATGTTGTCTATTGTTTTCGATCATTGACGAATATTGTTGCGAAAACGAATATTGGAGAAAAGCTTATTGAAATAAATCGTTATGAAGTTCATTTTTAGTGATACGTAAATATTAAGAAGTTGCAGCTATTAATTGCTCAATAGTAAAAAAAAAGTTTTTACATCCCAAAAAAACAAGGCTACCTGAAACACAGTCAAATATTATTAATATAGGGCGCACTGCTATCAATTTCATTTGAAATTATAATTTAGATTGCATACTTAATTCATTTGGTTTATGATTTAAGAATTTTTACATAATACTATGACGACTTAACTTAGAATAGTTTTATGATAACTTTTGTTTTAAAAGTCAAGTATATCACGATTGTTTGTAACTACAGTGAAAATTGAAGTATTTTTGTAAAAACCCGTCTAATAAAAATTTCTATGAATCTTTAACTTGGAAAAAGCTTGAAGTTGAAAAGAATTTTTCTTTTTCGCATATTTTGTTGTAAAATATTGCATTTCTATAACTGATTTGTATTCTTAACATTGACATTGGATTTAAAAGACAATTTTAGAACATTTGTTGATGCAACCAACAGGAATAGGTAACATTTGAAGGTTAAATTTATGGATTAAAAAGTTTCAGCATTCATAAAATATGCGAATATTACATGTATATGTCACAACTTACCATGCAATTTACATATAACAAAAATTTACTGGTATAATTATTATTTTATGAAGCTGTATTAAAAACGGCATCGATTAAATTGTAATTATGCAAATCGAATGCAATTATATCAAACATTTCATGGTTTCTATAGTAAATTTTTTCAGGTGGATAGAGCCGGTTTGATGAGCAAATAGTTGACGCTTGCATAAATAAAAATTTTCATTTGGTTGATTAAAACTACTACGGTATACCCGCTTAGTTATAATAAATATAATTAGAACGATGCCTACACTTACAGCTGGTTATAAACTACTACGAATACAAGTTTGAGTAGAATTCGAGTTTACAGATATTGGTATTGGTACCTTTTAAGCTGTTATAAGTAATTGAGGGGGAAATGGGTGTGCTGGATAGCGGGTCTCCAAACTCAAGTGCTTCAGTGTTAATCCAATGGAAAAAAACTATTTTCTCTGCCACATTTCTATGACTGTATTGAATATTTTTACAAACGGTTTTTTCAAAATAATAAATGTAGATAACTTACATGTCTCTATCTTCCCACTTTTTGAAATTGCTTCGAGTATTTTGTGTAAAATTATTTATTGAAAATTAAAAAAAATATTCGAACCAATTTCAAAAAGTGGGAAGGTCGGGACCTGTAAGTCAGCTACATTTATCACACAAAAAATCCGCTTGCAAAAATATTCAATACAGCCGGAGATTTTTTTCTCCATAGGATTAACACTGATGCACTTTGCTATGGAGACCCCCGGTCCAGCGCGCCCATTCCCCCTTAAGTTGTTGCTAAGTTAGTTTTCGAATATTTTCTAACAATTATATTTTTTAATGTTTAGCCAACAAAGTAGGGTGGCTTTTCAAAAGAGTTTATGATTAGCAATATAAATGATATTTTATGAAATTTTGTTTCTGTTTAATAAACAATATTAGTTTTGTAATTTCGAGTTGTTCATTATTAGTTTTTGTAATTTTGAATAGTTCATTATTAGTTTTGTAATTTTGAGTTGTTTATTATTAATTTTGTAAATTTGTTTTGATGCTACTCTTATGTGGTTTTCTTAAATTTTATATATGCATTGTATTATTTTGTGCCTTTATATTTGAGATTTAAGTTGAAAACATGGTTTGAAGTTTTAAATGCATGAGCATGAGATTTATATGCCAAATTTCAATGTTGAATTTTTTTGGTTCAATGTATAGTATACTTAGAAGAAGAATGAAACAACCTTCAAGAATGGTTATAAGCAAATGATTTGTTTTGGAATCTTTAGAATAATACTGCTTAGAAGCAAAGTAGTATAATCCTCCTTTTAACATAACTTCGTTCCGCTTCCATCAACGCATAAAGTGTTTCTTTTTTTACCTCAAATGTCCCTAACACCGACAGTAATTACTATGATCAAAGAAACGACGATCATATCCATTTTTGGACGTGCACACCATGCAATAAAATAAATTATGACCTTGATCAATCCTTATACCATGAGACATAATTGAAAGACATCTGCATTCAAAATACTCATTAATATTATATAATACATTGCTAAATTGAGTAGAATTGCCAAGAGCATTTATATAGATTTAGATTTTTTTAGTATATTTTCTTACTTAATGACCAACGAAACTTCGTTGTATTTTTTGCTTTATAACCTTTTTTTTATAAATATATGATAGTGTGTCAATTTTTGTTAATAATTCAATTGCTAGACCCAAAAATTTATAAGTATTTTTCCCAAATCTCAAGACATCTGCATTCAAAATACTCATTAATATTATATAATACATTGCTAAATTGAGTAGAATTGCCAAGAGCATTTATATAGATTATATAGATCATAGCATATAGATCATATTTATATAGATCATAGCATTTATTGTGAGCTGCAATGAAAGGGTTACCTTTGCCGGTTTACCTCTCATTTTATAAACGAATTGTGAGGGCCAATTAAAAAAAAAAACTTTTATATGGGACTAAACTTTATATGTGAACGATTATATGGGAAAACATTATTTTTGAATGACATATTTTTAGCAATATATAGATTATAATTTTCCATTATCTGTTAAATATTTTTAATCTTTTTTTGCGCTATAATATTTTATTGTTTGTTGATTTGATGCTACACAAAATTTGACTCTTAACTATAGCTTAGTCAGGACTTTCCAACGTAGGTCCTGTCGCTTTACTAAATTTCGAGCACAATTACAAAAAATTACATAATATCCTTAAATTTGTTAATTAATCACTTCATTACTACCTTATTCTAATTACTACTGAATATCACAGAGTTATAGTTCAGAACCCTCCCCCGCCTTGCTTTTATGACTGTTTCCCCGCATATTTTTTTTTTTTTAAATAAACAAAATAACTTATTTGTTTCGAAAATCAGAATTGAGTTTGTTTTTGAAGACAGTAAACAAAAATCCAAATGAAAGAAGTAGTATATCCATCAAATTTCTATATTTATTGTTATTTTGCTAAAAAGCCTGGTGCAAAAAATATATGGAAAAGTCCGTCTCAGAAGTTTAAAAATAATATAAATAAACATTTAATTTCTTTTTCTTGATAAACCAGGCTATGTTTTAACCGGCTAACCTCTAATCTCTATAAATTCCAGCTATATAAATTAAAAGAAAAGGGTTACAAATTGAGTCATATTTGGCTGGAAATCGCTTTTTTTAAGGGAATTGGTTTAATTTTTGTAGCAACCTTAAATCTTTTGTCCGCTTGGGTAATTGTGCGACTCACCTTGGAAAGAGAAAATATTGTCAATCATATTCATTCCGCCTTAGAATGGGATAAACTTGTCATTCGACATCGAAAACACGGAGATAACATGGATATGAAATTTCATTTCGGATTGGCGGGATTTTTGTTTATGGTTTGTTTTGTTTACAAAGGTGAGTAATTTTTCAGTACATTTATTAATGCAAAAAGTGTGCTAAGAAGCCGATTTAAACTTTAAAAAAACAATGGGAATTATGTTTATTTAACGAGTGAGGAACGAAACGAATCAAATAATTTCCTCAAGATTTAAAAAGTTCAAGTTACGCAAGTTGAATACATGATTTCATATAATCACGTGAATAAAAAGTTTTAACCTTGTATAAAAGATTTTAACATTTCTTAATAGTTTTCCAAACTTTAAACAAGTTGTTTTGTTACTCACTTAAACCGCTTCCACACAATATTTGTGCTCAACAAAAAACTCACTATTTATATATCTCAAAAAGAAATTCGCCAAACAGGGCTTAGATAATAATTTATTTCTAATTCAAACTTTTAAACGCCAAAATTAAATATTTGCATTAATCTTCATTCGTAAATTAATAATTACTCATTATCGTTTGCTAAATTTGTTTGAAACTCGAAGAATAATGCTGCAATTTCTTTTAATACATATATTTTAGTCGCCACAATTTCCCATGTTCATTAACTTTCTTTCGAAAAAGAGAAGAATAAATAGTTAGTAAAATTGATGCTTTAAAAATAAAAGCAAACTTTGGTATATTTTTTATTAAAATTTAGAATTAGCTATGCATCTTTCCTCATACATATATAATGAACCATCAAACGAACTCATTGATATTCATTGTGATATTCATTGTGTGATTCATTGTGATATTACAACAATCCAAACTGAATTATATCACATAAATAAATATTTTTTCAAGAGTTTTGTTTTTATTTAAATAAAGTTTCTAGTACGTCTGACGAAATGGCAACAGTGAAAATATTGAATGAAAATGGAATTTGGATGTTACTTCAATGTAGATTAAATTTGTAGTTATTTAAATTTTAAATATACTTCTAATTAAAATTTTAATGAAATTTGGGATGTAACCTAGCCTGATTTTTTGCTTCAAAATGACGTATCCCACTTGTTTGTGCGACTTGCGGTTCGTCCTGTGAAAGTGGGTGACAGACGGACGGCTGAACGATTATAATACCTTCCACTTTTTACGTTATAAACGTAGTGTGGAAGCTAAAATGTAATTTTTCTGGTGCTCGATATAGTATTTTTTTATTATTAAGTGAATTGAATTTATTATTATTATATTAAGTGAGAATTTTATAAATAAGGAATGTTTATTGATATTCTACTTTTTTCATTAGCAAATGTTTTTGAGAACTTTTTAATATTATCTCCATTGGAATGATTTTGAGATCATCAAAAATAAACCGAATTCTGATTTTCAAAAAAAATATTTGATTTTTAGAAAAATAATTTTAAAATTTCTGCAGAGAAAACAACAATACAGCTTTACCCATTAATATGCCGTTCCGAAGATTAATAAAAAAGTTATGAGGTTCACTGAAACTAGCTGTTTAGCTTTATATTTTGGGAAATATTTGATTATGGGCATTTCCACGCGTTACTTACACTACATTTGACGATTTAACAAATATTGTTTGCATAGTTCATAATTATCTTATATTTATTTTAAAAAAATATCGTACACTACATGAAAAGAAGTCGCCTTTTGGTTATTATTTGAAACTCTAATTTCTTCTACATAGTGCAGTAAATCAACATTCTACTAGTGCTTATTTTAAGCATAAGGTTTAAAGCTTCAAAATTTAATCACAAACAAGTGCTGAACTATCAAAGAAAATAATGTATTAACATTTTTGTGCGTGACTTACACTACATCATGACTCATGTGAATTTTATAACAGATATGGAAATTAAGGTAATAATAACATAACATATTAAATAATTTTGACCATGGCAAGTAAAGAATTGCATACGGTAAAATCATAGTCAGTAAAAGTTTCACAACGTCCACCAACGTCCGTTTTCTGGTAATTTCTTAATTCATTCTTTCAATATAGAAATGTCTAAAAAATCTTCCTTTTCAGGCCTTCCAAAAGACTTCTCTACTATTGAAGATGTTTCACTCTGATTGAATAAGCATATTTACTTAACATTTGCCCAAAAAAATATTTAATGATAATTTTTCCTACAAAAGGAACTAAAGCCCGATTTCCAGAATCAAATTCGTTTTCAGAATTTTGTTAAATCAGTCGATAATTACCATTTGTTGAATCAGTCGTGCAATATTTTTGGATATTTAATCAAACATTTTCAATTTTAAGTAGAATTTGTTTAATTTTAAGAAACAGTGCAATTATTGAGTTCAAATTGGACATATGATTTTCCTTTGATGAGCAAATATAATTTAATCTACCTATTTCGCGTTACCAGTTGCAGAAACACATAGTGTTATGTTGGGCAGATTTCTTACAAAGGAAAAATCTTTAGCAGAATTGCGGTACTTTTCGGAAAGTGTGGCTTCTTGATCCCTTTCGTATAACGATCATCAATGGTCATTACAACTAAGCAAGATGACAACATTGTGATAAATTAACATTCATGTGTCTAACGTTGAACTTGCATAAATGGAGTTTTTTAGTAAAGTTGTTAACCGTAAGTGGTTTTCGTTTCATTTTTTAACGTTGAATTTACGCATGCTTAAAGTCTTTCCTTTGATTTTTTGTTCTTTTGCTGAGATTTAGCATCTAATCAAATTATCAATATAAAATCTAAAATATTATAGCTTATCTACAACAAATAAATCAAACAGAAACTGTGCTAAACTATGTTGTGACTTACAATACAAAGTTAAAATGTTTTATAAATCGAGAAAAGCTTTTTATTTTCAATTTAAAAGATGTAGAATTACACAGAGGTTAATATAGAAAGAAAATATCTTAAAAATGTTTAAGCAAAGCTTTATTTTAAAAAGTTATAGAAACTTTTATATCTTTTCGTGACTTACACTACAGCCAAAACAGGGGATTTTTATCTTTCTAATTAAGTAACTTTTATTTATAAATGCCGATTAAAAATGTGTTTTTAAGATAGTTATTATAGTGTATTTTCATAATTTTACCAAAACATCTGATAAAAAATAATACTGAACTTAAAATTCAAGAATTCAAAATGATGAAAAACTGTAACCCACGCTTGCAAAAAAAGCAGCCACTTTGAAACTTCGCTGTTGCCACAGATAAAAAAAATAATAGTTTTTGATGTAAAATTTGTACAGTTCAAACTTTTCTAAATCACATATAAAAGTTTCAACTGGAATAAAAAATATTTTTAAAATTCACTTGTGGTATGTATTTACATGGAATTAACCTTATGTTTTCGGAATTATTACTTTTCTTTGTTAAATTAAACTGCAGAGTTTCGATTATGTTATGTAGGTCATTTTTGATATCAAAACTTTTTTTATTCCTGAAGAATTTACGCAAAAAAATTAACTTTACGTATTTAATGCATGATTCTTATTAAAAGTTACCGATATTCGAATTGAAAATACGTATTATTTAACTACTCTTTACTTTACAGGAAAAAATTCGCTTTTGTAGCACATTAGATATTTCTCTTTACAAATTCTGACATTATTAAAACTTGTTGATGTCAACAGGGATTGATTCTGTGTTTATAGGGATGGTAATTTTGTATTGAGTTTAAATTTATTTGTCGTTTTAAGTATTATATAATCAAAGAAATAAAAGAATTGCTTCTATGATATTTGGTGAAATATTAGATGGTTAATGTTAAGAATAAAATCTAAACATTAGTAAAATGTAAACATAGCAGGCAATTTTTATTCAAAATCATGTGATGTTACTTGGATATTAAAAAAAAGGCCACACGTTTTTCAAAGCTACTGTGTATAAAAATACGCACACTATTTTATTTAGATGGAATGGAGACTATTTTATTTAGATATGGAAACCTTTACTTCACTATTTTTTTAATTCCATCAGGTTCAAGTTTACTGTGCTACCAATGTACAACTAAAAATCCCGACCAGGAAGATTGCCTCAACATTACTGCAGGTGATACCAGATATCTACACAACTGTACGGCGCCGACAGACCAGTCATGCCGAATTCAAGTTCAGTGGATTGATTTTGATATTTTAGATTGTAAGTATTGATGCTTAAACATATATTTATTTAAGAGGGACTGTCAGTCCCATAGAGCTAATGCATTAATTTTGAAATCACAACTTTTGCACATAATTTTGCCATGTATCCACTTCACCCCAGGTACGAAATCATCTAACAAAATTAAAATGAAGAATAATCGTAGTAATTATAATATAAGTTATAATATTCGCTGCGTTATTTTGGTTATACTTCAAATAATATTAGACTTGATAAATTCGTTAATTCTTCATTCTGAATGTGTTCCAACCTGGAAAGGCTACATGCAAGCAATACTGTGCGAAGTGTGATCAATATGCTTAGCTCGGATGACATCCCTAAAAACAAAATCATAAATCAAGAAATATAGTTTGTTTTAACTTTTAACACGAAATGAATTGAATATTTATTTTGATTTTGGCTTACATTTTATCTTATTTTAGATATGCCGTTTTAAAATATTTACTGTGATGAATTTTAAAAATCTTAAAATTTAGAGGTTAGTATCTTAGTATCTTGGCTTTTTTGGGGGGGTGGGGGGGGGGCGTAAGTTACTCTTACAATCAAGGATAACAAGGATAAAAAATAATAGAACCTTGTGAGTTTTAAAAATCTTGCAGAATTGACAATATAAAAATATATGAAATTAAGGTTTTCAACAGTAACTGTCCCTTCCCCACGAAATTTAAATAGCCTACAAGCAAAAATCGCGAAACCGGGCTGAATTCTAACTAAGACTTATACGCGTCCAATTTATTTATTTTTAAATTCTTTTCATAAATTCAATAAGCATTAAAAAATTGCTACATTTATTTGAAATTTTCTCATATTCTAGTATAATAAATTTTAAATACGTTTAACATCTTAATTTGTTGGCGAATTTTTTAATGCCGTGTCCCTGACCATGCGGACACAGACAGATTTTGAGAAGACTGATTGATTGAATGTTGAATGGTAAGTAAATTTACCAACCGATTAGTCCTCGTGATTTTGTCCGTGTCCGCGTGGACAGGAACCATGAAACATAGCCTTAAGCAGGGCCTTATCTACCATAAGGCCCGTTAGGCCCAGGCCTAGGGCCCCCTAATTTTAAGGGCCTCTTAATTTTAGCCAATAGCTGTAGAACATTAAAATTTAAGTAAATTTTTAAATTTTTGTACACATCACTCTATTTTTAGCTTGATTTTGATTCAGACATTGACCTAACGTGATTGGTTTGATCGACGGTTTAACGAAGTCGATAAAAATGGTAGCAAAAAATATGATACACCGGCCAACTAGCACCATCATAACGAACTATCATACATACAATTAAACGTAAAGGGGCTCTAAAAATTTGTTGTGCCTATTGTCTGAGTTTTCCTAGATCAGGCCTTGCTTAAGGGTATAATGTTTTATAAATTGTTAAAGGAATCACTTTTCGTTCCTTCGCTGTGATTATAACACTAAGTATTTCGACAATTTGTTTTCAAGTGCTATTACGCAAAATTAACGTAATAGAAGTCTGAAAACTATTCAGCATGTGTCTTTGGCAGGAAAAAAATAGTTTTAAAATCGAGTTTAACATTAAGGAAATACTTAATATTCGTTTCGTTTTTAGATTGCAGGCTTAGAAAACATTAAAACAATAACTTATCCTGTGGCGTTATCTTTCGCCTAATCAGAAGAAACGGTCGTTTCGCCCATCCAACATTAAAAGACCGCCAAGGTCAAAACGGAATAACATTTAAAAAATACAATAGAAAGTTATCGACCATAGTTTTCAATAAAAAAGCGAATGTGTAAGATAATCAACAACAGAGGAATGAATTATTTAAATTTGCTTCCCCTCTCCCCCCTAATTTTGAAGTCAGTTCTAGCCTAATTTTGACCAAATTTTTCGGAGAGCCTACAACTAAAATTGGCTCGATATCGAATCTTTTTAGACTTTGCACGTATTTCGTCTTTGTTGGGTGCTCCTTGAGGGCCTTAAGTGGCTAACTCAATGGGCCTGTCAACAGCTCAACAAGAATGAAAATAAGGTCTCGATTAGTTAATCAATATAGTGGGCGGAGCTTACCATGCCATAGCACTGGCTTGAAAGTTTGCAGTGTACTGGTATGTAGCAGAAACATAATGTGGAAGTTAAAATGTTGTAACCTCATATACCATTTTAACAATATGCATCAAGATTATTAATCTCTTTTACAGGGACCCGTGACAGGCACGTAATTCGGGCATGTGCTTCAACTCCATATGACCCAAACGGCGCTTGCTTCTACAGGACGGGCAATTTAGGACGGATGAGCATCTGTAATTGCGCCGGCGACCGATGCAACCGGGCTCCTGCAACATTTGATGCAACATTTATGTGTGCAACACTTTTGCTATTCTGGGTCGCCATGTTCTTTGCTTCGTGAAGTGCACTAGTGAAAAATCCGAGTGGAATAAAAAAGTTTTTAAGACCTGATGACGTTGAAATGATTGAGAATTCGTCAACATGTCCAGTTGAAAAGCGCAAAAAAGACGTCAAAAAATAGTCTTGATATAATGAACTTCAAACATAACATTTTCAAGAACATTTTTCGTCTAACATTATTTGATTAGTTTATGAAGACATTATTTGAACAATATAAGAATGCATATTGACTAAATTTTTATGCATTTTTATTATTTGATGTTTTAATGCTATTTAAATTTAAAGAAATGGCTCTGAACAACTCCCTTACTGGAATTGGATTTGATGCCTTTATTCCTTTTTAGAGCTTGTTTTCCATTTTAAGATGATTTTTTAGCTAAACCAATGGACAGTACAGATGACTTCCGTTGAAAAAAGAAAGGACAGATTTTCTGAGCAGCACCTACGAGTACTAAGCTAAGTTAAAACATTTGTTATATGATGTGTATTGCGATCTTGCTACTTCGGCTGGTTTTCTCGTTATTTAGTTAGGTCATTTATAAACAATGAAAATTAAAAAACCTTTTCCAATGAAATATGTGCCAATGGTCCTAAAACTTAAAAAAAAGACCAATGAAAAAAGTAAATCTATTTATTTGTATTACTATAAATTACGAGTAGAAAAAGAACAAGTAGGTTTGTAACATAATCTGTGACTCAGCCCGCTTTCACACAACATTTGTGTTCAACAGGAAAAAGTCGTCCAACACAATATTAATTCTATTATAAACATTTATACTCTAAATTTGGTTGGTTTCATTTATTTTACTTCGAAAATTCAATAATTATTTCGTCAATAATTATTATCGTTTGCAAGAATTAATTTATATATCAAATAATAAATATGTAATATTCCTCTCTTTTAAATAGAACCAAAACATTTCATATCAACATACAAACACAGAATCTCTTAGTGAAATATATTTGACATCATTTTAAACTGATTGATGTCGCAAAAATAAATTTCTTTTAATTTATTATTTAAAAGAATTAAAGCTTCTCGAGTAATTGTTGCGAATGGCAATGGGGATTTAATTCTTTTAAAAATGGCTTCGAATGCTTTTTAAATGAGCATTAAATGTTGCAGTTTTTTCAAATAGAGTAGTTCGAATTCGAATTTTTTTCTGAGATTTTCAATGTCTTCTAATTTCGATGCGCCGAACTTTTTGTATCACACTTGCCTGTAGCATCTGCATTTGTAGTTTAGGTTATGAAAGTGGGTGACAGACGGACAGACAGACGGGCTGAACGATTATTATACCTTAAACTTTTTAAGTTATAAACGTAGTGTGGAAGCTTAAAAGCAATGGAAAACCAAAAAAATATATCGTTAAAAGCAAAAGACCTAAATGATTTTTTTTTAAATATTTGCTCACAAGTTAAATTTAAATAAGAGAAAATTTAAATTTTTATAAGAACTCCTTTTAATTAAAAAACTAAAAACATCGACCAGTTTTAGTTTGTTATGCTTGTTTAGGTGTGAGTTTGTTATTATATAGTGATTATGTATATTTTGTTTTGTAACTGTATGCAAGTAAATAAAATATTTTCAATAAATAGTTTTATTTTATAAATATGTAGTTCATAGGTTCTTTTCGGAGTTTTTTTATTTAATATTTCTCCGTAATTATCAACTACGACTGCATATTTTCAATTTAGACCTAGTAACGAAATACAAGGGTTACAAATTTAGGATTCTGCAGTTAAGTAATCGCCCTTTTTCTCAATTTTTATTAAAACACTCAACATTTTGCGGCGCTAAGCCAACGAAATAAAGATTTTTTAAAAAAAAAAATCTACGTAACCAATGCAGAATAGTTGTTATCTCTTTTTGCAGCGGATCATGCATGAAACAAGAAGTTCATAAAGAACTAAAATAGCCTACTTTCCTGTTACTTAAATACTTACTGAAGTTCTAATCGGGAAAAAAACTAGGTTCCTAAAGTAAATATCATCAACAGCCGTTTCTACACTAGATTTATACACATTAGAAAAAAAAATCGAAACACAGCACCCAGCTATAATTTAAACTTCTAAAAGCCAAAATCAACTATTTTCCTTAATATTCGTTCGCAAATTAATTAAATATTATTTATCATCTGCTCGTGATTTATTTGTAGTTCGAAGAATAAATATTTATTAATAACAAAGTAATGAAACTACTCCGAACTGCATTAAAAAACAAGAAATGTAAATTAAAACTAAGCATAATTGCATGCAAAAGTATGCCTTGCCGCTTTCTTGGTAGATAATTAATGAATAATCAAAGAATCAAATTGTTCTACATTTTATGACGTCATTCCAAACTGATTCATGAAAATATTATTTTGCTTCAAATATGTTTAAATAAAGTTTCTCATGCCATTGTTGATTTGGCAACAGTGATTTAAATGACTCAAAATTGAATTTCAATGCTAATTCAATGGGAAATTCGCCGACAGATAGTAGATTTATGTCCGTCCGGACGTACAGACAGACGGACAAAAAGTATGAAAGTTGGGTATCTGAGGTCATAGCTTTCTAACAAAAAAAGAATTTTTAAGATCCGATGATTAGAACCGATTTTGGAAGGGGGTACAGACAGACAGACAAACGGACAGACATACGAACAGACAGATGGACAGACAGACAGATGGACATCAACCGCATTTCAATACCTACAGTGATTTAAATGACTCAAAATTGAATTTCAATGCTAATTCAATGGGAAATTCGCCGACAGATAGTAGATTTATGTCCGTCCGGACGTACAGACAGACGGACAAAAAGTATGAAAGTTGGGTATCTGAGGTCATAGCTTTCTAACAAAAAAAGAATTTTTAAGATCCGATGATTAGAACCGATTTTGGAAGGGGGGTACAGACAGACAGACAAACGGACAGACAGGCGGACAGACATACGGACAGACAGACGAACGGACAGACATACGAACAGACAGATGGACAGACAGACAGATGGACATCAACCGCATTTCAATACCTACAGTGATTTAAATGACTCAAAATTGAATTTCAATGCTAATTCAATGGGAAATTCGCCGACAGATAGTAGATTTATGTCCGTCCGGACGTACAGACAGACGGACAAAAAGTATGAAAGTTGGGTATCTGAGGTCATAGCTTTCTAACAAAAAAAGAATTTTTAAGATCCGATGATTAGAACCGATTTTGGAAGGGGGGTACAGACAGACAGACAAACGGACAGACAGGCGGACAGACAGACGGACAGACATACGAACAGACAGACAGATAGACAGACAGACAGATGGACAGACAGACAGTTGGACATCAACCGCATTTCAATACCTACAGTGATTTAAATGACTCAAAATTGAATTTCAATGCTAATTCAATGGGAAATTCGCCGACAGATAGTAGATTTATGTCCGTCCGGACGTACAGACAGATGGACAAAAAGTATGAAAGTTGGGTATCTGAGGTTATAGCTTTCTAACAAAAAAAGAATTTTTAAGATCCGATGATTAGAACCGATTTTGGAAGGGGGGTACGGACGGACAGACAGACAGACAGACGGACATCGACCGCATGTCAATACCTACTTTTTCATTTTTTTAATTCTTTCGAATTAAAAAAAGAAAAGTAGGCTAAAAATAATTCAACAAATAAATAACGCTGAGAAAATGGGACTGTTTTACGTAAAATATGTCGGTGTTGAAAGTCGTGACCCAGAGTATTTGTCTGCTGCTTATGGTCTCTCGGATACCTCGAATATTGCGCTGGGTGCCAACTGAGATGTCAACATCCTTACTTGACCGCTGTTTGAAATAAAGAGAAGTATGCATCTATGTAAATCTCTGTAAAGAGGCTTTAAATGGATCATTATGACCGGTTCAATCAAAATCAATTATTGAAAACGTAAAATTTTAGGTGTATTTGACTTTACAACTCAGGTCAGTATTAGCTTCCATCTATGGAAGATAGATGACACTACCAACCTTCCAGTTCAATATCCTGGTGCCACCTGGTGTTCAGTCACGGTAGGGTACTAGCTCAAGTGTTGTTCAAATATTCCAAAATATGATACATTTTTTTATATTGTTAAATTCTTAAATTTGGTAGATAAAACCTTCTATAAATTATACCAATAATCATAGTAAAACTAATAATACGTCATCCACAGTGGCAAATAGTTGAAGTTCTTTCAAGGTGACCTTTACCACTAAAATCCAAGTACTTTTGATTGACTAACAAATGCTTTATTTTTCATGTCTTTTGGTTAAGAAGTGTGAAACTAAATTTTTAAAAGTGCAAATTTATTATCGGCCTCTTTAAATAATCGATATCGTAAGCTATTTTCGGAACCAATGAACTGCAATGAATTGAATATATCCTTATATGTAAACAATAACAAACAGTTTTGGTTTGTTGATTCGATATCCAAGTAAGTACTATTCTGTCTATAATTTAATAAATATAGGGATGTATTACTGTGTGGATATGGTTTGCTCATAGTTTAATAGTATTTGGTTTATCGTATTTAAATAAAAAAATTATAATGCCCATTACATAATTTCATCTATAACAAATTTTGAATATCAGAATACCTACATCCAACGGTATCTTTGCACAAAATATTACAGTTTCAACAATCCGATTGTCATGTAACCTAAATTTTAAGCAGCTTATAAAGAAATATTTTTTAAGTATTCTCTACAACTGTCTATTTGATTCCTCATGATTAATATTTTGTGCTCAAAAATAAAAATAAGAAAACAATACTTGTTATTTTCCAGTTATATTCAGTAGCTTGTTTCAAGGTTAGGGCTAAATCTTAAGCTAAAAGTAGTATAATTATGTTTGTCATATTTAACATTCATTTTACTACATTCCTCATCATTCATATTTAATACTACTTATTGGCAATTAGCTGTGTAAGTGATTTTTTATTATTAGAGTTCATTTTACTGTTTAGTTACTAATCAATATAAAGATTTTGTATACTCTGTTTGGCGAGGTGGGAGTAACAATTTAGAAAGTCTAGAAAACTACTTGTTCTTTCGTGATGTAGGTGCATGTCTAAGGAAACACGCTTTTAATTTTAAAGCTAGCTACTGACGGAGAGACATGGTATCAGTCTTCCTGAACATCCTTCATCACGAAAGAACAGGTAGTTTTCTAGAGATCCTAGTTTACACTTTTTCGTTTGCTTCTGCTGGGATTAAAAAAAACTTAATCTTAACTAAAACTTAATTAACTTAAAAAATTAACTAAAAACTAAATATAACCTAATTAAAAAATTTAATTTTGAAATAGTCTTAAAAACTAAAATGAAAAAGTGTTGGTACGTTAGAATCAATAGAAAAGTTCTTGAACATGCTAACCAAAAAAACTCTTAGCTGATAAACTTGCAATCAATGACAGTGAAACATTAAAAAAACACCCTGTAAACTTTAACATGGGAAGTGAAAGAAGGACTGGAAGTGTTTGACTTCCCCTTAAGCTAGCCACAGATAGAGTTACATGGTTAGGTAAACCGTTGCCAAGCATCATATCTCTCAACATGACATCACTTAGTATTTTTTATTGTCAGTGATTGGTAGTGTCTGCTCACATGACATTTCAGTATGTGATCCTTTATTGTCCAACGAGATAAAGAAAAGTTTTGTGGGCGGAGCTTAGATGTCATGCAACATCGATGTGTGCTAAGGGCACACTAAACTAATCGCTGAAATTAGGCATACACGGCGGGACAAGACATGTGAATCTTCGCCAAACATCACCAGTCTACCTACAAGATGTTAACGAAAACATTTTTACTTGTCAGCAATTGGTTTTGTGTGCCAAGCGACGTACCACACCGATCACTGACGAGTGAAAATTCTTTCGGGAATGTCTTGGAGGTAGGGTGGCAATGTTTGGCGAATATTTGCATGTCCTGTCTCTCTGGTGTATGCCTAGTGTTACAAGTTAAGATATAGAACAAAATGATGTCGGTGACATCTTGGTGTGTTGATGCTTCACCTGACCATGGCTCTTTGTCTGTAGCCATCTTTAAAATTAAAAAAATGTAATGTTTCTTCAAACAGGCACATACATCCCCAACCATCCTCTTCCAGAAATGTCTTCCCCTATCAAAATCTACGGAAACGATGCCCTGTCAAGTCGCGTGGCTGCCTTCCAAAAGAAAGCTGAAGACCACCAATCTAAACAGAGGCGTAACCCATTTTCTGGGTCAGGCCATGTTTCCACCATGGCGAACCAGAAATGGGACAAAAGTGACCCGCGGTATGGAAAGCCGGAGGAAGGTTCTAAGACTGAAAAGAGGGGCTTGGCTGCTGGGGCCCTCATCGGGAACGAGATCATCTTTCTTTGTGAAATGATCAGTCAGTATGGTACGCATGAAGAGGATGGAACTGTGTGGATTACGTTTGGAGAACTTTTTCAGGTTTGTTGTTGGGATTGTTGCTTGATTTAGATAAAAGTTGTCTGGTGATGAGTATGGCCGGATTTAAAAATAGGCTGCCTATAAGCTAACATTTTTAATCCTCCTTTTATCCTATTAAGCTTCCGTTTTTTATAGTTCACTTTTGCTTAATGTATTTGTTTTATTGAACAAGATGATACAGTTAATTGTTGTTAGGAATTAAAGTACAATTTTAATAATTTACATAATCATAATAAATTTACTTTTACCTTGTGAATTAACTGCCACTCCTTCAAATCTTCCACTATGGCTGTAGTCTACTTATCCTATTGTAATTAGAAGTACATCTCTGGTGATGAGAGCTGTCAATACTTAATACATTTCTAAAACATTCAGAGTGAATTGAATTCTTAAACATATCCCAGAAACATGAATTTGTGACATTCCATATTTATAAGAACCTTGATTGATCTCTGCAATATTAGGGAATTATAAAATTTTAGTCAAAATGCCTATTAAACTTTAACCAGATTACAACACATGCTGTTAACACATTTCAACATCATAAACTAATATACAAGTAAATGTATTGTTTCATAAAGTATATGTTATACAAAGTCGATTGGCATTGCCATAGACTGATCTTTTCTAGATATAATTTTTTTTCTCTAACTTTGTGTTACTTGCTATTTTTTGACTCAGATTTGTTTCAAATATTTATTAACTGTTATGATATTTTATTTGCAGTAGAAAAAAACAATAATATGTGTATTACATAGTGATAGTATATAGTACCTTAATTACACGAATGTATTAGAGTTTAAATATTGTTTTACAATCCAACTTTTTTAATAATATAATCTATCTTGTTGTTGTTATTAGTTTAGAAATAGATAACTTGCACATGACTGATTCCCATTCTATTTTCTAGATATATGTTACCATTTCCAACAAAGTGGTTGGTCTTCTTTTGCGAGCTCGGAAACAAGGCCTTGTGCACTTTGAAGGTGAGATGTTGTTCCAACGGAGAGATGATGATGTAGTTATCACTCTTTTAAAACCAATCAATGAAATACGCCCAGAAAGACCACCACCAAAATGTAAACAAGTCGAACAATCAGATGTGCTTAGCGAAGATTAATTTTTTATTAAAATGTTTGATTATTAATGAGTGGCAGCAACCAAGCAGGGTTTTAACAATGTTAGCAACGTTAGAAGTCCCAACACATTTGGCATGAATTTTAATCTAAGTATACTTTAACATTGATAAATTGCACAATTAAATTGTATTGTTTAGATTTTAATCAGTCTGCTTTGTGCGTTTACAATTACATTGCGTTTACAACAAGCATTTCAAAATGTTTACTTTCACTTTCTTGTTTATGATGTCTGGGCCTGGCCATGACAAGTTGGGGCCCAAGGCCCAGATACTCTGATTCCCATTTTGGAATGATAATGTTACTTATATGAAGAGTCCACAGAGAGAGAGAGGAAAATCCCCTTCATCGTCTGGGAACCTCTCTGTATTGATGTTTGCTTGGCAAGTAGTGTTGATCGGAAACCGGTTTCTTCATTGGTTCTTCTCCTGCCCGTGTAATAAGAATAAAGGCAAAACTAGTTTCTTCACATCGGTTTAGGCGATGAGGCGCTATCGTCGCCAAGCAGACCTGATACAGTCAGATTCCCATTCAATGAAGGGGTTCTTCCCCTGGACTCTTCATATACTGCAAAGTTAACCCTTATTCTTATGATCATCGATTTTTTTAAAAAAAATTCTAATTTTCAATTTTTTTCTGTTTTTTTTACAGCTAAAGTAAAGATTATTTAGTGTCAGAACATTTCTAAAATAATTAGTGCAGTAATTAGAGTATTATAAAAGGTAGCATACATGCAACCTTCAGTTTTAAGCTTGTATTTTTTCCAAAAACAGTGGTAATCCAACAACTTAAGCAATTTTTTAAAACTACAGAACTTAAGAAATGTGAAATATATTTTTCAAAGTAAAAAAAAAATTAATATTAAAAATAATTCAATGAACTTTTCTTGTACAGACGACGAGGCATGATGCACAAACACAACAACCCAACAAGTTACCTTCCTCGAAAACAAAAATAATTTTAACTTTGTAATTTTTTCACTCTGAACGAAGCTTCTATACTGTTCTTCTAACAAATAACAACGCAACATACTCGCTGACGTCACTTAACAAACAGTCTATCCTAAACTATAATGTATTTATATCAATCATATGGTGGATGTTCGGAAACAATATGGTGTTTTACTGTTAGAAAGAATTACAGTTATGATATTTTTAAATGGAGATTGTCATAAAATCAAACAAAGTTTTGAAGTGTTAAACAAAATTTATAGATTTAAACAGCAGATTTTGTGACCCCATAAAATGATGGATCCAAGCCTTATAGGCATACACAATGATCAGGGTCTGTGAAATGTCAAGCGTAAACTGTACTTCATTTATTTCATGCATAGGTTTTTGTTGTGTTGGGAAGCATTTTTGCTTAGTTTCGGAAGAATGCTGCTTAAAAGCATTTAATGTTTTTAGTCTTTTATTTAAGTGTGGACATTTCTGTGATAACAGCATTGCATGACTTGCTGTGTTTGAAATTGTAGAAGAGCAAGAGTTTTAGTTTTATATAAGAGTTTTTATTTTATCTTATTTATTTGTAGCTTATTTATGTCAAACTATTTTTACTAATAGGATAGTGCTTGCCTATTAAAATGGTTGTAGAAATTTGGCTTAGATTTTATTTTGTTAAATTTTAAAATCGAAACCTGTCTTCCATTTAAATATTTTTGGATTCTAGACATGAGAAGTTCATATTTATTACCTTTTCTTTGGGTAGCTTTGGTCTTTTCTTGAGATTCTTAATTGTTAAAATACATTTTATAACCATGAACTAGATACCAAAGGAATTACTAAATCAAAAGTCAATGATAAAATGATTACTAGTTTTCACAATAATCCTATAGTTTTGGCCAACTTGATTTTAGGTTTTGTGTTGGAATTTATCTACGAACTTTTGTCCTACAAATGTTGGGCATTTTAATATTGTTCAGGTTTTCATGCTATTTTTAATTAAATGGCTGTTAAAAAGCATTTGTTTTTTCCCCCTTTCTTTTATGTCAACAGTTGAACATTTATCCATAACAGGATAAATATTTGCGTCATTTAAAAAGCTTTTTATGGTTTTGTAATTGGAAGGTATATACTTATATAATGTCGAAAGCAAACAATATGTTGCACCATGTATGTGTATCAACTTTTATTATTAGTCATCTACCATCTTACTGCATAAGTTACCTGGCAATTGTTTGATCAAATATGTTTTTTTATTAATGCTTTTATGTTATTGTTTTTAGAACTTTTTATTGCATCTATTTAATGTAATACTTGTTGATCATGATTCATACATTTATTAAGTACAAAGCCTTTTTTTATACCTTTCGCTTGCTTTTAAGAAATGCATTGCTAAATATTGTAATAGAATTGGAACATAACTAACTTTAGACTAATTTCTAATTTTTTCAAAAATAACTAATTACTGTTTATGATTATTTTAGCAAATTTAGTATATTTCAAAACAGGGCTATTGGTTGCTCCGAGAATTGGAAAGATTTACTCACAATATTTACAAATATATTGTTGTATATCTATTTTTAGACTGATAGGTTAGAGCTTGTTTAAACAAATAAGGATTACTAATTTCCGATATAGATTTTATGCATTTATTTTTCTTTTCTGGATTAGCTAGTCATTTACTCATACTTCTACAAATATAAGTTTATCACGATTAGGCGCATATAGCTTATAAGAAGTGATGTATGCACAAACTGGTGCTATTACCTGTGATATCAAATTGAAATTAAAAATAATTAATGACAAAAACAGTGATTTTTATTCAGATGAAGCTAATATTTTAAGGTACTTATGTACGAATTATTTGAATTTTTTTTTTTAAACGAATGTATTTAATGTACTATACTTAAAAAGTGCCTTATACTTGCCTACTTTGGAATGTTTAATAAAATATTTATGAATGAATTCCTGTTATTTGTAATAGTATTAGAAATGTAACCAGCATATTTTGTTATTTCTGAAAAACAATTTATCATGATAGTCTTGTAAATGCCCTGAGTAATTTTAGTTGCAATTTAGTCTACCTTACATCAATGATTTTCTTAGCTGGACTTCCGTATAATATTGGGTGACATACAATTTTTTTAATGACAAATTACGTATAAGTGAAAGTGACAATTAAGAAAGAAAAATTAAATTGATAATGGACATGTTTTAGGCCTTGAGTTGCAATAGAAAATGTTGAATAAAAATAAATTCTTTCTTGATTGGTGAATCAATGTCACATGGGAACAGATCTCAAATCAAAGGAAGCCCAGGAAAGAAAGTTGAAAGGAATTACGGCACTTGCAACAGGCCAATTGCAAACATAGAATATGATTGTTTAAAATCAAATTTATTTTATTATGCTCAAAAATTTTATTATTAGTATTCACATGTTTTTCTACC
Organism: Oedothorax gibbosus; assembly: GCA_019343175.1. NCBI lineage: Eukaryota > Metazoa > Arthropoda > Arachnida > Araneae > Linyphiidae > Oedothorax > Oedothorax gibbosus. The sequence goes on from JAFNEN010000498.1 coordinate 574,216, forward strand.
AATGGCATGGAATAAATGTGCCATTGATAAAACTCCCTCACTGATTTATCTTAGTAGATTATCTATCTTGCCTACAAAAGAAAAACTGCATGTTCAACAAAACATTTTATTTCAACAAAAACATTCATTCATTAACATACAATACAAGACAAAATTCATCATTGCCTTAGAAATCACAAACCAAGTTTTATCTAAATAAACATTTTGTCAATATATGTAATAATAATAATAGTCAATTTTTAATTTGGCACTCTTAGAACAGTTTTCTTTAATAACAACAAAGAGAATTTAGTACACTTAAGTGGTAAGCAATAAATGTAATGATCTATACATTGGAAACGATTGATATTAAAATAAAAATTACTGTAGATTTGAGCAGCATTATGCCAGCACCAGCACTGTTTTGTAATATATTTATTTGATACGACTTATAAAAAACATTATTACAGTTATCTAACACTTTTGTCAAACTTATGTGTCATCATCTTATGATATCCAACCACCAATTTATGTATACCCAAATGCAGCAATGCAGATATGTATCACACCATCCACCTTTTTCAGGGATAATTGTAACTTATGTTTTTATTTTTTGGATCCTCAAAAACGAGGACAAAATTAATAGAATACGAAATGTTATTTCTTACATTACTGACAACTTGCATACTTATTAGTATGCTTTGATTTTTTCTCTGGGAGATTTGTATTTTTACTAAAATTATTTAATATGTATAAAAGATGACTTTCAATTTCCTAACTTATTTCTTTTCCATGTAAGATTCAATGGATGAGGTGTGATATGAACTACCCTAATAAGTTTACTATAGTACTTTACACCTTAAATGGCAATACAAGGTTAAGGTCTTTTCAAGCAGTCGCGTGGTACAGAGGACAAGGTCATATACATTATGTGATGAAATTGTAATAACACTTTACTCTGTATACACGAAACAAATTGAAGGTCTTGAACGGTCAAACCTGGAGTAAAGCACTACAGTCCATACATCCTAAACCCCTTACCTTCCCAGATAGGTCCTAAACTGATAATGATACCCCCCGTAATGTGCAAACTCCGGCTTATTGAACAACGGACTCCAGGCGCATTTTCCCTTATCCGGACTATAGTACGACCCGGTCTCGCACTGCATCAATACAGGCCTACCTCCCACGCACCAATAGTACTTGTCCTTGTCATCTTCATGCGGGAGGGTTTCTTTGGACCCAGCCTTGCAGTCAGGGGCCCCAGGACGATCGTATGGGGAGACCGCGGCCGACTTGTCCACTGATGAGCTCCCGCCCCCGCTTGGGGCGCTTCCTTGTTGGGAGGAGGGGGGTCGTGCGGTGGGGCTGGTGGTGGGGGGCTGCCACCAGGTGGTGGATGACTTGGTGGTGGCGGGAGGCCACCAGGTCATTTGAGTGCTGCTGCTGGAGAAGGTGCTTTCGGTGGATCTGGAATGGAAGAAAAATATCGCTGAAGGGAGAGTCCACGCTCGTTTATGCAAACCTACATCCTCTTTGACCTCGGTTGATATTTTTTATGATCTGATGTAACTACGAGCAATGTTCTGAGGCTATTCACGAGGAAGCAATAGACAACTGGAACGGCCACGCCAAGAAGACTTCACAGTTGAAGAGCTGAGTGGAAGAACGTGCTAAGTGACATTTTTGAAAAAATTGAGATTTTTGTGTCAATGATCATGTTATTACCTGCTTTAAACATAACAGCTTTCAATTTTTTAGAAAACATTCGATTTCGTATATTTTTCGCATACGAAGTTGGTAGGTGCACGCGTTTTCGTCACTTTTTCAATGGAAGAACGTGCTAAGGATCCTTGGCATGTTCTACCACCGAAATCGCTCGATTCCGGAACGATCGTTTAGTGGAAGAACGTGCTAAGTGACACGTTTGCGGAAATTTTTCAGACTTTCGCTTGCATTAATAGCAAAACAAATGGTTCTTTTGTAGTTTTAATCAAAAAGAATTCAACAAAATGTAATTAATATTTCCTAATTAACTTTAATTATTAAATATAATCAATGAAATTAAATTTATATTGCGTAAAACTGGGTTTTGAGTGCATTTAGCAAAATAAGAAAAATGCATTTTGATTTTAAATTTAAACGGAGTTAAAGGTTTTAACATTTTATAAAATGTCGTCTGGTTTTTATTGTAATAAACAAAGATAATTTAGCAGCGAACAGATGGTATAATTAAAACAAAGTTGCACCTGTTCTATGGAGATGGCAGTTCACAGTTCGCGTTAAAACAACATTGCATCGAACATTCAAAGCATCTGGTTTGTTTAAAAAAATGAATTATGGGTACAAAAATCGTTTTAAAGCCATTTTACGTTTGATCTCTAAAGCTATCGAACGCATTTTGTGCAATGTCCTAAACTCCTAAAATTATTAAAATGGAATTAAGAAGCAAGCGGAAAGCTGAATTTTTGCTTGAAAGTGTGAATAAAAGCTTATACGGTAAGTACAAATTTAATCAAGATATTGCTTTGTTATGTAAAACTAAAATATTTGTATAATAAGTTATGTAAAAATAAAATGACAAAGTATAAAACGTTATAAGTTATTAATATTTATTAAAATATCGATGACTTTAAAAAAGTACTATGCATCACGATTGTAAAAATAAATTGTTTAAACGATCATGTTCGACCGTTGTAGAAATGCTGTAAATTAAAGTAGCTTTCTTAAAATTGATTAAACCCTTAATTGAAAAGGAGAAAGGAAAACGTAAATAACCTTAGGATCTATATCTTGCCATACAACTTATTTTTATTTTTTTTTAATATCAAAGTTTGTTTTTAAATTCGATTATTCTTATCTAAAAACTATTTAAAAATTTATTTTGCGAAAACTTACATCTTGCATTATAATCTATTTTTATAAGTCTTTTAAATTTAATATTTATTAAATTCAAATGCATTTGTGTATCTTTTACTATCTTTTTGTATACTTTTTATTAAGTTGATTTGTCTTATTATTCTTCAAAGTATTTAGTTTATAATTTCAGTGATAATGGTATTTTTAAAAAAATATTTTCAATTAAAAACTTACTCATCTAACATTAAGCAAGAGTTCTAAAATAACTTATATAACCTACTTTCTTTTAACTTAAATACTCAAAGAAATCCTTATAGTAGGGACAGACGGACGAATAAAAAGTATGAGATAGGTGACTGATATCTTTAAAAAAAACTAGGGATGTGTAACACTATATATCAATACGCTCATTTAAAAGTTATGCCTAAAAAGTTCTATGGCAGCTACTCCTTGCACATGTACAATATTGTAGAAAACTTTATTTTGACGTCCGACTAGTACAGGGAACACGTGTATCAAATTAGAAGTCTATATCAATTTTCGTTGTTCAGCAATTTTTAAAAACCAAAAAAAGTTTATAGCAGCTTCTACTTGCTCATGCGCAATTTTCTCGAAAACCTTATTATGACGTTCAACAGGAACTAGGAACCCGTGTACTAAATTTGAAGTCCGTAGCTCTTTTATTTTGAACTGTAGAGTAGTTTCAGACAGACGGATCAATGTAAAAAAAAAACCAATTTTTTTAGAATGAGCACCCTCCAAACGTGTAGAAAGCACAAAATCTTCATTTGGATTCGGACGTACGGACCGAAACAAAAAAGCAGACGTACAGGCAGGTGGCCAAACACTATACATTGTAGTCATCTAATTTTTTACTTTCGAACAAAAAAAAAGAATTTTCAAAATCAGGAACTTTGGATCGGAAATTGAAAGCGATATGGATGGACGGACAGGCAAACGATTAATAAGTATAAAAGAGATCTGTGAAGTCCTATCTTCCAAACAGATAAAGAATTTTGAAAATCGGAAGATTAGTACAGAAATTATGAAACGTTTATGGATCAAATTTACCTAAAAAATGTCACTTAGCACGTTCTTAAACTAAGCGACTGGCCAAAATCTGAAGCACTTCGGAGGAAGAACGTGCCAAGTGCATGAGGTGTCAAGCGCGTTAGGTAAATGACGCGTTATGACCTAAATTACGGCTAAGCCAAAAGCCACCAAGCATTTTGAAGAACCAAACTAAAATATCATGCAAAAAAAACCTGTGATTTTGTGAATGACATAAAAGTTGCAAACTAAAAACTTTGAAGCTCATTATCTCGTTTTCACCTTTTTGTCACTTAGCACGTTCTTCCACTAAGCTCTTCAGTTACGTCAACTGTTGTCTTAAACCTCGCAATAAACAAACCACCCAGCAGCTAATTGGTCTAAACTATAACAGCCGGCCTACAATGACGCTGCAGTTATATCAAGCATTGTACTCTTTTCGACAAACAAACCACGCTCCACCCCGTTCGAGTTGTCACCATCAAATCATTTTATTTTTTGTAACTGCGTAATATCCAAGTTCCAGCAAAAATCATTAAGTGCTAAAAACTCAATTACAAAGATTATATCTAACCATATTAAGAACTTTAAAACACGAAAATTCCCTGGAAATTAAGAGATCAATAGGATACTTAATTCAGTTATTTAAATTCATCAAGCAGGGAGACCATGGAGGGATTAGGTTTGAATTTAAATAGTTGAAGCAGAAGATTCAAAAGAATCTTGATTGTTATTGGAAACTGGTAAAAAAAATACTTTTGGATCAACTTTGCTGGGGCTCTGATTTGTTGTTGGTCGCCAATTTTTGTACTTGTTTCGGATTTTATAAATGTGCAAAACTTGTACTGGCGACACCTATGATCGAAACCTAACAACAAAAACTATCACTAAATCATTCCAATAGTTTTGATGCTGCCATCTATATTTCAGGCTGCTTACTAAAAACTAACCCTAAAATAAAATCTATCACTACTATTATCAATCCCGCACCCAGGCCCTGATCATCGTCTGGTCGCCCGCGCGTTGGGCCCATTATTTTAAGAGGCCCCAAAAATGGCTTTAAAACAGTAAATTTTGCTTCACACCTAACAATTTTGTATCCTTTTACGGCCAAAGTAATCAAAGTAGTAGTATTACTTTGCTTTTCGAAAAAATTAAGCACTGTGATGGATTGATATTATTAATTTGATGATTGACCTTACTTTAAAAGATCTTATTTTCAACTATGCTTTTTTTAGTTAAAATATGAGTCCGAAAAGGGCCCCAAAAAATCAGGTTTTTGGGCCCTAATCTGTCATGGCCAGGCCCTGCCAGCAACTAATACAAAAGGTATTTTCAAACAAATATGTTACCTTGGAGGCCACCATTTGCTTGTGGACAATGTGGAGCCTTCTGTGGTTTGACTAGGATCCGGAGTTGGTGGAACATAACCCCTCAGCCTCTCGTTCATGACCTCGAGCAATGCATTCTTGCGACCACACGCTCCATTGAAATCGTCCATGTCGATAGCCCATATCATGGCACCCCCATAACCTTGTTCTCTGATGTAATCCATCTAGGAAAAGAGGTGAGGTGGTATTTGCTTTTAATAAAATAAAATAAAATTTATAATAGGTATAACTATATCATGATTACATCATCACGAGTATAATAATTCCACCCAACTTCCTAAATTGAAATTATATAAAATATTCACAAGCCAGTACTTGAGTTTTAAAGGATTTAAGTAAAAATTATAAATGTAATTTTAAAAATCGTAATTATTTGCTTTTATTAAATTTTTTAATTATTTCTGGTACGATGTCGATCATTGAGGCATACTACATATTTTTTTAATAAAAAAAAACACTCCATCATATGAATTAGGGGTGTGCAACACTACAAGTATACGAATTTTTAATTTTCACTTATTAAATCAATAAATTTAAATTCAACTACATGCCTAATAAGAAAATTTAAAAAACTTCAAAACCTAAAAAGTTCTAAGGCAGCTACCTTTTGCGCATGCGCGATTTTCTCTATAACCTTATTACGCCGTCCGACAGGCATTAGTGTCTCGTGTACCAAACTAGTCCGTAGCTCTTTTAGTTCAAGCTGTAGAGTGGTTTAAGACAGACAGACAGTCTGACAGACGGAACAATGTTCAAAAACCGGAATCAGCAGCCTTCAAAATGTATATAAAAGCAAAATCTCCGTTTCGTATTTTCGACCCTGTCGTAATACTTTCATTACCTCTTATTTCACATTAGGTAATTGAAAGTAAAAATAATGTATTGGTAGTCAAACGCAATACTGATGTGATAGGATCAGTTGACGTTTAGGCCTTTACAAAATATTTAGTATAATTATTTTTCGACTAGTTCTAAGCAAAAGTACCTTGATTCCAATGCTGTCTTCATCCTCGTATCCAATCCATTGGTCATCGTGATAAGCATAAGGACATTTGCCGATGTCATCGTACTTTTTGGTCCACTCTCCAGAGTTCACATGTGGGCAAATCTAAAAGGAATACAATCGTATATTAGTTTAAAATTAAATAACGCACACATTGCGTTATGCAAAAAGATATAACAGTTTATTTTTAATAAACGTCTCATTAGAGAGTGTCTTATCGAATAAACAATGAACATAGCATTAAAAAAATCTTTTCCACTTACAGCTTTAAGTATTTAATTTCGTCTTCTTCAATATATGATCGATTCAATTTAAGAGTTTTTTGTAATTATTTATTTCAACATTGTTATTTATTTGTATCATTGTTCATTTATATTTAACCCTCTTAGGGATACGCAATTTAGTTAGTGTAATCTTGTTTACACTGCACGAAATTGAAATTAAAAATTTTAACTGAAAATTCAATTTCTTTGAAATTATATTTCTTTAGCAGATGATTGATTATAAAAGACTGCTCCATATTTTATTTTTCATATTAAAATTTATAGATTTTTAAATATTCTGTGTGGTGCTGCTGTTAAACCTGATAGTCAAGTGACGAGTTTATGCTCTCCACGAATAAAAGTCCCATTCGCCTTCCTCGTATAGGTGACGCTGAACGGGCGAATCTTTCGCTTGGCTGTCAGTGTGTATCTACAGCGCGTTATTTATTTAATTTAATTTGTTATTTATTTATTTTATTTAATTAATTTTACTTCACGATGAATTAGAATAAAATACAAATTATCATCACAAAAACATTTCTGAGGTCAAATTTCTCCCCTTTACGATGGTGTGAAGAGGGGGCGACAAAAAACCACTGGCCTAGGGGCGCATAAAATCTAAATCCGGCCCTGCTCATATTTTGATGTAATTTTCTATATTAACATATTATAGGTTACCTCGTAATAGGCAAGGAATCCGCTAGCATTAGTATAGGGACCAGGGGTACCTCCTCCCACCCATTTCTTGATGCCAGCCCGCAGAGCTGTGTTGTCTTTGCTGCCCAGAGTGTAGGTTCGCCCGTAGAAAGGCACTCCTACCACAAGCTTGTGTTTCGGAGCACCCATTTTTACCCACAATTGTAGTCCATCATGCTGTAAAAAAAAAGAAAAAACTCATTTAACGACGGTTTGTAACGCGAAAATAAACTGTTTGTTAAGTTTATTTAAACAAATAAAAAATGAGACAGATACAGACCAGTCTGAAAAACTTATGTAATATAAATTAAGTTACAAGCTTGTGTTTCGAGGTATCCATTTTTAACCACAATTGTAGTCTATCATGCGGTAAAAATACCCTAGAAAAACTCAACAACTATTTCCAAGAAAATTTTAAATAGGAAAATAAATTGTTTGCTTGATTTTAACTAAATAAACAAAACATAAGACAGATGAAGACCATAGTACAAAAAAATAGGATAAATTAAGTTTTACGAAAATGTTACTTTACCACATTGAGTGTTTCATACGCCCATTGGTCGAAAGGTCTTTTGTAAAGCGGACTGTGTACATCTGCAAATCCAGCCCAGTTTCCTCTCAAATCATAGGTCATCACGTTTATCCAGTCAAACAGCCTGTAAATGCATATTTAATAAAAATTAATCGTAGATAATTTAAGTTGAAAAACTTTAAGGCCTCCCAAACTACGCAACTAAATTTAAAAAAAAAATGCCTAAGGATACCTTTAAGATTTAAGGTCACTACAGAACAGTTTTTTTAGAATTTTTCGTTCTATAATTAAAAAAAAACGATTTCCCAAAATTCTCGAGTCTAAAAACTCTCTTTGACAACACCATTTAAATTTAATTAGTACTCTTGGATTCCGATCGGTTAACAAGTGCATACTGGTTTAAATAATTATTATAATTAAATGAAATAATATTTAAATTCGTCTTTTTTTAATCTTTGGGTTTCCATTGAAACTCAAACAGTAAATTTGTTTTTCGCGATAGTTGATATAAATTTTTAAATATATTTCTGGTTTCGAGCTAACATTTTTAGCTAGCTTTCCGATTTTAAAAATGACACATACTCAGCTAGTCTTGGTACTTCATATCCTTCCTGTAGTCTGAATTTCGCTACTGGCACTGCACAAGTCAAAAGTAATTTATGAGGTTCAAAAGCCACTTTCAATTCCTGTAAGAAATTAGTTCATCAATAAAAAATATTGAAATATTTTTGAATTCACATGCTATGTGAAACAAAAAATTTGTTGATTTGAAGAGGATTGTCCCAGCTTATACACTCCAATAAATTCCCTTATAGCACACAATATACACTTAGTGCGCTTTTACAATATTAATATTTTTCCCCTTTTATACACTGTTAAAAATGGTTTCTCAATTTGGAGAATAATGTTCTCGTTTTATGAACATCATCGGTTTATAATCCAAATCTTTATCCATGGAAAGGGGTGCCAGAGCCACGAGGGTTGGAGGAGGTATGAGGACCACTGTCTGCAGATCGCTGGGGCGGTCTATGAGACCTTTGGTCCTATATAGTCTCTATCCATGGACACGACATCATCATCATCATCGGTTTATAATATATTCGAATACATTGTTCTTAAGTTAGAGAACATGCATGTTCCAATTTTGTAAAAGGATTAAGAACAAATCCAGAGGTTAGTTCGACGCATGATGACATCACTATTTGTCCCTTTGTTTCTTAACTGCCGGTAGCTCCGATTAGATCCTTTGACCTCAGGGTTCACTCTTTATTCCATTCCATTACTGCACGATATGCGTCGAAGCTATAATTGCTTGCTTAGTAGTTGAATTTTATTGAATTTGCTCAAAGTGATATTCGTTGAATGATTTTCATTATGGTTAAGGGGCAAACTTGGAACTTACGTGATAGAATCGTGAAAAAGCCAAGAAAGTATTTGTTATATATGAGGGAATTTACAGTAATTTATTACAGTTTGACGAACCAGACGACATGGTCAGAAATTTAAAATAAAAATCATCCTACTTCAAAAAGGAGGAAAACTTTTTTTTTTTACCGTACTGTTGTCAATGAGTGAAACGCTTCACCAGATTATGTTGCATATTCGAAGAGAGTAGAATAACTCAAGAAGAATCTCAATAGGTATTGGAGAGTGGTAAATAATTACTACATTTCTAGACCAACCTTGCTGGGCCTCTGGCCTGTTGTTGGTCGACAATTTTTGAGTTTATATATAATCAAACAATTTCCCCTTTTAAATACTTTATTTCCTCACCTCCACCAGCTTGAGGAAGTTCTCCTTATCCGAGTACTTGCCCCCTCGGTCCGATGCACCGGGGTACTCCCAGTCCAGATCGAATCCATCAAACCCGAAGTCCATGACCCACTTGACAGCACTCTTGACGAACACGTCTCTTCGGCTCTTCTCGCCAACCATGTCCGAGTACTTTCGGCCACCCTCGGCCCATCCACCGACGGCCAAGAGTAGCTTCAGATGGGGGTGCTTAACACGGAGGGCGGTAAATTTCTTGTAGCCCCCTGGAGAGAAGATAGTGGAAATGTAACATGAAGTTTTAAAAGAACTTACTTTAATTTACCATCCAACACCGAGCCTCCCAATAACTACATAGGACATCATCAGTCGAATGTTGAAGGAGTGCAGTCAATACCACCTAGACTAGATACCACCTAGAAGGACCAAGTACTAAGCAACGTAACGTTTGGAAATCGTTATTGGATCATTGGAAAGTTGACCGATTTTGAGGTGTTGACCAATGATAGCTTGATTCTGCTTATCTTATAGTATACGAGATCGAGTGATGAACGTTTACTGGTCGAAATCCCGAAATTGGTCCACTAATCGTCAGGCAACTAAGTTCTCCGGCCTTCAAATGTAGGTGGTATTGGTGCAGTGAACTGCCTTAGATGGTCCCCATCCATTCTAGGATGACCACAAAGCGGGCAGGCCTCATCAGCTGTCAGGCCAAACCGGTGGAGATAGAGTCCCAGGAAGTCATTTGGTGTCATGGTGGTGAGCAAATTATATTGTTCAAATTTACCTAGCTTAATAAGAGATTGAACGATCATTGCAAATACCTAATAATAGGTACACTAATTCGGACTTTTCTATCTAGTGAAATTAGAAGAATACATTTGGATGTCTAGGACCTCTATTGATGTCTACATCTTAACTAAAGCTGTCTATTTTCTGAAAATCACTAAATAATTGTTTACCTTTAGAATTTGTTGAGTTGAAGAGTGAAAAAAAACCACAATGACAAAATAAGTTCTTGATGTGTGGAAGTTCTGAGTTAGATTCTAAAACACCCAAAAGAGTGGGGAAAAAAGAAGCTAAACATAGAGTACGAATTTCGAACCATTTCCTTCAATTGAATAAAAATTACAAAAAGTATGGTAAAAGTTAACAATCTTTCCCCTCTCCTGCCATTAAAGTTCTTAAATAAAATCACATAATTTTGAACGACAAAAAAGACATCGAAACTGTGTTTCTTTACCATTTTCCAAATCATACTCCGGGTCTATACTGAACAGCTCCCATGTCTGGTTATTGAGCCCCACAAAGGAATAGATGATGTCCGTGCACAAATCCCCTGGTATGTCCTCAATGTCATAATTCCAAGGCTCAGGCCTCGTATAAGCCCATGCGCTGTAGTAGCACACGACCTTGCCCCGATCTTGGTTCACATCCGCGTTGTACAATTGAATGCCTGTTGTACAAAGATAGGAAATAATATTACATTATTAATCACAAAAGATACACGAGGATTAAGGGATTGGGTAAATTCTTTTGTATTTTCTTATACATGAATGCAGGTTTAATAGTTGCAGTTCAATTTGTTTGAAGTTAAATTCGAAAGTTATCCGTTACTTTTCCACGCAAAATGCGATCTAATTTTCTCTTTCAGAACCGAAGATATCAATTCCCGAATTAATTTTTTCCCCAGTTGTTTCTAGAGTAAAATTTAAAGGTGATTCTTTGAGCTAAAAATAAATATAAAACATTTTCTTAACTTTAAAGCTACAAATTTATGAATGAAATAATTTTTCATCGTTTCATGTTCTCTTGTGCAGTTGAGAAAAGGAAGTCATACGTTTTGTACTGCTCTGGCTGTAAGTCACAGCCATTTTCTCTCTATTCACATTAAAATATTACTGTGCATTGCATAATAGAGGGGTTTTTTTTTAAAGCCAAGGAAGACTGAACTCATTCTATTTATTTGTTGTCCGTTGCTTTTCAAATATGCGATAATGAAACAATTACTTTTTACGCTCTTTCAATTGCACAAGAGTTCTCTTAACTATTAGATATTCAACTCACAAAATATAACACGAATATTGATAAATTAAGGCGTGCCAAAACAATGGAAATTACAAAAAATATCCAAAATTGGTATTTTTTTTAAACTTTAAATTTGTTAGAACCCCCAAATCTTTATCTTTAAAATGGTACTAATTTTGAATTTATGATCCATTTCATTAAAAAGGGTTTTTGCCAATTCAGATGCATTGAACTTGTATATTTTTCCTATTTATAAACTCAATGTCATAAAACTGTATTTTTTTGCATAAGTTACTTTGTTCAAACAATGGTAACTGAAGTGTAAATAGGTATTTTGTTTAAATATATTTTATTTAAATATAGAATTAGTTGTGAGATGTTGTAAACCTAAAAAAAAACTTGGTCCATAAACTATTTATTTTATTAAAGGTCAAAGTTAAACTTTTGTAAGAAACATGACTTTTTTTGGTTGGCTCATAATTAAAAATTATATTTGAAAAACTAAACAAGCTAAGCAAATAATTTGAAGTTCACAACATTGAGAATTATTGGGTGGGGGGAGGGAGGGGTTAATTTGATGGTAGTTTTCTATGCCCAAGTCAAAATTAGGTATTGGGTTGTGAGTGTTAAAAATCATGCTAATTAATGCATATAATGCTAATTAACATTTGATTTTTTAAAAAAATATTTTCACACAAACCTTTATGTGGATTTGTAGGTTTATTCAAATATAAAAGTATTGTACTTGTGAGTCAAAAACCGAAAAAAATAAGTTCAAGTGTGTACATACACCTTAATAGTTTCCTGAGCTCCCTTGTTTAATCGATGATAATTCTTTTAACCATTCATCGGATTCAAAAGCCAATTAATATAGGTTTTACTGAATATTATTTTACTGGTATATTTAAGGTTGACTAATACCTACCATGTGGACGACTGTGCCGTGGCTCAGCACTGTAAGATAAACCTACCAGTACACATAAGTAGTAGAGGATTAACCACATGCTTGTAACACACCTGCAAATGTAAAAAAATAATATTTTAGCTAACAAATACTAGTTTATCAAAACATCAAACCTTTTAAAAGTATAGGGTTGTACCATGAATGGATAATAATTATACAAAATAACCCAACGCGTAAAAAAAAGTTTTAAGTAGGATGTAATTACATAGGAAGAAGTGTCAAAAGATTTTCAATCGCAAAAATGTTATTGTCAAACTTCCTACTCAGTTCGATGCTTTTTTATTAATGAAAGTTTGTTCAACGCTCAAAATAAGTTTTTTTTGTACAGACAAATTTAAATAAAACCTGAATTTACGATTTCCTTCCGAGACAAGTGATGGCCTTTGAATTAAATAAAAAAAACACTTTATTATTCTTATTAACATTCACAATACAAACTTCAAACCGATTTTTTTTAACCTTTAAACAACAAATCGGGGTACATATTAACCAATAGGATTTTTGTGCTTGGAAAATCGTTCTAAAAGCATTAATTTGACTCATTAAGTACATTATTATTTTTTTTTGTTTTTCATGCCGAAGAGAATTTTGAGGATCAAATTCAATTTTATTTAAAGTTTAGTTTGAAAATCAAATTAAATAGTAGTCAGTAATGTAACTGACCAGCTTAGAACCGAAGTTCAAATTTTATCTGCCGAAATACTACTTCGGTTTGTAGTTCTAAAGTTAAATACCCAGTTTAAAGAGTTTCAGCCTTATTGCATATTTTTAGTGGTTTTAACTGCATTGCTTACTCCCTGGAGTTATTATAAGGATAACTTTTAAAATATCACAGCCTCTTAAGTTGTATTGAGTCAGTTCTTGTAAATAGATTTATCAAACACCACGATGTGATGTTTTATTTTCGTCAAAAGCTCAAGTGCGAACATAATTTAATTATTATTAAACAATAAATATATTTAAAAAATAAAATGTATAAATTGTATTTACAAATTCAACCATTAAAAAACTCACTATTTAAAGCAATTTTAAACAACAAAAATAAATCCTACATTCTTTGTAAAATTAGAAATTAAAATCATCTCAATGTAATATCCAAACGGATATTGAACATTAAGTTCAACATTTTAGCGTAACTTTAAGAAAAAGTCTTCCTTATAATATTATTTAAATTCTTTTAAAATAACTTTATTTAAAGGCACATAAAATATAAAAATCATTTTAAAAAATTGATGTAGATTTAAAAAATAGCTTTGTCATATAAATATCATTCACATTATATTTCATTCGTTCATCCAAAAGGAAATAAAACTGTCCTTACAAAGATATGTATCAATAAAAATTAAACATAAAATAACTAATCTAAAGATACCATTGAAAAGGAAATTAAACAATTCCTCTAAAGATCCAAAAAAGGAAATGAAACAATTCAACTCTTTTAAAAAGAGGAAACCAAAAAAAACTACTCACCCCTTGTTGCGATACGACCTTCAGACTACCGAACCTTCTTCCTCTGAGAGTTCCTTTCCTCTTCCAGAAGAAAAGATGAAGGATGGAAACACTTCCTCGGGAGTGAGCGATCTGGTTGCGACCAAAAACCACTTTCGACCAAAGACCTTGAACCCAAGATTCATCTTCATGAAGAATTTCATTTTTTCTCAGCTGCGATGCTGATGAACCTAACCAGGTACCTCTTGAAGGTCAAGGTGGTAGCTCTTAAGGTTGCTCACCTCCCTTCTTGAGATTCTTTGAGGTTTTCTTGTCTTTGCTTATTGGCGATTGTCAAGCCTCAGAGGCACAGGGGCGTAACCAAAGAGAATGACAGAAATATAGATCTGTCACTGATTCATATGTTCATGTATCAGCCATGTGTCAATGTAATTGTAATGGTTTTGGGATATGCACGAGGTGGATTTCATAAGTGACTCTTGGCTTAGGCCATGGGGGCTTAATTAGAGCAATTAATAATGTGATGTGATGCATCAAAAGTACTGAAACAGGCATATTGTTTGGCAGTGATGGCTATCATTGCTCCCATAAAGTCCGCACCTATAGTGGTTGAAGTTCTGTTTAAAAAAGACTTTAACATTTTCGCTGGGGATGATGTCTTTAGGCATCAAGAACTAAGGATTCGGTTATGATATTATAACGACATGTTCAGCGGCAAAAACATGCAAGAGCAATGGGATTTTGGTTAATGGAGCAATATAATAAAGAAATTGTTGAAAAGCTACTAGACCTGACCGGCATAGCCCTATTGATCGTATGGATTGTTAAGGAAATATCTCTCTTTGTTGTATACAGCTTTTGAATAAGGAAATAATTTTATTTGTTGGTGGAGTTTTGTTAGTATTCTTTGCTTCATTTCTCAATTACTACGTTATTTTATCTATCTTTTCGCCAAACGAAGTTTTATTGCTTTACTTATGCAACAGACACCATTTAAATAACTGATTTGAAAACTCAGTCACATTCCTTTTCTTTTACGATGCATTAAAAATGAAAGTATACTTTGCCACTTGAAAAAAAAACACATACTTTTTACAAATAAAGTTTTGGATATCAATTAAAAGGATGTTTTTTTAAATATAATATCAACTTTAATATCAGTTTTCTGCTCTCCTGTAAAAGTAGACAAATTGATTTACTTCCCTTTACCGCAGAAGCACAGAATTGATGATGCTCTAAGATTGAGACCGTATCATGTAACACGGTCGCTTTAGCTTTGAAGGGGCTGGTAGGTGTGGTAAAGAGGGGATACATTTAGCACGCTTTATCATGCATGCATGCTCTGATTGATAATGTTACTATGCCTGAATTTCAATGAGATGCTCAGGTTTCACTGGCCCGACTACTTTATAGTTTGTCCTTTTAGAGATAATTAATTTAATTTTTTTTTACTGTGAACTGATAGATTGTATTGGAACAATTGAGAATTAATTTTGAATTTAGAGTATCATAATAACATGTCGTCGACTAGAGTGAAAAGTGCTGGGAAACGAGGACCACCTTTCTGTAATAGTTGTTGTATTTTTACTTTCAAATACCTATTATGAAATGAAAGGTAATGAAGGTATTGTGATGGTATCGAAAATCCAAAATGGAGATTTTGAGTTTTTTACACGCTCTGGGGAGTGCTGGTTCAGGAAAAGTCGTTTTTGAAGATTGGTTCTTTTGTCAGTCTGAAACGTAAACCACTTTATAGCTCGAACTAAGAGAGCTACAGACTTCATATTCGGTACACGAGTTTCCAGTACTTGTCAGACGTCATAATAAGGCTTTTGAGAAAATCTCGCATGCGGCAAAAGGTAGCTGCCATACAACTGTTTAGGAAGTTTTGAAGCTACCTTATATACGGTATACAATTACTTTTGAATGTAATGCTTTATTAAACGGTAATTGAAAGTACTAATCTCCTAGTTTACTGTGTAATGATGCTTTGCCTTCAATTGGTGATAAGAAATTTTGAAGGTACAGTATCATAATAGCATGTCGTCGACAAGAGTGCTGAGTTATTAGGACTTCCTTCCCATTATATACATCGTATTTTTTCTTGATAGGGTTTAGAACTAATATTATCGATTATAAAATGCAGTATATTTTTTTAAAAAAAAGTTTTTACGTTTAATTTTCATTATATGCCTCCTACATACATCCAAAACATTATGGTTATGCAGTAAAACTTTGGTTTCTTAAGGCAACGATCGTTAGCGACTGCCATAGTCACATTTCGTCACAGGAATATTAACTTATAGTGATAGCGTGTTTAAAGAATTTTTTCAAAAGCAGTGTGTGTTGATCGTAACGGGCGCTACGATTACGATGCTAAAAAGAGTTTTTCTACGGTACCGGTCGCTATCGAAAGTTTCTCCTCACATTTTGCGTCACCGAAATATTATCCAATCCACATGTCATACAAAGCAATTTGTTTCAAAGCAGCTACGATTACTGTGCTTAAAACCCAGACTTTAAAGTGCAATAAATGTTTTCCAAATCTCTTAACCTCTTCTTTTTAAAGCACCTTTTTCTGCAATAGTGAAAACCATGATTTGATATCTATAGTTTTATGTAACTTAATTAAACATAAAGAACTCTTTTTAAAGCATCAATTACGGTTTAAATTGTTTGCTGTCCAAGAACTTTCGAACTTTTGTTCAGAAAACAAAAGACGACGAGATTGTAAACAAAAACAATGTCTTCTTAGAGTAGGGAGCTTAAAAAAAATCTAATATAAATCACGAAATAAAATATTCGAATCTCGATTTTCGCTACAAAAGTCACAATGGAGTATTTCTCTGAATTTGAAGCAGAAAAGTTTAGTGGCATTGACCCATTCTTCTTTGAGTCTCTTTCAGTAAACTTTTTGTGTTTGTTTTGATGAGTCGTAAATAAAAAGAACGTGAATTATAATGCCTAACTTTTGAAAAGTTATTTTCCTGAGATTTACATAACAAAATAAATCTAGATTTTTTAAAAAAGCTTTTTACAATTTCTTTTGTAAAAAACAACTATAAATAATTTTCTTTATATAAGATTATTCTTAAGTTTGAGGGAAATGATAATTTTCCAATGTTCTAACCTTTTGGAATTTCTACTTATTGAAATAAAAACACAGATAGACACATGCTGTCATATTTGCCATATGAAAATCCATTTTTGGAAACTTTTGACTAAACGCCCTTCAGAAACAATCTCTTCATTCTATTTAACAAGACACAAATATTGTAGTTCAAAGTCCATCATCATTTCACATTAAGAAAAAAAAATACCACTAGCCAACGCCTTGAAGAAGCCCCCTCTTTTCCCATTATAAATTCAATCCAGCTAGGCGTTGTTATTCTGTTATGAAACTAGAGGGCCAAGGGACGAACTTAATGTCCTCTATCCATCAAGGGAAAGGGAATCTCGATAATGGAAAGTGATTAGTATTCAAGCTGCTAACCTCAAATGTTGATCTGGATTTTGATCTTCTTCGGCTGGGATCGTTGGACTCCAATTCAACGACCTGAACCAAGTGGGCTGATGTCTAATGGTAATGAGATTGGTTAGGTTGGGGGCCGAGATGAATTGGATGGATTGGTGGAGAAAGGTTGCTACTTTGGACGACTTTTCACTACATTTGGCAGAAACTTTAAATGTTAAATAATGCAGGATTAAATGTTTGGCATAAATACAGTCCTCCCACCACTTCTTAACATCTATGACGTGTGTTTTAAACGAGTCCAAATTATCACTCGTAAAACGAAAAGGGGTCAGGAAAATTTTGTTTTCAGCCAGAGTTACTATATTTGGAGATTCATTGCTTTTGCAGGTGCAAATTTCTTTAAAGTTTAGAAACAATTTCTCAACTGAATGGCATTTAAAACCTGCATGGGTTCACTATTATTGCATAGCTATTTTTATTTTTTTTAACTTATAGCGTTCCTCGAAGTGATATTGAATATGGTAAATAATACATACTACAGATGAAAATCTATTGACGATAAAGTCAAGATAGAAAAGAAATGCACGTGCAATTGATGACGACCTTCCATCAATTAACTATAATCCTCCTTTCACTAATAACCTATGTGTAGTTTTAGTGGGACACATTATTTTCAACCAAACTAACCCAACAATCCGCAGGCTCGCCAAACACCATGGGATTGGCAACCCTGCCTCCTTTAGGTTCTCTACCTTTTTACTAAGTGGACGCTTCCACAATCAAATATTTGGGATGCTAAGTTGTGGCAGGCGGACTATATTAAATCCTACTTCAAAGAGGTGGTAATAAAAAAAAATTGTTTGTAATGTATTTGTTATACAGAGCTTTAACGTAAGTTAGCTTCAGTAATGTCTATTGACTTTTTAAAATATCGAACTGTTTTCTTGAAAAATATAGCACTTTCCTATTTCGTCGGTAAAAATCTAGCCAATTAAAAATTAGTTTAGTTTGAATTATCGTCGCACTAGAGCTACACAAGGGCTATTGGCGACGGGCGTCGTATTTTAGAACCACAGTCAAGTGACGAGCCGACACCTGAGTAGGCACCCAACGGGGGCGACATCGTATGTAGCGTTAGGACTTTGAAGGATATTTATTTAACGTGCACTCCCTCCACACGGGGTATTATTCGTCGGACATTTTTTCGGCAGTTTTAATTATTTGGCGATGCCCGGACCCGAACCTGGACATTCCGCATGCTAGGCAAATGCCTAACCGGCTGGGCTCCCCAGACCAACCAATTAAAGAATTTTACGAATTCTTCCTGTTTTCAAGAATCAAATTTTCATAGGTTTCTCTTTTTATGAAGTTACCGAAAAAAAACCTTACGAATTGGATTTTGTTTTGGTTTGGTTGCATCGTTTTAGGCGGCTTTATCTCTTGCATCGCATTGGCGATATTTGTGCTGGAGAAATATACGAATACTAAAACTTTAGATTTGACTGTGGGTCGAATCCGTAAGATGTGTTTTGTTTTCGAGTATATGCGATACGTTCGTTAAAGTGGTCCGAAAGTCCTCAAGTTCCCATACCGAATCATACCTCTGGGTGACAAGCCAATCTGGGATCCTCTAGTTGGCCTGTCCTAAAATAGTGATCCACTTATGTGTTGTGTTGTCTGTTGTGTCTGTCTTACTTGACGAAGGTTTATAAGCGGTCTCTGACCAAGCACAAAACTGAATATATATGTCTACCAACAACCAACTAAAACTATAATACCTTTAAAAAATATCAAAATTATTCCATTATTTTAAGTGTTAGGTCTGGCAACTATTCCAAGTCGTTGCACCAAATTCACCTGACTTGGGTAGTAATGTTTGGCCACATTTAGGTTTGCCAATACGCAGTCTTCTTATCTGAAGTCTTAGAAGACTCTAATAGACAGCATAAATATGGTTTATAAAAGAGATGGCCCCTAGTCATAAGTTAGAGAGCTATTTTTAAATATTTTTTTACTATCTAAAGAACTATGCAACTCAAACAAAGAATTTGCATAAGAATTTTTTCATACCTGAATAACAATTATGTTATTTGATTGTTATTTTTCTTCATTAGTATGAATTAAAAAAAAATTGTGTTTTCACTTATGCCATTGTTTTATCAAAGGTTCGTGATTCTAATAGCAAATAAGTTTATCTCCTTGTGAGGAGGTTTTTTTTTGTGGGAGGGGGGGGGGGTTATGTTGGAAAAGATAGAAATTACACGCGGACATTTGCGAGGGGCTGTAATAATTTTTAACTGCCGTCAAGTCGCGACATGGTTGGCACCTGAACAGGCACCCAATTAAACGTAATAGTGACAATATCAGAAAACTAATCCTCGATTAATTTAACGTTCACCCTCTACACGAAGAAATTTTATTGGTTGTACGTTTCTATTGCATGGTTTATAAAATGTCAGTGTGTAAGGCCGTGTTCGAACCGAAGTTTGATTTAGTTTGGTCTGTGAAGGACAACAGCTAACCATCTGGGCGGGCCGTAGTGAGCCTAGTGGTCAGCGTCTCGGTCTCGGGATCGGAAGGTCCTGCGATCGAGTCCCGGTACCACTGAAGACCTACCGAGTATATGCGGAGTACGTGCTCGTTAAATCTGTTGGGTCCGAAAGTCCTCTAAGTTCCCATACCAAATCAATACCTCTGGGGTGACAAGTCAATTCTGGGGATCCTCTAGTTGGCCTCTGTCTCTAAAAATTAGATGGATCCACTTATGTGTGTGTTGTCTGTTGTGTCTGTCTTACTTGACGAAGGTTTATAAGCGGGTCGCTGACCAAGCACACAAACCTGAATATATATGTCTACCAACCAACCAACCTACCATCTGAGCTCTCCATGTCTCGAAATCTTTTCAATGAGAAATTTTTCGGCTTTCATCACGAATTTAGTTTTGAGGTAATCGTTTTTTAATTCTAACTTTCACAAATGTAAGTCGAAAAATAAAAGTTTCCATTTGTACTTGTTTTTTATGGTTTTGTGATTCCGGGCGTTTCTGGTTTGAAAGGCCGCACGTCACCCTTTAACCCAATACCAGCTATGACTCAACGCGTAATAACAGTTGGAAACATTTCCGTATTTCGTCACCCACACTTGAACTTTGAATTGTTGTTAAAAGTGTAATGCCATCAAGATGTAAACAAACTTTTTTTTTATTTGAACTTTTTTTTTTTGGAATTATGTGTGGGTTATGTATATTGATAAATACAATAGAGTGTTCTGTAAATCAAAAATTTAGAGTTGAGTTGAATTAGCGTCGCACTAGAGCTACAGGAGAGCTATCGGCAACGGGTGTCGTATTTAGAACCACAGTCAACTGACAAACAGACACCTGAATAAACACCCAAACACTTTTTAAGGAACAAAAATTCGGAGACAAATTAATTCAAAAATAAACAAAGTTGCAATATATTAATTTAATAATTTAGCTTTGGTTAGATTAACATCGCGAGAGATAGTTTTTTTCAACTGGCTTCGTATTTTTGCACCACAGTCTAGTGACAATGTCAATTCAGTGGCAAGTTGCTGCGTTATGTGAAACGAAACACAGCATAAATTTGCTTGTTAACACGATAAAATTGGTATTGAGGAGACAAAAAATTATTTTAGTTATTGTCAACTATAAAATTCTAATCATAAGTTACGTTCCCTCACAACTAAACATAGATGTAAAGAAAATTATATTTTAAAAATGCAAAAAAAATTCACTATACTTTTTGCTTTATTTTTAAAAAAATCTACTTATCCAACAATATATTAAGATTTTAAAAAATATGTTCTCTCTACAATTTTTCATAAAACTAGACTGATTTTAAAATCAAAATTGTTTGTTGTTGTAAAGTTGTGTTTTATCATTTTTAATTTTTCGACTTTGGATGAAATAAGATCTGCGATCAGTTTAAAACTATCAAGTTTTTTTAATACTTATTTATCAATGCTTAAAAAATATCAGAGCTGCTTATTTTTTTATATAACCCTTTAAGACCGAGCTATCACTAT
This sequence comes from Oedothorax gibbosus, assembly GCA_019343175.1. Classification (NCBI taxonomy): domain Eukaryota; kingdom Metazoa; phylum Arthropoda; class Arachnida; order Araneae; family Linyphiidae; genus Oedothorax; species Oedothorax gibbosus. Next base: position 595,722 of record JAFNEN010000498.1, read on the forward strand.
CATGCGGGTATAAAAGAGAATGTTCAAGCTTTTCAAAAATATCGATACCGAAGCAGCTGACTTGTACCAGTCGTTATTTGTATAAAAAAAATGGAGTTGCTGGCATTCATGCTGTTTAAAGCATTTTTTTTTCGATAAACTCTAAAATTTAGTCTCATAAACTTAAATCAGCGCCATCTGATAGCCGGTCTTAAAGGGTTATTATAGTAAGGGATTTGAGTATCACACGAGCCGAGATAATCACTGATTAAGTTTTTATTATTCTATTTCATAAGTTACTGTTCATAGAAAATGCGTTATAACTTATTTTCTAATCAAGATACAAATATGTGAAACTTTACACTAGCTCTTCGTGTCTTTTGGACTGGAAAAAATGCTTCCGAAGTCTTATCTTCAAATTTATTTTTAAAAGTTCCAAAAACTTTTAGAGTAGACATACCTATTTATATACGGATTTTTTTTATTATATTAATATACCTATAAAAGTTTGACACTTTACTAAAAACAGTTTTAAATAACTATAATCGGGTGTAATATGAAAATGAAATTTGTTGCGAATTTTTGAATGAGCCTAGTTGAATTTTGGACTTGCAAAGATAACTGCATAGTTTTTTTATGCATGTAACTATTTGTTTATACAAAATTTACAAAAATATGAAAAAATAAGGCATAGTAAGGGGAGAACTTAATAACCACGGTTATGTTCACTATTTTTTTTTTCAAAATTAAAGAGCTTAGTTATGGAAGAATGTGCTATGAGAGTTAAAAAAAAAGAAAAAGATGTGTCAATGAATTTACTTTTTCACATTCTAGAAACGATTTTGAAAATGTTTTGTAGTCGTTTTCCGAGAATATTAAACATTTATATTCTTACAATTACTGTTTTTGTTTCGATGAAAGATTCAAAATTGTAAAATAAATTAAAGCCAAATAAAATATATGATAAAATAAATTTATGAACACTTTAATTATACAAAATAGTTACAAAAACTTTAAAATTATCTAAACAAGAACTCGACTAGTGTATCCAATACACATAGCAACATAAATCATCTTAGAATTCAATCAAAGAGTCAAAATGTTATAATCTAGCAACAGAACTGCAGGCCAAGGATTTTTTTAAATCAGGACTATTTTTTTCAGTTTTCTGAGAGTGATCGATAACAGATTTGAGTACTTCTATTGCCAAGCAAGGATATTTGCTTTCTAGATTCTTCCACTCTTCAGTATGTTCCAATTCAGAAAATTTCTCGTACTTGCAAACAGTTTCTTTTGCATGTGATTTTAAACTCTCATCGTAAAAATGGCCGACCACTAGCAAGCGAGAAACGTCATCCAAAGTTACGTTAGACTTCAGTTCCTCAACACACAATTCCTTAAGTTCTTTGAGTTGGTAGATGTCAGCTGCAACAAGCAAATCTTCAGCTTCCTCACTAGTTAAAGGATAGATTTTACCACTGTAGATGTATTTGAGCATAGCCTTAAGAACATCAGATTTGACGTCCGTAATTTCGACAACCTCACCACTGCCTTCCATTTTGTTCTTGAAATGAGTAGCAAAAACTGGCGATCTCGCTGCTAGAATGTTTCTATGAGCTGGGATTTCGGCGGTGCCACATTTCAAAGTCACATCAGCAAAGAATTCACAATTGTTCATCACCACGAGAAGATCGTCCGACAAATTCGAAAGTGAGGTCGGCAATTTTTTCATCATATTTCTGGTTCCACACTTTGAACATTTCAAACAGTCAGTGTACAAGGTAATGCTTCCTTTTACTTTACCTGGACATTCTTCTAGATCCCAGCAATTGGCCATTATGCGAACTGTAGTCTGGCCTTCTTCAAGACAGCCGCTGAATGATTCCTTTTCATCATCTTCATCATCATCATCATACTCAACGGTTAGGAGTACTTCGAATTCTACTTTTCCAGCCTTTGTAGTCCGAAGCACGTCGAAATATTTAAGACAGCCTTTATCAAACTTAGGTTGTAAACTCCAACGTGTATTTCCGACAATTCCTAACAGTATTGAAATATCACAATTGACAGAATATATTGAAAAACTAGGTAATTCAGTTCCTAACGACATATTGCGGCAGTTCAAGGACTATAATTATTATCGATATACAGAGGTTTGATGTAAATATTTTTGTTCAAATCCACCAGTCGTGCAAACAACAAAAATGATGACAAGTAATGATAATGAACACGGTTTTATAGGCGAAGTGTCAAAGACTTTTGAAATGAGCAGACAGAACATTGGCAACTTCAAAAATGCCAAACATGACTACCCAAGACACATGAGCTAAACGCAACTACGTGTTTTTTTCCTGGTCAAACACTGTAAAATAATGGACGATTCGAACGAGGTAGAGCTTCGAAGTAGCTACCGAGTTGTTTGTTTGTGGGGTATGAAAAAAAATGTTCGGCAAAGCTGTGACGTCCTGTAGGCGTGGCCATTCCAGTTGTCCATTGCGAAGATTCTATTTATTTTAACATCAATATTTCATGTTATTGTATTGATAGTTCTTACTCCGCGAATGAAGTCGCTATTAGTTGCCAGCTTAGGTGTAGGCCTTGTGAACGGCTACAATGCCACGACGTACATATACGTCAGGGGTAGGCGTAGGGTAGATACATAAATATTCCTTCTTGTGTGCTTGATCAGAGACCCGCTTATAAGCCTTCGTCAAGTAAGACAGACACAACAGACAACACACACACACACATAAGTGGATCCATCTAATTTTTAGAGACAGAGGCCAACTAGAGGATCCCCAGAATTGGCTTGTCACCCCCAGAGGTATTGATTTGGTATGGGAACTTAGAGGACTTTCGGACCCAACAGATTTAACGAGCACGTACTCCGCATATACTCGGTAGGTCTTCAGTGGTACCGAGACTCGATCGCAGGACCGTCTGTCTATTTCTAGCCTCCATGGAGCTTTAACGCAGCCAACCTCGCCTCGTAATTTAGAATCCTGGTCAAGTGACGAGGTCGATAACCTGAGCGAGAACCCAAAGCAAACCAGTGGCGCCACCGTGAGCTTGTTCGGGACATATTCGGTTCGTTGTATATTATGTTGCTGGAGCAATTCAAGGTTTCATGCAGAGGACGAATGAATTGCTAGCGGTACGTGTTAGTGTTATTCAGTAATTGGCTTGCTTCCGGTGACGTAACCTTTCCAGTTTTCATTCCTGCATTTCCTTCGATGGTGCTCTGTTCTCACGTAACATTGGTTCATCAATCGATGCTAGAGAAAGAATTTATTTTAATTCCGCATTTTTGTTGCCACTCAAGACTTAAACATGCCCATTTAATTATGACCGTTTGTTCGCTCATCACTCTATCAGTTAAAGATTATGTTATGTTTCACGTGTTGAGTGGTAACAGAAATGTGGAATGAAAATAAATTCTTTATCAATTTTTTTCCTCCTTAAATGGTGAATCAATGTAGTGGGTTGGGTTGAGCACCAATCGCGAAATTGAAAAATTAGGAAAGAACTTATTTTCATTTCCCATTTCTGTTGTCACTCAAGACGTTAAACTTGGCCATAACCTCTAAAACTTCTATCTCTTTCCTAGAAAAATGAAAACAAGGGCGTTGCATCAGCTGAAACATTCCCATTGAATAACGAAATCATTGTTTAGAATAATATGATTTTCTCTACATTGGTTTCTAAAGAAATATTTTTCTTTTTCTTTTACTAATTTATCAAAGTTTTAGTAATAATCTTTTAGACCAATTTTATATTATTACAATTAGCATAAGATTGTTTTTGTTTTTTAAAGTCCTCCCACACCCCTCCCCTCCTTTTCCCCAAAACTTCGATTCATCCTGCCAATGTTGTTTCCCTACTATTTCACATTGTATGCGGGAAAAACAACAATTTTTTTTTGATATTTCTCGGTCATACCAACTAACGGACGCTATTTCGCACCAATTATTGGAAATGTATTGGAACAATCGGTTGCTGGTTTAGTTTTTTTTTACTTTTAATTATCTAATATGGAATATAAGGGAATAAAAGTATCGCGATGGGTATTCGAGAAAATTATGCATAAAGATAACTGTCATAGAACTTGTTAAGTTTTAAAAAGCATTGGGGAAAGTTTTAAAGCATAAGCATTGATGAGAAATGAAAGGATCTACAAACTTCATATTTTGCGCACGAGTTCCTCATACCTGATGTTGGACTTCATAATGAGATTTTCGAGATAATCGAGCTTATGTGCAAAATGCACCCGCCATCGTATTTTCTAGGTTTTAACGGTATTGTTGAAAAACGAAAACTTTCTTGTATATACAAATCTTTAACCAAATTCTGTCGCATTAAATATCTATTATTGAATGATAATTGAAAGTCGTATGGTGTTTCACACTCCTAATTTTCCTTAATATGCTTTCTCAAATTAACTTAATATAATTGATCGTCTGAACGATTTATTTGTAGTTCAAAGAATAATTCATTATTTATTAATAACAAAAGTAATGAAACTACTCCAAACTACATTTAAAAAAATAAGAAATGTAAATTAAAACTAAGCATAATTGTATGCAAAAAATATGCCTTGCCGCTTTCTTGGTAAACAATGCATTAACAATCAAAGAATGACATAGTGCTACATTGTATGACGTCATTCGAAACTGTTTCATGAAAAAATTATTTTGCTTCAAATATTTTTAAATAAATAAAGTTTCTCATGCCATTGTTTATTTGGCAACCATGATTTAAATGACTCAAAATTGAATTTCAATGCTAATTCGGGGCCGTAGTGAGCCTAGTGGTCAGCGTCTCGGTCTCGGGATCGGAAGGTCCTGCGATCGAATCTTGGTACCACTGAAGACCTACCGAGTATATGCGGAGTACGTGCTCGTTAAATCTGTTGGGTCCGAAAGTCCTCTAAGTTCCCATACCAAATCAATACCTCTGGGGGTGACAAGCCAATTCTGGGGATCCTCTAGTTGGCCTCTGTCTCTAAAAATTAGATGGATCCACTTATGTGTGTGTGTTGTCTGTTGTGTGTCTTACTTGACGAAGGTTTATAAGCGGGTCTCTGACCAAGCACACAAACCTGAATATATATGTCTACCAACCAACCAACCAACCAATGCTAATTCAATGGGAAATACACCGACTAGTAGATTTATGTCCGTCCGGACGTACAGACAGGCGTACAAAAAGTATGAAAGTTAGGTCTCTGAGGTCATAGCTTTCCAACAAAAAAAGAATTTTTAAGATCCGATTGATAGAACCGATTTTGGAAGGGGGGTACGGACAGACAGACAGACGGACATCGACCGCATGTCAATACCTACTTTTTAGTTTTTTTTTTTAATTATTTCTAATTAAAATAAGAAAAGTAGGCTAAAAAATTTAAAGGAAAGTATCATCTGGTTATTTAATAATTATCTAAATATAAAACTTATGCCATCATCTTAACAATTATGGCAATTTTAAACATTTAAAAATTAATAATTAAACAATCAGATGATATTTAAATTTGTTGTGTTGATATTATAATTTCTTAACTGGGGCAAAAAAATTATTAAATTCTAAAAAAATATTTTAACAAATATTGGAAGCCAGAACTAATGCGTTAGCCTATAGTGCTGAATAATACTTTTAAAATCAGAATTGGCGTAAAAGTTTAAATTTTCGAGGAAGGTAAGTTTGTAATTAAGCTTTTTTAGCCTACTTTTCTTTTTTTAATTCGAAAGAATTAAAAAAATGAAAAAGTAGGTATTGACATGCGGTCGATGTCCGTCTGTCTGTCTGTCCGTACCCCCCTTCCAAAATCGATTCTATCCATCGGATCTTAAATTTTTTTTTTGTTAGAAAGCTATGACTCAGATACCCAACTTTCATACTTTTTGTCCGTCTGTCTGTACGTCCGGACGGACATAAATCTACTATATGTCGGCGAATTTCCCATCGAATTAGCATTGAAATACAATTTTGAGTCATTTAAATTACTGTTGCCAAATCAACAATGGCATAAGAAACTTTATTTATTTAAACATATTTGAAGCAAAATAATATTTTCATGAATCCGTTTGGAATGACGTCATAAAATGTAGCACAATTTGATTCTTTGATTGTTCATTAATTATCTAACAAGAAAGCGGCAAGGCATACTTTTGCGTGCAATTATGCTTAGTTTTAATTTACATTTCTTATTTTTTTAATGCAGTTTGGAGTTTCATTACTTTTGTTATTAATAAATATTTAATTATTCTTCGAACTACAAATAAATCGCGAGCAGACGATAAATAATATTTAATTAATTTGCGAAATAATATTAAGGAAAATAGTTGATTTTGGCTTTTAGAAGTTTAAATTATTAGCTGGATGCTGTGTTTCGATTTTTTTCTAATATGTATAAATCTAGTGTAGAAACGGCTGTTGATGATATTTACTGTTTGAAACCTAGTTTTTCCCCGATTAGAACTTCAGTAAGTATTTAAGTAACAGGAAAGTAGGCTATTTTAGTTCTTTATGAACTTCTTGTTTATATTTACTTGTTAATTAAGATTCCTCAGCTATGGCTTCTGTCGTAAAACGCCATGGATAATTATCCAGTTTGAAAAATTGAATCTATCGAAGTACGATTTTTGTCTTTTGTATTCCAAAGCTTATTTACCAACGATTCTTCGTGCTAGTAACCCGACAAAATATTTAGCTTCATTTGCAGCTGCTAAAACTGGGTTGGCTTGGTGATGTGATGAACGCGGTTGTTAATGCCTCGATGTCGATATACCTGTACAAAGAACTAGCTCGTTCCTTTATTTAGGCTCTCTATCACAAGAAAAAAACCGGATTTATTTCTGAACAAAAATGCCACGATTTGATGTTAATGGACAACTAAACGCTTACGGTGACGTCACAGCTAGGTCAAATGTTGTCTTGTACCCCACAAATAAAACACTCGGCAGCTAATTCGTCCAAATTAGAACGGCAACGACTATTTATACGTCACAGCTTCGTCTAACATGGGCTTTTAACCACAAACAAAACATGCTCCACCCCATTCGTATTGTCGATTCGACTGATGCATGTGTAGCGGCCTCAGTAACCCATAGTCTACCAAAAGGATCCTCAAGGTGGAGATGAGTTACCTCGGCTTATATACTACCATTTTCGATGTTATTAAGAATAGTGGTAGGAACGAGATGGTAAATCAGCGCCACCTAGTTGTTGATGGCATATTGAGGTTGCGTGTGTGGTGAACCGCCACACCACTCCCCTCCTAGAAACGAGGTAAGGAACCGTGCACAGGTTGCTTCGCTGTGTGTTGTGCTGCGGTTGAGTTGTGTGCCAGCCGTTGAGTTAAGTTGTGTGCAGCGTTGAGTGCATTAGCAGCGAGTAGCAACCGTGTTTGAGCGCATCGTAGCAGGAGCGTCGTTGGAGTGGGTGACGATCACGTCCTCAGGTCACCACTGTAGCGGCCTCAGTAACCCATAGTCTACCGAAAGGATCCTCAAGATGAAACATGCCCATTTAGGTTGTTTTGAGTACTAGCTCAGGTGTTAGCGTTGTCATTCGAATTAGCTCTAAACTACAAAGGTATTTTAATGAGTATTGATATCAGAAACTACTGAACTTTTTGCGAATAGTCCAAGTTGTATGTGAAAGTATAAAGTAAATTGGTATTCAAACTTTGTAAAAGAATGCAATTTTTACCTAAGCAAACCAAACCCCAAATCGTCCGTCTAGATTTTCAAAACCAGCAAATGCGCAGTAACGCACACATTCCGTTCTGAATTCGGACATTCCTGAGTTTCCGTCTTCTCCCCCTTCCCCTTGTCGATAAGCAAGAAACTGAAAACACATGCAACTTTTTACCTGACAACTCGTTACATGCATAGCGTTATTTAAAAATGGCACCCGTTTTATGTAAAAGTTTGTACACTTCTTGCCTTATGATCGTGGGTTCACTTTTCTTTCACGAAGTTTTTACTCTTTCTGGAGGTTTTTATGCTGATAATGGTCGCGAACAGAGTATTTTATATAAGCCACTAGCAAGAAAAGAGAAACATCATTTGCAGCAAGAAATTCTTCACTTATTGGGTTCTCGAACACAGACCCAAACCTCGACCATCATGACATCCACGGCTCTGCTCCACTTTATCTTCTAGATTTATATAATTCGCTGGAGGATCCAAGTAAAATAGAAGATTTGAAACCAGGTAATGCTAGTAAGAGTGCTTCGAAAAAGCGTGGACCTTGAGCGAATCTGACTACATCGTCAGTTTTTGTAAACAAACATGAAAAACGTAAGTGTAATGTTCCTCAATCATTTTTTGAAGTAATTAAATAATAAGTTTGAATTGAAAAGTTGTTGTAATAGTGTGCTAACTTTTTTTCGACTTATTATTAAGTGTCAACATATTACGAAACTGTTAACTCTAGTAATTATTAATAGTTATAAATAAACGTGCTTAAGCACAGGTGATAATGTATTGTCAAAAGAACATCTGATATCATGATTTATGTCTTGATCAAATTGCTTAGAACTATCCGTTCTTTTAACAAACTTGTTTTTTCACAAAGCGACTTGACTGAATCTTTAGATTGTTATTGTTTTTTGTCGTATCAACGTAAAATTTCTAAAAAACTTAATTCCATTATCTTCATATCCTACGAGGATTGTCCACTTAAGTGAATTATTTAGAAAATGGTTGTTTATATTAGACTCCTTTTGCTTTTTTTGGCACCTTAACAATTAAACATAAAGAGACTCTCTTAAATATTTTAATGGTATTTTTTTTAATAGAGGGATTGTTACATGTAAGTTGTGAATTAGTAATTTTCCATTAACATGTACATGTTATCTAGAAAGTTTTTTTTTTTAGCCATGACCTTATTTTTTCATGTATTGGATAAGATTACTATTACATTTAAAAAATACTTTGATTAATGTAGCCAACGTTTAATACTTTATAATTGAAGGAAACATTTTATTTTTGAAAAAATATATTTTTTTTCTAAAAACCCTCACAACAACCGTTATTGGGCCAATTCAGCTTATGTGACCAAGGGCTTTGAGGGTGCTAGAGCTAGGCATATGTCCCGGTTAGGTGGTCAACCTCCCATACAGAACCCCCAGTGTTTGGTTCTCAAATATACTTGGTTCCCATTTTATCGACCCACTTAAAGGATCAAAGGATGAGTCAACTTTGCCAATCCGGTACTCATCCCAGGACCTGTGTCATGGCAATGCAAAGCACTACCACTAAGTCATTGGGCCTCAAATTTTTTCAAGACAACAACAAAGGGTTAGTTTAGTTAAAAGTGGTTGGTTTAGACTATACTTGATGGTGCCCTCGCCAAGCATGGCGATGTTTTGTTTTCTTTTTATGGGAATGTCATATTTTAAATGAATATGTATTTAGTTTTGTTTTAAAGCAATTGTGATTTTGATTTGGTTTAGATTAAAGCTATATTTTCGAATGTTCAGATTCTGATTGGTTTAGATGATTTGATTTCATTGATATTTCATTATGTTTTTGGCTGCCATTACTGTGTGCACAGTGTTCAGTACGAACGGGATTGGCGCCAAACAAAAATCGCCAAGGGGCACCCTGAAGTATAGTTTTACCATTTTATTGATCTAGATTCTAATAGTATTTTTTTAAAAATCTTTCTAGTCCATCGATTCCCCATTTGCGTCATGGAAAAAGACAGAAGATTTTGGTTTGATGTGAGTGAAGTCCCTCTGGAAGAAGATATGGTCAGTGCCGAGTACGAATATTCAGGAACTTCTCAAAAAGAATCTCAAATAGGGGAGGAAAATACATTCTCAGTTTGTATTCAGTTAACGAAGACCATGATGCTCCAAAGTAACTATTCACTTTTATTATTTCCCAATATTGTTTCTTTTTTTTGCACTGCTTATTCATATTTTATCCTTGTACTTCCAATATATGAGATCATTTGTCCCTAAAAGCACTTTCTCCAACACAATAACAAGCAGCATTGTATCTTGCGAGGGAAAAAGTCTGAATTTATATTAAAAAAAAAATTGTTTATAATTTCAATAGTTTTATAATGTAAAAAACAACATTAATTCATAGATTTTAAGTTCCTATGATAGTTATTTTATAAATTTTAAATGTTAAGCTACCACCTAATAAATTTTAAATGTTCTGTATACATTTGTTGTGCATTTGATAAAAGTCACTCAAGCAGTTCAACATTAAATGAAGTTTAATTAAAAAACAATTAAAAGACAGCTACACATAAAACTGAAACATTGTTTAAAACATTCGCTGGCTTGTTTATGTTCTGGCACTTTTATAACAGGAAGCTAGTTAAGTTGAGTTGTTTCCACATCACAGTTGGTTTAGTTAGATTACTGCACTAGAACTTCAAAACAGATATGACAGTTTGGTTTAGTTTTTATATCACTGTACTAGAAACTACATAAATATCACAGTTGGAACATATAATCTATATTTCAATACTTCCCCTTAAATTAAAAGAAATTTTATCTTATAAAAATTCTTAACAAGAAATTTGAAATATATCCAGAACCGCAAAAGAGAACATTTTCCAAAACTCTAAAAATGAAACACTTCTAAAAGAACTCAGTAAATCCCTGAAATAGAACTAAAAACACTTAGACAACCAAACAACAATTATCAGCTTCACCTACAAACTTAAGACTCCACACTTGTTACAAATCATCTGAAGTCTGGGTGAAAATAAAGCCTTTGTAAATATATCTGCCAACTGATCAGTGGTAGATATCTGTTCTACAGAGATCTCTTTCTCCAAAACCTTTTCTCTAATAAAGAAATGTTTACAGAAATATGTTTTGTTCTTTTATGAAATTCAGGATTACTTGCTAATCTCAAAGCTGAAACATTATCAATAAAAATTACAGGATTATCTATTACAAAAAAATATCACTAAAAAGTCTTTTAAGCCATATAAGTTCTTTAACTGCTTCATTTGCTGCAACAATTTCTGCCTCTGTTGTCGATGTAGGTCACCATAGATTGTCTCTGACTAGTCCAAGATATTGCTCCCCCCCTGAGTGTATGAACACAATACCTGTAGTAGATCTCCCAGTCTCTGCACAACCCCCAAAGTCTGCATCGCTGAATCCCTGAAGTACACCTGGGTTATCACACTTGTACTGAATACCTGTGGTTTTGGTTCCTACCTGTGGTTTGGTCACCGCAGCACTCGCTTTACTCTCATCCAATCTTGTTTGGAAGGATTTTCCAGATGTCTTGATAAAACACTGATGCTGAATGCTAAATCTGGCCTTGTTCCAATCATAAGATACATGATGGCACCAATTGCTTCTCTATAGGGAAATTTTTCATCTGTGTTATCTCATCGTTGATATCTGGAGGTTCTCTCAAAATAGGCGTCTTTGCAGTCTGCACATTTCCATTCGAAAACTCTTTAAAACTTTGGTTGCATATGCTTGTTGACAGATGCTGATTTTTCCATCATTTTGACAATTTATCTCAAGACCCAGGAAGAATGATGCTGGCTTGTATGTGATCTTGAACTTGAGTTTAAGGTTTTCTAAAAACTCCATAGCAACCCCTTCATCACTTGCTGCCACTAAACCATCATCAACATAAAGACGACAGCAGCTTCTTTCCTTTTCTTCCTTTATGTAGAGACAGGGATCAGCTGCACTTGTTTTGAAACCCAAAGATGTCAAATAAGTGGAGAAACATCTGTTCCAACATCTAGGAGCCTGCTTTAACCCATATAAACTACGAAGCAACCTGCAAACTCCGCCTGAACCATCATTATACCCTTCTGGCTGTTTCATGAAAAGGTTTTCTTCTAATTCGGAATAAAGAAAAGCTGAACAGACATCAAATTGTGAGAGAATGCATTCCTGAGAAGCAGCAACACTGATCAACGAACGAACAGTCTCAAGCCGGGTTACTGGGCTGTAGATTTGGTCATAATCAATTCCTTGACGTTGACTATATCCTTTTATGACCATCTTGCCTTATGCTTCTCCACGGAGCCATCAGGATTTCTTTTCGTACGAAAAACCCACTTACATGGTAAGGCTTTTGCTCCAGGTGGTAAATCTTCAATTTTCCATGTACGATTCTCCTTTAACGAGGCAATTTCTACATCCATGGCTCTTTTCCAATCTCACTTTGACTTCCCTGCACTGCTTCTTGGTAAGTTTCAGGATATTTTCAGCTGATGAAACATACGCTCTGCAAGCATGATGTAGTCTTCTAGACGAACTGGCTTCTTTAAGGTTTGAACGGTCTCTAAGAATTCTACCTTCTATCTGTCGACCATCTTCACTGGCACTGGAACTCTGATCTTCACTATTTTCTTCGTCAGCTTGCCCTAGGCTACTTGGGACATCTTCAACTTCCGATTCTTTTTCTGTTTGAGTTCGATGATCAGCAATGGGAACCGCCACCCTCTCACAGCTAGTCAAGGACTTTTCCTGAAAAGTGACATCACGAGATAGAATCACATTTCTGTGCTGTACTGAGTAAATTCTATACCTCTCATCTCCATCGTATCCGATCAGGTATCCTTTGACTGCCTTTCTATCCATCTTTCGACGCCTCTGGGAAGGAACATGAGGATAACAACACCGAGCCTATGATGCGCATATGCTTGATCCTTGGTTTCTTACCCAACCAAAAGCTCATAAGGACTGACGTTTGCAACAGAAGAAATACCTGTACGATTCAGAATGTAGACTGATGTTTGTATAAACTCTGCCCATAGAAATTTAGGAAACTCGATATCTTGATTGGAATACTTCATGGTCCGGCCATTTCAACAACAGTGCGGTTTTCTCGTTCACTTGAACCTGCCTGTTCTTGGGTATAAGGAGCTGTGAGACGAAAGCTGATTCCCTCTTTCTCCAGAAGTTCTCTAACCGCCTGACAGTTGAACTCTCCTCATTATCAGTCAAAAGTTCCCTTATGCAGTGTCCTTGACGCTTTGCATGAGCTAAAAACTTTTCAGACCTTTAAATACCTCAGATTTATGCTTGAGAAAATATAAAAAGCGAAATTTTGAAAAGGTATCCTTAAAAAGTACAAAATATCTGTATTTTCGAGCAGATTCATCAAACGGACCACACACGTCAGCGGTAATCAATTCACCTGGACTCGGGAGTTCTGCCTGGTACCAAACTTCAACCGGTGTGCCTTCCATAGATGCATGGTTCCAAAATATCTCTATTTAAGGTTGTCTTGATACCCATTTCGTGTTCTAGAAGAGAATGAATGTGTTTCTTGTCCTGGTGACCCCAACGTTCGTGATATAACTGTAAAATAGAATCGTTCACTGTAGCTGCATGGACTTCAACTGGCTGCTCTGGAACTAAAACTTTCATATGTGCTTTGTACAAACCCCCATCTCTTCTGCGAAGTAACCACTCAGGACTACTTCCTGGCCTATCTTTATTTGCACTCTCTGGCAGTAGACTGAAAAATGCTGTTTGGGTTTTTGTCCTGTGCTGCTAGAACTGAAAAAAGGTTCTTGTTAATCTCTGGAACATACCATACATCACGGAGAATGTTGTTCTTTCTTGGCCTTTTTCAAAAGTTATGATCTTCAGTGTTCCTTTTCCTACGGCAGACAAGATTTTCCCGCCGGCAGCCTTTACGCCATGGGGGGATTCAAATGTTTCAAAATTTACAAAGCAGTGACTTTCATTTGTGAGGTGCTGGATGCACCGTTGTCAATGAACCAGTCGCTGGAAGTTGCTTCTCCCATTTGCGCTTCTTGATGAACAACCAGCATGGAATTTTCTAATGTAGAGTTCCCAGAAGCCTCTGCTCGCTAGGCCTTCCTCAGATATCCACTTCCTGCAATTTCGGACCCAGTGACCTTTTTTCTTGCAGTAGTTGCATGTATCAGGCTGCTTTGTTTTCTTATTAGTGCTGTTTTCCCCTTCTTTTTGTTTTTATAGCGAAAAATTTTTGGTAATAGTGTTCCTGTGGGCTTTGAACTGCTTTCCCCAATTCCTTTTTAAAAAGCCAAAGTTGGGTGCGTTCTAAATGGTCTTTTTTGCTTCACTTGAAAACCAACTTGATTTAAAATGCCCCAAAAAAAGGGGTAGAGTGTCGAAAAACTTGCAAAAAACAGAAAATTGGTAGCTTTCTTTTCTTTTTTCTCCAGCCTTGGTTAACTCTTTCCCCCGATTTTCAAAATAGAAAGATTGAAGCAATGTCGCCTTCCCCCCTTTCATTTAAAAAAACTTTGACTACTGTGTATTTTTACTTTTGAAAAAACTTAAAACAAGTTTTCAACTTTTCCCCAAAACTTTTTCGCATTAGTGAAACGCATGACTTTTTTTTAAATTTTTATCTACGCTTTTTAGGTCAACATGGCTAAATTTTACCCTTTTTGTATGTTTCCCAGCTGTTTTCTCTGGTGTGGGGTTCCTGAGAGCTGAGGTTTTTCAAAACGCCCCTCTAAAAGGGTCCACACCCCCGGGTTTTAAGTTAAAAAAAACTTTTGCGATACTTCCACAAGGCCACTACTCCCGACGACAGCTGCGGATGGCAATTTATTTGAAACTCCATTCCACGCCGGTTTAAACTTCGCCTACCCCCAAAAAAAAATCTACGACCACTATTCCGAATTTTGAAAACGTGCGTAAAACCATAACCAAAAAAATTTTAATTTCTTTAAATTTGTTGGTTTGATAAAAGTCATCAAGCAGTCAAATTAAATGAATTTAATTAAAAAAATTAAAAGACAGCTACCATAAAACGAAACATTGTTTTTAAAAATTCGCTGGCTTGTTTTTTTTTGGCACTTTTTTAACAGGGAAAGTTAAGTTATTGTTTTTCCCATCACAGTTGGTTTAGTTAATTACGCCTAGAACTTTTTAAAAAAAATATGACGTTGGTTTAGTTTTATCCCCGTACTAAACACATAAAATCACGTTTTGGAAAAAAATAATCTTTTTCAATAATTTTTTCCCTAAAGCACTTAAGCGCCAGCCCTTTTTTTTGGGGGGGGTTTAAAAATTAGCATCAACTGGTTTTGGGGGGGAAAAAATTTGGGTTTTTCGCCGGTCTACCCCACGGCGGGAAAGGGCACTCCTCATAGGCCAAAAGCTCTAACTTACAGCTATTGTATTAAGTAAATAGCTAAAAAGGGAAAATTTTAAAGGATTAAAAAAGCAAATACATTAAGATTTTTTATTAAATTATCAAAACTAAAGTTTTTTTAAACTTTTTAATGAAATTACCCCAAACCTGCGGTATTGTTTATGCACTTGCCTGTTTAAAATGATAAAATTTTTCCATTTTAAATTTCTTAAAATTTTTTTTGTCATTTTAGCTCCAATTCTTGGATTTTTTTGAGAGTGGTTATTAAAACCTGTCAATGGTTGGATGGTTTTTTAATGTAACGGACCTTTCCAAAAGGGGTTGCTTTTCCTAAAAAGAAAATGGACTTTTATTAAAATCAATCAAAGATTCTTGTAAGTTTTTTATATTTTACTTTAAATTCAAAATCACATTTTTAAGATAAAAAAAAGATTAAGATGGGCCCGTTATTTTTGGACTTATCCTTTGAAAATTCATAGCCAATAGGGGGACCAAAAATAAAATTTGATTTTTTTTTTGTGGCCCCCCTTAAAATTTCCATTGACAAAAAAATGAGATTTCCAAATTTAAATCAATCGGAATTTTAACCTTCCCCATCGGCCCTAAAATTGGGAAAAAATTCTGTTTTTCTTAAAAAAACCCGTATTTCCGCACAAAAAATTAAAAGGTTTTTCTAATCGTAAATTAATTTATCTTAAAACTTTTTTTTTCTTTTAATTTTTAAAACCTACAATCATATAAAACGAATTTTTAAAAAATAAAAAAAAATTTTTAAAACG